>BTPG01000006.1:48263343-48523343 GCA_036245525.1 Semisulcospira habei
TCAGTATGTCTTACAATAAAGCCGGACAACAGGGCCAACTCAAGTTATGAATGTTCTCAGTATTCTCAGTATGTCTTACAATAAAGCCGAACAGGGCCAACTCAAGTTATGAATGTTCTCAGTATTCTCAGTATGTCTTACAATAAAGCCGAACAGGGCCAACTCAAGTTATGAATGTTCTCAGTATTCTCAGTATGTCTTACAATAAAGCCGAACAGGGCCAACTCAAGTTATGAATGTTCTCAATATTCTCAGTATGTCTTACAATAAAGCCGAACAGGGCCAACTCAAGTTATGAATGTTCTCAGTATTCTCAGTATGTCTTACAATAAAGCCGGACAACAGGACCAACTCAAGTTATGAATGTTTTCAGTATTCTCAGTATGTCTTACAATAAAGCCGGACAACAGGGCCAACTCAAGTTATGAATGTTCTCAGTATTCTCAGTATGTCTTACAATAAAGCCGAACAGGGCCAACTCAAGTTATGAATGTTCTCAATATGCGGAGGCTCATGATATCTATGTCTCTTGCTGACACCACTTTGAATTCATGTTTCTGGGACATCGAGATTTTCTTAGATCTTGAAGTAAGGAAGATTGCACAAATACCGTCTGAGTCAGCTGGCATTGAACGGCATTGCCTTAGCAAGACAACATGGAGAACCAGAAGCATTGGCAAGGTAAGCAACCAAAGCCCGTTCGTATGCAGATCGCTTCAAAAAGATTTTGGTGACCATAGCGTCAGACAACAGATGCTCCTATAAAAATCACAATCGCATATTGTTGTACTTAAACTGAGATATTTAACAGACACACTTTAATCTATGGTCTAATCAATGACACATGCTTACTTTCAAGGCATGTGGGACCTGTCCACCCACGATTACACGAGCAGCGTCCACTGTCCTTGTTACACACGCCTATACAGTTACTGCTGCATGTTTCTTTACAGTCCAGACCAAAAGATCCGTCCGGACATTCTGCAAGAAGAGAAGAGGTAAAAGTGCTGGGGAAAATAGTCTGATAACAAACATGGGACATGCCTACGGCCCTCACAGTGTGATAACAAACATGGGACATGCCTACGGCCCTCACAGTGTGATAACAAACATGGGACATGCATGGTGCCCTCACAGTCTGATAACAAACATGGGACATGCATGGTGCCCTCACAGTGTGATAACAAACATGGGACATGCTTACGGCCCTCACAGTCTGATAACAAACATGGGACATGCCTACGGCCCTCACAGTGTGATAACAAACATGGGACATGCCTACGGCCCTCACAGTGTGATAACAAACATGGGACATGCATGGTGCCCTCACAGTCTGATAACAAACATGGGACATGCATGGTGCCCTCACAGTGTGATAACAAACATGGGACATGCCTGCGGCCCTCACTGTCTGATAACAAACATGCGACATGCCTACAGCCCTCACAGTCTGATAACAAACAAGGGACATGCGTACGGCACTCACAGTCTGATAACAAACATGGGACATGCCTACGGCCCTCACAGTCTGATAACAAACATGGGACATGCCTACGGCCCTCACAGTCTGATAACAAACATGGGACATGCCTACGGCCCTCACAGTGTGATAACAAACATGGGACATGCCTACGGTCCTCACAGTCTGATAACAAACATGGGACATGCCTACGGCCCTCACAGTGTGATAACAATCATGGGATATGCCTACGGCCCTCACAGTCTGATAACAAACATGGGACATGCCTACAGCCCTCACAGTCTGATAACAAACATTGGACATACATGGTGCCCTCACAGTCTGATAACAAACATGGGACATGCCTACGGCCCTCACAGTCTGATAACAAACATGGGACATGCATGCGGCCCTCACAGTCTGATAACAAACATGGGACATGCATGCGGCCCTCACAGTGTGATAACAAACATGGTACATGCATGCTGCCCTCACAGTGTGATAACAAACATGGTACATGCATGCGGCCCTCACAGTGTGATAACAAACATGGGACATGCCTACAGCCCTCACAGTCTGATAACAAACATGGGACATGCATGCGGCCCTCACAGTGTGAAGCATGAAGGGTCACAAGTTGTCACACTATTCAAAACAACTTCAAGGGGTGCCCGGTGGAAAAACAATCTCAAAGCTGACAAAGCCCAGTGAGTAATAACTGGATGTCGACATCATGCACACAACAAAAGTAAATATTTCACTGTTTTGTTCTTTTTTGTTCTCTTGTCAAGTACCTTGAGTACACAGTGGCGGTTGCAGTCCTGGGTACATACATCCTGACTGACAGTGTCCAGTCACATTGTCACACGGAGCACCGTCACGGCAATCACCACACACCATGTCACAATCACTGTCCCAGTAATAGGCGCTGCAACCTAGATGAGTGTATATATATATCCCAACAAGATCAGCTTTAGGAGTCAAGTCACACAAAATATATACTGATCAACAAAAGAAACTCGAAAATGTCAAAGGTTGTTTTCCTTACTAAAACGCCTGAACTGTAAAGAGTTAACTTGTGTGACAGGTATCTGAGTACTGCCAGCCAGTTAACAATCGGTCTACATGGTGTGCAAGTTAACACTTTAGAGTTATGATGTTTTAGTATGGGAAACAACCTTTGAAATGTTCGCGTTTAATAATAATAATAATAATAATACCGTTATTATATAGGCGCTTTTTCTCAATTTTGGGGAAATCGACTCAAAGCGCCGCGCCTGAAACCCAACACACACACTCACGAAACAGACACGGATTTACGCCATTTAAGACAAACACAGTACAAGACAAACGAAGGGCCAGTCAGCTACTGAAGTTACAGAGATTTTTTGATCGCTTGTATTTGAAATTTGTAAAGTGGCCTGAAACCGGTACCAAAGTTGGGGGGGGGGGGGGGGGTGTGGAAGAACCGGAGTACCCGGAGAAAGAACCCCCGACGGTCCGCCCGAATTAACGGTGACACTTACCAGAGGAGAAAAGTCCGACGCCGGAACCCGGTATCGAACCGCGCACCTTTGGCATTGGTGGCAGGCGCCTTAACCACTGCGCCACGGACCGTTTTTGTGTTGTTGATCAGTAAATATGTTCACTTTCCACCTCATTCATAACTCATAATCTCTGACAATCGTATTCTCGAAAATGAGCGTAATCTTACATAAAATACGTTTGTTAAAATTATACATTTTTATTCACGCTGGCACATTGCACTGGCTTCACTCAGAACTTCTAGCATGAAATAGAGAGAGAGAGAGAGAGAGAGAGAGAGAGAGAGAGAGAGAGAGAGAGAGAGAGAGAGAGAGAGAGAGAGAGAGAGAGAGAGAGAGAGAGAGAGAGAGAGAATGACAATGACAATGACAATGATTCTTTATTTTACAACGGTGAAAGTTTTGGCTGGCACAACCATTTTTCGAACTTGCCGTTGCTAATCTAATCTACAAATAATGCACAAAGTGTAAAAATATTATATTGAGACAAAAAAAAAAAAAAAAGTGATAAATGATATAAAAACAAAACAAAACAACAACAAAAACGTGCACACACACACACACACACACACACACACACACACACACACACACACACACACACACACACACACACACACGCATGCACACACACACACACACACACACACACACACACACACACACACACACACACACACACACGCTTATGCACGCACACACTGAGTAATATAGGGTCGCAGTGAAAGTATTAAGATAATGACGTGAGATAATCGAAAATACTGGCTCTAAAATACGAAAGGGTTGTTGATGTTGTACCTTTCCTAGGCAAAGTGTTCCACAGGCTATGACCTGAGAACGCTAAGCTTGTCTTGTAGAGATCGATTCTAGGTCGTGGTACAATAATGAATTGCCTTGATCTTGAGTACGTTGGTGATGGAAAGGAAAATAGTTTCTTAATATAATCAGGCATTTTGCTATTCAATATTTTGAACATAATTATTCCCTTATTGTACATTAAATGATTTTTCAGGGGAAAAATCTCCAAGTTTTTCAATTTATTATCGGTAGTTGAGTTTGGGTCAGGTAGGATAAGTTTTGCGGCTCTACGATGAAGAGAGTTCAGTCTCTTTAACTGGACCTCGCTTGTTCCATCCCACACTGTAGAAGCATAGTCGATATGTGACCTGATGTGGGCGTTAAAGAACAGTTTACGTGTTTCTACATCAGTGATATATTTTAATTTGGCTAAAATGTAAAGTGTTTTTGATATTATGTTGCATATGTTAGTAATATGACACTGCCATTTAAACTGGTTATCTACAGTAACACCGAGAAGACGATGTTCTGTTACTTGACTGATGGGTTTTCCTTGAAGAGACAAGCTGAGTGAGAGAGAGCCGAGCTGGTGCTTTTGACGGGTACTTAATACCATACCATCTTCGCTGGGTTTAGGATCATGGAATTATTACTACACCAGTTGTCAATGTCTTGTAGTGCGTTTTGCAGGCGTGTATCAATAATAGATAAATCCTCGTCGGGCGTGTGTATTGCAGCATCATCCGCGAACATATCGCATGAAACATTATGATCGCTAATTGTGAGCGGAAGATCGTTAATGAACAAACAAAATAGAAGAGGGCCTAAAATAGAGCCATGGGGCACGCCATGCTTGACTAAGCGGTGATTAGAATATGTACCATTAAGAAGGACTTTTTGTCTTCTGTCATCCAAGTAGGATTTGAAGAACGTGGCAGCGCTGTTGGTGTATAATGAGATTTTCTTTATCAGTATATCATAGTTTACTAAATCAAAAGCTTTACGGAAGTCTAAAAAGACTACACCTGTTAGTTTGGATTCATTGATAGATGCCAACCAGGTGTCTGTCATCCTAATCAGCGCGGTATGGCAGGAATGGTTTGGTCTGAAACCTGACAGCATTGAATGGATAAGATTTCGGTTTTCTAAATATTTAGATAGATGTTTATGAATATGCCTCTCTAAAGGCTTTGACAAAACTGGCAGTAATGAAATGGGACGAAAATTATTAATTTCACTTAGATCTTTTGATTTTGGTAGTGGGATTACTTTTGCATCTTTAAATGCATCCGGAAAACAGTTTTGTTTTATACAGAGATTGTAGATGTGTGTGAGACTCTCAACGATATATGGAAGAGATGTCTTGAGTATTTTTGAGCTGATCTCATCAGGCCCGGATGACTTTTTATTTTCCATCGAGGTAATTAATCTGCCCACTTCATGAACCGCTATAGACGGTATGATGAAAGGTTCGTTGTTTTTATTTTTCTGTTTACAGTAGTCTATTAGTTTGTCTGGAAAAATATACTCATGTGAGTTATTTCCCAGTGGCATTAGTGATTCCGCCACAGAGACAAAATGGTCGTTAAAACTGTTTGCAGTGAGGTGGGGTGGTAAAGACGCACTACTTTTATTTGTACCTTTGGTTACTAAATTTATGGCACGCCATACAGTGGAGGAGAGTCTTTACTTTGCTTAACTACCTTACTGAAGAGAGATTTTTTTGCTTCTAAAACCATTGATTTTACGCAATTACGCTGTGTTTTGTATTCAGTAAAACGCTTCGCTTTTTTTTTTTATAGCTCGTCCCTGTGTTCCATAGCCTCTATCAGATCCGCAGTTAGCCAGGGAGGTAAGGCGGCGTACTTAACTATCTTTTGCCTCAGGGGCGCGTGTTTATTCAGCACACCGAGAAAGACGCGGTACCAGGTGTCTAATGCTTTGTTCGGGTCACTATCATTATACACGTCCGTGAACTGTGCTCCAGCTAAATCAGTCAAAAAAGCAATTTCGTTAAAGTTTTTAAATGATCTATAAGTGATACACGTGTGACCTTGCTTTTTCAGTTTTGGAAGTTTTGACAGCCATATGCAGCTAACTGGATAGTGGTCGCTGACACTCAGACTATCTACTTGAGTGTTGCTAATTGCGAGAGGATTGTTGGTATAGATATGGTCTATAATAGTGGCTGATGTTGGCGTAATTCTGGTTGGGGATGTCACCATTTGTTGGAGACCGACTAAGGTAGTAGTACACTCCCATGATGGATGAGGTTTAAGAAAGTCAATATTAAAATCTCCAAGAAGTAGAACGTCTTTGGTCTGAATGTCTGTTTTATCGATCATGTGTAAAAAGCTATCGTACCACTCGAAGGTGGCTGCAGGGTTTCGATACAGAAACCCGACAAGTAAAGGAGGGGATTTAGAGTGTTTGATTTATACCCAAATACATTCTACATCAGCCGTTGCTAGGTCTTGTCTCCTGCGGGTTATGTGTAGAATTGATTGATGGATGTAAACCGCTACACCTGTCTCACCCTGGACTGACGGATCTCTCCTAATAATAGAATAATTTGGGATGGTGATAGCTTCATTACTGATGTGGGAGGCCAACCGAGTTTCAGTTAAACCCAATAGGTGAAAATAGTCAGGGGAATTAACATAAACACAGACATCTTGAACTTTGTTTGCTAGGTGGTAGACATTGAGCTGACCGATACGGAATCTTTGTCCTTTTTTTGAGGGTCCGCGCATGGCTTTACAATGTTTAAGGTAAAGAACCAGGTAACAAAATATCAACACAAAGTACAAAAGCAAAAACTAGTAAAAGAATACAAATACAAGTAAATATCAACAGAGAAAAACACACAACTAAAATGAAATTAAACACGGTAAGTAAACTGAACGGTTAACTTCAAGAAACCGTGTGATGTAGCACCCCCGAAATAAAAATGGAAGTAAAAGTGTAATAGCTACAAGTACAAAATTTAAGAAACAGACAAAAGTTAATGTCAGAGTTCAAATGAAATGAAGTCAATATGCTATTAAAACACACTTGCTTCGCCACTATAAACATGTAATATACGACTTCGAGAGTGAGTGAATTTGAGAACAGATACATCAGTCGTTTGCTTTCACTTCGATGATCATAAACTGTGAGTCAGGCGTACGCCTGTTTGAAACGGAACAAGTACAGTAGTCATGCAATTTAAAATATTTGCATAACTTACAGTTTGCAGTGCAAACTCACTGTACTATTATGTGTAACACAGTTTCACATATACGACCAAGCACTAGTGCAACCAGGTGTAGCTGTCAACCATGTGTCTCTGTCACATAAGGAATTAATCTTTAAACTACTGAGTCACTGTCAAAACCAGACAACTAAATAAGTCGTTACTAAATTTATGTAATGTCAGATCGAGCGTGTTTGATGACACCTTCACACCTACACACACACACACACACACACACACACACACACACACACACACACACACACACACACACGCGCGCGCGCGCGCGCGCGCGGAGTGTATATGAGTACCTTTTTCACTTCCAGCGCCAAGTAGGAACTAATCGACCCTGAAAGCCGGAAGGAAGTAACCGACCAGCTGTGCGCGGCGCAGAGCTGATCGGACAAAACCTCCATCGATAAAGGTCCATCCATCGCTCCTCGTGTGGTTAGAACAAAGAAAACATCCTAAAGTCTATGCCACTTGGCCCTGGAAGTAAAAGAGGTAGCGGGATGTCTTTCAGACAAACGGCCTTAAAAACTGCGCCAGCAACTTCAGCAGGTGTTGATCCAGGGCCGTGTTGGTCTCCGCTCCCTGACTGTGGAACCAGGCGTTGGTGGGTGGGGCGGCCATTGGCGGAACGATAGGTCCTGTTCCTGCTGGCACTAGTGGTGGGAAATCTGAAGACTGGAGCTGGGGCCCCTGACGTGCTACGCGTTGTTTGCTCCCTAACGAGTTGTCGGTCGCTGGTTGGTTAAGCTGACTGGTCGACGTGTGGCGTATGGTTGAATCGAACTGTTGGCGGTCCTGGGCATCGAACATCAAAGACTGCGATCCGCCAAGGTCCGACAACCAGTTGCCTTGCGGCCCTTTCTCGCCACGTGTCTCGTTACGGCATATAGGTCGGCTGGACACGCCCCGTTGACTGTGCCCCCCGGCGTCTCTCTGTTGGTGGTGGGGGCCGCAGGGAGGGTCACCGTAGCGGATCTTGAAGGCAATCAGTTTAGTGCCTTCGTCACTGGGGTGGGTCATGGTGTTGCCACGCCTGTACATGACCTGCTTGGGGGCGCCGTTCTTTGTCAGAAAAGTGGAGGTGTGGTCAACAAACTGAATGTTTGTTTGTTGACAGGCCTGTTTCAGGTTGACGTTGGACAGGCGTGCAGGTCGTGACAGGGCGTGGTGACTGCTGAAGGGAGGGACGATGGAGGAGGCCTGGAGTGTAGCACGTGGGAATGCGGCGGACACTAGACGGATTAGCTTCAGCCAGGTGTGTGTCGGAACGGGACCCTGGTTATCGCTGCAGCTGTTGATCCCTACGTGAAAAACTACATGCCGGATACGTGGAGTAGGGGGGAGGTTTGTAAGCCACTTGCCCAAGGCCTCAACTGATAGGCCGGACACTGCCAGGTTCTGCACGTCAGTTGCAGTCTTTATTCGACATTTTTCGTTCGCTGACCCGCTTCATAATGGAGTCGCCGAGCAGCAGAACGTTAGAATCTGACCTGATGTTCATGTTGCAGAGGTGGTCATACGGTGTCTTGGCAACGGGTGCAAACGTGGTTTTAGGGGTTGTCTGTTCAGCTTCTTGAAAGAGTCCGTGTGTGATTACATCACAATCATCATCTGTGGCAAGGGCTGCGAAGCGATTACGCGTGGCAATATTAACAGCCGAGTCGAGAGTTAACTTTTAGTAGAGCCCAGTATTACTTGTACAACGGCTGTACAATTTAAAGCTGAGAAACAGTCAAAAAACTCCGCCCCGCACGTGTTTTAAAAAAACTTTGCAGGACCCAGCGAGGGCCCTGTCTTCGTGAACGTTCGGCTAACTTCGGCAAACCGGTTTGCAACTGACTCAGTTGACTGAGTTTTCAACTGCGTTTGTCGTGCTGGCAAAACTCCCGTGTAAAAGACAGGCCACTTCCTGTTTGCAGCGAGTGGGCACCGCGATCACTGATCTAAACCAGCGATAATTTTACCGATATCAACAGTAGCAGACGACACTCGACCACCCGACGGACAGAGCAGGCCATTTGTGCCTTGCCTGGACGCACACTGGATATGGACCAGGCCGAGCTATCCGTAAGTTACACAGTACAGCCTGAAGCTTATTTGATATCGGAAGGGTGAGGAAGGAGGGGTTATTTGTCGTTTAGTGTTTGTTGTTATATCTTGTCATCTGGAGTGGCCTACAGCAATTTTTTTTCTCCATACGAAGGGCAGCTACTAAAAATCAGCTTGACCCATGGCGACCTTGTATCTTTTGGCATCTATGTAAACAGTCGATTCTCTCTCTCTCTCTGTTCTCTGTCTCTGTCTCTCTCTCTCTCTCTCTCTCTCTCTCTCTCTCTCTCTCTCTCTCTCTCTCTCTCTCTCTCTCATCCAATTTACTGTGTTGGTTGTACATCACAATGCATTAGCCTATATTGGACTGGAGGTACGTGTTGAAAAAATTCGTTCACAACTACAAAGTGTCAGGAGTCATACTTACAGCATGTACAACCGTGCATTCTGCCACCATAGTCCCCAGCGCGTAAAATCCGTGGCTGTCGGTCAGTTTCAAAGTGTCACAGAATCGTCTGCTGTTGTCCGATCTGCTAATCGCGATGATTTCCGTGCAACAGGAAGTGGTCTGTCGTTTTCCGAGAGTTTTGCAAGCTCGGGATACGCAGTTGCCAACTCCGTCAACTGAGTTACGAACCGATTTGACCCACTTAGGGGCAGGGCCCAAGCTGGGTCCTGTAGTCTTTTTAAAACACGCGCTGGGCGGGTTTTTCTCATTGCACCTCAGCTTTAAAAGCGCGCAGTCGAAAACCTCGCTTTCTATATTTCTCTCTTGTAGGTGCTTAGTCGCTGCGCGCACTCAGAGTATGGAATTTGGGTCAGCGCGGGTCTGGATCCGACCGCCTTGGTATCTGTCAAACATCGCCGAGCCGCAGAGAGCCAACGCTTACGAAGAAACCGGGCCCATAGCGTTGAGTGCAAAACTGCAAAAAGTAACATAGTCATAACTCACGAAATACACAGTCCACCTCCATGAAATTTCGCCATCTTGTAGAGGTCACCGTTACAAACCAGCTTGTCAAAAATTACGTTTAGCACACACACACAACACACAAATCCACTGTGAATCAGAAAGCGATGTGAATGGGTGTTGAAGAGAGAGAGAGAGAGAGAGAGAGAGAGAGAGAGAGAGAGAGAGAGAGAGAGAGAGAGAGAGAGAGAGAGAGAGAGAGAGAGAGAGACTGAGAGATGATGATGATGATGATGAAACTTTATTTATGAACGGTAAAAAGTTTTGACAGAAACACATCGCCATTTTACAAACTTGCCGTTGCTAACATCTACAACATGAAATAGATTAATAGATAATAATAATAATAATAATAATAATAATAAATAATAATAATAATAATAATAATAAAAATAAAGAATTATATTTACACATGTTATTATTTCATGCAACAATTATTTTTAAAAAAATTACACAAAATAATAATAACACTCAACATTCATCTTATACCATACACACACACACACACACACACACACACACACACACACACACACACACACACACACACACACACACACACACACACACACACACAAACAATATAGATAAATGCATATATTACATGAAAGCATTAACCATCAGGGTTTGTTTAAATGCCCAGTGTTGTTATGTTTGGCTCATCAGGTAATCGAAAAGTTTCGTTTTAAAGATTCCAAGCGAGGCTATAGTCTTCAAATGTGCAGGAATAGTGTTCCATACAAACGGTCCAGAAAAGGATAAACTAGTTTTAAAGAGGTCAATTCTAGGCAGAGGTAGGGGTAAAGTATTGTTCCTTGAGGTCCGTTCGCGTTCTTGCTGTGGCACAAATTTGGTGGTTAGATACCTCAGTGTCATGTTATTTAATATCTTGTGCATGAGGATGCATTTGTTGAAATTAAGTTGTTGACGCAGGCCGAGAATGTTTAGATTTCTAAATTTGTCTATGGTAGAAATGGGCCGCGTATCTATCATTTTGACAGCTCTTTTATATATAGAGTTTAACCTGTTCATGTGAACATCACTACAACCGTCCCACACTGTGGAGACATAATCAACGTGAGACTTGATATGGGCATGAAAAAACAGTTTACGAGAATGTGTATCCGTTACTTGTCTAAGCTGGGACAACAGAAAGTGTTTTTAGCAATGGTTTTACAGACTGTATTTATATGCGTCTCCCAACATAATTGTTCGTCAAGGTGTATTCCCAAGAATTTACGCTCTGTGACTTGTTCTATCAGTTTAGCGTTCAATTGTAAATGTAACGGCTGTGGTCGGCGTTGGTGTTTTTGTCGTGTAGTGATTAAAATACTTTTTGTTTTTCCTGGATGAAGAACCATATGGTTCTCTCTACACCAGTCGGAAACCTCGCTGAGACTACTTTGTAAGCTAATGTTAATGTCAGCTGTTTTTTTTACCCGAAACATGGAGGGTCGTATCGTCTGCAAACAGGTTGCAATTAACATCAGTGTTAGTAATATGCAAAGGCAAATCATTAATGAATATTATAAATAGAAGAGGTCCCAAGATCGACCCATGGGGGACACCGTAGTTAACTTGTCCTTGTTTAGAGTATTTTCCATGGGTATATGCCTTTTGTTTTCTGTCTTTTAGGTATGATCTAAAGAATGCTATGGCAGTTTCACTTATATGGTATGCTGCTAGCTTCTTTAAGAGAATGTTATGGTCGACAAGATCAAATGCTTTTTGTAGGTCTAAGAAAACAGCTCCAAACATCAGGTTTTTATTTATTGATTCCAGCCAGCTGTCTACAATGTGTGCCAGTGCTGACTGACATGAATGTTTCGGTCTAAAGCTGGACTGATGAATATTTATGAAATTGCCCTTTTCTAGAAAATCGAGGAGGTGTTTTTGTAAGTGTTTTTCAAGGGGCTTTGACAGGACCGACAAAAGTGAGATAGGACGGTAGTTATTGACATCTTCAAGATCTTTTGATTTAGGGATTGGAATTACCTTGGCCTCTTTGAAAATAGTTGGAAACGTGCTGTGTTTTATACAGAGGTTAAAGATATAAGTGAGTGCCTCTACCGTATATGGTAGTGACATTTTCAGAATTTTGTTGTCGATACCATCCATCCCGGTGGACTTTTTGTTCGGCATGCTAGAGATGAATTTGCCGACTTCAGCGACGGTAATATCAGGAATGATGAATGTCTGCAGTATATTTTTGGCCTCACAGTATTTTTAATAATAATAATAATAATTACGGTATTTATAATGGGCTTATCTTATATTAATTATAACTCTAAGCGCGCACTCACAACTCGCACACGCATGCGCACGTTTTAGGCAATGACTCACGTAACACAAAAAGTGAAGAAAACATTACGACGGTCAGCTTGGGGTGGGGAGTGTGGTTATATAGTGCTAGAACTGTTGAAAGAGGTGAGTTTTGAGGGCGGACTGGAAGGAGGAGAGCGAGTGTTTCTGACGGAGAGAAAGTGGGAGAGTGTTCCATGTGGATGGACCGTATACTGAGAAGGAGCGGGGGCCGAAAGTGCTGAGTTTGGTGCGGGGGATGAGGAGGCGGAGAGGGTCGGAGGCGGAGCGGAGGGAGCGGGGAGGAGTGTAGGGGTGAAGTAAGTTGGAGAGATAGGCAGGAGCGTAGTTGTTCAGGGATTTGTAGCAGAGAGACAGAATCTTGTATTGGATGCGTTGGGGGATGGGGAGCCAGTGAAAGAGCTTGAGAAGGGGAGTGATGTGGTCGGATTTTTTCTTTCTGAGGACGAGGCGGGCAGCATTGTTCTGGACGCGCTGGAGAGTGAGAGTGGTGGAGTGAGGAAGACCGGAAAGGAGAGAGTTGCAGTAGTCGATGCGAGATAAGATGAGAGAGACAGCGAGTTTGGTGGCAGCTTCGGTAGTGAGGTATTTTCTGATCTGACTGATGCGGCGGAGGTGGAAATAACATGCCTGGGCCGACAAATGGGATGGTATTTCAGGGGCTGATTTTTCCAGTACACTAGGAACTTGGTACTCTGTGTTACTACTTGCAGCTGACTGAGCAAGTGTTTCAGCTGTCGATAGGAAGTGGTTATTTAATATATCAGCTGACAAATGGGACGGTATTTCAGGGGCTGATTTACCCTTTGTTATAACGTTCAGGGCTTTCCACACCGATGCTGTATCTTTTTTGTCCCTAATCATTTCCTGGAAGAACAGTTTTTTTGACGCTCTCAATAAGTATTTAACACGATTTCGTTGTTTCTTATATTTATCAAACTGTTTTTCTTTCTTAAGTTTGTCTCTAAATGACATGGCCTGTTTGATATCTACTGTTAACCAGGGTGGCATGGTAGAGTGCTTAACTTATTTTTTTCGTATGAGCGCATGCTTATTTAGGACCCCAAGGAATAGATCCATCCAGTACGACAGGGCACCGTCAGGAGAAGTGTGGTTATACACGTCCCTGAAAGGAGTATTGCGCAGATCCCGCAGAAAGTCGCCGTTATTAAATGTTTTGAAAGAACGATATTTAATTGTTTTATGTCTCTTTTTGTTCTCTTTATCTAGTTTCATGGAGACTGTGCAACATACTGGGTTATGGTCACTGACAGCTAAGGAGGGAACATGTACATTTGATATTTTATCATCATTTGTCACATAAATATGATCAATCAGGGTTGAAGATGTACATGTGGTTCTAGTGGGGTTTTTAATTAACTGTTCTAAACCGAATAGTGCTGTTGTTGACGCCCATGCAGCATTGGACCCTTTAGATTTAGAAAGATCAATATTAAAATCGCCCAAAAGAACAACTTCAGCTTTATTTTGATTTACGCTATCCATCATTGCTACGAAGTCATCCTACCAGTCCCAGCTGGCTGCGGGATTTCTATAAATAAAGCCAATGAGGACGGGGGGTGATTTAGATGTCTTCACTTCTACCCACAAGCTTTCCACTTGTACCCCACCCGGGTCTGCCCTGGGGGACTTGGGTGGGGTTAGGTATTTTTTAGTTCCCAGGGTCACCTTGGTCAGCCCCACAGGGTGGGTTTTTCTCTCTATTCTGGGGCATGTGTTTCTGTCTACCCTTTGTCCATTCACCTGTATTTGCCTTTTTAAAACTCTCCCTACTGTCTGCACTGCCTGTAGCTCTTGACCCCCACCCGGGTCTGCCCTGGGGGACTTGGGTGGGGTTAGGTATTTTTTAGTTCCCAGGGTCACCCTGGTCAGCCCCACAGGGTGGGTTTTTCTCTCTATTCTGGGGCATGTGTTTCTGTCTACCCTTTGTCCATTCACCTGTATTTGCCTTTTTAAAACTCTCCCTACTGTCTGCACTGCCTGTAGCTCTTGATATTGGATGTGTGTTGCTAAATGGTCTTAGCTTTATTTATGCCCCATGTTGTAGGTTTATTTAATGTATTTGACCGGCTGGCGACATACATTCAATTTTCTGTTTAGGTTTTTTTCACAAGCAGTGCAGGCACGTCCTGAGAAAGCCTTGTTGCTGTCGGGACGTTAAGCAATGTACAATCAATCAATCAACTGTAGCTCTTGATATTGGATGTGTGTTGCTAAATGGTCTTAGCTTTATTTAGGCCCATGTGTTAGGTTTATTTAACGTATTTGACCGGCTGGCGACATACATTCAATGTTCTGTTTCTTTTTTATTTTTTCACAAGCAGTGCAGGCACGTCCTGAGAAAGCCTTGTTGCTGTCGGGACGTTAAGCAATGTACAATCAATCAATCAATCTTTCCACTTGAGCTGACTCTAAGTCTTGTCGCCGTTTGACGTTACCAAGTATTGAATTATGTATATATACAGCTAGTCCAGTGTGTTGTGGGCTTGAGGCATCTCTGCGAAGTACTGAGAAATTTGGGACAGAAATGGAGTTATCCCTTATTGAACTTTTAAGCCTTGACTCGGACACACCAAAAATATGAAAATGTAAGGGCGTGTTTAGGAACACAGATAAATCGGGCACCTTGTTAACTAGATGGTATATGTTAAGATGGCCAATTATCAGTTCGTCTGTTCGTTTCGGAACAGTATTTAGATTACGATTTTGCATGTCGGTAAAAACGCAAATGTAGCGAAAGATATAATACAAATATGGTCACAAAAAAAAAAATAATCCCAAAAAATAAAAAATAAAAATCAACTAATATCAATATCTATACAATGCTTTAAATAAGCTCAATAAAAAAAAAATACACGGCGAAGAATCACAATGTTTATCACGCGCTTAGTCTAAGTTCAGCAGAATGTTTACGGTTTTCTTGCTTGGTTATGTCAACAAAAAATAACAAAGTCAGCAACTATAAAAGAAAACAAATGAAAAATGTCTTGTCAAGGAACTATGCACGTTCACCTGCGACAAAGTTCATAATACACAAAGCTAATTTGACGACTTAAAAATAAGAAGAAAGAAAAACAAACAAATTTAAAGTCTAAGAAATGGTACAACTATAATAATTTAAAAAATCGCTAAGTGAAAAAAGTATATTTAAATCGGGAAATGATAATAGCAGATAGGAAATTACTGTCAATAATTGGTGCACAAAACGCGCACAGTGGAACTTTATCAAAGGAATGTCGAAATGGCTATCACCTAGGGACGCGTGTCCTAATTTCCGGCGCGTGGCCTGAACTTTTGAAAAAGCGAAAACAAGGCGGCACAGTCACTCTCACTAAGCTGCGGCACTCCAGGGGGTGGGGGCGGCGGGGGATAGGGGAAAGTTGGGGGTTTGGGGTACGGGTAGGGGTACACAGGTCGACCGCCTGCCATGTAGGAAGAGGCGCCCATGAGTGTTGATGTGCGATTATAGCCGGGCTGCTGTTGCTTGTGTTCTGGAGCAGCCCCGGCCTTTGATCCACTGCCATACGCAAACGGCGCTGGTGTACGGTCAGCATGGTTCGGATCGTGCTGACTAGAGTCTTTTGCAAAAGCCTGCTCTTGGTGGAATCTGGGCGCCATTCTGAAGACTTTCGTCACAGCCTGCTCCTGGCGGAATCGGGGCGCCAAGCTTGAACTGGCTGCGTGCTGAGGGCGCTGACTGTGTTGAGGCCCTTGGTCTCTAGGGCCGGGATGCCCATTTTTACCGCCATGCCCAGGTACATTTAGCTGTCCGTGGCGGTGTGGGTTTTGGTGTCTAGCCTCAGTGGGGCGGGTTACGATGTTGGAGGTACGGCCAGAGTACGCCCGCTTGATGTTTACAGCGAGAGCACTGGTGCCCCGCTTGTTCGGATGGATGGCGTCTCTAAACCACCCGCTCTTTACCTCGCCGGTCCTTGTGTAAAACACTTGGTCGTTGTCAATAAAGTTGACCTTCAGCGAGTGGCACACCTCCCTGAGACAAAGGTTGGTGTCTGTGACGCATGGATCCGGCTGCTGACGTTCGTTGATCGTGGGCAGGATGGATGAGATGAAGATTTCTGCCTTGGGGAAGACTCGTCTGGCAGCAGAAATCACATCCTTCCAGCCCTTCTTGCAGATGATGAACCCACGCTTACAGTCATTGATGCCGACATGCATGACGACTGTGGTGACTGCATTCGTGGGGTCGGCATCGTGAAGGTGCTGGAGGATGCCGGCTCTGTCGAGGCCTGACACTGACAAGACCTGCGCTTTGTCTGTGCCAGTGACAGACATCAGGTCTCCATGAAGGCCGCATAGTATCGAATCGCCGAGTAGTAGCGTCTGGGTGCCGGGCTTTGGGTTTTGGAGTGCAGAAAGGTCGGTGGCTTTGTCGGTATCTGAAGATGGTCGTTTTGGTGCCGGCTCTTTGCGCTCGGGGGTTAGCGGAGATGCACGCGGGGGCTCAGAAGTTGTCGTTGAGGTTGGCGACTTTTCCAGCGCTTGCTTGGGCCGAGTGTTGGACGGGGGTGACGGGTTCTTCTTGCCGCTTTTCCTGTCGCTTCTCTGGCCATCCGTCTCCCCTCCAGCTGGGTGATCCGCTCACGCAGGTGTCTAATCTCCGTGTGCAGCGAATCCACCTCGATGTTGTACGAGTGACGGATCTCCCCAACGGCAGATCGGAGAGCCGATATCTCCGCCATCAGGCGTTCAACAGCCAGGGGGTCAGGGTTGAGTACTACCGGGCAGACTGTCTGGCACGCAGACTCAGTGGACACTGCAGCAATAGGAGCAGATAGATGAGTGCCAGCCCCGCCGGCGTCTGTTGTACTGGCAGCGGGGACACTGCTGTCATGGTCGCTGGTGGCGATGCTGGTACCAGTGCTGCCGGTGTTAAACGTATTGGCAGCACCAGCACTGTTGACGCTGTTGCTGATGGGGACGTTGGTGCTAGTGCTGCCCACGTCAAAGGCATTGGCAGCACAAGCAATGTTGACGCTGTCGCTGATGGTGGTGCCAGTGCTGCCGATGTCATACATATTGGCAGCACGACTGAGCACTGTTCACGCTGTCGCTGATGGTGGTGCCAGTGCTGCCGACGTCAGACGTATTGGCAGCACCAGCACTGTTGTCGCGGTCGCTAATGCTGGTGCCAGTGCTGCCGATGTCAGACGTATTGGCAGCACCAGCACTGTTGACGCTGTCGCTGATGGTGGTGCCAGTGCTGCCGATGTCAGACGTATTGGCAGTAGTAGCACTGTTGACGCTGTCGCTGATGGTGGTGCCAGTGCTGCCGATGTCAGACGTATTGGCAGCAGTAGCACTGTTGACGCTGTCGCTGATGGTGGTGCCAGTGCTGCCGATGTCAGACTATTGGCAGCACCAGCACTGTTGACGCTGTCGCTGATGGTGGTGCCTGTGCTGCCGATGTCAGACGTATTGGCAGCAGTAGCACTGTTGACGCTGTCGCTGATGGTGGTGCCAGTGCTGCCGATGTCAGACGTATTGGCAGCAGTAGCACTGTTGACGCTGTCGATGATGGTGGTGCCAGCGCTGCCGATGTCAGACGTATTGGCAGCAGCACACTGTTGACGCTGTCGCTGATGGTGGTGCCAGTGCTGCCGATGTCAAACGTATTGGCAGCACCAGTACTGTTGACGCTGTCGCTGATGGTGGTGCCAGTGCTGCCGATGTCAGACGTATTGACAGCACCAGCACTGTTGACGCTGTCGCTGATGGTGGTGCCAGTGCTGCCGATGTCAGACGTATTGGCAGCAGTAGCACTGTTGACGCTGTCGCTGATGGTGGTGCCAGTGCTGCCGATGTCAGACTATTGGCAGCACCAGCACTGTTGACGCTGTCGCTGATGGTGGTGCCTGTGCTGCCGATGTCAGACGTATTGGCAGCAGTAGCACTGTTGACGCTGTCGCTGATGGTGGTGCCAGTGCTGCCGATGTCAGACGTATTGGCAGCAGTAGCACTGTTGACGCTGTCGATGATGGTGGTGCCAGCGCTGCCGATGTCAGACGTATTGGCAGCAGCACACTGTTGACGCTGTCGCTGATGGTGGTGCCAGTGCTGCCGATGTCAAACGTATTGGCAGCACCAGTACTGTTGACGCTGTCGCTGATGGTGGTGCCAGTGCTGCCGATGTCAGACGTATTGACAGCACCAGCACTGTTGACGCTGTCGCTGATGGTGGTGCCAGTGCTGCCGATGTCAGAAGTATCGGCAGCACAAGCACTGTTGACGCTGTCGCTGATGGTGGTGCCAGTGCTGCCGATGTCAGACGTATTGGCAGCAGTAGCACTGTTGACGCTGTCGATGATGGTGGTGCCAGTGCTGCCGATGTCAGACGTATTGGCAGCAGCAGCACTGTTGACGCTGTCGCTGATGGTGGTGCCAGTGCTGCCGATGTCAAACGTATTGGCAGCACCAGTACTGTTACACTGTCGCTGATGGTGGTGCCAGTGCTGCCGATGTCAGACGCATTGGCAGCACAAGCACTGTTGACGCTGTCGCTGATCGTGGTGCCAGTGCTGCCGACGTCAGACGTATTGGCAGCACTAGCACTGTTGACGCTGTCGCTGATGGTGGTGCCAGTGCTGCCGACGTCAGACGTATCGGCAGCACTAGCACTGTTGACGCAGTCGCTGATGGTGGTGCCAGTGCTGCCGATGTCAGACGTATCGGCAGCACAAGCACTGTTGACGCTGTCGCTGATGGTGGTGCCAGTGCTGCCGATGTCAGACGTATTGGCAGCACGAGCACTGTTCACGCTGTCGCTGATGGTGGTGCCAGTGCTGCCGACGTCAGACGTATTGGCAGCACCAGCACTGTTGTCGCGGTCGCTAATGCTGGTGCCAGTGCTGCCGATGTCAGACGTATTGGCAGCACCAGCACTGTTGACGCTGTCGCTGTTGGTGGTGCCAGTGCTGCCGATGTCAGACGTATTGGCAGCAGTAGCACTGTTGACGCTATCGCTGATGGTGGTGCCAGTGCTGCCGATGTCAGACGTATTGGCATCACCAGCACTGTTGACGCTGTCGCTGATGATGGTGCCAGTGCTGCCGATGTCAGACGTATTGGCAGCACAAGCACTGTTGACGCTGTCGCTGATGGTGGTGCCAGTGCTGCCGATGTCAGACGTATTGGCAGCACTAACACTGTCGACGTTGTCACTGGTTGTGATGGTGGTGGGATTGTCGGTGATGCCAACGTCAGAAGTACCAGTACTTATGACGCTGTCGCTGGTATTGATGGTGGTGCTACTGTCGCCGACGAGAGTTGTGATGACAGCGCGAGCACAGCTGCCGCTGATGGCGTTGACCTTGCCGGTGGGGCTGACGGTGTCGTCCATCTCAGTGTTGGTCAAGGAGTCATGGTCCACTGGCAGTGCAGAGTCAACTCTAGACGGCAGCGCCAATTGACTGTGTCCAGACTGGGCGGCCAAGGCGTTTACGATGTCTCTCAGTGCCACAAACTCCCTGTCCACCCACTGGCGGCAGGACCGGCCCTGCACCAGGAAACTTGCTGTTGTGTAATACACATGGATGACAAGTAGTTGCCGCGTACCGTCTTTCAGCCGTATAGTTGAATGCACAAGGTCTTTGGGCAGACTACTTAAATCTGGGTCAATTAGGTGTTTATAAATGGTATGGTGTTCTCCATAATCCTCCCAGGTTGTTGTAACACATTGAGGCCGAAAATTGTCAACGTAGCGTAGATTTAACACCTTTCGACACACTGGTAGCTTCGTATGGTCCGTATAGTAAGTGATCTGAATGGGGTCCAGAGTACGTCTTATCTCTTCTACGTTTGTCTGTGTGAAGCCTAGCTTGGACCGTGTGGTCGGGCCCATCTTGCCTTCACTCTAGCTGACACCACACAAAGACTAATCGCCTACAGACAACGCACAGATTAGCACACACCTGGCCTGACAATACACGGTCGGTCACGGGTGGCAAAACCTGATGTAAGGAGGGGGTCTGAAGACGCAAATTTTATTATCTGAAGGCGCACCGGTGAGGCGCTGTTGAATGTTTACGGGTTTTCGTTGGTATAAATGAAGAGATATTCAGTGGTCGACAGTGATTTGCACTGGGTTGTCTTCGGCGGCCAATTTTGACAAACCCAGGGCTCCACGAGATTTGAAACTCTTATTTCTCCTATCTCTGCTTTTATGTTTGACAGATATAGAGGCGGTCGGATGATGAAGTCAGACCCCTGACCCCTGGGCCCGGCATCTGCGCTGGTGTGTTTACACAGTGTTGGGACTATGATGACAGGCGTAGCCAGGTCTGACGCCCCCTGTCTACAAAACACTCGAGGCACACGTGTACAAAATTTGAAAATGGAAGACAAGAGAGTTCAGCCCGTGGAAATCATATATGGGAAAACACTCATAAGTCATTACTCACGAAAAACTTCATCCTCTCGCGTGAAAAATCGCCAGAATGTAGGAGACACAATCACAAACCCGTGTGCCAAATATCATACTTGGCAAATTCACTTAAGACACATGAATCCACTGCCCGGAGAGAGGAGGGAGAGAGAGAGAGAGAGAGAGAGAGAGAGAGAGAGAGAGAGAGAGAGAGAGAGAGAGAGAGAGAGAGAGAGAGAGAGAGAGAGAGAGAGAGAGAGAGAGAATATTACGTCATATATCTGCGTGGTGATGGAGCTGTTCTTTTACGTCACCGGCACTATCTGACTTTCTCTAGAAGTCAAGTTTTGTTTTACTGTTTTAATTATTTAAAAAAAAAAAAGAATTAAATTTTACTAAGAAATTGAAAGGATGCAAAGCTGGCTAACAAACTCATCCAATGACTTTCTCCAAACTAGCTATATGCAAAAGTTCACGTAAATATGACAAAAATTACGGACTCTAATCTAGGTGAATCGACTTCCTATAAACGTTTGTTTATGTCTTCAATGAGACATTCAGTTACAATATGCTCGGAGTCTGTCTTAGCCACCCATTTAAGAAAGTATTTCGCCAAGTTTCAAGCTTGTGTGTACAGAAATATCGGAGTTTCTCTTGTTTACATACATACGCACACACATACATACATACGCACATACGCCGCTTCGCGCCAAATGTACGTTCAGCAGCGAGGTTAGCGTAATTAGACATGACGTAATTTTTTAAATCTTATTTCCATTGTGAGACGTTTAGCATGCCCGCCGTTGACATCATGGACATGCTATTAAATTCGCCCCACCGCGACCCGTCCTAAAAAGTCCCTTTTATAAATAGAAGTGATTTAAAAATACGTCATGACAAATAACGTTTGAGAAACCAATTACACATATGCGCGCATCTCCAAGAGGCATAGATCCTCAAGTGCCCGGAGGGCGCATGAACATCTCTGCCTCTTGAGGATGATTGCATTGCGCGCATGCACGCACGCGCACGCTTACACTTACACACACATCGACGCGCTTTCAGAAGAAAATGCAGGTATAATAATAATAATAAAAATAATTACGGTATTTATAATGCGCTTTCTTATAATAATTATAACTCTAAGCGCGCACTCACAACTCGCGCACACATGCGCACGCTTTAGACAACGACTCACGTACCACAAATAGTGAAATACAGTACGATGGTCAGCTTGGGGTGGGGAGTGTGGTGATATAGTGCTAGAACTGTTGAAAGAGGTGAGTTTTGAGGGCGGACTGGAAGGAGGAGAGAGAGTGTTTCTGGCGGAGAGAGAGTGTTCCAGGTGGATGGACCGTATACCGAGAAGGAGCGGGGGCCAAAAGTGCTGAGTTTGGTGAGGGGGATGAGAGAGGGTCAAAGGCGGAGCGGAGGGAGCGGGGAGGAGTGTAGGGGTGAAGTAAGTTTGAGAGATAGGCAGGAGCGCAGTTGTTCAGGGGTTTGTAGCAGAGAGACAGAATCTTGTATTAGATGCGTTGGGGGATGGGAAGCCAGTGAAGGAGTTTGAGCAGGGGAGTGATGTGGTCGGATTTCTTCTTTCTGAGGACGAGGGGCAGCATTGTTCTGGACGCGTTGGAGAGTGAAAGTGGTGGAGTGAGGGAGGCCGGAAAGGAGAGATTGATTGATTGATTGTACATTGCTTAACGTCCCGACAGCAACAAGGCTTTCTCAGGACGTGCCTGCACTGATTGTGAAAAAAAACTAAACAGAAAATTGAATGTATGTCGCCAGCCGGTCAAATACATTAAATAAACCTACAACATGGGGCATAAATAAAGCTAAGACCATTTAGCAACACACATCCAATATCAAGAGCTACAGGCAGTGCAGACAGTAGGGAGAGTTTTAAAAAGGCAAATACAGGTGAATGGACAAAGGGTAGACAGAAACACATGCCCCAGAATAGAGAGAAAAACCCACCCTGTGGGGCTGACCAGGGTGACCCTGGGAACTAAAAAATACCTAACCCCACCCAAGTCCCCCAGGGCAGACCCGGGTGGGGGGGAAAGGAGAGAGTTGCAGTAGTCGATGCGAGACAGGATGAGAGCGACAACAAGTTTGGTAGCAGCTTCGGTAGTGAGGTATTTTCTGATCTGACTGATGCGACGGAGGTGGAAGTAGCATGCCTGGGCCGTGGCGGAGACGAAGCTGGTCATGGAAAGAGAGGAATCGAGGACAACGCCGAGGTTTTTGGCCGAGTCATAGAGGGAGATGGGGGTGCTGTCGAGTTGAAGAGGGAGCTGGGAAAGTTTCTGGCGAGTGCCTACCAGCATGGCTTCCGTTTTGTCGTCGTTCAGTTTAAGCTTGTTTGCTGTCATCCAGTTTTTCACGTCTTCGTAGCAGTCAGCATGCGAGTCAGTAGTGACTGCGTGTTGTCGAGTTTGTCTTTGTCTAGTAGTTGTGAGTCGTCAGCGTAGAGGTGGTGGTGTATGTGGTGAGACTGGATGATGTTGGACAGGGGAGAGGTGTAGAGTATGAAAAGGACTGGCCCCAGGACGGACCCCTGTGGAACTCCGCAGGAGAGCGTGACTGGGTTGGAGGAGACGCCGTCGATGGTGACGGACTGCTGTCTGTCGGAGAGGTAGGAGAGAAACCAGGAGTGAGCAGAGTCAGTGATGCCAAAGGAGTGGTGAAGGCGGTGGAGGAGGAGAGTGGTCTATAGTGTCGAAGGCGGCAGAAAGGTCGAGTAGCGTAAGAAGGGAGATGTTGCCCGAGTCGGTGGAGAGAAGCAGGTCGTTTAAGATATGTAGAAGGGCTGTTTCAGTGCTGTGATGTTTGCAATAGGCAGACTGAAAGGGACTGAGGAGGTTGTTGTCGGCGAGGTGGAGGTTGAGCTGGTTGAGAACAACCTTTCTTTAAGAAGCTTGGACAGGAAAGAGAGATTGGAGACTGGGTGATAGTTTTTGAGTTCGTTTGGGCCGAGGTTGTGTTTTTTGAGGAGAGGACGGACGATGGCGGACTTGAAGATATTGGGGACGTAGCCGTTCTCTAGAGATGTGTTGGTGATGGCGGTAATGAAGGGCAGAAGTTTTGGAAGGCCGTCCCGATAGAGAGAAGCTGGGAGGGGGTCTAGTTCGCAGGTTTTGAGAGGCATGGACTTTATGGTCTTGAGGACGTCATCCTGAGAGACGGGGCTGAAGGACGAGAGTGGGGTTCCGGAAAAGGGGGTGTCGGGAGGGCAAGGCGGAGAAGGCAGAGTACTTAGTATACTTAGTATATAGCATTTAGCAAGGTGAAGTCAACCTGATTTCACACAAATTATAGAAAGACTGAATGGGCAGTGGGCAGATGATCACATCTGCACGGGACATAGACTACCCCACCCTATACGAGTACCCTGCTGCCTTGCAGGTTAAGTTTTGGATAACTTATTGTACCGTAAAATTCTTGAAGCGAAAGCGAATCTCATATCACGTTAAATATAAAATTATGTAAATTATGTAAAATACGTCATGACAAATGACGTTTGACAAACCAATGACGCGTATGCACTGAGCGCGCTCCTTATAGAGTTCACTATGACGCATTGCCACATCTGACAGGCTTTTCAAAAGGAGATATTTGAACAGCTCAGATCATGGGTGCCAGCTGTGTTACACAACCATGCCAAAATCAGCTCAGATCATGGGTGCCAGCTGTGTTACACAACCATACCAAAATCAGCTCAGATCATGGGTGCCAGCTGTGTTACACAACCATGCCAAAATCAGCTCAGATCAAGGGCGCCAGCTGTGTTACACAACCATGCCAAAATCAAAATTGACCCACAGAAGATGGTAGTTTTGAAGTTTGCATAGTAATCACTTCAGGGGCAATAAAATGTAATTTATACATGATACGTCAAGGCCTATAATAATACTTTTACAGTTATTATGTTATAGTCATCTGATGGATGAAAGCACATACAAAGTGTTAAAAGGTGTACCATCTTCTGCGCATAACCAAGACACGAGAAACAGAAGAATGAGACAACTCAGATCAAAGTTCACAACTATCATTTTATTGCGGAAAGAAATGTCTGTCACGGCTATCGAAAGCTCAGAACTGTCATAAGTATGTTAGTGTTATGTGCAGATCAGCTTTTATTGAACTTCGGCGCATTAGCAGTGTTAGACAGTATCTGACGTCCGAAGCAACTGCAATCCTTGTCTCCTCCTTAGACCACTGTAACGCCCTCCTTTCCGGCCTGCCTAAAACCCAGCTAGATAAACCGCAGAGAGTGCAAAACAGTGCTGCCCATTTAATTCTGCGTGTGCGTAAGTGTGACCATATCCGCCGCGCCCTTACTAAACTCCACTGGCTGCCCACAAGAACGCATTCTGTATAAACTGTCCTGCATGTGCTTTAACTCTCAGCCTGACTTCTCCTGCCTATATCTCTGACGTACTCCATCTGTATACTCCATCTTGCACCCTCCGCTCTTCCTCCGACACACGTAAGTTTCGCCTTGCCAATTTCAAATGTAAAACACGTGTTCATAGAAAGCAGAAACATGTGGCCATGTAATAAAATAGTTGCAAGTTTTCGAGCGTTTTTTTTTTTTTTAAATTTAGGCGCTCACAAAACCATTAAACTACTCGGTGATTGTTCTATATTTGCATCAGTTTGCTTCTTACATCTTTTGTGTACATTTTTGCACTGGCAAAACTTGGTTAGGTTGATTTGTTGTGCATAAATATACTTTCCTTTACTCAATGAGCACAAGGTAGCCATGATCTGAGCCGTACACTTCAACATCAGAATCAAGTCAAAGACAAAAGGTACAGACCCTTGACAGCTCTAATATAGAAGGGACTTTGTGGGTTATGGTTCATCCCATCTTGTTTTGTTTGTAATCCCAGCGGCACTCCATGACACGCAGAGGACGTTCTCTAAAAGACAATTTCCGGAACTTGAATCATATGAAGCCCAAAGCTGCACATGTTCTGACTAAAACATTGCATTATCAGCCCGAACAAAATATGCCATATCGCGCGAGGTTTGTTGGAAAACGTGCAGTTTGGACCCATTTCCGAAAACGTTTATCCGGCGGGCATTGGTCTCTGTTATGGATCTTCCATCGAGTATTGGTCTCTGTTATCATGGCAGTGACTGAACAGTAACCCAGTGCTGATATTTCACCCAGTGTGCAAGGGCCGATGGCCTTTGCGCATTGGGCGGTCAGTGCGAACGTACCTGCAGACACGCGGTCGATGCTGTCGTCGGGAAAGTCTACCACCATGGCAAGGCACAACCACACTGTTCGCAGCGTGCACTTCATTTTGTCAGCGTCAAGTTATCCGGCAGCGGTCCAGAGCCCGGAAGGCTGAAGCCTGGTTCTACTCGCTAGTCTATTTTAAGCATGTAAATCAGCGTGTCATAGAACTCTCCTGTTAAAATCTCACAACTTGCAAATTTGGCCCGCATCAGATTTCATGTTGAATTGGTGTCGTGTGACGCACTACGTATCAGTTCGTCCGCTATTAAGATGACGTCACTATGATTCTCGTTTGATTGCGCGCGTCAGACGGAATGTTCGTCTGTGACGGAACGAAACAGAATATGACGATGGTGTCGTCGAACTTCAGCCCTCCAAAGGCAACAACTCTCATAGCATTGTGAGGCTGTATCCCCGATAGCGGGTCCCGGACTGGCTCAGGTGCTCCAGCGTCGGACTCTCGATCGTAAGGTCACCGTGGGTTCGAATCCCGGTGGTGAGCAGTGAGAGAGCAATGAAGTTTATTTGCGATCGGATGAAGTAATTGGCATTGCTTTTCGTACCTGAGAGGAATCCTTCTTGGCTTGACTTCGCGAACGAATAGGGGTTGTCCACGATGTCTGCAGGCATGCTCATGACTGCGGAGGCCGATCCGGGACAGGCAGTTTCGACCGCAGTGGCTGCAGAGGGAGGTCTGGCCAGGGTTCTGAGTTGCGGCATCTCTGTTTTTTTCTCCTGAGCTGCTTGTCTTTAAGGCTAGCTCTGCGAGAGTCCTCAAAGGAGACAGATGCCTTGTAAATGGTGGAGCGCCAGGTGTCACGGTCCGCAGCAAGTGAAGACCACTGAACGGCTGAGAAGATCATTGGCCTAGGACAGTACCCAGTAGATGATCTGTACCATAGAGCTGTCCGAAGGATAGCTGCTAGCATTGTCAATGATCCTCGTCACCCACTATCTGATCAGTTTCAAATGCTACCATCAGGCAGACGTTGAACTCTCGTTTATAACGCCGCGATAAGTATGATCTACTTAACATTACCTCCCATCTTGTGACAGATTGCTTGTGATAGATTGCTGCAATGATAATTTTTCATGATATTCTTGTAGCGTTTGTTAATGTCTTATATTGTTGTTTCATGACGAGCCGAAAGGCAAATTTTTGTCGTGCCTTGACTCGGAACAGACAATAAAGTTGTATTGTATTGTATTGTATCTCTTCTTTGGTGCCCCTCTGTCTCTGTGTCCAGTGGCGAGCTCACCGAACAGGGTGATCTTGGGTAGGCGATGATCCTCCATCCTGGAGACGTGCCCAGCCCAGCGGAGCTGTGTCCGCAGCAGCAAAGCCTCGATGCTCACAGTTTCTGCCTGTTCAAGGACCTCGACGTTTGTGACATAGTCACTCCAGTGAATGCCAAGGATTGTACGCAGGCAGCGCTGGTGGAAGCGTTCGAGGAGTCGTAGTTGGCTTCGGTAGACGGCCCAGGACTCGGAACCATACAGCAGGGTGGTGGGGACGACAGCTCTGTACACGCTGATCTTGGTGCCTGTTTTCAGCTGTTGATTGTGCCACACCCGCTTGTATAGACGCCCGAAAGCACTGTTTGCTTTTGCCAGCCTACTGTCCAGCAGCTTGTGCAGCTTGGCGTCTGACGTGATGATGCAGCTAAGGTAGGTAAACTGGTGCACTGACTTCAGTTCAGACTCGCCGATGGTGATGTGGGGAGGGCGATGCTCTACCTTGGGTGCCGGCTGATGGAGGACCTCTGTCTTTTTCAGACTGACCTCGAGTCCAAAGAGCTGGGCAGCGTCTGCAAAGCAGGATGTGATGCGCTGCAGGGCTCTCTCTGTGTGTGCAAAGAAAACACCAAAGTTGACACAAACATGACAACATCAGCACCACGCCAGTAACAGTCGAGACGGTCTATAGTCCAGCAGCTGCCCTTCATAGACGATCAGCCGTTGACGAGATAGTGATTTTCTAGAGAGTAACAAAGGTTTGGGTATACCAAAATAAAGTCTAGTGTGAATAAAAGCAATGCGTTCTCATTTTAAACCGCCGGAGGATGGAGACATTTTTCTGTAGCACATTTTGTTTCCAGTACGGCTGCAGACGAAACCAGGACTGTCGCAGCCATGTTCACTGTGGATCAGTAGTCTATACTGATCGTATATTCGGTTGCAGTATGCACTATATATTACTCAAAAGGATTTTAATTTTATTTTTAAAGTATAATTCCACACTTAATTATATTAAGAGAAGAATACGCCTTTGCACGTCACTTTCTAACCACAATCTTACACAGCACATCACTAAACCCACCCACCGACTCGGCCACACCCTCGACTGGATCATCACCCGCACCTCCGATCAACTCTTCCTCGACTTTGACACCTCCTCTGTGCTTCCCTCCGACCACCTCGCTATTCTCGTCGCCCTCAACCTACCTCCCCCGAAAAAGCCCAAGCTCTTTGTCTCTCGTCGCAAACTAAAATCTGTCAACCGAGAGAACTTTTTCGACGAAGCTGTCGACCTTCTCTTGGACCCCGCCTCCTCTCCCGATCTTGCATCCCATTTCGATTCCTCCCTTCGAAAACTTCTAGACACCCATGCCCCTGTCACCACCTGCTCCATACCCAACCGACTCCCCTCCCCCTGGCTCACTGACGACATAGCCGAGGCCAAGCGCGAGCGTGGACAAGCCGAACGCCGCTGGCGCTCATCCGATCTCACCGTTCACAGAGAGATCTTCCAAACCACCAGATCCAAAGTCTGCAGAATGATCTCCGACTCCAAACGCAAACACATTCAAAACAAAATCCTGGAATCCACTTCTTCCAAAACCCTCTACGCTACCATGAACACACTCCTAGGCACTTCTAAAGATTCTCCTCTTCCCAACACACACAGCAAAGAAGAACTTCCGTCCGCCTTTTCCTCCTATTTCTCCGACAAAATCCAAACTCTGCGCAACACACTCGACACTCTGCCTTCTTCGCCTTGCCTCCCTGACACCCCCTTTTCCGGCACTCCCCTCTCGTCCTTCCGCCCCGTCTCTCAGGATGAAGTCCTCAAGACCATAAAGTCCATGCCTTTCAAAACCTGCGAACTAGACCCCCTCCCAGCTTCCCTCTACCAGGACGGCCTCCCAAAACTTTTGCCCTTCATTACGGACATCATCAACACATCTCTAGAGAATGGCTCCGTCCCCGATATCTTCAAGTCCGCCATCGTCCGTCCTCTCCTCAAAAAACACAACCTCGACCCAAACGAACTCAAGAACTACCGCCCAGTCTCCAATCTCTCTTTCCTGTCCAAGCTTCTTGAGAAGGTCGTCCTCAACCAACTCAACCTCCACCTCGCCGACAACAACCTCCTCAGTCCCTTCCAGTCTGCCTATCGCAAACATCACAGCACTGAAACTGCCCTTCTACATATCCTAAACGACCTGCTTCTCTCCACTGACTAGGGCAACATCTCCCTTCTTACGCTACTCGATCTCTCTGCCGCCTTCGACACCATAGACCACTCTATCCTCCTCCACCGCCTCCACCACTCCTTTGGCATCACTGACTCTGCTCACTCCTGGTTTCTCTCCTACCTCTCCGACAGACAGCAGTCCGTCACCATCGACGGCATCTCCTCCAACCCAGTCAGGCTCTCCTGCGGCGTTCCTCAGGGGTCCGTCCTGGGCCCGGTCCTTTTTACACTCTACATCTCCCCACTGTCCAACATCATCCAGTCTCACCACATACACCACCACCTCTACGCTGACGACTCACAACTACTAGACAAAGACAAACTCGACAACACTCAGACACTACTGACTCGCACGGCTGACTGCTATGAGGACGTGAAAAACTGGATGACAGCAAACAAGCTCAAACTGAACGACGACAAAACGGAAGCCATGCTGGTAGGCACTCGCCAGAAACTTTCCCAGCTCTCTCCCTCTCTCCACCTTCAACTCGACAGCACCCCCATCTCCCTCTCTGACTCGGTCAAGAACCTTGGCGTTATCCTCGATTCCTCTCTTTCCATGAACAGCTTCGTCTCCGCCACGGCCCAGGCATGTTATTTCCACCTCCGCCGCATCAGTCAGATCAGAAAATACCTCACTACCGAAGCTGCCACCAAACTCGCTGTCTCTCTCATCTTATCTCGCATCGACTACTGCAACTCTCTCCTTTCTGGCCTTCCTCACTCCACCACTCTCACTCTCCAGCGCGTCCAGAACAATGCTGCCCGCCTCGTCCTCAGAAAGAAAAAATCCGACCACATCACTCCCCTGCTCAAGCTCCTTCACTGGCTCCCCATCCCCCAACGCATCCAATACAAGATTCTGTCTCTCTGCTACAAATCCCTGAACAACTACGCTCCTGCGTATCTCTCCAACTTACTTCACCCTTACACTCCTCCCCGCTCCGCCTCTGACCCTCTCCGCCTCCTCATCCCCCGCACCAAACTCAGCACTTTCGGCCCCCGTTCTTTCTCAGTATACGGTCCAACCACCTGGAACACTCTCCCACTCTCTCTCCGTCAGAAACACTCGCTCTCCTCCTTCCAGTCTGCCCTCAAAACTCATCTCTTTCAAGCACTATATCACCACACTCCCCAGCCCAAGCTGACCGTCCTAATGTATCTTCACTATTTGTGTTACGTGAGTCATTGTCTAAAGCGTGCGCATTCGTGTGCGAGTCATTTGTGAGTGCGCGCTTAGAGTTATAATTATTATAAGATAAGCGCATTATAAATACCGTAATTATTATTATTATTAGGAAAAAGCATGCCTTGAATTGAAATGTTCTTACTCAGTCACGTGATACAGCATGCACGTGGACTCGGTAGTCGTGAATTTTGGTGTGCCGACGAGTTCTTTCGATTTGTTCTACTAAGCTTATTTTTCCCCAAGAAAAGTAAAAGTGCAAGGTCGCTTTGTACATTTTTACGTCTTATTAAAGGTTTGTCATGTTATTTCCATTCACTTTACCATGGCTTTGGGCCACGGAACACAGTGCCGTTTCCGTTCTGTCCAGTCTCTTAGTCATAGTCAGTCCCAGGCATCCCCTAATATTTCAATCCCCTAAAAAAACCACTACCGCCCATCAGCTGCACATTTGCCATGCACAAAATAACCACAAAAAAACCAGCACATTGACAGTCTCATTTCTTGGCTTTGAACCTGATTCCTTACCAACCCCACACCCAAGCACGGCTGAAGCAGCGTGCCCGTCAAATCACTACGTCAACGACAACTCAACATAGGCCCACAATTGTCCACTAGATAAGTTCAGACAACATTCAGCCCTACTACAAATTTTAAAACAAGGCAAAAATTATTTTTAAAAACACCGGTCCTTGCACTGCCTCAACTGCCAAATTTGAATATGTAATATGACCTTTGCCCATTTTATTTCGACACCTCAGCACCAAATCAAAACGCAACCCACAAAAACAAACGCAATCTTCGAAACTGATTTTCGATGAGCAGCCAATCATGCATGCACCACGCGTTTGTGGGGGCTCAGGGAGGTAAAATGGAAGTATTCCGGGTTCCGTCAAAATGTAAAAAACGCCGTTTATATGTACCGATGCCGTCGCAGATCTTGGCACAGATGATAGTTGCAAGCTAGAAAATAACAACTCTACTCCAAGTACAGATACTGAAGTGTTACACACAAACACTGCCAAAACTCCACCACGCCTTCAATCGTCCACTACCGCATTCAACTGGAAGCAAAATTGCTTCATTTGCAATAAGACATGTGCGGCACACCACAGGACCTCCAAATACAGAAGCTGGTCTCAGGTAACAATCATCACAGAAAAAAAACAAAAAATGCAGTATATTCCACCAGGTATACTCCGCAGCACTGAAGAAATATGATGAGGAAATGCTCATTCGCCTTGCTGGAGCTTGCGGTGATCTGGTGGCTGCGGAGGCAAGATAACACAGAAAGAAAAACTGGCTATCCAGATATGTCAAGAAAGAAAATGACAATATCACAAAAGTAGAAAGTTCAGACACTCCACAGCAGGGAGAAGACGGCATTCTGGCCGATTCCATCGAAAAGTTTCGTATTCAAATTGAAGATGACAAAATAGTGTTCTTGCTTTCAACAATTACTAACTCGTACAATTATCTGCTTGCACAAAGTGACGTCACACCAAAAGTCATAATGAAAGCTGATGCTTTGAAAGTAAAACTGCAGGCAGAGTGCCCAAACTGGACATTTATTTCCGAAAGAGGTTACGCTGACCTGGTGTGCTGGGCTGGAGTGACAGTGGGTGATGCTATGCGAGCTGCCCACACACTTTGCAAGCACCAACACAACAGCCACACCAGACAGGTTCTGTCACAGGAGAACCCAGTACATGTGTGCATACTGATGAACAAGCAGTTCACAAGGCGGTTGGAATTTTGAGGACTAGACTGCAGGGCAACCAGAAAACTGAATTTCACTCAGATAATGAAATGACAGTGGACAGTTGTAAAGACTTTGTAGACCCTCTTCTCTACAGCGCGTTGAAATGGCTAAGTGACGAGGTTGCGTGTCTCACTGCCTCTGATGGAGCTCTGGATAAACAAGCAGTATCTATTGCGTGCGACATCACAACACTGGCGACTAAGGCGATTTCCCCAAAACATCTTGGATTATCGGTGCATGCATATAAGGAACATGGCAGCAGGAAGCTTGTGGACGAGCTGTATGCACTTGGGCATGGCATTTCTTATGACGCGTTGAGACACTTCCTCACTTCCATTGCGGTTCATGCTACAGCTGGCCAGACACCCTTGCCTTCTGGTACTGTTTTACCTGCGGATCTTCCTTCCAAAGAGTGTCATGGAGACCTTGTACTAGCTGCCGCTGACAACTGGGACCACAATGAGACAACAGTGGATGGCAAAAACACAACGCATGCCCTCACTAGCATCCTTATCGCAAACAAGCCATGCCTGCTACCTCCAGCGAGGATCCCTGAGTGTGGAACAAAAACATTTGACATGACACTGCTGCCAGGTGTGTATGTGTGTCCATGAAACCTGTGCAGATTTTTCAGGCATTACCATTTTTCAAACATCTACATAAAAATATCTTTTGGGGATACAAGTGGTTTGTGTGTGCAAGAATCTAAACTTGCAGTCAGTGCTAAATAATAATTGTATATTGCTTGAAAAAGTGGTTGAAAGATGAGAGCAGTTACAGCTGATACACTTATGTGTTCCTAATGGAAGTGTCAACCAAAAGACTGGCACTAAATTGTCATAATCATAAGCACACACATACAGACACAAACATAAGACAAATATAACGTTCATTTTTATTAAGCTCAGTGCTTTTCACACTAAGTTTTCACATCCGATTAATAATTCTTAATAATTCAGTCTGTTAAACAAACTATTCGCACAGTTTTCAGGTGCTGGAAAGTAGCATTTTCATCAAGCATAATTTGACTTTTGAGATGTCACAACATGTACAATGAGAAATAGACTGTATTATGAAAAATATGAAACAAAATTACTACATTATTGGTTAGACCCTTGAATGTTACTGAAACTTACTATGATGGTTTTAAATAGGCATAATCTACCCAGCATAAATCAACCCGATGCAAATCCAGCCACGCATGGTGCACCCAGCGTACATTTGGGCTGCTGTATTTTACCCATATACCCATATATACATTTCATGTGTACATTTATGCCTTGATATAGCAAAGTTTATCCTTCAGTTTACTGTCAGTTCTGCTACATGGTCATATCTGTTCACTGTATTAACCCATTTAACACCAACGATCAAGAGCAGGAGATGGATCGACCATGATAATTAAAGGGTAGTGCAATATTATCTTGGTACCAAGCTAACCTGGTACAACCCTTAAATTGTGGTGGCCAATCTGTCGCCTGCAACTAGTAAATAGCTGTTTGGTGTTGGTGACACCTCCCAAATTTGGGAAAGGCACCCTTGGGCTTAAATGGGTTAAGACAGGAAAGACACATTGATCCTCATCAGGAACTGCAGGGGCTCATGACGGTAGTTGTAATGGCTCATGAGGATCTGTGCCTATTGCGTTTGGGTGTTGTTTTCTATCCTGCAGTGAAGAGGTTTAGGTGGCCATCACAAATGTAAAAGCACTGAGTGCAAGAAAATATTATATACCGTCATAAGGTGAAAAAATAATAAACAGATTAAACACATTATGAAAAGTGGCTGTGGTACACATAAATAAAACATTGTTCTTGATCATCATTCAGGTGGGAGTCTGAGTAAGGTACTTCCTTACCAGAAACCAGCCAAGCGTCCTGAGCCAAACCAGCACCGAAGCCTGACGAGATCAAGCATGACAGTCAACATCCTGCGGTCAAGAAATCCAGAATGTTGGAGCTTATCTAACATGCTGGCCGAAGCTTTCTTGATGCAGAGTATGAGTTTCCTCCATGAGGCCCGTATCACTGTCTCCTTACCGAAGACTGTGTCCCCCTTTCCACTATTTCCTACAACCCCATCATCATGGCCCCACCAACAGACCTGAACACAGTTTACACAGCCTTAAAGCGGAACCTTGAAATTGTAGAAAAACTTGGTTACCAGCACCTCCCAATAGTTTTTGACATGGGGCTGCTCACCAAGGCTCTCGAAATCAAGTGGGCTCGACCGCATGAGCTGAAAAATGTGTTTCCATATGAAGGTGGAATGCACTTGCTGATGGCAGTCATGGCCTCCATTGGCAGTCTCTACAGTGATGCTGGCCTGCGCCAGCTCCTCACTGATTCCGGTGTCTTTGCCGCAGGCACTGTGCGGAAAATCTTTGCAGGAATGACTTTGACAGAGGGTTGTATGCCATGAAGCTGGTCGATGAGGTGTTGCATGCAGAGTTTTTCCAGGCTTTCACTAAGTGGTGCACTGGGAGACAGATAGATCTGCCTCACACGCTGATTGATTTGCTGGAAGAGCTGCACGTTCATCTTGAACAGCCAGGTGATCCTGCACAGCTTACCCAGCTGATGGAAGTGTTGGAAGAGGATCTTGTGCCGCTTCTTGGCCAGTTCAGAGAAGATGGTTGAGCTGTATCAGCTACATTCCAATTTTGGGATGACTACTGATCTTCAGCGTGAGTCAGTCCCACTGAAGATGTTTCTGTCATCCACGCGAAATGGTGACTGGAATGTGAACATGTCAAGCAAGGCACAGTTTCTGGCACTGTTATTTGCAGCCACCCGCACCACATATGCCAGATATATGCCAGCCATCTTGTTGCTGTCAAAGAGGTTGCCTGCAGAAGTAATCACAGCCTTCAGAAATGGCAGCTTTGCAGCAAAGCTCACTGGAGGTGCCTTCAAGGGAGTAGCGATTGACTATGTTCTGGAGAACTCAGAACAAAACGTTGAAGGGTTCTGGTGGCATCCTCGGGCTGACCTTGAGAGATGGCGCACTGGCAAGGTGGTTCCTGTCCCGTCCATTGAAATCTGAAACATTTGAAAAATCAATGTGTACAGGAAGCGGCACTACACATACAGACTCACATCACACCATGAGCAAAGCAGAAATGAAAAGATGGAACACAGACTCTGGCGAGATGAAAGATATGTTCAGATCTGAAACTTTCAGAAATCCATTCAACATTTCTGACTTACCACCTCAGTTGATGAACTTTGCGACTGGAGCCCTGGCTGCACCTGACGTGGAGGAAAGCCTTCTGGTCGTGCTTGACAAAGGGGAAGTAGCTGCGGAGAAATTCATTGCTGAACGTCTGTCCATGAAAGATGGGGAAGAGGTTCCTGCAAAGAGCTTCTATCATCCCCTGCAAAGAACAAAAGTAAGCAACATGAGTGACATGTTGAAAACTGGTAAGGTGAAAAACAAAGAGGTGAGCATGACTGGAGAGGAAATATACATGCGGCTCATGGCTGTCAATGTGACAAAGATGGTGCCCCTTGAAAGAGTCATGTCATATGAGAATTCTAACGTTCCTCTCAGTCTATCACTGATGGCAACAGTATGCTCTCGATTCCAAAGTTTGTGTTCCTACATAAACTGGAAACACTACTGCCAGATTCTGCGCCTGCCACAATTGATGATGCTGACGCTGTGATTTTTGACAAAAATGCTGTATTTCACACTCTACCCCCCCCCCCCTGCAAAACTGGCATGCCTTATGCATTCAGTGACTTGGCAAATGATCTTCTTCTGCACATCATGTCAACAGCAAGACACACCTGTGGGTCAGCTTTCAGCCAAATGCATCTACTGTTTGACCGGTACTTTGCAGACAGCCTGAAGGGTGCTACACGACAGAAGAGAGCGGGAAGTGAAAGCACCGTGAAGTACAGAGTTCAGTCTGAGACCCAAGTTCCACCTGACTGGAATCGCTTTCTTGCGTGTGATGACAACAAAGCCCAGATCGCAAGCTGCTGCGGTCAAGCCCTAGCCCTTAATGCTGCTAAGCGTTTGAATGCCACACAAAGCTTGTTCATCAGTGGGGGTGATGGAGACACATGTAAACGTGTGTATACTTACTCAGATCCAGGCAGAGATGAGTGCATTAATGAAGAGACTGTCCGCAGCTCCAGTTGTTACACTACCGCAGCCACACGCAAGGTGTTGTAGATGGAAGACGCAGCCAGACAAGAGTGTTTCCAGAAGAGTCTTTTATTTCTTGGTCATCGTGGGTCTAATAGGTTGGGCACAACCAACCTACCAGCATGGCATACTAAAATGGCGAAAATACCGGAGCTCGGTCTCTCGCTTCTCAGCTCCCTCTATCTATCTATCTCACTCTCTTCGTTGTGTACTCTCTATCTATCTCGTTCCCTTCATTGTGCGAGCTCCCTCTCTATCTCGTTCCCTTCGTTGTGAGCTCTGTCTCTATCTCGTTCCCTTCGTTGTGAGCCCTGTCTCTATCTCGTTCCCTTCGTTGTGAGCCCTGTCGTTCTGGTCTTTGCCCCCACTATATATACCCGTTCTGGCCGAGGGTATCGCCCCTTTGTCTCAACCAGTCAAAGGGGCTATTACTGTCACCCATATTATTCCACATCTATCATGGTGGCCAGCGTCCCCTGACCCTATCTGTCAAAGGAGCTATTACTGTCGCCCATAATCTATCCCCCATCTGCTCTGGTGGATAGCGCCCTCTGATCCTAGCTGACCAGGGACCCATTACTGTCTCTCATAATTATTCCACATCTATTATGCTGGTCAGCGTCCTCTGATCCTAGCTATCAAAGGAACCCATTACTGTTTCTCATAATTATTCCACATCTATTATGGTGGTCAGCGTCCTCTGATCTTAGCTGACCAGGAACTCATTACTGTCTCTCCTAATTATTCCACATCTATTATGGTGGTCGGCGTCCTCTGATCCTAGCTATCAAAGGAACCCATTACTGTCTCTCATAATTATTCCACATCTATTATGGTGGCCAGCGTCCTCTGATCTTAGCTGACCAGGGACCCATTACTATCTCTCCTAATTATCCCACATCTATTATGGTGGTCAGCGTCCTCTGATCCTAGCTATCAAAGGAACCCATCACTGTCTCTCATAATTATTCCCCATCTATTATGGTGGCCAGCGTCCTCTGATCTTAGCTGACCAGTAACCTATTATTTATTCATTAGTCCCAGCTTAGTAGGGCCGGCCACTTGTCAACTCCACGTGAGCCCGTGGTACTAATTATACCCTCGTTATTTTCATATCAAGGGAAATTATAAAATTACCCGACCGTGATATTGGCCGTATACACTTATAGTGTAACATTCCTCCCAAACCTACCCGAAAAAAAAAGGAATCTTAATTCACAAGATTCGTTTTTTTTTTTTCATTACACAATATTCAAACCACAAAATCATTTCAAACAATTAAACATGTTATCCACAAAATACATCATTTTTCGGAATGACCGCTTATTTAAATCGATCACTCCTTATTAAAAATTATTATTGTCCGGCGTAATCACGCCAATATTTGTTCACATCAAAATCGTCGACTCAGTTATGTCTTTGCACATGTGTTCGTTATTCTTCACGATCCTTCCTGGATCGCAACAGCGTTGATCCTTGGTTACCCCAACGACGGGTAAAACTTGACAACGTTCGAGGCGGGGAGTAACTGCACTCCTCCCTCCATCATCGGCGTAGAGTCCTTCGCTCTTGCGACGTCATCCACGTCTGCTGATTGTACAGCCGCCGACATCAACGTAGGCACAGTGACCTCACGTTCACCCTTCCTGAGTCGTGATAGTATGGAGCCAAACCATGCGCTAGTTTTCTCCTTATATCGTATACACCCTACCCCAATTATGATCACAACTGTCCCTACGATAGAACCAATGATGATCTGTTTCCATATCGCCCATTCTTGTTTTGGCTTAACGAATCGCTCTGAAGTCGAGCAATTAGATGATCCATTGGCATTTCCTTAATTTCATCTAACTCTTTGGGCAAAGAGATGGGATCGTAGTCTGGTAAAGCGCTATGAAATGGTTTCCATAACGTTATATTGGAAAATGCATAGTTTTCCATCCATCCTATCAATTTGTCTTCCACCTGATACTGGCTCTCTTGTTGGTAGTAAGGGGTTAACATCAATCTATCACTAATAGCCGTACATGATTCATTGAGGCGGATTAGCGATAATGGTGGGTTGATTTGTTGGTACGTGACCCCTTTACCGTGACAACTAATACTCATCTTTAGTGGACTATGATTACTAATGACCCATAGCCCATCCCTTATATACCGTGCCATAGGTAACACTGTACCCAACCTGACCTTTGTTTTGCAGTGTGTTGCAATTACGTCTGAATTGTTTAAAAACAGCGCCGTAACACAAAATTGATTAATATTCATAGGATATATTGCACTTCGAATCGCACAGAATCCTATCAAGGGTTTGGAACAAGCTTCAAGTTCAGCTTCCGTAAGGAGCGCGAACCGCGTACGTTGCGCGTCTACTGCTATTGTTGTGGATTCTAAGTCATACTGAGCCGTCATTGATTCTGGCGCAGGCCGACCTGAATCTCCAGTTACTAGTGGTAACTTCATCAAGTTTTTGAAATACGACATTGTGATTAATATTTAAACCCTGCGCTAGCCCCAATACTATCAGACTAAAAAAAATAAAAAATAAAAAAAATTCATCTTGTTGTTGTCTGCAACATACGAGATATCACCAGAGACTTATACCACTGTCTCTGACAAAACTCAAATCATGCTTCATGATTTACACATTACAATAGTCCTCTCCCAGATACCGTCTGAGAGTCGCATTTCTAATTTGAAGCCTTCTTTGGCAGAAGAGTCAGTATCGCTTCAAGAATTTCCCTAACCCCATTAGTCTGTAAACTAGGCTGAATCGAACGATTGTCGTCGATCTCCCCATCATCAGAACTGTCTGATGTGCCCTTGCTACAACTAACGTTTACTGCTGAGAGAGATCTTTTCTCTCTTGTCTTTAGGCGCTTTCTTAACTCCATTAACGGAACGTCCTCCTCGGATGAAGAATTCTCACGCTCTTTTCGCACCCCCTAGTCAGTCTGTCTCGTGCGTTCTCTTGCCCTATTGCATCGTCACTGTCGCTATCGGATGATTCTGGAGCTACAACCTGGGTGGCTTTACGTAATGTTCTCCCCCTGGCTTTTGGAATCGGCCACTCGCTAATTTTGGCTATCCGCAAGTGTTCAGCATGTGAACTGACCTCAGTGCCATCTAGTTGATGTCGTACCCTGAATGTGACAGGCGACAATTGTTCCACCACTCTATAGTGCGACCTCCACTTACTGTCTAACTTATTGTGTCTACGGTGATTACGAAGGTACACTGGATCACCGACCTTAATCTCGACAGGCTGTACACCTCTATTAGCATACTTAGCCCCCTTCTTCTGTGCGTTCTTACTCACAAACCAGATAGGTGAGGCTAGCGCTGGCAGAATTGTCAGTACTCAAACCAAGGGGAATCACAGCGCTGGACAGACAACAGTTAGATCCCCTGCCCCCGCCTATCAGGCACCCAATCGCCAGCCCACAGAGAAATACGCAGGTATAGAATAAGACAATCATTTCCATTCAGAATGGAAATGATTGTCTTATTCTATACCTGCGTATTTCTCTGTGGGCTGGCGATTGGGTGCCTGATAGGCGGGGGCAGGGGATCTAACTGTTGTCTGTCCAGCGATGTGCTTTCTTAATTCGCCGATATACCTGGGTGAAGGCCTTGTGTTGCTGTTCAAGCGCTATCTTGTGAAACTCTTCACCAGCGTATTTTCTTCGGGGTCTAAGGATGTTATCTAACGGTAGCACTGGATCGCGACCGTACAGTAAAAAGAAAGGAGATTCCTGCGTAGTTTCCGAAACACAAACCCTATAAGCTGCTAGTACCTGGTTAATATGCACGTCCCATGTCGAAAAATCCTCTTGTATCTTTTTGGACAGAATGTCGTTAAAAGTTCTGTGAAAACGTTCGACTTTAGCATTGGACTGTGGATGATAAAGACTGGTCGTGACATGGTCTATGTTCAGTTCTGCCAGCGTTTCTGCCATAACCCTATTCACATTCTCAGATCCATTGTCTGATACTATCTGCAATGGACAGCCATGTCTGGGTAGAATGTCTTCTACGAGCAGCTGTACCACTGACTGCGGCGTTTTATCTGGTACAGGGAACGCCTCTACCCAACCTGTCAGATGACAGATGAATGCTATGACATAGCGATTCCCGCTAAGGGAGCGGTCAAACGGACCTGCCAAGTCCAATGACAACTTAGCGAATGGGTATGGAGGAATGTCCATTTCCTGTACGGGGGCCCTTTTCTTTTGTAACACTCTAGACTGACAGATGACACACCCACTAACATATTCATACAGTTGTTTGTACATGTTAGGCCAGTAATACTTTCTGCTGACTGTGTCATGCGTCTTGTCTATTCCTAAGTGACCATTTTCGTCATGGTACTGTCTGACTACGTACTCTACCAAGTGAGACAGAACATACAATCTGGCTACTGGTTCATCATCAGGATGAGACAAGAAATATAGAACATCCTCTATCAGCATGTATCTCCTATTGACTGTCATGGTTCCTTGTTCACTAATCAATAAGTCCTTTAAGCGCACTATTTCAGAATCCTTCTCCTGTTCCTCAATAATATCAAACCCTGGAAGATCAACTTTTTCCAGCTCCTCGTCACACCCTGCCCTTATTGTACAACTAGCAAACTGCTTGGGTGTGAAATGGTTGGAGTTTATGACTCCAATGACAAAAGCATTGTCATTGACCTCTCTGGTTAACTCTTCTTCTTCCTCATGCTCTGGCATGTGAGTACCACTCGGCATTCTGGATAGTAAGTCTGCCAAAACATTTTGGGGACCTGGGATATATTCAATAGTACAGTTATATCCTGAAATGCCAAGGGCCCACATCTGCACCTTCTTATTCTGCATTGGTGAATTAAGCAAATACTTAAGAGGCATGTGATCCGTGCGGATTACAAACTCCGCATTATGCAAGTAGTGATTTAGCTTTTGAAGCGCATAATGGATCGCAAAAGCCTCTTTCTCTATTGTCGACCATTTCCTCTGACTGGTACTAAGTTTATGGGATAGAAAGTAAATAGGTCTTTCTACCTTTGAGCCTGGGTAAATGTCTGAATCCTCATCACATTTTTGCGCGAGACATGCCCCCACGCATGTGTCGCTGGCATCCGTGTAAAGGATGTACGGACGCCGTGTATCTGGATAGGCTAACACTGGTGCTACAGCTAACGTTTCCTTCATCAAATCAAACGCTTTCTGGCATTCCTCTGTCCAACTGAATCTCGCATACTTTCGTGTTAGTGCTATGATTGGTTCAGCCATCTGGGAGAAATTAGGAATCATTTTCCTGTAAAACCCAATCATACCAATGAACGAACGGCACTCTCTGACACAGGTCGGAGCCGCCATAGCCCTAATGACTTTTACCTTTTCCTCATCCGGTTTTATCCCCTGGTTACTAATGACAAACCGTAAGTATTTGGTTTCTTCCTCAAAGAACTGACACTTCTTGAGTTTCAGCTTCAGGTCATGCTGTCTCAATCGATCAAAGACTGTCTGAAGGTGACACAGATGGTCTTCTATTGTTTCTGAGAAGATCAAAATGTCATCGAGATAGGCACAGGCAAAACCTTCTAAACCGGCTAGCACGATATTCATAAGCATCATGAACAATCCCGGTGCTCCCACCAAACCAAAAGGCATTTTCGTGAATTCGAATAATCCCTTGTGGCATCCCTACTCTCCTGATCCGCCATCTTGACCTGCCAGTATCCCGACTTAAGGTCCAGACTGGTAAAATACTTGGCCTTTCCAAGCAGTGACAAAATGTCATCTATCAGCGGTAGTGGGTACGATGTTTTCTTTGTAACCTCATTCAGTTTTCTAAAGTCAACACATAAACGTTTCGACCCATCCTTCTTGGATACAATCACTAAACTAAAAGACCATGGGGACTGAGAACGTCTTATCACACCTGCCTGTAACATCTCTTCTAGAGCCTTGTCAACAATCTCCCTATCTTGAAGCGGGATTCTATACGGTTTTATCCTAATGGGAGGATGATCGCCGGTATCTAGTTTCATCGTGACAGTGTCAGTAGCCCCTAAATCAAGGTCGCTATTCGCGAACAAGTCTTGATTGTTCGTAATGAGCTCTGACACTACACCTTTCATATTCTCCGGCGCAGTGACTTCCGTCAAGTCGACTGCCGATACCTGCCGATCAACCGACCCTATCTGTACTTCATGTACTTCTTGAACTGCTGTTACCTTCCCTACAACACAACCCCTTCTAACTCTATACGTCTTGTTTGTGTTGTTTACTATCAGTATGGGGTACGTCTGGTGCTTATTTTGCCTGACTACCGTGCTTGTCACTAACAGTCCCGGTTCTTGTGCTATAAATCCCTTGTCTGTTTCCGAAATCTCTAAGAGTGTCTCTCTTGCAAAATACGGAGCATTCTTCATCCGTACCTGGAGTACTTCTGCCGTCTGAGGTTTTATCACTTTCGTCTTAGTCACTCTGACCAAAGACGAAATGTGGATGTCCTGTTCATAGGGCACATAAACACTTCCGACTCTGAGTTTCTTCAAGTCAAAATAAATCCTCACCCCGTTTTTGTCTAACCAGTCATTTCCCAAAATAAAGTTCCTGTTGAGCCCTGATACCACGTAGAACTTATGTTTAAACTTTTGCCCCGCTACCGTAAATTCTAATTCTGAACTCCCCAATACGTGTAAAGCTTCTCCACTAACTGACTGTAACGACACATCTCCCTTTCCTAACTTTGGCTTATGACTGAGTTTATCGTAAGCCCCCTTGCTAATCAAAGACACCTCTGCTCCCGTATCGATCAAGCTACGAAATCGTTGCTTCCCAATTTTGAACACTATGCACTTAGGGCTACCCGCTACATTAATGCTAAACAACTGACTCTTTCTACTTTTCCGGTCCTGCGTAACGGCTTCGTGTGCCGCAGAACCTTCTAGTTTTCCTGCCTCGGCGGACACCTTCTTTGACCTTGTGGCCGCCTGTTTCTGGCCTTTCTACATTCCCGCTGAATGTGACCTCGTTCCCCACACTTCCAGCATTGAATCGGGGGACGCATTGTTTGCTGACCAACCGTCCCTATCACTCGGCAATTTCGTGCCTGGTGCCCTACTCTCCCGCATTTAAAACAATTACGGTGACGAGCATGGTCTACTTCCATAGCCTCTTCTCCACCCCTAGCTGTCGCTCTCGGCTGACTAACTGGCCGATTGTTTATCGTGCGTAGCTCAAACCTATGGCGAAGGTTTTCCTCCTGCATGGCCACCTGCACGGCCCTATCTAACGTATTTGAGTTGTCCCTCAGGACTTTCATCTTAAGAAAGTCGTGCGCCAATCCGTCAACAAAGAAATTTATTAGTTGCCGTTGTACCACAGCAGCGCCCATCTGACTCGGGAAGGCTTCGCCGGCCAGAGTCATTAGTCGCTCTGCGTACAGAGGCACACTTTCCCTTGGGTTTTGTTTCACCCGCTGTAGCAACGCAAGAGCATGATTTTCATCGGCGATTTCGCCGAACCTTACGGTTAGCTGCCTTTTCAGTTCATCCCAATCCCCTGCCGCTTCCGTTTGTAAGAATCGATGGATAAAATCACTCACCACCCCCGAGCTTGCTTGATAAGCAATGACGGGGCGCCTGTTGAGGGCTTTTATTAGCACTCACAAACCAGATAGGTGAGGCTAGCGCTGGCAGAATTGTCAGTACTCAAACCAAGGGGAATCACAGCGCTGGACAGACAACAGTTAGATCCCCTGCCCCCGCCTATCAGGCACCCAATCGCCAGCCCACAGAGAAATACGCAGGTATAGAATAAGACAATCATTTCCATTCCTAATAAGAATGGATCAGGTCTCTTATATAACCCATGTCTTTCTCCGGAACTTAGGAAGTAGGCAGGAGAAACATACATACACAAACATGAAGGTGCGCTACTATATGTGGTCGGGTAAATACCCTGATTTCCCACAGTAGATGCACAGAACATTACACAACAATGTAACGATACAAATTTTGCCTCGAGTTATACATGATACTCACAAACCAGATAGGTGAGGCTAGCGCTGGCAGAATTGTCAGTACTCAAACCAAGGGGAATCACAGCGCTGGACAGACAACAGTTAGATCCCCTGCCCCCGCCTATCAGGCACCCAATCGCCAGCCCACAGAGAAATACGCAGGTATAGAATAAGACAATCATTTCCATTCCTAATAAGAATGGATCAGGTCTCTTATATAACCCATGTCTTTCTCCGGAACTTAGGAAGTAGGCAGGAGAAACATACATACACAAACATGAAGGTGCACTGCATATTTGTCAATTTCTTTTATCCACTCCCTAAATTTGGTAGGCTTTCCGTCAAACGTTCCTACCATCTGCCCTATACTCTGGGCGTTAATCGCCTGACTCATTTCCTCTACTTTTTCGCCTAAAATCCTAAACACTTCCTCTGCCATTTTTGTTTCTTTTTAAATGTAACAACAACACAACCCTAGCTAACTGGTCTGGCTCCTATATAAGACTCAACAAGGGTTAAACGAAAAAAAGTCACTTACCCCGTGATCCTTTCGGCTGTTGGTCTTGAATGAGTCGCAGACGTCTCGTGGGCTCGAACTCTGTTTTTTCCTTGACGTGGGCTCGAACTCTGCTTTCCTTGAAGTGGGCTCGAACTCTGCTTTTCTTGACTGACGTGGGCTCGAACTCTGCTTTCCTTGACGTGGGCTCGAACTCTGCTTTTCCTTGACGTGGGCTCGAACTCTGCTTTTCTTGAAGTGGGCTCGAACTCTGCTTTTCTCTTCGGGTTGTTGGCTTGCACTCTTCTCTTCTCTTTCTGGTCTGCTCTTCCACCCTTGCGTCGTTGGCTGTCGATTTGGTGCTGATAGTCTAGTTTTTCTGTTTCTTCGTTCCTCTGTTTCTTCCCGTTCCGAGATCCTGGTCCAGGGCACCAAATAAGAAGATAAGGTAGTGTTACACTACCGCAGCCACACGCAAGGTGTTGTAGATGGAAGACGCAGCCAGACAAGAGTGTTTCCAGAAGAGTTTTATTTCTTGGTCATCGTGGGTCTAATAGGTTGGGCACAACCAACCTACTAGCATGGCATACTAAAATGGCGAAAATACCGGAGCTCGGTCTCTCGCTTCTCAGCTCCCTCTATCTATCTATCTCACTCTCTTCGTTGTGTACTCTCTATCTATCTCGTTCCCTTCATTGTGCGAGCTCCCTCTCTATCTCGTTCCCTTCGTTGTGAGCTCTGTCTCTATCTCGTTCCCTTCGTTGTGAGCCCTGTCTCTATCTCGTTCCCTTCGTTGTGAGCCCTGTCGTTCTGGTCTTTGCCCCCACTATATATACCCGTTCTGGCCGAGGGTATCGCCCCTTTGTCTCAACCAGTCAAAGGGGCTATTACTGTCACCCATATTATTCCACATCTATCATGGTGGCCAGCGTCCCCTGACCCTATCTGTCAAAGGAGCTATTACTGTCGCCCATAATCTATCCCCCATCTGCTCTGGTGGATAGCGCCCTCTGATCCTAGCTGACCAGGGACCCATTACTGTCTCTCATAATTATTCCACATCTATTATGCTGGTCAGCGTCCTCTGATCCTAGCTATCAAAGGAACCCATTACTGTTTCTCATAATTATTCCACATCTATTATGGTGGTCAGCGTCCTCTGATCTTAGCTGACCAGGAACTCATTACTGTCTCTCCTAATTATTCCACATCTATTATGGTGGTCGGCGTCCTCTGATCCTAGCTATCAAAGGAACCCATTACTGTCTCTCATAATTATTCCACATCTATTATGGTGGCCAGCGTCCTCTGATCTTAGCTGACCAGGGACCCATTACTATCTCTCCTAATTATCCCACATCTATTATGGTGGTCAGCGTCCTCTGATCCTAGCTATCAAAGGAACCCATCACTGTCTCTCATAATTATTCCCCATCTATTATGGTGGCCAGCGTCCTCTGATCTTAGCTGACCAGTAACCTATTATTTATTCATTAGTCCCAGCTTAGTAGGGCCGGCCACTTGTCAACTCCACGTGAGCCCGTGGTACTAATTATACCCTCGTTATTTTCATATCAAGGGAAATTATAAAATTACCCGACCGTGATATTGGCCGTATTCACTTATAGTGTAACACAGTCCAACCATGAGAAAGCAGACACGCGGTTAGTTCTCCACACGATCTTTGGCGCTGCCTGTGGAGCACAGTCAGTGGTTGTTCACAGTCCAGACATAGATGTCCTACTCTTGCTGCACCACCGACCTGCAATACAAGCACAGCGTGTATTCTTTGCAACAGGAGGTGCGGCTAAATTCACACATTCTGGAAGGCTTATCCCTGTGCACATCCTGTATGATATGCTGACTGTTCTCCAAAGGAATGTGCTGCTGCCAGTGTACTGCATAACAGGGTGTGATACCGTTAGTTCCTTTCATGGTCATGGCAAAGGAACAGCATTTCGCCTGATCATGAAAGAGGCAAGTGGTTTTCAAGACTTTGCATCACTCGGTACTGAGCCTATCATAACATCTGACATGAGGTCAGCCAGCATGAAGTTTGTGTGCAGGATGTATGGACATCATGAAAATGACACCAACAAGGTTCGATGCAAAATGGCCAGAGACCACAAGCATGTGAGAGCAAAAAAACTCCCCTCCCCCACCTGTGACAGCTTTGATGAGCATTTGCTTCAAGCAGCGATCCAACTGAATTTGTGGAAACATACAAATGAACCTATCATGACTCACCTAGATCCCACAAAGTTTGGGTACATGAAAGATAATGAAACTGGTGCCATTACACCTGTTATGACCACACAAGAGGTGTCTGCCCCTGAACTGCTGTCTGACATCATTTGTGACTGCCCAGCGGTAAAAGAGCAAGACCGGTCCCACCCAGGTATGCATCCGGTCACTCTGGTCCCGACGCCTCAAAATATCCGAGCAGAAGAATGTGAAGCACTCGGGGGCGTTTCGATCGGTATTCGTAGTTAGTAACTACAGGCTCCGATTTACTCATCAGGGAACCGGCCTACAATTCGCAGTCCATTTCTTGGTGTCTTCCTCTAAGTGTGTCGCATTTAATTCCTTACATAAGGACATGTTATCCGTGTAGTCCTTGCATGTAACTGTAGTCCTGACGCGGCATTATTGATGTCCAGTATGGTCGCTTTCAAACCCTTGCAGTATTCCTGACGCGGTGTTATTGATGTCTAGTATGAACGCTTTCAAATCCTTGCAGTATTCGCGATGCGGTGTTATTGATGTCAAGTATGATCGCTTCAAATCCTTGCAGGGTCCAGTCTTGTGTCGGGATCCGATTGTATCGCCGCGTCTTTTGTTCCCTCGGCGCTTGTGCCTGTCAGTTCCAAGGTCATTTCCTGCTCAGCGGGGCTTAGCCGCGATAAGATACAAGGAACCGTTGGGCGGAGTTTGCGTGTATCGACGTGGGAGTCATGTTCTTTGTTTATTAATCCGTCCGTTTTGACGGATCAATCCCAGACTTAGTGTCGTTGTTGTTGTTGATTCTCCGTGTATTCGTGTTTGTAGACGATGCCGGTTGTTTGTGTGGCTGTGTTGCCTTCCATGCGACAGACTAGTGTTTCTAGTATTGTCCTCTGCGTAGGTGGTATGCAGTGTTGCCGTGGTGCATATCTCACAGTTGATGCTTTAAAATCAGCTTAATCATAGCTGTTGCTGCTGTTTTGGTGTGGCTGTCGTTTCGTTGATTGCTGTTGTTGCCGTTGGCTTGTTGGGCCGCCTGAATTGTATACCGTTTTGGTGGTAGGTGCCGGGTTTTGTAGAAGGGCCTTCAATTCTTCGAGTGCTTCACAGAATAGTTGGTCTCGCTTGTTGCGAGCGTTCCAGTCCTCCTTTCACTTTTGTGCGCTTTAGAGCGGGTTCTTTGTGACCAGTGTTGCCTGGTGTTGTAGATTAAAGTTGGTGCTGCGTAGTTTTGTGGTCGGTGTGCAGTAGACAATGTCCGTTTCCTCTATTCCTTAGTCCGTGTTGTAGACAAAGTGGCTTGCCTTTCTCGTTGGCGGGAGGTAAGTCTTTTAGCAAACAGTATGACGTCATAGCGTGTAGCGATTCATGACAGATGTCTCTTCAGTAGAGGGTTATGCCGTGGGGGGCTGCAGGGCCGATTGTTGGCCTCAGTTGAGTAGCTGGCTCACACGTGTCTTGTTAAAGCAGCAGAAAAATAGGATCGCAGTGTAGTTTGTCGCTTGTTCTAGCTTGTCGATCATGTGGTGTTAAATTTTCTACCTGGATTTCCAGCCTTGTGGGGGACGTGTTACTTGGTGGTTTTCGTTCCATCCACCTTTTTTCAGGTGTGCGGAGTGCGTTCCAACCACCCTATTCTAGGTGTGGGAGTGGGTCTCAACCACCCTATTATAGGTGTGGGAGTGGGTCTCAACCACCCTATTATAGGTGTGGGAGTCGGTCTCAACCACCCTATTATAGGTGTGGGAGTGGGTCTCAACCACCCTATTATAGGTGTGGGAGAATGGTCGAAGAGCTCCTTCTTGCTTGTGGTTTTCTTGGTTGTATTCGTTCCATCCACCCTTTATCAGGCGTGGGGAATGGGTCTCAACCACCCTGTTTCAGGTGTGGGAAACCATCGATGACTTCCTTCTTCCTTGTAGTTCTCCCTTGACATAGATGTCTTGGGTCTTGATCGCCGTTTCTGGCGGAGTTAGGGCTGGCAGCTGTTGTTTCCTTCGTCGTCTCGCTTCGAATCAGTGGTAAAAGAGCAAGACCGGTCCCACCCAGGTATGCATCCGGTCACTCTGGTCCCGACGCCTCAAAATGTCCGAGCAGAAGAATGTGAAGCACTCGGGGGCGTTTCGATCGGTATTCGTAGTTAGTAACTACAGGCTCCGATTTACTCATCAGGGAACCGGCCTACAATTCTCAGTCCATTTCTTGGTGTCTTCCTCCCAGTGTGTCGCATTTAAATCCTTACATAGGGACATGTTATCCGTGTAGTCCATGCATGTAACTGTAGTCCTGACGCGGCATTATTGATGTCCAGTATGGTCGCTTTCAAACCCTTGCAGTATTCCTGACGCGGTGTTATAGATGTCTAGTATGAACGCTTTCAAATCCTTGCAGTATTCCTGATGCGGTGTTATTGATGTCAAGTATGATTGCTTCAAATCCTTGCAGGGTCCAGTCTTGTGTCGGGATCCGATTGTATCGCTGCGTCTTCTGTTCCCTCGGCGCTTGTGCCTGTCCGTTCCAAGATCATTTCCTGCTCAGCGGGGCTTAGCCGCGATAAGATACAAGGAACCGTTGGGCGGAGTTTGCGTGTATCGACGTGGGAGTCATATTCTTTGTTTATTAATCCGTCCGTTTTGACGGATCAATCCCAGACTGAGTGTTGTTGTTGTTGTTGTTGATTCTCCGTGTATTCGTGTTTGTAGACGATGCCGGTTGTTTGTGCGGCTGTGTTGCCTTCCATACGACAGACTAGTGTTTCTAGTATTGTCCTCTGTGTAGGTGGTACGCAGTGTTGCCGTGGTGCATATCTCACAGTTGATGCTTTAAAATCAGCTTATTGTTGTAGCTGTTGCTGCTGTTTGGTGTGGCTGTCGTTTCGTTGATTGCTGTTGTTGCCGTTGGCTTGTTGGGCCGCCTGAATTGTATACCGTTTTGGTGGTAGGTGCCGGGTTTTGTCGTTGTAGAAGGGCCTTCAATTCTTCGAGTGCTTCACAGTATAGTTGGCCTCGCTTGTTGCGAGCGTTCCAGTCCTCCTTTCACTTTTGTGCGCTTTAGAACGAGTTCTTTGTGACCAGTGTTGCCTGATGTTGTAGATTAAAGTTGGTGCTGCGTAGTTTTGTGGTCGGTGTGAAGTAGACAATGTCCGTTTCCTCTATTCTTAGTCCGTGTTGTAGACAAAGTGGCTTGCCTTTCTCGTTGGCGGGAGGTAAGTCCGTTTTAGCAAACAGTATGACGTCATAGCGTGTAGCGATTCATGACAGATGTCACTTCAGTAGAGGGTTTTGCCGTGGGGGCTGCAGGGCCGATTGGTGGCCTCAGTTGAGTAGCTGGCTCACACGTGTCTTGTTAAAGTAGCAGAAAAAAAGGATCGCAGTGTAGTTTGTCGCTTGTTCTAGCTTGTCGATCGTGTGGTGTTAATTGGTGATTTTCGTTCCATCCACATTTTCTCAGGTGTGGGGAGTGCGTTCCAACCACCCTATTATAGGTGTGGGAGTGGGTCTCAACCACCCTATCATAGGTGTGGGAGTGGGTCTCAACCACCCTATTATAGGTGTGGGAGTCGGTCTCAACCACCCTATTATAGGTGTGGGAGTGGGTCTCAACCACCCTATTATAGGTGTGAGAGAATGGTCGAAGAGCTCCTTCTTGCTTGTGGTTTCTTGGTTGTATTCAGTCGTTCCATCCACCCTTTATCAGGCGTGGGGAATGGGTCTCAACCACCCTGTTTCAGGTGTGGGAAACCATCGATGACTTTCTTCTTCTTTGTAGATCTCCGTTGACATAGATGTCTTGGGTCTTGATCCCCGTTTCTGGCGGAGTTAGGGCTGGCAGCTGTTGTTTCCTTCGTCGTCTCGCTTCGAATGAGGCTTTGCTGGGTGTGAGGGCAGAGCGGCTTAGTGCAGCGCGCGTGCCGATGACGTATGGTTGAATCCCATTGGTCGGCTGTCGTGGTCGCACTGATCGCCCGCTGTCCGTGTGAGATAGCGTCTTGTGACCTTGGTTGCAGGTGGAGTCTATCTTCTATGTCGGCCAGTCCATTTTTGTGGTATGCTATATCTCTGTCGGCCGTATAGACGTGGAGATGAGAGGTAGTTGGGTGTATATCTGGATGCTTAGAGTAAACATCTGTCATGACACGTCCGTCTCCCGTAAGTGTTTGCTAGAAAGTGAGCTAGCTGGATTGCTCTTTTACCGGCACTGATATGAGCTATCTCCTCTTATTTAAGAGGCGCTCTCTGCTTTGTTGAATCAGTGTTCCGATCCCCTCAGGACGGTGAGCCTGAGGTTGGGGTTGTGTGCATTGAAGCGTGGCCACTCCTAACGGTGCGCGCGTGGCCGGGGCGGATAGTGGTGGCGTCATCCTGATTGCATCATCATTCTGGCCGGGAAGTGAAGATGAGTGATGGTGGGCCGCTGTATTACGCTTAGTCCCTTCGTGTGTTTGTCGATTCAATCTTGATGGTCCAGTAGAGCAATGAAGATGCGATATTTTTCCTGTTCGCACAGTCCGAGTGAAAGGAGAATGAAGTGGGCATAATATGCCAGGATTTGAAAGCGAGGCGTAGGTGAAACCAAAAGTGGTAAGAAAGCAAGACCGGTCCCACCCAGGTATGCATCCTGTCACTCTGGTCTGTTTATTCTCCGAGTTGTTGGTGGTCGCTGCTGTCGCATGCGTTGTGTTATGTGAAGCACTCGGGAGGCGTTTCGATCGGTATTCGTAGTCTGTGACTACAGGCTCCGATATACTCGTTAGGGAACCGGCCTATTGTTGTAGAGGGCTGTCGTTTAAGTGGGTGGGTGCGTTGTTAATGTCGTAGAGGGTTGTCGTTTAAGTTGGTGGGTGCGTTGTTAGTGTCGTGATGTTGGAGTTAACCTACGTGTTTCTCCTTATCCGTTCGTGGGATTCCGTCTCTTGAAGTCTGGTGGGGTGTGTAGAAGAGGAATCGCGGATTGGGCAGTGTAGTGGGCTGTGCTTAAGGGTTACGTAGTTTTCCTGGTCCGATGAGTTTAGGGTGACGGGCTGTGGTTGGTTGTGAAATGTGGCCGTTTTTTCTTTGACGCGGTAGTAGATCCTTGTTAATCCGGCTTGATCGTCCCGTTGGAGTATGGTCGTGGGTTAAACCGCTTTCTTTTCCTCCGTCTCGTTGTCTTTAGGGCTGACGCGGGGAGAGGAGATAAGCTTGTATCGTTGCTCCGGGCTGTCTGTGGGGAATTAGGCGTAATGTTGCTTGCTTTCTTCGTGGCAGCGGGTCTGATTCTCGTTGGGTCCATGGGGCAAACTGGATTACGTGGAGTACTGTATGCTTCTTACATCCTTTTCTTACCCTAGTTGGGGTGGGTGGCTGAGAGTCCCCTACGGGGTTTGAGCTTCATGCTGTGTGTGTGGTTGGTTTCCCTGTCGTTGAGAGCGAGAGTGTGAAGGGGGATTAAACGTGATGAGCTTTGTCTTTGGTTGGTGGATGGGGTGCTCTGTTTAGGGTCGATGGTTTCTAATCCTTGCTTGGAGGGCCGTTGTTGCCGTGGTGGTTAGTTGTTGTTTGCGGCGTCGTCTTCTAGTGTTTTGTTTATGTCCGTGGCTGACACGGCTGTGTCTCTCTTTGTGTTTAGTTTCGCTGATATAATCAAGTCCTTTATGTTTTTATGTCGCTTATAGGCGATCAGCGGTGGATTGGGGAAGAGTGTTTTACACTCTGGGTCTCTCGTCATGTGGTGCCAGTGTGTTTGAATTTTCCTTTGTAGGTGCTTGATACTGGGGTAGTATGGGGTGACCATGACCAGAGGTGTTTTTCCTGCTTTCTTCGGTCTTTCCGCTAGGAGTTGTTTTCTGTCTTTCGCGAGTACTGTGTCCGTTTCTTGCGTGAGTTCCGTCTGTTTGTATCCCCGGTCCGTCATTTTGTCGTGGAACAGATGGATCTGTTCGTGTAGGTCTGTTCTGTTGCTGTTAGTCCTCATATATCTTGTTGTTTCCCCCCGAATCAGAGCTTTGAAGACGTGTTGAGGGTGAGCTGAATCCCTTTGTAGGTATTGATAAGTTTCTGTCGGTTTTCTGTATGTTTTGATGTCCAGTATTCCTTCACGCTCAAAACGCTCTCCCTTGTAAACTTGAGTGTCCAGGAAGGTAGCTGTATGGTCTTCGATTGTGTATGTGAATTTCAGGAGTGGGTGATAGGAGTTGGCGAGGTTAAAAAACCTGTTGATGGTGTCATTGTCCGCATTCCACATTTGGAAGCCGTCATCTCTGTATCTTCCGTTCCAAATGATTTTCTCTCTCTCCTCAAAAAGGTTGATGATATTGTTCAGTATTATGCCCATATTGATGTCGCAGGCTTCCGGTGAAACTTTAGAGCCCATCGGGGCGCCGATAATTTGTCGGTAGATCTGTCCATTGAAGGTGAAGACGTTGTTCGTGAGGATAATCTCCAGGAATCTGAGGAGGTGGTGTTTTTCAATCGGTGGCATAGGTGGTGTTTCAACTATGTCCGGGACTGTTTGGTTCACTGCCTCCAGCAATTCGTGGAATTCCATGTTACTGTACATCGATGTGACGTCATAGCATAATAGCTTAGTTTCTCGGGGGATCCTTGTTTGTTCAATTTTATTAATGAACGCCGGTGTGTCTTTGATGTATGTAGGTTGTTTTTGTACGAACGGTAGTAGGTGGAGATCCACAAATTTCGCTATAGCTATAGTCGGGCTTGCTGACTGTGCCACGATTGGGCGACCCGCTATAATTCTCCCTTGCATTCCATTTTTCTCCATGTCATCCAACACCTCTGTTGGGTGTTTGTGGATTTTGGGAAGTAGGTAGAAGGAGGCTGTGTTTTTGTAGGTTTCCGTTTGTCGTAGGAACTTGTAGGTTTGTTTGTCTATCTTCTTAGTTCTGTATAGTGTCTCAGATGTGTTGAGGATTTCGGCTATGATGGCCTCTGTGTTTGCCGCATCTGTTTTCTCGTAGTGTATTCCGTCCTCCAGTTGTCTCAAACCCTCCCTGATGTAATCGTCTCTGTTGAGGAGTACGATTGTGCTGTTTTTGTCGGCTTTTTTTTAAAACGATGTCCGTATTATTTTTGAGTGCCTTGAGTGCTTCACGTTCCTCTCTCGTGAAATTGCTTCGTGTGCTTGACATGCTGACGTGCGTTAATTCTTCCTTTGTGTTGCTGATGTATTGTTCAATTGGACCGTTTGCCCTTTGTGGGGTGTACCCTGAGCTAAACTGTAGTGGGTGTGGAATCCGCTCAGATTTGTCCTGATTCTGAAAATGGTATTTGCAGCGTATTTTACGGGTGAGTTCGTCAAATGCTGATATGATTTCGTTCTTGGCTCGTTTGTTGTTTGGGACTGGAATAAATTTCAGTCCTTTTCCCAGCGCTCGAATTTCCGGGTCCGTGAGTTTGTGTTTGGAGAAGTTCCGCATAAATTTTCTTGCTTCCTTTGTCTTCTCCTTGAGAGTTGCTGTGTTGGTGTGACCACCGTTTTGTCTGTATTTGTGTCGTTGCGCCTTCGCTTTCTTGTGCCTCCTGTTAAAATGCCTCGCCATGAGTGCTCAATCCAATGGTCCTTAGCCGGGTAGTGAAAGTTGGTTAGCTTTTAAACCCTTTACTCGCCCAAGCTGAAAAATGTGTTTGGGGAAAAGTTTCTCAATTCGGTGTGGTGAGAGATGGGGGTTCCGACTGCCCTTAAATGCGTGTGGGGAGTGGGTCTCAACCACCCTATTATAGGTGTGGGAGTCGGTCTCAACCACCCTATTATAGGTGTGGGAGTGGGTCTCAACCGCCCTATTATAGGTGTGGGAGGGCGGGTCTCAACCACCCTATTATAGGTGTGGGAGAATAGTCGAAGAGTTCCTTCTTGCTTGTGGTTTTCCTGTTGATTTGGAGTCTTGGGCCTTGCTTGCTTGGTTGTTTCTTGTTTCATCCACCCTTTATCAGGTGTGGGTCTCAACCACCCTATTATAGGTGTGGGAGGGCGAGTCTCAACCACCCTATTATAGGTGTGGGAGAAAAGTCGACGAGTTCCTTCTTGCTTGTGGTCTTCCGTTGATTTGAAGTCCTGGGCTCCGGTTGCTTGGTTGTTTCTTGTCGAGTCTTGTGGTCAAAGAGCAAGACCGGTCCCACCCAGGTATGCATCCGGTCACTCTGGTCCCTCTGGTGGTAAAAGAGCAAGACCGGTCCCACCCAGGTATGCATCCGGTCACTCTGGTCCCGACGCCTCAAAATGTCCGAGCAGAAGAATGTGAAGCACTCGGGGGCGTTTCGATCGGTATTCATAGTTAGTAACTACAGGCTCCGATTTACTCATCAGGGAACCGGCCTACAATTCTCAGTCCATTTCTTGGTGTCTTCCTCCCAGTGTGTCGCATTTAAATCCTTACACAAGGACATGTTATCCGTGTAGTCCATGCATGTAACTGTAGTCCTGACGCGGCATTATTGATGTCCAGTATGGTCGCTTTCAAACCCTTGCAGTATTCCTGACGCGGTGTTATAGATGTCCAGTATGGTCGCTTTCAAACCCTTGCAGTATTCCTGACGCGGTGTTATAGATGTCTAGTATGAACGCTTTCAAATCCTTGCAGTATTCCTGATGCGGTGTTATTGATGTCAAGTATGATTGCTTCAAATCCTTGCAGGGTCCAGTCTTGTGTCGGGATTCGATTGTATCGCTGCGTCTTCTGTTCCCTTGGCGCTTGTGCCTGTCCGTTCCAAGATCATTTCCTGCTCAGCGGGGCTTAGCCGCGATAAGATACAAGGAACCGTTGGGCGGAGTTTGCGTGTATCGACGTGGGAGTCATATTCTTTGTTTATTAATCCGTCCGTTTTGACGGATCAATCCCAGACTGAGTGTCGTTGTTGTTGTTGTTGATTCTTCGTGTATTCGTGTTTGTAGACGATGCCGGTTGTTTGTGCGGCTGTGTTGCCTTCCATACGACAGACTAGTGTTTCTAGTATTGTCCTCTGTGTAGGTGGTACGCAGTGTTGCCGTGGTGCATATCTCACAGTTGATGCTTTAAAATCAGCTTATTGTTGCAGCTGTTGCTGCTGTTTTGGTGTGGCTGTTGTTTCGTTGATTGCTGTTGTTGCCGTTGGCTTGTTGGGCCGCCTGAATTGTATACCGTTTTGGTGGTAGGTGCCGGGTTTTGTCGTTGTAGAAGGGCCTTCAATACTTCGAGTGCTTCACAGAATAGTTGGCCTCGCTTGTTGCGAGCGTTCCAGTCCTCCTTTCACTTTTGTGCGCTTTAGAACGAGTTCTTTGTGACCAGTTGTTGTAGATTAAAGTTGGTGCTGCGTAGTTTTGTGGTCGGTGTGAAGTAGACAATGTCCGTTTCCTCTATTCTTAGTCCGTGTTGTAGACAAAGTGGCTTGCCTTTCTCGTTGGCGGGAGATAAGTCTTTTAGCAAACAGTAGTGACGTCATAGCGTGTAGCGATTCATGACAGATGTCACTTCAGTAGAGGGTTTTGCCGTGGGGGCTGCAGGGCCGATTGTTGGCCTCAGTTGAGTAGCTGGCTCACACGTGTCTTGTTAAAGTAGCAGAAAAAAAGGATCGTAGTGTAGTTTGTCGCTTGTTCTAGCTTGTCGATCGTGTGGTGTTAAATGGTGATTTTCGTTCCATCCACCTTTTCTCAGGTGTGGGGAGTGCGTTCCAACCACCCTATTATAGGTGTGGGAGTGGGTCTCAACCACCCTATTATAGGTGTGGGAGTGGGTCTCAACCACCCTATTATAGGTGTGGGAGTCGGTCTCAACCACCCTATTGTAGGTGTGGGAGTGGGTCTCAACCACCCTATTATAGGTGTGGGAGAATGGTCGAAGAGCTCCTTCTTGCTTGTGGTTTCTTGGTTGTATTCAGTCGTTCCATCCACCCTTTATCAGGCGTGGGGAATGGGTCTCAACCACCCTGTTTCAGGTGTGGGAAACCATCGATGACTTTCTTCTTCTTTGTAGTTCTCCGTTGACATAGATGTCTTGGGTCTTGATCCCCGTTTCTGGCGGAGTTAGGGCTGGCAGCTGTTGTTTCCTTCGTCGTCTCGCTTCGAAACGTGTGGTAAGAAAGCAAGACCGGTCCCACCCAGGTATGCATCCTGTCACTCTGGTCCCGACGCCTGTTTATTCTCCGAGTTGTTGGTGGTCGCTGCTGTCGCATGCGTTGTGTTATGTGAAGCACTCGGGAGGCTTTTCGATCGGTATTCGTAGTCTGTGACTACAGGCTCCGATATACTCGTCAGGGAACCGGCCTATTGTTGTAGAGGGCTGTCGTTTAAGTGGGTGGGTGCGTTGTTAATGTCGTAGAGGGTTGTCGTTTAAGTTGGTGGGTGCGTTGTTAGTGTCGTGATGTTGGAGTTAACCTACGTGTTTCTCCTTATCCGTTCGTGGGATTCCGTCTCTTGAAGTCTGGTGGGGTGTGTAGAAGAGGAATCGCGGATTGGGCAGTGTAGTGGGCTGTGCTTAAGGGTTACGTAGTTTTCCTGGTCCGATGAGTTTAGGGTGACGGGCAGTTGTTGGTTGTGAAATGTGGCCGTTTTTTCTTTGACGCGGTAGTAGATCCTTGTTAATCCGGCTTGATCGTCCCGTTGGAGTATGGTCGTGGGTTAAACCGCTTTCTTTTCCTCCGTCTCGTTGTCTTTAGGGCTGACGCGGGGAGAGGAGATAAGCTTGTATCGTTGCTCCGGGCTGTCTGTGGGGAATTAGGCGTAATGTTGCTTGCTTTCTTCGTGGCAGCGGGTCTGATTCTCGTTGGGTCCATGGGGCAAACTGGATTACGTGGAGTACTGTATGCTTCTTACATCCTTTTCTTACCCTAGTTGGGGTGGGTGGCTGAGAGTCCCCTACGGGGTTTGAGCTTCATGCTGTGTGTGTGGTTGGTTTCCCTGTCGTTGAGAGCGAGAGTGTGAAGGGGGATTAAACGTGATGAGCTTTGTCGTTGGTTGGTGGATGGGGTGCCCTGTTTAGGGTCGATGGTTTCTAATCCTTGCTTGGAGGGCCGTTGTTGCCGTGGTGGTTAGTTGTTGTTTGCGGCGTCGTCTTCTAGTGTTTTGTTTATGTCCGTGGCTGACACGGCTGTGTCTCTCTTTGTGTTGAGTTTCGCTGATATAATCAAGTCCTTTATGTTTTTATGTCGCTTATAGGCGATCAGCGGTGGGTTGGGGAAGAGTGTTTTACACTCTGGGTCTCTCGTCATGTGGTGCCAGTGTGTTTGAATTTTCCTTTGTAGGTGCTTGATACTGGGGTAGTATGGGGTGACCATGACCAGAGGTGTTTTTCCTGCTTTCTTCGGTCTTTCCGCTAGGAGTTGTTTTCTGTCTTTCGCGAGTACTGTGTCCGTTTCTTGCGTGAGTTCCGTCTGTTTGTATCCCCGGTCCGTCATTTTGTCGTGGAACAGATGGATCTGTTCGTGTAGGTCTGTTCTGTTGCTGTTAGTACTCATATATCTTGTTGTTTTCCCCCGGATCAGAGCTTTAAAGACGTGTTGAGGGTGAGCTGAATCCCTTTGTAGGTATTGATAAGTTTCTGTCGGTTTTCTGTATGTTTTGATGTCCAGTATTCCTTCACGCTCAAAACGCTCTCCCTTGTAAACTTGAGTGTCCAGGAAGGTAGCTGTATGGTCTTCGATTGTGTATGTGAATTTCAGGAGTGGGTGATAGGAGTTGGCGAGGTTAAAAAAGCTATGTCAAGGTAAGGGAGAACTACAAGGAAGAAGAAAGTCATCGATGGTTTCCCACACCTGAAACAGGGTGGTTGAGACCCATTCCCCACGCCTGATAAAGGGTGGATGGAACGAATACAACCAAGAAAACCACAAGCAAGAAGGAGCTCTTCGACCATTCTCCCACACCTATAATAGGGTGGTTGAGACCCACTCCCACACCTATAATAGGGTGGTTGAGACCGACTCCCACACCTATAATAGGGTGGTTGAGACCCACTCCCACACCTATAATAGGGTGGTTGGAACGCACTCCCCACACCTGAGAAAAGGTGGATGGAACGAAAACCACAAAGTAACACGAGTCCCCCACAAGGCTGGAAATCCAGGTGGAAAATTTAACACCACACGATCGACAAGCTAGAACAAGCGACAAACTACACTGCGATCCTATTTTTCTGCTGCTTTAACAAGACACGTGTGAGCCAGCTACTCAACTGAGGCCAACAATCGGCCCTGCAGCCCCCCAGGGCACAACCCTCTACTGAAGAGACATCTGTCATGAATCGCTACACGCTATGACGTCATACTGTTTGCTAAAAGACTTACCTCCCGCCAACGAGAAAGGCAAGCCACTTTGTCTACAACACGGACTAAGGAATAGAGGAAACTGACATTGTCTACTTCACACCGACCACAAAACTACGCAGCACCAACTTTAATCTACAACACCAGGCAACACTGGTCACAAAGAACTCGTTCTAAAGCGCACAAAAGTGAAAGGAGGACTGGAACGCTCGCAACAAGCGAGACCAACTATTCTGTGAAGCACTCGAAGAATTGAAGGCCCTTCTACAACGACAAAACCCGGCACCTACCACCAAAACGGTATACAATTCAGGCGGCCCAACAAGCCAACGGCAACAACAGCAATCAACGAAACGACAGCTACAACAATAAGCTGATTTTAAATCATCAACTGTGAGATATGCACCACGGCAACACTGCGTACCACCTACACAGAGGACAATACTAGAAACACTAGTCTGTCGCATGGAAGGCAACACAGCCACACAAACAACCGGCATCGTCTACAAACACGAAAACACGGAGGATCAACAACAACAACAACGACACTCAGTCTGGGATTGATCCGTCAAAACGGACGGATTAATAAACAAAGAATATGACTCCCACGTTGATACACGCAAACTCCGCCCAACGGTTCCTTGTGTCTTATCGCGGCTAAGCCCCGCTGAGCAGCAGGAAATGACCTTGGAACGGACAGGCACAAGCGCCTACGGAACAGAAGACGCAGCGATACAATCGGATCCCGACACAAGACTGGACCCTGCGAGGATTTGAAGCAATTATACTTGACATCAATAACACCGCATCAGGAATACTGCAAGGATTTGAAAGCGTTCATACTAGACATCTATAACACCGCGTCAGGAATACTGCAAGGGTTTGGTTACTGGACATCAATAATGCCGCGTCAGGACTACAGTTACATGCATGGACTACACGGATAACATGTCCTTATGTAAGGATTTAAATGCGACACACTGGGAGGAAGACACCAAGAAATGAACTGAGAATTGTAGGCCGGTTCCCTGATGAGTAAATCGGAGCCTGTAGTTACTAACTACGAATACCGATCGAAACGCCCCCGAGTGCTTCACTTTCTTCTGCTCGGATATTTTGAGGCGTCGGGACCAGAGTGACCGGATGCATACCTGGGTGGGACCGGTCTTGCTCTTTTACCACAAGTCGGATTTGAAACTTGAAAACGGGCAGAATCGGCGCAGAGGCCTCTTGCCGAAGAGGGGAACCTATTTTGGACGAGAAAACAAGCACAAAAGTTTAGCGGACACACGGTGTCGTGCCGCGCAGTGCCGCACCAGGCTATTCATGCTGATTTTCAGCACTGGGAATTGACGATGGAAGGCAAAGTCGGATTTGAAAGTTGAAAACGGGCAGAATCGGCGCAGAGGCCTCTTGCCGAAGAGGGGAACCTATTTTGCACGAGAAACAAGCACAAACGTTTAGCGGACCACAGGGTGTCGTGACGCACCAGGCTATTCATGCTGGTTTTGAGCAGGAATTGACGATGGAAGGCAAAGTCGGATTTGAAACTTGAAAACGGGCAGAATCGGCGCAGAGGCCTCTTGCCGAAGAGGGGGAACCTATTTTGGACGAGAAACAAGCACAAAAGTTTAGCGGATCACAGGGTGTCGTGCCGCACCAGGCTATTCATGCTGGTTTTGAGCAGGAATTGACGATGGAAGGCAAAGTCGGATTTGAAACTTGAAAACGGGCAGAATCGGCGCAGAGGCCTCTTGCCGAAGAGGGGAACCTATTTTGGACGAGAAACAAGCACAAAAGTTTAGCGGACCACAGGGTGTCATGCCGCACCAGGCTATTCATGCTGATTTTCAGCACTGGGAATTGACGATGGAAGGCAAAGTCGGATTTGAAAGTTGAAAACGGGCAGAATCAGTGCGGAGGCTTAATCCTGTCCATAACAGGAAAACCTATTCCCGACGAGAAACCAGTGAAAACGTTTTGTCGTCCACCAATCCCGCCGGCCCCCTGCAGCCGCCAAAGTTGGGTTTCAGCAGGAATTGACGGAAGGAAAGCAAAGTGGCTGTTGACATGGCCACCCGCGAAACTTGGACAAATTTCTAACGGGATTCTCTTCACAGTAACTAAGATCCCAAATGTAAAGGGCCAGCCGAAAAACTTGGAAAAAATTCTCTCGCGGTAGGCGGTAGGGTGAACTAGGGTGATGTCAAAAAGTGTATGCCCAGGGGTTGTTACGGTGTGTAATGGGTAGAGGGGTGGTAGTGCAATGCTGGGATAGCGTGCGCACTGCGACTTTTTATCATGGGGAAGGTGTGGAGGGGTTTTATTGCTATACTGTGCTCGTCAATGCCTGTCGAACGTGGTCACTATATATGTAGGGGGACGATGGATGGAAGGCAAAGTCGGAGATGAGACTTGAAAGTTGAAGAATCGGTGCGGAGGATTATTCCACAACAGAAAATGCTATTTCGGACGAGAAACAACAAGCGAAATAGTTTTTATCGTCCACCAGCCCGCCAGCCCCCTGCAGTCACCAATGCTGGTTTTCAGCAGCAATTGACGATGGAACGCAAGGTGGGATTTGAAACTTGAAAACTGGCAGAATCGGCGCAGAGGCCTCTTGCCGAAGAGAGGGAACCGATTTTGGGCGAGAAACAAGCACAAAAGTTTAGCGGACCACAGGGTGTCGTGTCGCGCCGTGCCGCACCAGGCTATTCATGCTGGTTTTGAGCAGGAATTGACGATGGAAGGCAAAGTCGGATTTGAAAGTTGAAAACTGGCAGAATCGGCGCAGAGGCCTCTTGCCGAAGAGGGGAACCTATTTTGGACGAGAAAACAAGCACAAAAGTTTAGCGGACACACGGTGTCGTGCCGCGCAGTGCCGCACCAGGCTATTCATGCTGATTTTCAGCACTGGGAATTGACGATGGAAGGCAAAGTCGGATTTGAAAGTTGAAATCGGGCAGAATCGGCGCAGAGGCCTCTTGCCGAAGAGGGGAACCTATTTTGCACGAGAAACAAAGCACAAAAGTTTAGCGGACCACAGGGTGTCGTGCCGCACCAGGCTATTCATGCTGGTTTTGAGCAGGAATTGACGATGGAAGGCAAAGTCGGATTTGAAAGTTGAAAACGGGCAGAATCGGCGCAGAGGCCTCTTGGTTTTGAGCAGGAATTGACGATGGAAGGCAAAGTCGGATTTGAAACTTGAAAACGGGCAGAATCGGCGCAGAGGGGGAACCTATTTTGGACGAGAAACAAGCACAAACGTTTAGCGGACCACAGGGTGTCGTGCCGCACCAGGCTATTCAACTTTCAAATCCGACTTTGCCTTCCATCGTCAATTCCTGCTCAAAACCAGCATGAATAGCCTGGTGCGGCACGGCGCGACACGACACCGTGTGTCCGCTAAACTTTTGTGCTTGTTTTCTCGTCCAAAATAGGTTCCCCTCTTCGGCAAGAGGCCTCTGCGCCGATTCTGCCCGTTTTCAAGTTTCAAATCCGACTTTGCCTTCCATCGTCAATTCCTGCTCAAAACCAGCATGAATAGCCTGGTACGGCACGACACCCTGTCGTCCGCTAAACTTTTGTGCTTTGTTTCTCGTGCAAAATAGGTTCCCCCTCTTCGGCAAGAGGCCTCTGCGCCGATTCTGCCCGTTTTCAACTTTCAAATCCGACTTTGCCTTCCATCGTCAATTCCCAGTGCTGAAAATCAGCATGAATAGCCTGGTGCGGCACTGCGCGGCACGACACCGTGTGTCCGCTAAACTTTTGTGCTTGTTTTCTCGTCCAAAATAGGTTCCCCTCTTCGGCAAGAGGCCTCTGCGCCGATTCTGCCCGTTTTCAAGTTTCAAATCCGACTTTGCCTTCCATCGTCAATTCCTGCTCAAAACCAGCATGAATAGCCTGGTGCGGCACGACACCCTGTGGTCCGCTAAAAGTTTGTGCTTGTTTCTCGTCCAAAATAGGTTCCCCCTCTTCGGCAAGAGGCCTCTGCGCCGATTCTGCCCGTTTTCAACTTTCAAATCCGACTTTGCCTTCCATCGTCAATTCCCAGTGCTGAAAATCAGCATGAATAGCCTGGTGCGGCATGGCGCGGCCCGACACCCTGTGGTCCGCTAAACTTTTGTGCTTGTTTCTCGTGCAAAATAGGTTCCCCTCTTCGGCAAGAGGCCTCTGCGCCGATTCTGCCCGTTTTCAAGTTTCAAATCCGACTTTGCTTTCCATCGTCAATTCCTGCTCAAAACCAGCATGAATAGCCTGGTGCGGCACGATACCCTGTGGTCCGCTAAACGTTTGTGCTTGTTTCTCGTGCAAAATAGGTTCCCCTCTTCGGCAAGAGGCCTCTGCGCCGATTCTGCCCGTTTTCAACTTTCAAATCCGACTTTGCCTTCCATCGTCAATTCCCAGTGCTGAAAATGAGCATGAATAGCCTGGTGCGGCACTGCGCGGCACGACACCGTGTGTCCGATAATCTTTTGTGCTTGTTTTCTCGTCCAAAATAGGTTCCCCTCTTCGGCAAGAGGCCTCTGCGCCGATTCTGCCCGTTTTCAAGTTTCAAATCCGACTTTGCCTTCCATCGTCAATTCCTGCTCAAAACCAGCATGAATAGCCTGGTGCGGCACGACACCCTGTGGTCCGCTAAAAGTTTGTGCTTGTTTCTCGTCCAAAATAGGTTCCCCCTCTTCGGCAAGAGGCCTCTGCGCCGATTCTGCCCGTTTTCAACTTTCAAATCCGACTTTGCCTTCCATCGTCAATTCCCAGTGCTGAAAATCAGCATGAATAGCCTGGTGCGGCATGGCGCGGCCCGACACCCTGTGGTCCGCTAAACTTTTGTGCTTGTTTCTCGTGCAAAATAGGTTCCCCTCTTCGGCAAGAGGCCTCTGCGCCGATTCTGCCCGTTTTCAAGTTTCAAATCCGACTTTGCTTTCCATCGTCAATTCCTGCTCAAAACCAGAATGAATAGCCTGGTGCGGCACGATACCCTGTGGTCCGCTAAACGTTTGTGCTTGTTTCTCGTGCAAAATAGGTTCCCCTCTTCGGCAAGAGGCCTCTGCGCCGATTCTGCCCGTTTTCAACTTTCAAATCCGACTTTGCCTTCCATCGTCAATTCCCAGTGCTGAAAATCAGCATGAATAGCCTGGTGCGGCACTGCGCGGCACGACACCGTGTGTCCGATAATCTTTTGTGCTTGTTTTCTCGTCCAAAATAGGTTCCCCTCTTCGGCAAGAGGCCTCTGCGCCGATTCTGCCAGTTTTCAACTTTCAAATCCGACTTTGCCTTCCAATTCCTGCTCAAAACCAGCATGAATAGCCTGGTGCGGCACAGCGCGACACGACACCCTGTGGTCCGCTAAACTTTTATGCTTGTTTCTCGCCCAAAATCGGTTCCCCCTCTTCGGCAAGAGGCCTCTGCGCCGATTCTGCCAGTTTTCAAGTTTCAAATCCCACCTTGCGTTCCATCGTCAATTCCTGCTGAAAACCAGCATTGGTGACTGCAGGGGGCTGGCGGGCTGGTGGACGATAAAAACTATTTCGCTTGTTGTTTCTCGTCCGAAATAGCATTTTCTGTTGCGGAATAATCCTCCGCACCGATTCTTCAACTTTCAAGTCTCATCTCCGACTTTGCCTTCCATCCATCGTCCCCCTACATATATAGTGACCACGTTCGACAGGCATTGACGAGCACAGTATAGCAATAAAACCCCTCCACACCTTCCCCATGATAAAAAGTCGCAGTGCGCACGCTATCCCAGCATTGCACTACCACCCCTCTACCCATTACACACCGTAACAACCCCTGGGCATACACTTTTTGACATCACCCTATTTCACCCTACCGCCTACCGCGAGAGAATTTTTTCCAAGTTTTTCGGCTGGCCCTTTACATTTGGGATCTTAGATACTGTGAAGAGAATCCCGTTAGAAATTTGTCCAAGTTTCGCGGGTGGCCATGTCAACAGCCACTTTGCTTTCCTTCCGTCAATTCCTGCTGAAACCCAACTTTGGCGGCTGCAGGGGGCCGGCGGGATTGGTGGACGACAAAACTTTTTCACTGGTTTCTCGTCGGGAATAGGTTTTCCTGTTATGGATTAAGCCTCCGCACTGATTCTGCCCGTTTTCAACTTTCAAATCCGACTTTGCCTTCCATCGTCAATTCCCAGTGCTGAAAATCAACATGAATAGCCTGGTGCGGCACGACACCCTGTGGTCCGCTAAACTTTTGTGCTTTGTTTCTCGTGCAAAATAGGTTCCTCTCTTCGGCAAGAGGCCTCTGCGCCGATTCTGCCCGTTTTCAACTTTCAAATCCGACTTTGCCTTCCATCGTCAATTCCCAGTGCTGAAAATCAGCATGAATAGCCTGGTGCGGCACTGCGCGGCACGACACCGTGTGTCCGCTAAACTTTTGTGCTTGTTTTCTCGTCCAAAATAGGTTCCCCTCTTCGGCAAGAGGCCTCTGCGCCGATTCTGCCCGTTTTCAAGTTTCAAACCCGACTTTGCCTTCCATCGTCAATTCCTGCTCAAAACCAGCATGAATAGCCTGGTGCGGCACGACACCCTGGGGATCCTTCTAAACTTTTGTGCTTGTTTCTCGTCCAAAATAGGTTCCCCCTCTTCGACAAGAGGCCTCTGCGCCGATTCTGCCCGTTTTTAACTTTCAAATCCGACGTTGCCTTCCATCGTCAATTCCTGCTCAAAACCAGCATGAATAGCCTGGTGCGGCACTGCGCGGCACGACACCGTGTGTCCGCTAAACTTTTGTGCTTGTTTTCTCGTACAAAATGTTCCCCTCTTCGGCAAGAGGCCTCTGCGCCGATTCTGCCCGTTTTCAAGTTTCAAATCCGACTTTGCTTTCCATCGTCAATTCCCAGTGCTGAAAATCAGCATGAATAGCCTGGTGCGGCACTGCGCGGCACGACACCGTGTGTCCGCTAAACTTTTGTGCTTGTTTTCTCGTCCAAAATAGGTTCCCCTCTTCGGCAAGAGGCCTCTGCGCCGATTCTGCCCGTTTTCAAGTTTCAAATCCGACTTTGCCTTCCATCGTCAATTCCTGCTCAAAACCAGCATGAATAGCCTGGTGCGGCACGACACCCTGTGGTCCGCTAAACTTTTGTGCTTGTTTCTCGTCCAAAATAGGTTCCCCCTCTTCGGCAAGAGGCCTCTGCGCCGATTCTGCCCGTTTTCAACTTTCAAATCCGACTTTGACTTCCATCGTCAATTCCTGCTCAAAACCAGCATGAATAGCCTGGTGCGGCAGTGCGCGGCACGACACCGTGTGTCCGCTAAACTTTTGTGCTTGTTTTCTCGTCCAAAATAGGTTCCCCTCTTCGGCAAAGAGGCCTCTGCGCCGATTCTGCCCGTTTTCAACTTTCCAATCCAACTTTGCCTTCCATCGTCAATTCCCAGTGCTGAAAATCAGCATGAATAGCCTGGTGCGGCTTGGCGCGGCCCGACACCCTGTGGTCCGCTAAACTTTTGTGCTTGTTTCTCGTGCAAAATAGGTTCCCCTCTTCGGCAAGAGGCCTATGCGCCGATTCTGCCCGTTTTCAACTTTCAAATCCTACTTTGCCTTCTCATCGTCAATTCCCAGTGCTGAAAATCAGCATGAATAGCCTGGTGCGGCACTGCGCGGCACGACACCGTGTGTCCGCTAAACTTTTGTGCTTGTTTTCTCGTCCAAAATAGGTTCTCCTCTTCGGCAAGAGGCCTCTGCGCCGATTCTGCCAGTTTTCAACTTTCAAATCCGACTTTGCCTTCCATCGTCAATTCCTGCTCAAAACCAGCATGAATAGCCTGGTGCGGCACGGCGCGACACGACACCCTGTGGTCCGCTAAACTTTTGTGCTTGTTTCTCGCCCAAAATCGGTTCCCCCTCTTCGGCAAGAGGCCTCTGCGCCGATTCTGCCAGTTTTCAAGTTTCAAATCCCACCTTGCGTTCCATCGTCAATTCCTGCTGAAAACCAGCATTGGTGACTGCAGGGGGCTGGCGGGCTGGTGGACGATAAAAACTATTTCGCTTGTTGTTTCTCGTCCGAAATAGCATTTTCTGTTGCGGAATAATCCTCCGCACCGATTCTTCAACTTTCAAGTCTCATCTCCGACTTTGCCTTCCATCCATCGTCCCCCTACATATATAGTGACCACGTTCGACAGGCATTGACGAGCACAGCATAGCAATAAAACCCCTCCACACCTTCCCCATGATAAAAAGTCGCAGTGCGCACGCTATCCCAGCATTGCACTACCACCCCTCTACCCATTACACACCGTAACAACCCCTGGGCATACACTTTTTGACATCACCCTAGTTCACCCTACCGCCTACCGCGAGAGAATTTTTTCCAAGTTTTTCGGCTGGCCCTTTACATTTGGGATCTTAGTTACTGTGAAGAGAATCCCGTTAGAAATTTGTCCAAGTTTCGCGGGTGGCCATGTCAACAGCCACTTTGCTTTCCTTCCGTCAATTCCTGCTGAAACCCAACTTTGGCGGCTGCAGGGGGCCGGCGGGATTGGTGGACGACAAAACTTTTTCACTGGTTTCTCGTCGGGAATAGGTTTTCCTGTTATGGATTAAGCCTCCGCACTGATTCTGCCCGTTTTCAACTTTCAAATCCGACTTTGCCTTCCATCGTCAATTCCCAGTGCTAAAAATCAGCATGAATAGCCTGGTGCGGCACGACACCCTGTGGTCCGCTAAACTTTTGTGCTTGTTTCTCGTCCAAAATAGGTTCCCCTCTTCGGCAAGAGGCCTCTGCGCCGATTCTGCCCGTTTTCAAGTTTCAAATCCGACTTTGCCTTCCATCGTCAATTCCTGCTCAAAACCAGCATGAATAGCCTGGTGCGGCACGACACCCTGTGGTCCGCTAAACTTTTGTGCTTGTTTCTCGTCCAAAATAGGTTCCCCCTCTTCGGCAAGAGGCCTCTGCGCCGATTCTGCCCGTTTTCAACTTTCAAATCCGACTTTGCCTTCCATCGTCAATTCCTGCTCAAAACCAGCATGAATAGCCTGGTGCGGCACTGCGCGGCACGACACCGTGTGTCCGCTAAACTTTTGTGCTTGTTTTATCGTCCAAAATAGGTTCCCCTCTTCGGCAAGAGGCCTCTGCGCCGATTCTGCCCGTTTTCAAGTTTCAAATCCGACTTTGCCTTCCATCGTCAATTCCTGCTCAAAACCAGCATGAATAGCCTGGTGAGGCACGACACCCTGTGGTCCGCTAAACTTTTGTGCTTTGTTTCTCGTGCAAAATAGGTTCCCCTCTTCGGCAAGAGGCCTCTGCGCCGATTCTACCCGTTTTCAAGTTTCAAATCCGACTTTGCCTTCCATCGTCAATTCCCAGTGCTGAAAATCAGCATGAATAGCCTGGTGCGGCACTGCGCGGCACGACACCGTGTGTCCGCTAAACTTTTGTGCTTGTTTTCTCGTCCAAAATAGGTTCCCCTCTTCGGCAAGAGGCCTCTGCGCCGATTCTGCCAGTTTTCAACTTTCAAATCCGACTTTGCCTTCCATCGTCAATTCCTGCTCAAAACCAGCATGAATAGCCTGGTGTGGCACGGCGCGACACGACACCCTGTGGTCCGCTAAACTTTTGTGCTTGTTTCTCGCCCAAAATCGGTTCCCCCTCTTCAGGAAGAGGCCTCTGCGCCGATTCTGCCAGTTTTCAAGTTTCAAATCCCACCTTGCGTTCCATCGTCAATTCCTGCTGAAAACCAGCATTGGTGACTGCAGGGGGCTGGCGGGCTGGTGGACGATAAAAACTATTTCGCTTGTTGTTTCTCGTCCGAAATAGCATTTTCTGTTGTGGAATAATCCTCCGCACCGATTCTTCAACTTTCAAGTCTCATCTCCGACTTTGCCTTCCATCCATCGTCCCCCTACATATATAGTGACCACGTTCGACAGGCATTGACGAGCACAGTATAGCAATAAAACCCCTCCACACCTTCCCCATGATAAAAAGTCGCAGTGCGCACGCTATCCCAGCATTGCACTACCACCCCTCTACCCATTACACACCGTAACAACCCCTGGGCATACACTTTTTTCATCACCCTAGTTCACCCTACCGCCTACCGCGAGAGAATTTTTTCCAAGTTTTTCGGCTGGCCCTTTACATTTGGGATCTTAGTTACTGTGAAGAGAATCCCGTTAGAAATTTGTCCAAGTTTCGCGGGTGGCCATGTCAACAGCCACTTTGCTTTCCTTCCGTCAATTCCTGCTGAAACCCAACTTTGGCGGCTGCAGGGGGCCGGCGGGATTGGTGGACGACAAAACTTTTTCACTGGTTTCTCGTCGGGAATAGGTTTTCCTGTTATGGATTAAGCCTCCGCACTGATTCTGCCCGTTTTCAACTTTCAAATCCGACTTTGCCTTCCATCGTCAATTCCCAGTGCTGAAAATCAGCATGAATAGCCTGGTGCGGCACGACACCCTGTGGTCCGCTAAACTTTTGTGCTTGTTTCTCGTCCAAAATAGGTTCCCCTCTTCGGCAAGAGGCCTCTGCGCCGATTCTGCCCGTTTTCAAGTTTCAAATCCGACTTTGCCTTCCATCGTCAATTCCTGCTCAAAACCAGCATGAATAGCCTGGTGCGGCACGACACCCTGTGGTCCGCTAAACTTTTGTGCTTGTTTCTCGTCCAAAATAGGTTACCCTCTTCGGTAAGAGGCCTCTGCGCCGATTCTGCCCGTTTTCAACTTTCAAATCCGACTTTGCCTTCCATCGTCAATTCCTGCTCAAAACCAGCATGAATAGCCTGGTGCGGCACTGCGCGGCACGACACCGTGTGTCCGCTAAACTTTTGTGCTTGTTTTCTCGTCCAAAATAGGTTCCCCTCTTCGGCAAGAGGCCTCTGCGCCGATTCTGCCCGTTTTCAAGTTTCAAATCCGACTTTGCCTTCCATCGTCAATTCCTGCTCAAAACCAGCATTTGCCTTTTTAAAACTCTCCCTACTGTCTGCACTGCCTGTAGCTCTTGATATTGGATGTGTGTTGCTAAATGGTCTTAGCTTTATTAGGCCCCATGTGTTAGGTTTATTTAACGCATTTGACCGGCTGGCGACATACATTCAATGTTCTGGGGTTTTTTTGTGTTTTTTTTTTTCACAAGCAGTGCAGGCACGTCCTGAGAAAGCCTTCTTGCTGTCGGGACGTTAAGCAATGTACAATCAATCAAAACCAGCATGAATAGCCTGGTGCGGCACGACACCCTGTGGTCCGCTAAACTTTTGTGCTTTGTTTCTCGTGCAAAATAGGTTCCCCTCTTCGGCAAGAGGCCTCTGCGCCGATTCTGCTCGTTTTCAAGTTTCAAATCCGACTTTGCCTTCCATCGTCAATTCCCAGTGCTGAAAATCAGCATGAATAGCCTGGTGCGGCACTGCGCGGCACGACACCGTGTGTCCGCTAAACTTTTGTGCTTGTTTTCTCGTCCAAAATAGGTTCCCCTCTTCGGCAAGAGGCCTCTGCGCCGATTCTGCCAGTTTTCAACTTTCAAATCCGACTTTGCCTTCCATCGTCAATTCCTGCTCAAAACCAGCATGAATAGCCTGGTGTGGCACGGCGCGACACGACACCCTGTGGTCCGCTAAACTTTTGTGCTTGTTTCTCGCCCAAAATCGGTTCCCCCTCTTCGGCAAGAGGCCTCTGCGCCGATTCTGCCAGTTTTCAAGTTTCAAATCCCACCTTGCGTTCCATCGTCAATTCCTGCTCAAAACCAGCATTGGTGACTGCAGGGGGCTGGCGGGCTAGTTGACGATAAAAACTATTTCGCTTGTTGTTTCTCGTCCGAAATAGCATTTTCTGTTGTGGAATAATCCTCCACACCGATTCTTCAACTTTCAAGTCTCATCTCCGACTTTGCCTTCCATCCATCGTCCCCCTACATATATAGTGACCACGTTCGACAGGCATTGACGAGCACAGTATAGCAATAAAACCCCTCCACACCTTCCCCATGATAAAAAGTCGCAGTGCGCACGCTATCCCAGCATTGCACTACCACCCCTCTACCCATTATACACCGTAAAAACCCCTGGGCATACACTTTTTGACATCACCCTAGTTCACCCTACCGCCTACCGCGAGAGAATTTTTTCCAAGTTTTTCGGCTGGCCCTTTACATTTGGGATCTTAGTTACTGTGAAGAGAATCCCGTTAGAAATTTGTCCAAGTTTCGCGGGTGGCCATGTCAACAGCCACTTTGCTTTCCTTCCGTCAATTCCTGCTGAAACCCAACTTTGGCGGCTGCAGGGGGCCGGCGGGATTGGTGGACGACAAAACGTTTTCACTGGTTTCTCGTCGGGAATAGGTTTTCCTGTTATGGATTAAGCCTCCGCACTGATTCTGCCCGTTTTCAAGTTTCAAATCCGACTTTGCCTTCCATCGTCAATTCCCAGTGCTGAAAATCAGCATGAATAGCCTGGTGCGGCACGACACACTGTGGTCTGCTAAACTTTTGTGCTTGTTTCTCGTCCAAAATAGGTTCCCCTCTTCGGCAAGCGGCCTCTGCGCCGATTCTGCCCGTTTTCAAGTTTCAAATCCGACTTTGCCTTCCATCGTCAATTCCTGCTCAAAACCAGCATGAATAGCCTGGTGCGGCACGACACCCTGTGGTCCGCTAAACTTTTGTGCTTGTTTCTCGTCCAAAATAGGTTCCCCTCTTCGACAAGAGGCCTCTGCGCCGATTCTGCCCGTTTTCAAGTTTCAAATCCGACTTTGCCTTCCATCGTCAATTCCTGCTCAAAACCAGAATGAATAGCCTGTTGCGGCACGACACCCTGTGGTCCGCTAAACTTTTGTGCTTGTTTCTCGTGCAAAATAGGTTCCCCTCTTCGGCACGAGGCCTCTGCGCCGAGTCTGCCCGTTTTCAACTTTCAAATCCGACTTTGCCTTCCATCGTCAATTCCCAGTGCTGAAAATCAGCATGAATAGCCTGGTGCGGCACTGCGCGGCACGACACCGTGTGTCCGCTAAACTTTTGTGCTTGTTTTCTCGTCCAAAATAGGTTCCCCTCTTCGGCAAGAGGCCTCTGCGCCGATTCTGCCCGTTTTAAAGTTTCAAATCCGACTTTGCCTTCCATCGTCAATTCCTGCTCAAAACCAGCATGAATAGCCTGGTGCGGCACGACACCCTGTGGTCCGCTAAACTTTTGTGCTTGTTTCTCGTCCAAAATAGGTTCCCCTCTTCGACAAGAGGCCTCTGCGCCGATTCTGCCCGTTTTCAAGTTTCAAATCCGACTTTGCCTTCCATCGTCAATTCCTGCTCAAAACCAGAATGAATAGCCTGTTGCGGCACGACACCCTGTGGTCCGCTAAACTTTTGTGCTTGTTTCTCGTGCAAAATAGGTTCCCCTCTTCGGCACGAGGCCTCTGCGCCGAGTCTGCCCGTTTTCAACTTTCAAATCCGACTTTGCCTTCCATCGTCAATTCCCAGTGCTGAAAATCAGCATGAATAGCCTGGTGCGGCACTGCGCGGCACGACACCGTGTGTCCGCTAAACTTTTGTGCTTGTTTTCTCGTCCAAAATAGGTTCCCCTCTTCGGCAAGAGGCCTCTGCGCCGATTCTGCCCGTTTTAAAGTTTCAAATCCGACTTTGCCTTCCATCGTCAATTCCTGCTCAAAACCAGCATGAATAGCCTGGTGCGGCACGACACCCTGTGGTCCGCTAAACTTTTGTGCTTGTTTTCTCGTCCAAAATAGGTTCCCCTCTTCGGCAAGAGGCCTCTGCGCCGATTCTGCCCGTTTTCAACTTTCAAATCCGACTTTACCTTCCATCGTCAATTCCTGCTCAAAACCAGCATGAATAGCCTGGTGCGGCACTGCGCGGCACGACACAGTGTGTCCGCTAAACTTTTGTGCTTGTTTTCTTGTTCAAAATAGGTTCCCCTCGTCGGCAAGAGGCGTCTGCGCCGATTCTGCCCGTTTTCAACTTTCAAATCCGACTTTGCCTTCCATCGTCAATTCCTGCTCAAAACCAGCATGAATAGCCTGGTGCGGCACGACACCCTGTGGTCAGCTAAACGTTTGTGCTTTGTTTCTCGTGCAAAATAGGTTCCCCTCTTCGGCAAGAGGCCTCTGCGTCGATTCTGCCCGTTTTCAACTTTCAAATCCGACTTTGCCTTCCATCATCAATTCCCAGTGCTGAAAATCAGCATGAATAGCCTGGTGCAGCACTGCGCGGCACGACACCGTGTGTCCGCTAAACTTTTGTGCTTGTTTTCTCGTCCAAAATAGGTTCCCCTCTTCGGCAAGAGGCCTCTGCGCCGATTCTGCCAGTTTTCAACTTTCAAATCCGACTTTGCCTTCCATCGTCAATTCCTGCTCAAAGCCAGCATGAATAGCCTGATGCGGCACGGCGCGACACGACACCCTGTGGTCCGCTAAACTTTTGTGCTTGTTTCTCGCCCAAAATCGGTTCCCCCTCTTCGGCAAGAGGCCTCTGCGCCGATTCTGCCAGTTTTCAAGTTTCAAATCCCACCTTGCGTTCCATCGTCAATTCCTGCTCAAAACCAGCATTGGTGACTGCAGGGGGCTGGCGGGCTGGTGGACGATAAAAACTATTTCGCTTGTTGTTTCTCGTCCGAAATAGCATTTTCTGTTGCGGAATAATCCTCCGCACCGATTCTTCAACTTTCAAGTCTCATCTCCGACTTTGCCTTCCATCCATCGTCCCCTTACATATATAGTGACCACGTTCGACAGGCATTGACGAGCACAGTATAGCAATAAAACCCCTCCACACCTTCCCCATGATAAAAAGTCGCAGTGCGCACGCTATCTCAGCATTGCACTACCACCCCTCTACCCATTACACACCGTAACAACCCCTGGGCATACACTTTTTGACATCACCCTAGTTCACCCTACCGTCTACCGCGAGAGAATTTTTTCCAAGTTTTTCGGCTGGCCCTTTACATTTGGGATCTTAGTTACTGTGAAGAGAATCCCGTTAGAAATTTGTCCAAGTTTCGCGGGTGGCCATGTCAACAGCCACTTTGCTTTCCTTCCGTCAATTCCTGCTGAAACCCAACTTTGGCGGCTGCAGGGGGCCGGCGGGATTGGTGGACGACAAAACTTTTTCACTGGTTTCTCGTCGGAAATAGGTTTTCCTGTTATGGATTAAGCCTCCGCACTGATTCTGCCCGTTTTCAACTTTCAAATCCGACTTTGCCTTCCATCGTCAATTCCCAGTGCTGAAAATCAGCATGAATAGCCTGGTGCGGCACGACACCCTGTGGTCCGCTAAACTTTTGTGCTTGTTTCTCGTCCAAAATAGGTTCCCCGCTTCGGCAAGAGGCCTCTGCGCCGATTCTGCCCGTTTTCAAGTTTCAAATCCGACTTTGCCTTCCATCGTCAATTCCTGCTCAAAACCAGCATGAATAGCCTGGTGCGGCACGACACCCTGTGGTCCGCCAAACTTTTGTGCTTGTTTCTCGTCCAAAATAGGTTCACCCTCTTCGGCAAGAGGCCTCTGTGCCGATTCTGCCCGTTTTCAACTTTCAAATTCGACTTTGCCTTCCATCGTCAATTCCTGCTCAAAACCAGCATGAATGGCCTGGTGCGGCACTGCGCGGCACGACACCGTGCTTGTTTTCTCGTCTAAAATAGGTTCCCCCTCATCGGCAAGAGGCCTCTGCGCCGATTCTGCCCGTTTTCAACTTTCAAATCCGACTTTGCCTTCCATCGTCATTTCCCAGTGCTGAAAATCAGCATGAATAGCCTGGTGCGGCACTACGCGGCACGACACCGTGTGTCCGCTAAACTTTTGTGCTTGTTTTCTCGTCCAAAATATGTTCCCTTCTTCGGCAAGAGGCCTCTGCGCCGATTCTGCCCGTTTTCAAGTTTCAAATCCGACTTTGCCTTCCATCGTCAATTCCTGCTCAAAACCAGCATGAATAGCCTGGTGCGGCACGACACCCTGTGGTCCGCTAAACTTTTGTGCTTGTTTCTCGTCCAAAATAGGTTCCCCCTCTTCGGCAAGAGGCCTCTGCGCCGATTCTGCCCGTTTTCAACTTTCAAATCCGACTTTGCCTTCCATCGTCAATTCCTGCTCAAAACCAGCATGAATAGCCTGGTGCGGCACTGCGCGGCACGACACCGTGTGTCCGCTAAACTTTTGTGCTTGTTTCTCGTGCAAAATAGGTTCCCCTCTTCGGCAAGAGGCCTCTGCGCCGATTCTGCCCGTTTTCAACTTTCAAATCCGACTTTGCCTTCCATCGTCAATTCCCAGTGCTGAAAATCAGCATCAATAGCCTGGTGCGGCACTGCGCGGCACGACACCGTGTGTCCGCTAAACTTTTGTGCTTGTTTTCTCGTCCAAAATAGGTTCCCCTCTTCGGCAAGAGGCCTCTGCGCCGATTCTGCCCGTTTTCAAGTTTCAAATCCGACTTTGCCTTCCATCGTCAATTCCCAGTGCTGAAAATCAGCATGAATAGCCTGGTGCGGCACTGCGCGGCACGACACCGTGTGTCCGCTAAACTTTTGTGCTTTGTTTCTCGTGCAAAATAGGTTCCCCTCTTCGGCAAGAGGCCTCTGCGCCGATTCTGCCCGTTTTTAAGTTTCAAATCCGACTTTGCCTTCCATCGTCAATTCCCAGTGCTGAAAATCAGCATGAATAGCCTGGTGCGGCACTGCGCGGCACGACACCGTGTGTCCGCTAAACTTTTGTGCTTGTTTCTCGTCCAAAATAGCCTACCCGGCACCGGCCTCCACGTGGCGTAGGTGGGTAGTCCGCTCAGTCCCTGACTGAGTGGGCTAGCGGACGGGTGCCATCTTTGTCCAGGATTAGGACTTGATGTCAGCAGATATGTTGTTCAGCCTTTTCACTGGTCCGGTTTTTAAGGAGCTGTGCTAACCTAGGTCGTACCATGTTGGATTGGTCCTTAAAAATACTCGTGACTTTTTGGTCCTTTGGATCCCAAGTGTTTGCCGTGCTTGGAGACCCGTGTCGGGGGAGAAGAGGATCCTGGTGGCTGAGGTTCCCTTTGGGCTGCGGCTCACTGGTGCCAACACTCCACTTCGGCCTTGACTTCTACCTAAACGGGAGGCTAGTCGTACCGGCCTAGTCAATCGGCTCTTGTCACGTTGAGCCCTATCCCACTGTTGACATGCGGGTTGCTATACGGAGCACCATGCTATAGCTTTTGCTGCTGATTAGGTGCTTTACGCCAGTATTCCCCTGCATTCAACGGTGTGATAGAAGGCGGTGGCTCAAACGGTTCAATCGGGCTTACCCCCTTGAGTATACCTTTCGGGCAGTCTCCATTGTGCGTCGGCTGGAGACCCGCCGACAGTTGCACTTTCCCTTGTTGGGCTCGGTGGCGGGCGGGGACCCCCGGGGGATGAATATCTCTACTAATATAATATGGATAAAACCAAAAAACCAAAACTAGCACAGAAACGGCACATAGACGCCGACATTGAACACGACAGTGATTCAGACTGTGAGGAAGCGACACCTCAGGCGTCGGCCGTATGGCCTCGCTTCCTCATTGTCCATAGCAAGGTGAAGGAGAAACCAGTTACCAAGCTGCATCCTTTTCTGGTGGGGGAGACCCTCAGGAGCCGTGTTGGCAGGCCTGACGCCCAGCGCCTCAGGTCTGGTGACTTGCTGGTGGAGTGCCGTACTCGGGCACACTCCAGCGGGCTACTGGGGCTCTCTTCCATCGGAGACACTCCTGTGGAAGTCACACCCCACAAAACTATGAATTCGTCAAGAGGCGTAATCAAAGATCAAGCTTTGGCAGAACTGTCAGAAGATGAACTTGTAAGGAACCTTAAGTCTCAGGGGGTGACTTGCGTCAGGCGCTTCGCTTCCAAGCGAGGTGGTGGGGAGATCCGTCTCCCTACCATCATCCTGACGTTTGGCACCCCCACCCCTCCTACTACCATCTGGGGAGGTTACTACTCCCTGAGAGTGAAAAAGTACGTCCCTCTTCCCCTCCGGTGCTTTAAGTGCCAAAAGTATGGCCATGGGCAGAAGACATGCCGCCAGGCAGAGGCTCTATGCGCCCGTTGCACTAGGCCCGGACACTCTGCTGAGTCCTGCACAGCCACCCCCCTGTGTGTGAATTGACAGGGGGCGCATATGGCTTCGGATAAGAAATGCCCTCGTTGGATATCCGAGTGCAAGATTCAGCAGGTGCGTGTGGAGAAGGGGCTGTCCTTTCTGGATGCCAAAAAACTGGTTGAAGGCCCTGGTGCAGCTGCGGCTGCCCCAACCTCTAACACCTCAGTGTATACTTTTAGTGCAGCGGTGGCAGGCAAGCGCCCCACCAAAGACTTTTCATGTCAGACCCCAACTTCTTGGTTGGGGGCGGAGCCTCGGCTCCTCTCGCCCCTGGAGAGTAACCCTCCTCCGGTGGTGACAAGGAGCCAGGGAACGCAGAAGGCGGACACTGCCGGTCCGGTTGTGCCGCCTTCTGTTGCCCCTAAGCCTCAGCCCCCACCCAAACCTGTTAGTCAGTCAACTCCAAAGGCTTCTGGCTCTGGTCAGCCTTCTAAGGCCGCTAACTCTAGCGGCAGGAACGCTGCCCAGGACCAGAAGTCTAAGAAATCTATGGGACCGCTGTGCGCACGGGCCCAGAAGGGGAACACAGATGTCCCCCTTCAAAACAAATATGCTGCACTGGAGGAGCGGATGGAGGGAGTGGAAGTTGTTGTTGCTGATGCTGCGGCAGCTCCACCCCCTTCCTCTCCGAGGAACCAGAGGAGGCCCGGGAGCCGGCCCCCCTCTGTTTCTTCAACTCCTTCCAAGGTAAAGGAAAAAGGGGGGAAAAACTCCTTACCCCCAGATAAGACTTAATCATGGACTCTTTGCTTCAGTGGAATTGTCGTGGTTTTCGAGCTAACTTTGAGGAATTACGTCTTTTAGTCAAGTTCTATAACCCCTCAGTAATATCTCTTCAGGAGACTTACCTGAAGACTTCTGACCCTGTGTCTTTTAATGGTTTTAATGTTATACATAAAGGCTCTGATTCGGAGAGGCGCTCAGGTGGAGCGGCTCTTCTCATTAGTAGCCAAATTTTATGTAGCCCCGTTAGCATCGACACCTGTCTTCAGGCTGTCGCTGCTCGGGTTACCTTAAAAAAGACCATAACCATATGTAGTATTTACCTGCCACCATCACTGCGGGTCTGTAGCAATGATATTTTTAACTTAGTAGATCAACTGCCCCCTCCCTTTATTCTCATGGGGGATTTTAACGGTCATGCTCACCTTTGGGGTAGTGACCACTATGATGGCAGAGGTCAGATGTTAGAAGATGTTTTTTCTCAACTTAACCTATGTGTCTTTAACGATGGCTCACCTACATACTCTAACTCAGGTTCCGGATCTAGTTCTGTTCTAGACCTCACTGTGTGTGATCCTTCTCTCATGCTGGACTTTGACTGGAAGGTTCACGACGACCTGTGTGGTAGTGACCACTTCCCAGTAGTCCTGTCATCGGTCAGCTGTGAGGAGGATTCGGCGGTGGGGCGCTGGAATCTCAAGAAAGCTAACTGGTCTCTGTTTGCCTCTCTCTGTCAGTCTCGTCTTACAGAGGAGGTGGTCATGTCAGCTGAAGAACCTGTTTCTTGTTTTACTTCTATTTTGTTGGAGGTTGCAGGTGAAACCATCCCTAGAACTTCCACATCACTCCCTCGGAAGCCGAGAGTACCATGGTTCAATGAAGAGTGCCGCAAGGCCCAAACAATGCGCAAATCTGCTCAGCGACGTGCTTTTCGTAATCCGTCGCAAGCAAATATTTTAACCTTTAAAAGACAGCGGGCGAAAGCCCGTTACATTTTTAAACGTGAACGCCGTGCTTCCTGGAGACGCTTCGTCTCATCTTTATCTTCTAGGACTCCGTCCCAAAAAGTCTGGAAGGCTGTTCGAAGAATTAGGGGCAGGGGTGGCTCGGCTTCTGTCGGCCATCTTAGAGATGGTGCCAGTTTGGTCACAGATAAAAAGGCTGTGGCCAATTTGCTTGCTTCCACCATTGCCCATAATTCTTCAACAGAGCATTATTCACCTTTATTCCAGAGAGAGAAGGAGAAGCGAGAATCTTGTGCTTGTGATTTTATATCGGATAACTTGGAAGACTATAATGCCCCTTTTACGTTTTCAGAATTGCAGCAAGCCTTGCAGAAATGTACTGACTCTGCTGCTGGATTAGATACCATCCATTATCAGCTCATAACACATCTGCCTGAGGCTTCACTCCTTGTACTTCTCAAGGCCTTTAACCATATCTGGATAAATGGTCATTTTCCGCCATCTTGGCGCCAGGCTGTGGTTGTGCCAATTCCCAAGCCGGGTAAGGATTCTTCCGACCCGGGCAACTACCGGCCAATAGCTTTGACATCATGTTTATGTAAAACTATGGAACGCTTGGTCAACGCCCGACTGGTGTGGCATCTTGAGTCACAGGGTCTCATCACAGACCTCCAGTGCGGTTTCCGGCGCTTCCGTAGTACAACTGACCATCTAGTCCGCTTTGAGTCTTTTATCCGAGATGCTTTTGTCAACAAGCAGCATGTCTATGCAATTTTCTTTGATCTTGAAAAGGCATATGACACTACCTGGAAGCATGGTATAATGTCTGATTTGTCGGACATGGGTTTTAAAGGGCATCTGCCCGTTTTTATTCACAATTTTTTGTCCAACAGATCGTTCCATGTCCGTGTGGGCTCCACCCTCTCCGACTCCTTTGAACAGGAGATGGGTGTCCCGCAGGGCAGTATTCTATCTCCTGTTTTATTTAGCATTAAAAAAAATAACATTGTAAAGGCCGTCAAGGATGATTCTGAATGCTCTTTGTTTGTGGACGACTTTGCTTTGTGTGCACGAGGTCGAGGACTTGCGTCCCTTGAGAGGCGCTTGCAGCTGTGTGTTGATCGAATCCAGGGGTGGGTGTCTCTCAATGGATTCAGATTCTCGCCCTCCAAGACAGTCTGTGTGCATTTTACTAACCAGACGAAATTTTTTCCAGAACCTAGCCTGAGCATTGCTGGTGTGCCAATTAAGGTGGCCGAAGAGGCAAAGTTTTTGGGGGTCATCTTTGACAAAAGATTGACCGTCTGCAACCATGTTAACTACCTTAGAACCTCTTGTTGGAAGGCCCTCGACATTCTTCGTGTCGTTGGTCGTACTCACTGGGGTGCAGACCGCATCGTCTTACTTCGACTGTACCGGGCCCTTGTTCGGTCCAAACTGGATTACGGCTCTGTGGTATATGGCTCGGCTTCCAAGTCTGTTCTGCAGCGTCTGAACACAATTCACCATCAAGGTCTGCGCATATGTCTGGGAGCCTTCAGGACATCTCCAGTTCCTAGTCTGTATGCAGAGGCAGGGGAGCCTTCTCTCAGGCTCCGCCGCATCCGCCTCATGCTCAGCTACGTTCTGAAGCTGAAGGCCCATCCAGAAAATCCTGCCTATGATTGTGTTTTTAACCCGTCGTTTGCAGAGATTTACGATGCCCATCCGGGAGCTGTCCGTCCACTTTCCTTCCGTGTCCGACCTCATCTGCAGGCGGCCGGAGTGGACCTGGACAAAGTTTCGGAATCTCTGCAACACGTCACTCCACCCTGGCTACTACCAGTTCCTGACATCTTGCTGGACTTGACTGCCCACAAGAAGGATTGTACTCCACCAGCCATATACCAACAGAGCCTCAATGAACTCCTTTCAATTTTTCCTGGCTATTGTCGTCTTTATACGGATGGGTCCAAGTCTGAGGATGGAAGAGTGGCTGCGGCTGCAGTGTCCTCTCGCCATCCTAGACGCCCATTTAAGCTCCGTCTCCCTGACCATTCCTCTGTATTTAGTGCAGAACTGCAGGCCATTCTGCTAGCACTCAAGCATGCCTATCAGTCTCGGGAAAGGAACTTCCTGATTCTGTCTGACTCTCTTTCTGCCCTGCAGGCCCTTCAGGGCGCGGGAACAGACCATTCACTGCTGGTGCAGATTAGAGAGCTCTACGCGGACTTGATGAAGGAATATTATGACATCATTTTTATTTGGGTCCCAGGCCATGTGGGCATCGAAGGCAACAGAATCGCAGATTCTGCTGCCAACAGTGCCCGCAGTGACCCTGTCCCTGACACACAGACTGTCTATAGTGATTTTAAACCTGTGATTAGTGCGTACGTGGCCCGCGAGTGGCAGTTCGAGTGGGACAAAGAGGAAGGGAACAAGCTTCATGAAGCTCTTCCTAAGTTGTCTGACAGTCTACCTTTCCGCTGCGGCAGCCGCCGTGAGGAGACTGTCCTTGCTCGGCTCCACATCGGGCACACGTATGTTACGCACTCTTACTTACTTAAACAGGATGAGCGTCCATGGTGTTTTGCCTGTGATGAGCAGTTTTCTGTTCGACACTTTTTGCTGTATTGTGCTGACCTAATTGACACCAGATATAAACACTTTACAGCAGACTCCTTGAAGGTTTTGTTCCGGGATGTTCCCCCGGACAAAATCTTCAATTTCTTGCGAGCATGCAATATTTTTAACAAGATTTGAGCATTCATAGACAATGTGAATCTTTTTTGTTTGCCCTTTTTGAGAGTCTGTAGACATTTCTTTTAAAGACATGTGCGACATTTTAGCCTGAGATTTTTAATCTATATTTACATCTTGTCTTAAGACCTTGCTTTTAGTCTGGCTGACCAGATTTTTACCCATCCCGCCGTGAGATGGCCTTAGTCGCCTGCTCGGCGTTAAACCCAAATAACTAACTAACTCGTCCAAAATAGGTTCCCCCTCTTCGGCAAGAGGCCTCAGCGCCGATTCTGCCCGTTTTCAACTTTCAAATCCGACTTTGCCTTCCATCGTCAATTCCTGCTCAAAACCAGCATGAATAGCCTGGTGCGGCACTGCGCGGCACGACACCGTGTGTCCGCTAAACTTTTTAGCTTGTTTTCTCGTCCAAAATAGGTTCCCCTCTTCGGCAAGAGGCCTCCGCGCCGATTCTGCCCGTTTTCAAGTTTGAAATCCGACTTTGCCTTCCATCGTCAATTCCTGCTCAAAACCAGCATGAATAGCCTGGTGCGGCACGACACCATGTGGTCCGCTAAACGTTTGTGCTTGTTTCTCGTCCAAAATAGGTTCCCCCTCTTCGGCAAGAGGCCTCTGCGCCGATTCTGCCCGTTTTCAACTTTCAAATCCGACTTTGCCTTCCATCGTCAATTCCCAGTGCTGAAAATCAGCATGAATAGCCTGGTGCGGCATGGCGCGGCCCGACACCCTGTGGTCCGCTAAACTTTTGTGCTTGTTTCTCGTGCAAAATAGGTTCCCCTCTTCGGCAAGAGGCCTCTGCGCCGATTCTGCCCGTTTTCAACTTTCAAATCCGACTTTGCCTTCCATCGTCAATTCCCAGTGCTGAAAATCAGCATGAATAGCCTGGTGCGGCACTGCGCGGCACGACACCGTGTGTCCGCTAAACTTTTGTGCTTGTTTTCTCGTACAAAATAGGTTCCCCTCTTCGGCAAGAGGCCTCTGCGCCGATTCTGCCAGTTTTCAACTTTGAAATCCGACTTTGCCTTCCATCGTCAATTCCTGCTCAAAACCAGCATGAATAGCCTGGTGCGGCACGGCGCGACACGACACCCTGTGGTCCGCTAAACTTTTGTGCTTGTTTCTCGCCCAAAATCGGTTCCCCCTCTTCGGCAAGAGGCCTCTGCGCTGATTCTGCCAGTTTTCAAGTTTCAAATCCCACCTTGCGTTCCATCGTCAATTCCTTCTGAAAACCAGCATTGGTGACTGCAGGGGGCTGGCGGGCTGGTGGACGATAAAAACTATTTCGCTTGTTGTTTCTCGTCCGAAATAGCATTTTCTGTTGCGGAATAATCCTCCGCACCGATTCTTCAACTTTCAAGTCTCATCTCCGACTTTGCCTTCCATCCATCGTCCCCCTACATATATAGTGACCACGTTCGACAGGCATTGACGAGCACAGTATAGCAATAAAACCCCTCCACACCTTCCCCATGATAAAAAGTCGCAGTGCGCACGCTATCCCAGCATTGCACTACCACCCCTCTACCCATTACACACCGTAACAACCCCTGGGCATACACTTTTTGACATCACCCTAGTTCACCCTACCGCCTACCGCGAGAGAATTTTTTCCAGGTTTTTCGGCTGGCCCTTTACATTTGGGATCTTAGTTACTGTGAAGAGAATCCCGTTAGAAATTTGTCCAAGTTTCGCGGGTGGCCATGTCAACAGCCACTTTGCTTTCCTTCCGTCAATTCCTGCTGAAACCCAACTTTGGCGGCTGCAGGGGGCCGGCGGGATTGGTGGACGACAAAACTTTTTCACTGGTTTCTCGTCGGGAATAGGTTTTCCTGTTATGGATTAAGCCTCCAAGTTTTTCGGCTGGCCCTTTACATTTGGGATCTTAGTTACTGTGAAGAGAACCCCGTTAGAAATTTGTCCAAGTTTTGCCGAACATGAATAGCGTTCATACTAGACATCTATAACACCGCGTCAGGAATACTGCAAGGGTTTGAAAGCGACCATACTGGACATCAATAATGCCGCGTCAGGACTACAGTTACATGCATGGACTACACGGATAACATGTCCTTATGTAAGGATTTAAATGCGACACACTGGGAGGAAGACACCAAGAAATGGACTGAGAATTGTAGGCCGGTTCCCTGATGAGTAAATCGGAGCCTGTAGTTACTAACTACGAATACCGATCGAAACGCCCCCGAGTGCTTCACTTTCTTCTGCTCGGATTTTTTGAGGCGTCGGGACCAGAGTGACCGGATGCATACCTGGGTGGGACCGGTCTTGCTCTTTTACCACCGACATGCAATGCAACTTGTAAAACTTGTAAAAATGGTGTGTTCGGGCATTGTGTTTTGTTTGTTATGTGCATATGTCATTGTATTTTTAGTTTTGTGTACAGATTGTAAAGCGCTTAGAGCTTTTGAGTAAGATTAAGCGCTATATAAATAATCATTATTATTAGTATTAACTTGCACTTGCTACACCAGTAATCAGCCATGCACTGCTATGTGTCAATGCCTGGCACAACTGCCAGACATTGAGGCTGACCAGTGGTGTACAAATCCACTCAAGATGGAGGCAGCATGCTCAGGTGCATCCCTTGGGAAGTCATCTGAACCAGAATATTTATAGTGTTGAAAGTTTCAACTGAGTCAGTTAATGATAGTTACCCTTAGCAACACAGAAAAATGAACAGTAACATGCTTGTATAATATTCTGCCCTTTTATGATCATAGTCCACAATACTCTAATATTAACTATAACATTTTCCCTGTACTTACTTGTCAGATGCAGCAAAAGAGTCCATCCTCAGTAATTGTGCCTTACAGGAAATGTATCAGGCTCTGGTGTCTTTCCAAGAGGAATAATTCCAGTGAATATGAAAAACAGCATGATGTCTGCAACAATAATGAACATGCTAGCAAGTTAGTGCAAAATCAAAACAAAACATCTACACCATGAAAACATGTTATCAAGTAAATGAAAATATATTTTCTTACATATATGAAAAGCCAAAATTACAAAAGGTTCATGGTGAGGATAAAGAGTGACTTAGCACAGATGTCCATGCCTTCAGCCATCATGATTCAGTCAATACCACATTTGTGTGCATTACATGTACTAAATTGTTACGTTACATTACAATTCCTTGTTGAAATGGGCTTTATGTTTTGAATTTCATGATCAAATGTGTCTGTGTCTGCGGGTGTTTGTGCGCGCGCACCTGTTTGTATCAGTAGAATGCACATTTACTTCTACGAACTACAAGAAAACATGTACTCACCTCTGCAAGTTCATTTTACGTGTACAGCAGGAAATAAAATCAAGGTTTGCGATGTTCCCAGTTGTTCCTGAAGTGTAAAAAAATCTTCCTGTCTACATGAACAGCAAGAAACCTGCATTTTATCGAGTGTGCTGGTCACACACCTGGGTGCGGGCGCCATCTTGCAGCTAACGACTCTATACTACTTACCACAATAAAAAGTACTTTTTCCACAATTTATGCCAAACATACAAAAATATTTGCTGCAATCATAATTTCATTCCATCATTTAGACAAATATTTAACTTATTCCAGTTATACATACGATTTCAATACCAAATATATGTTCGATTCTTTTTAAGGTTACTTACTTTAGACTAGTCCCCCTTACTTTCGGACTGGTCCCCTATCTCGAAACATAGTCGAGAAAAAACACGTCTACAAAATGTCTCCATCCTTACGACAACTATTGTGGTAAAAAACAAACTTATTTCCTTTCGCACTTTAATTTTACACCCGCAAACCATTGTTACTCTTTTGACGAACTACGTACTGCGACAGAAATTGTGTAACCTGCTGGACTATAGTCCCAAACGTCAGGCGGCAACTCTCCTTCCTTCCGCTTGCACAAGACTGCATAGTGGTCAGCTATTGACGGAGCAGTGCTTGCTTATAGGCAAGAAAAACGCGAATGTTTCGCGGGTTATTTTGACGTCATTTGTAAGAGAAAGTTATGAAGAGTGTGTTATGTCGCGTGTAAATGGAATGTTTAGTTTTAAAAATCTCACATCGATGACTTATGACGTCACCAGTGACCCTACCATCACGGGATATTGAAAGTGAAATGGGGAGATTCTGCAGAGGACACAGCTGAAAACCAACCAGCGTGCAGTGTCACTGGGGTCCTTGTGAATGAAAATCCGGCCTGTTTTGTCTTGACCTACTTTTGGTTTGTCAAAGGCACCTAAATAATCAACCTATGAACATAAAACAGCTGTTTATTTTTAGACCTAGTGGCCATATTTCCCTGATCAACTGGACATGAATGTGTTTATCTCTGTGTCAATGTGTTGTTTATGTCTGTGTCAATGTGTTGTTTTTCTGTGTCAATGTGTTGTTTATCTCTGTGTCAATGTGTTGTTTATCTCTGTGTCAATGTGTTGTTTATCTCTGTGTCAATGTGTTGTTTATCCCTGTGTCAATGTGTTGTTTATCTCTGTGTCAATGTGTTGTTTATCCCTGTGTCAATGTGTTGTTTATCTCTGTGTCAATGTGTTGTTTATCTCTGTGTCAATCATTGGAGTATAAACATGGGTTAAAAGTCATTCGCATTCAGGGCCGGATCCAGGGGGGTGCTTTGGTACTACAGCAACCCCCACCCCCTAGGCCTAAAAAAAGAAAAGAAAAGAAAAAATAGATTCACTACCAGGCTACAATATGGTTCGAGAAGGGGGAGGGGGGGGGGGTTAATGTTATTGCAGCATTCCGCCCCCACCCCCTTGCCCCGCCTTTGGGTATCTTCGGACCCCCCCCCCCCAGCTGTTCGCTATTTTCGGACCCTGAAAGAACGCGCCTCCACTCTCCCACTACCCCCCTTCCCCCCCCACCCCCTCACCCTCCCCCCCCCTACCCCCGCTGTTTGATATTTTCGGACCCTGAAAACACGCGCCTCCTCTCTACCCCGTCTACCCCCCCCCCCCCACCCCGCTGTTTGATATTGTCAGTCCCTGAAAGCACGCGCCTGCTCTCTCTCACTACCCTCCCCCCTCCCCTCCCCGCTGGTTTGATTTTTCGGACCCCCTGAACAGTATACCGTTTTCATATTGTCGTTCAGCACCCCCCTTAAAAAACTGATTGATCCGGCGCTGGCATTGAATAAAATAAGATTTTTAAAGAAAATATTGTGCACCGGGTGTTCTGGTTCTCTAGTGAATTTTGTGAGTCCAATTTCTGTTGAGGCAGTTAATAACATCATAAGCAGTCCACACAACTGGTGAGTTGACACGTCTCACAGAAAAGTGTGCGTGCCACAGTGTGTCCAGTTTTCTTATTCTCGCCGCTAATGAAACCCTGTGTCCTCCAAGGTTGCCAAGGGCGCTAACGCTTCCAATTTGTTTATGAAGGTAGCTCAGAAAGTAGGCTCAACATCTGAAGTAAACAACAAAGAAAATATTCTTATTTTGTAGTGAGCGTGCTCTTTCCTGTTGGGTATATTTACCGACACTTTTTGCGTTTTTGTTTCCTCTGAGTATATATACCTACTAGGCCCAAAAAGAGAGGGATATAGTATATTTGTTTTCATCCCTACGTCACACGACCAATCCCTTTAGTGCAAACTGTACCACATGACCCAGCTACAAAAACCCTTGTAGCGACAAATGGCGGACTTCTTGGAGCCCTCTTTGTGACGCATCTTTAATGCGAGCTTTGTTCTATAAAAGATCACCAAAACGCTCTAAAGTAAAATATTTCTTAATGTTGTTCGAAACAACAAGCATACTACTGGAGATGGCAACGTCATGAAATTTTAAATTACGTCAAAAGTCTATTATGTATAAATGTATATTCTCGTTTCTTTACTCAGAAAAGCTTTATGTTAGTAATCTTTCGTGTTAACAAAAGCAAATCAAGCAAAACATTCTTTTCATGTGCTGTTTTCTTATCCGTTCTTAGCCAGCTGAACAAAAATACCAGTAATTTACAGAATACATTAAGATGCTCATTGACAAGAACATGTCCGTTTCACAAAACCCGGTTGATCCACACTGGAGTCCTTAATTTTTCTTATTTTTACTAGCTATTGTGCATAGAGATAGATAAAAGGGACATATTGAATGATTTCGTAAACCAGCATTGTACCTCTAGAACGTTTTGAGTGTTAATTAACTATTTAAAAAAACACTATATTTTAACGTTTTGGGGATTAATTTCACGAATTATATGGGTTAATCTTAAAACAATTGAATCTTTTCTTACGAAAAAAAAAAAAACAATTTTCTCATTAATAATCGCATGATTATTCATGTACGGGTTTCACATAAGTCTACAGTTTGTCTCGGCTGTCGGGTACGCTTAGGTCACTTGTGACCTGTATGCCCTAGGTGGGAAGTTCAGACGATTTTCTGCACCAGTTTTTCGGGAGTCATTTGTAAAACAGCTAACTTAACTTTAATTTTTCTTTTATGACAAAATCTATCTTCTCATTAATACCCGCATGATTTTTCATAAACAATGCGTACTAATGGCTGGAAGCGCCGTGTGTCCGTCTTTATTTGTGTGCGCCGACGTGTGTGTTGATCAAGGGTTGGCTTAGAGAGGAGGGCAATGGATCAGCGTAATAAGCCTAAAAATATGAACAACTCTGAATGTTTCTAAAAGATAAACGCATCTGAGCTCCAAAAAATACGGTACACTTTGGGATGAAATCCCCATCTTGTTTTTAGGTGTTCCGATTGTATATTTTGTCGTCATTTGGTCAAGGTCGTGGTAGCCATATTTGTTTTCCTCGATTGTGTTCTTGTCAATATCCTGAACCACTTACTGACCAGTGTGAGAAAATGCATAGTATTCATGGACAGTTTCAAACATGGCACAAAGGTCATTCTGGCAGGTCAAGGGAGACAGACCTTTCAGAGAGGTCACATAAATTGGTGCAGGTCACATAAATTTTAGGCAGGTCTCGCCACAAAAATGAGGTCACATCATAAATTTTAGGCAGGTCTCGCCACAAAAATACTTAAGCCAAGGTAAACTAGTTTGTCTTAAATAACTTCCAGAAGAATGGAGGAAAGGCAGATGATGCAGAACTCATTACATGAACTCGCTTTTGCTATCGCCTGAGCCCAATGTATGTACTGTGCCGACATCGTTTGCTATTTTGATAAACAATAACGAAGATGTTAGCAGCGGCGGCAGGTGAGGGGGAAGCCAATAGAACCACGAGCACGTGTTTGCCTTGTCATCACGTGAGATGTGAGTTATAATCTACAAGATCGCGTGCACGACTGAATAACACAATGCTTTTCCTTCTTAATAGTTGTTGAACATCTTTAATGTAAATAAATAACGTTGGAACACAGCGCCATTTACATTTGACGGCTTACAAATAATCGCACACTCGCACGCAGCACGCGCGCACTGCTCGGCCCCCGCTCCTTCTCCGTCTGCGGTCCATCCACCTGGAACACTCTCCCACGCTCTCTCCGTCAGAAACTCTCTCTCCTCCTTCCATTCCGCCCCCAAAACTCACCTCTTTCAACAGTTCTAGCACTATAACATCACCACACTCCCCACGCCAAGCTGACTGTCGTAATGTATTTGTGGTACGTGAGTCATTGTCAAAAGCGTGCGCATGCGTGCGCGAGTTGTGAGTGCGAGCTTAGAGTTATAATTATTATAAGATAAGCGCATTAAAAAATACCGTACTTCTTCTTCTTCTTCTTCTTCTTATTATTATTATTATTTTTTTTTTTAAAGTTTTATCTGATAGCCTTGCGTGAACTGCAGCTGTGTACAACCTTTGCTGCCAGCACTCGCCGTTATAACAAATACATCAACCGCGCATGTGTAGCAACCAAATGTCTGTCACCGACTGCTGATGGGCTAAAACGCAACTACATGGCCGCCCGTTACATGGCCGCCCGTTACACGTTTGCAGGCAACTGTCACTTTCCTCGATCAATGATAAAATTCGCAATGTATTGAGACCTTGACATTCATTAAAGGTCATTGTAACTCTGTCTGCACGCTTGTATCGGGCTTGTCCACTGTATGCACGCCTGTCGGGCTTGTCCACTGTCTGCACGCCTGTCGGGCTTGTCCACTGTCTGCACGCCTGTCGGGCTTGTCCACTGTCTGCACGCCTTTCGGGCTTGTCCACTGTCTGCACGCATGTCGGGCTTGTCCACTGTCTGCACGCCTGTCGGGCTTGTCCACTGTCTGCACGCCTGTCGGGCTTGTCCACTGTCTGCACGCCTGTCGGGCTTGTCCACTGTCGAGAGAATGGAGCTCTGTGCAGCGGTCACAGGCCTTCAGATTTTAACTCATTCAACATCACGCACGTATTTCCCAAATTTTGGAGGCGTCATCTAACGACTGTGCACCTGTTGCAGGAGATGGATCGACCATGATAATTCAAGGGTAGTACCAGATTAGCTTGGCGCCGACAGTCGATCCATCTCCTGCTGTAGTGCGTCAGGCCGCTCACCACCGTGGGTGCACCGTCAACTAGCACTGCCTGCTGCTGGTAGTTCAACACACACACACACACACACACACACACACACACACACACACACACACACACACACACACACACACACACACACACACACACAGCACGGCCTGCTGCTGGTAGTTCAACACACACACACATACACACACACACACACACACACACACACACACACACACACACACACACACACACACACACACCACACACACACACACACACACACACACACGCACGCACGCACGCACGCACACACACACACACACACACACACACACACACACACACACACACACACACACACAGCACGACCTGCTGCTGGTAGTTCAACACACACACACACGCACAGCATACGTGTTCATATTTACCAATACCAATACCTTTATTGGCCCCAGACGGGAAATTTGTTTGCAGCGGAACTTTTTAAAACAGACGTGAAAACAAATGTGAATATAACACAAATAAATACATTTCACTGACTGGAACACACCGACGTATTACAGCGACATAACATCACAACCATCTGTAATGTTCATTTTCACCTACAAAGAAAACGTGCTAAAAATCTAACGGAGACGACACTACCTTAAATACCATGCGCACAAACACACACGCACGCACAAACCCACACACTTGCGTATCACATGACAATACCTGCCTCTTCAGCAAATTCATAGACCTAAAGCTGACCGTCCTTCAAATGATGCGATGACTGTAGGTCTATGCCATGGCATCATTTAGGAGACGGATAGATGATGGGACGAAAGAAAGGCGGCTGCGAGTTGTTTTGCATGTCACCTTCTGTGTCTCCTGGAGGAAGGTACAAGCATTGATGCACAGAAAGGAGTCGCGGCACCAGTCCATAAAGTCCTGCACGACTGGACCGTGACTGATTTCGTCATCATAGAGCAGGCTCAGCAGAGCAGAATCGTCGGAGAACTTAATCAAATGCCTGTCACTGTGTGCACTCATGCAGTCATCTGTGTACAATATAAATAAGAGTGGTGAAAGCACACAGCCTTGAGGTGAGCCAGGAGAAACAGATTTAACAGTAGACAACGTCCCGTTTACCCGAACTCTTTGCGGTCTGCACACGAGAAAGTCTAGGATCCATCAAGGCCAGACTTTTACACGGCTTAAAATCCCAGGTGAGTTTCCTGAAGAGTAAATGCGGCTGGAGCGTGTTAAACGCGGTACTCAGATCCAGGAATACAATTCTAGCATGAGTTCTACCCATATCAAGGTGAGTGTGGATAAGGTTCAAGAGCGTTAACGCGGTACTCAGATCCAGGAATACAATTCTAGCATGAGTTCTACCCATATCAAGGTGAGTGTGGATAAGGTTCAAGAGCGTTAACGTGGCATCCTCGATCCCTCTTGCAGGCCTGTAAGCGAGCTGCAGAGGGTCCAATAATTTCCCACCTGGGGTCCGCTGCACGAGTAAGGTGGCGGTGTACCTTGATTAGTGGCGGTGTACCTTGATTAGTGGCGGTGTACCTTGATTTGCCGCAGGACTAACTCTTTGCATGTCGGCAGCGGTTTGACTGTCGCGATGATTCCTGCATCAGCTCATCCATCTATCCACTCCTGAAAATGAGCATTATCATTTCGCAGATCCAGCTGTTCAGCAAAAGACACAGGTGGTGTCGGCTATATGGCAAGAGTGGTGCTGGTCATGGCCTAAAACACAGGTGGTGCCGGCCATAAGGCATGAGTGGTGCTGGGTGTTGCTGGTCATGACCTAAAACACAGGCGGTGCTGCCGGATTGCCGGGTGGATGGGCATACCCCGGTGAGGGTGAACCATAATATCCTGGTTGTGGAGGTTGTGGTGGTGGTGTCGGATTGCCGGGTGGATGGGCATACCCCGGTGAGGGTGAACCATAATATCCTGGTTGTGGAGGCTGTAGTGGTGCTGTCGGATTGCCGGGTGGAGGAGCATACCCCGGTGCAGGTGAACCATAGTATCCTGGCTGTGGAGGTTGTGGAGGGCTCGCAGGTGGTGGCTGCATGGGGTATGCCCTTTGCATGGAATACATCGGCTGTGGCCCCATCATTGGCATACTCATCGGTGTACCCACGGTAACTGTGGACAGAGCAGTATAGTGATAGAAACAGGGGTACGGACAGTGTCTGGACAGAGCAATACAGTGATAGACAGGGGTACACACAGTGACTGGACAGAGCAATACAGTGATAGACAGGGGTACACACAGTGACTGGACAGAGCAATACAGTGCTAGACAGGGGTACGGACAGTGACTGGACAGAGCAATACAGTGATAGACAGGGGTACACACAGTGACTGGACAGAGCAATACAGTGATAGAGACAATCCAGACCAAATAGGTGACTGCCAAGCGTGCAATATGCAAAAAAGTACCCAACGGAGAAAGAAACACGCTTAGAAAAGACGGGTACAACACAATTTATTAATATTTCGGGTAAATACCCTTTGTCAAAATAGACAAACAAACAAACAGAGAGATTAGCCGCTACTTATCTTCATTGGCAGAAGGAATGTGGCAACTCATTACAACAGAGCAATACAGTGATAGACAGGGGTACACACAGTGACGGGACAGAGCAATACAGTGTGTGATGAAGCTCTATGCTCGTACATAGTGCTCACACATTAGGATAAATACGGTACGGTTTTTGTTAACGGTTTGTTTTGTGCCGATAGTCCGTGAGGCCGAGATCCACGTGAAATCTTTAAGACATGGTTAGCACGGGGAGTTTAGTGAGTTCTGTTATAGTGAGTTCTAGGCGGAAGCTGTCTGGCAGAGCAGTGAGTGCGTTAGTACGGGCTTTCTTGTCAGAGGGATCAGATGTGTTTGAGATACCTAGCCCGTATTCCAAGACTCTGAAACCTAGAATTCAGGTATGTTTCTATAAATATATGTAGTATTGATAGTTGCTTAGTTAAAGACAGTATGCGTTGCTAAGAGCAATTTGCTTGTATAGTGTTGACCGGGGTGGTTCACAGTTATGTTGGTTTAGAATCCAGTGAAATAACCGGTGTTTTGGTTTACAGTTATTTACCGAGATGGATAACTAAAGGAATGGGAGTTAGCTCATGTACCGAGATGGATAATTAAAGGAATGTAAGGTGTGTATGCCTAAGTCGCTAGGAAGGTAGTACGTGGTTGGTTAAGCATAGTCTTTTCCATAGCTTGAACGTTTCGGGGAAAGTTCATTTACGAGACGTTTTTGCAGAAGTTCCAGTGTAGTGCGGAGAGTTTTAGAGAACGCTTGAGAGCTTGTCGGCCAGAGACAGGGGAATCGTTTGTGTCGTTTGGCAAGCGATTGTCCCATTTGCTCGTGCGTTGGGTCGAGCTGTCCAAGATCGACCACACGTACGAGGCATTGTTCGATGTCATGTTGGCTGAATAGTTCTTTGGTTGCGTTTCCAAGGATCTAACGGTATTCTTGAGGGAACGTAACCTCAAGACTACGGACGAGTTAGTACAGAACGCGGAGGCTTTTCGGATGGCGCATCCTACGAAAAACCTCGCGCGTAGGACCGAGACACCGCCAGTCGGGTTGGTCGCTGCTAACACGACTGGGGATTACCGGGGCATCAATACCTTACGTGGAGCCCAGCTGGTTAACGGAAGAGGTACTTTGCGTTTTCGACGCGGTGATAGAGGTACTAACAGTGGCGGTCGCGATCCGTACGCACGAGGAGAAACATCTGGTCGTGGGTATGGTCGTGGTCGTATGGCGAATTCGGACATTCAGTGTTTTGCGTGTCATGCATACGGTCATTTTAGTCGCGACTGTCCTAGCAGTAGTTCAGGGGCTCAGTGTTTCACCTGTCAGGGGTACGGCCATCTAGCTCATCAATGTCCTAACAGTCCTGGTATGGTGGAGGGGGCGGAGCAGCCCACTCACATGGCCAGTTTTGCAGTCCCAGTCGGGGAGGAACCACAGCTGGGCGCTGTGTGTTCAGTTGACGGTGGTGGTTGCCTACCGCTGGTAGACGGGGTTGTTAACGGATGTCTCGCTTCTGTTCTCCGTGACTCAGGTACAACGACCGCAGGGGTCAGACGTAGCCTTGTTAGACAAGATCAGTTCACGGGTGAGACACAGAAAGTAGTTTCGTTCGGAGGGAAAGTAGAAATTTTTTCCGTTGGCTAAGATAGAGGTTGACACGGAGTTTTTTTCGGGTAATTTGATGTCGTGTGTCATTGACGAGCCAGTAGTGGATTTAGTCTTGGGTAACATGAAGGGTGTGCAGCCAGTCATCGGTAGGGTCGAGGCGGTTAAGCAAGCTCAGGTTAATCGCAGTGTAGTCGCTTCAGGCGCGACGAGAGCGCGAAGAAAGCGTAGTTGGGAACAGAGGGACCGTGTTAGTGCCATCCAGAATCAGGGGATCGGTCAGCGGGCTTGGCCCGCCAGTCGGGTTGGTCTGAGACGGCATAGTTCTGTTGCGGACAGAAATGCCGCTCAGCACCCAATATGTAGGTAGGTCGGAGATTGGAGTCTCGCGATTGTGTGGATTGTGTGGGCAGTCGTTGGATCGTTTTCTTTTCTGGAGGTATCGGCGCGTTAGTTCTGTTTTGCGTTCGCTGTGCGATCCGAGGGTGTGCGTTGAGGCTTAAGGCTGTAATATTTTTGTTTTCTTGTATTCTGGATAGTCAAAGTTAGTCCCTTCGTGTTTTAGGATAGTGTAGTACGTCGAGTAGTCTTAAAAAGAAACTCGGTCGTTTCTTTTTTTTTTCCCGAGGAAGGGGGAATTGTGATGAAGCTCTATGCTCGTACATAGTGCTCACACATTAGGATAAATACGGTACGGTTTTTGTTAACGGTTTGTTTTGTGCCGATAGTCCGTGAGGCCGAGATCCACGTGAAATCTTTAAGACATGGTTAGCACGGGGAGTTTAGTGAGTTCTGTTAAAGTGAGTTCTAGGCGGAAGCTGTCTGGCAGAGCAGTGAGTGCGTTAGTACGGGCTTTCTTGTCAGAGGGATCAGATGTGTTTGAGATACCTAGCCCCTTATTCCAAGACTCTGAAACCTAGAATTCAGGTATGTTTCTATATATATAGTATTGATAGTTTCTTAGTTAAAGACAGTATGCGTTGCTATGAGCAATTTGCTTGTATAGTGTTGACCGGGGTGGTTCAGTTATGATGGTTTAGAATTCAGTGAAGTAACCGGTGTTTTGGTTTACAGTTATTTACCGAGATGGATAACTAAAGGAATGGGAGTTAGTTCATGTACCGAGATGCATAATTAAAGGAATGTAAGGTGTGTATGCCTAAGTCGCTAGGAAGGTAGTACGTGGTTGGTTAAGCATAGTCTTTTCCAGTGTATAGAGTAGTGGATAGCAAGAGTGTTAGGCTATAGTCTGTTTCAAGATAGTGACAGAGATATGGGGGTGTTACGGAAGTAGTTCGGTTATGAAGCACGTGTGTGTGTGTGTGAATGAACGTGTGAGTTGTTTGTATCAGCCAGGTTACGTGATGTTTCTCATGTCATCCAATATGTTGTGTGTTTAGCAAGCGTTACGTTTGAATCCTTGTTGTGTTTAGAGTGCTTGTAAAGAGTGGAACGACGGACGCCGAGACGTCAGTCACAGGCGGGACCTAACGTGAGGTCATCCCTCCAGCTCTTCGCTCAGGGAGTGAGTCGGATCGGGACCAAGATACCCGGATCACAGCGAGAACTGCGCTACGGTACGAGTACGAGGACGTCCGTGGTAAAGACACAGGACGACAGGAAAGAGCGTACAATGGACTTGCACGCCTAGACGTGAGAAGGACCAACGTAACCAGGCAATAACATCAAACAGGTTGGAGACAGTGAGAACTGATACCTAGCCTGGCAAGGATAGTGTGTGTGTGTATGTGATATTAAGACGTGATAGTGGGGAAGGAGTGATGCATATAGCTTGATAGTTTTGTGAGCATTCTTCTTTTATTGTTTACTAGTGTATAAAAGTTACTTTAGAAAGGGATCCCGTGTGTTGAGTTTTACCGCATGAATGCGCCCGTCTGAGTCAGTGGCGGTGTATGCGTCTGTTGTGCTAGAGTCTGTGCGTACGACTGTGGGCAAGTCTGCGTGCGTTACACAGTGATAGAGAGGGGTACGGACATTGTCTGGACAGAGCAATACAGTGATAGGCAGGGGCACGAACAGTGTCTGGACAGAGCAATACAGTGATAGACAGGGGTACACACAGTGACTGGACAGAGCAATACAGTGATAGAGACAGGGGTACGGACAGTGTCTGGACAGAGAAATACAGTGATAGACAGGGGTACACACAGTGACGGGACCGAGCAATACAGTGATAGACAGGGGTACGGACAGTGTTTGGACAGAGCAATACAGTGATAGACAGGGGTACGAACAGTGACGGGACAGAGCAATACAGTGATAGACAGGGGTACGGACAGTGTCTGGACAGAACAATACAGTGATAGACAGGGGTACACACAGTGACTGGACAGAGCAAGACAGTGATAGACAGGGGTACACACAGTGACTGGACAGAGCAATACAGTGATAGAGACAGGGGTGCGGACAGTGACGGGACAGAGCAATACAGTGATACACAGGGGTACGGACAGTGTCTGGACAGAGCAATACAGCGATAGACAGGGGTACACACAGTGACTGGACAGAGCAATACAGTGATAGACAGGGGTACACACAGTGACTGGACAGAGCAATACAGTGATAGAGACAGGGGTACACAGTGACTGGACAGAGCAATACAGTGATAGACAGGGGTGCGGACAGTGACTGGACAGAGTAATACAGTGATAGACACTCCTCTCCCCAACACACATAGCAGAGAAGAACTCCCGTCCGCTTTTTCCAACTACTTTTCCGACAAAATTCAAACTCTGCGCAACACATTCGACTCTCTGCCTTCCCCTCCTTGCCCTCTCGACACCCCCTTTTCCGGCACCCCCCTCTCGTCCTTCCGCCCCGTCTCTCTAGAAGAAGTCCTCAAGACCATAAAGTCCATGCCTCTCAAAACCTGCGAACTAGACCCCCTCCCAGCTTCTCTCTACCGAGAAGGCCTTCCAAAACTTCTGCCCTTCATTACCGATATCATCAACACATCTCTAGAGAACGGTTCAGTCCCTGATATCTTCAAGTCCGCCATCGTCCGTCCTCTCCTCAAAAAAACACAACCTCGACCCAAACGAACTCAAAAACTATCGCCCAGTCTCCAATCTCTCTTTCCTGTCCAAGCTTCTTGAGAAGGTTGTTCTCAACCAGCTCAACCTCCACCTTGCCGACAACAACCTCCTCAGTCCATTCCAGTCTGCCTATCGCAAACACCACAGCACTGAAACAGCCCTTCTACACATCTTAAACGACCTGCTTCTCTCCACCGACTCGGGCAACATCTCCCTTCTTACGCAACTCGACCTTTATGCCGCCTTCGACAACATAGACCACTCTATCCTCCTCCACCGCCTTCGTCACTCCTTTGGCATCACTGACTCTGCTCACTCCTGGTTTCTCTCCTACCTCTCTGACAGACAGCAGTCCGTCACCATTGACGGCGTCTCCTCCAACCCAGTCACGCTCTCCTGCGGAGTACCACAGGGGTCCGTCCTGGGCCCGGTCCTTTTCACACTCTACACCTCCCCCCTGTCCAACATCATACAGTCTCACCACATACGCCACCACCTCTACGCTGACGACTCACAACTACTAGACAAAGACAAACTCGACAACACTCAGTCACTACTGACTCGCACGGCTGACTGCTATGAAGACGTGAAAAACTGGATGACAGCAAACAAGCTTAAACTGAACGACGACAAAACGGAAGCCATGCTGGTAAGCACTCGCCAGAAACTTTCCCAGCTCCCTCCATCTCTCCACCTTCAACTCGACAGCACCCCCATCTCCCTCAGTGACTCGGCCAAAAACCTTGGCGTTATTCTTGATTCCTCTCTTATGACCAGCTTCGTCTCCGCCACTGCCCAGGCATGCTACTTCCACCTCCGCCGCATCAGTCAGATCAGAAAATATCTCACCACCGAAGCTGCCACCAAACTCGCTGTCTCTCTCATCCTATCTCGCATCGACTACTGCAACTCTCTCCTTTCCGGCCTCCCTCACTCCACCACTTCCACTCTCCAGCGCGTCCAGAACAATGCTGCCCGCCTCGTCCTCAGAAAGAAGAAATCCGACCACATCACACCCCTGCTCAAACTCCTTCACTGGCTTCCCATCCCACAACGCATCCAATACAAGATTCTGTCTCTCTGCTACAAATCCCTGAACAACTGCGCTCCTGCCTATCACTCCAACTTACACCCCTACACTCCTTCCCGCTCCCTCCGCTCCGCCTCCGACCCTCTCCGTCTCCACATCCCCCGCACCAAACTCAGCACTTTCGGCCCCCGCGCCTTCTCAGTTTATGGTCCTTCCACCTGGAACACTCTCCCACTCTCTCTCCGTCAGAAAGACTCTCTCTCCTCCTTTCAGTCCGCCCTCAAAACTCACCTCTTTCAACAGTTCTAGCACTATATCACCACACTCCCCACAAAATCTGACTGTCGCAATGTATTTCACCATTTGTCGTACGTGAGTCGTTGTCTAAAGCGTGCGCATGCGTGCGCGAGTTGTGAGTGCGCGCTTAGAGTTATAATTATTATAAGATAAGCGCATTATAAATACCGTAATTATTATTATTAGACAAGGGTACGGACAGTGTCTGGACAGAGCAATACAGTGATAGAGACAGGGGTACACACAGTGACTGGACAGAGCAATACAGTGATAGAGACAAGGACAGAGCAACAGTGATACTAACAGATGGGGGTACACACAGTGGTGCTGAGTTGGTCTACTTTGCCTTTTAGGGGGGTTAAATGTACACACGGCAATTGCACACACGGTTTTTGTACACTAACCATTCGTGCCAAGGTGCATAATATATACAGACCAAATCGGTACAGGTACAAATGTACACAAAAATACGATCTCGGAGAAATCGTCACGTGACTTCAGATTGTCGCATTCAAAGTCTGACAAGATGTACAATTTGTGATAGTTTCATAATGTTTATCTCGTTATCAGACATGCTTGTTTAACTGATATCAACGTTATTGTCTGTTACGTGGTAGACACGATCGTAGTATGATGCAATCACACCAGACGCACGCACTTAGGGTTCTCGTAAAGAAACTTCACTCACCTGCAACTCGTCACACGTGGCACAGGGTTGTAGACCACACTGGAGTAACAGTTCCAACAGTACCTTATTCTCACGATGCACTCTCAGCACAATGTGTCTACAAATGCATCCACAAGTTGGTACAATTCATCCGCAGATTTGATACACTGTGTATCCCATACAATGCACGCAGATATTTCCTAACACGCTCTTTTATAATAGTACAGATTTCCAGAACAATCCAGCAAATTACACAACTCAACCAATCAGAAAAGGAAACGTAAGCAAAACTCATTAATATTCACGAAAAAGAACACTCTAGACCTGTCTACAGTCTTTCACTACCATTCTAAGTACATTCCGTAAATGTTGCAAAATGTAGACAACAAAACTTTGACGTCAAATTTGAGGTCACTAGAATAATCGCGCCCTTTCCCGAACATTCCGGCAAAAATCTAGGTCGGACTTCGTAACAATGTAGCGAAGTTCTAGATACACAACAAAAATGGATAGCAATTCTCCGTGCACAAGGAAACGAATCATACTAAAAGGTAGGTGATTCTGATCTAATATAACTCATCTGAACACCGGATCTATTCCTATGATTAACACACACATGCCCTAGAAAGAATAACACAAGCACAAAGGTAACATTGTCCATACGATGTTTGTAGTTATTTAGTTATTTGGGTTTAACGCTGAGCAGGCGACTAAGGCCATCTCACGGCGGGATGGGTAAAAATCTGGTCAGCCAGACTAAAAGCAAGGTCTTAATGTTAGGCTAAAATGTCGCACAAGTCTTTAAAAGAAACGTATACAGACTCTAAAAAATGGCAAATAAAAAATATTTACATAGTCTATGAATGCTCAGATCTTATTAAAAATATTGCATTCTCTCAAGAAATTGAAGATTTTGTCCGGGGGAACATCCCGGAACAAAACCTTCAAGGAGTCTGCTGTGAAGTGTTTATATCTCGTGTCAATTAGATCAGCACAATACAGCAAAAAGTGTCGAACAGAAAACTGCTCATCACAGGCAAAACACCATGGACGCTCATCCTGTTTAAGTAAGTAAGAGTGCGTAGCATACGTGTGCCCGATGTGGAGCCGAATAAGGACAGTCTCCTCACGGCGGCTGCCGCAGCGGAAAGGTAGACTGTCGGACAACGTAAGAAGAGCTTCATGAAGCTTGTTCCCTTCCTCTTTGTCCCACTCGGACTGCCACTCGCGGGCCATGTACGCACTAATCACAGGTTGAAAATCACTATAAACAGTCTGTGTGTCAAGGACAGGGTCACTGCGGGCACTGTTGGCAGCAGAATCTGCGATTCTGTTGCCTTCGATGCCCACATGCCCCGGGACCCAAATAAAAATGGTCATAATATTCCTTCATCAAGTCTGCTTAGAGCTCTCTAATCTGCATCAGCAATGGATGGACTGTTCCCGCGCCCTGAAGGGCCTGCAGGGCAGAAAGAGAGTCAGACAGAATCAGGAAGTTCCTTTCCCGAGACTGATAGGCATGCTTGAGTGACAGAGGAATGGTCAGGGAGACGGAGCTTAAATGGGCGTTTAGGATGGCGAGAGGACACTGCAGCCGCAGCCACCCTCCCATCCTCAGACTTGGACCCATCCGTATAAAGACGACAATAGCCATGAAAAATTGAAACGAGTTCATTGAGGCTCTGTTGGTATATGGCTGGTGGAGTACAAACCCTTGGGCGGTCAAGTCCAGCAAGATGTCAGGAACTGGTAGTAGCCAGGGTGGAGTGACGTGTTGCAGAGATTCCGAAACTTTGTCCAGGTCCACTCCGGCCGCCTGCAGATGAGGTCGGACACGGAAGGAAAGTGGACGGACAGCTCCCGGATGGGCATCGTAAATCTCTGCAAACGACGGGTTAAAAACACAATCATAGGCAGGATTTTCTGGATGGGCCTTCAGCTTCAGAACATAGCTGAGCATGAGGCGGATGCGGCGGAGCCTGAGAGAAGGCTCCCCTGCCTCTGCATACAGACTAGGAACTGGAGATGTCCTGAAGGCTCCCAGACATATGCGCAGACCTTGATGGTGAATTGTGTTCAGACGCTGTAGAACAGACTTGGAAGCCGAGCCATATACCACAGAGCCGTAATCCAGTTTGGACCGAACAAGGGCCCGGTACAGTCGAAGTAAGACAATGCGATCTGCACCCCAGTCAGTACGACCAACGACACGAAGAATGTCGAGGGCCTTCTGACAAGAGGTTCTAAGGTAGTTAACATGGTTGCAGAAGGTCAATCTTTTGTCAAAGATGACCCCCAAAATCTTTGCCTCTTCGGCCACCTTAATTCGCACTCCAGCAATGCTCAGGCTATGGTCTGGAAAAAATTTCGTCTGGTCAGTAAAATGCACACAGACTGTCTTGGAGGGCGAGAACCTGAATCCGTTGAGAGACACCCACCCCTGGATGCGATCAACGCACAGCTGCAAGCGCCTCTCAAGGGACGCAAGCCCTCGACCTCGTGCACACAAAGCAAAGTCGTCCACAAACAAAGAGCATTCAGAATCATCCTTAACGGCCTTTACAATGTTATTAATTTTAATATTAAATAAAACAGGAGATAAAATGCTGCCCTGCGGGACACCCATCTCCTGTTCAAAGGAGTCGGAGAGGGTGGAGCCCACACTGACATGGAACGACCTGTTAGACCAAATATTTTGAATAAAAACGGGCAGGTGCCCTTTAAAACCCATGTCCGACAAATCAGACATTATACCATACTTCCAAGTAGTGTCATATGCCTTATCAAGATCAAAGAAAAGTGCATAGACATGCTGCTTGTTGACAAAAGCATCTCGGATATAAGACTCAAAGCGGACTAGATGGTCAGTTGTACTACGGAAGCGCCGGAAACCGCACTGGAGGTCAGTGATGAGACCCTGTGACTCAAGATGCCACACCAGGCGGGCGTTGACCAAGCGTTCCATAGTTTTGCATAAACATGATGTCATAGCGATTGGCCGATAGTTGCCCGGGTCGGAAGGATCTTTACCCGGCTTGGGTATTGGCACAACCACAGCCTGACGCCAAGATGTCGGAAAATGACCAGTTATCCAGATATGGTTAAAGGCCTTGAGAAGTACAAGGAGTGAATCCTCAGGCAGATGTGTTAGGAGCTGATAGTGGATGGTATCTAATCCAGCAGCAGAGTCAGTACATTTCTGCATGGCTTGCTGCAATTCAGAAAACCGGAAAGGGGCATTATAGTCTTCCGAGTTATCCGATATAAAATCACAAGTACAAGACTCTCGCTTCTCTTTCTCTCTCCGGAAGAAAGGTGAATAATGCTCTGTTGAAGAGTGATGGGCAATGGTGGAGGCAAGCAAATTGGCCACAGCCTTTTTATCCGTGACCAAACTGGCACCATCCCTAAGATGGCCGATAGAAGCCGAGCCACCCCTGCCTCTAATTCTTCGAACAGCCTTCCAGACTTTTTGGGATGGAGTCCTAGAAGATAAAGATGAGACGAAGCTTTCTCTAGGAAGCACGGCGTTCACGTTTAAAAATGTAACTGGCTTTCGCCCGCTGTCTTTTAAATATTAAAATATTTGCTTGCGACGGATCGCGAAAAGCATGTCGCTGAGCAGATTTGCGCATTTTTTTTTGGGCCTTGCGGCACTCTTCATTGAACCATGGTACTCTCGGCTTCCGAGGGAGTGATGTGGAAGTTCTAGGGAGGGTTTCACCTGCTACGTCCAACAAAATAGAAGTAAAACAAGAAACAGGTTCTTCAGCTGACATGACCACCTCCTCTGTAATACGAGACTGACAGAGGGAGGCGAACAGAGGCCAGTTCGCTTTCGTGAGATTCCAGCGTCCCACCAGCGAATCTTCCTCACAGCTGACCGATGACAGGACTACTGGGAAGTGGTCACTACCACACAAGTCGTCGTGAACCTTCCAGTCAAAGTCCAGCATGAGAGAAGGATCACACACAGTGAGGTCTAGAACAGAACTAGAGCCTGAACCGGAGTTCGAGTACGTAGGTGAGCCATCGTTAAAGACACATAGGTTAAGTTGAGAAAAAAACATCTTCTAACATCTGCCATCATAGTGGTCACTACCCCAAAGGTGAGCGTGACCATTAAAATCCCCCATGAGTATAAAGGGAGGGGGCAGCTGATCTACTAAGTGAAAAATATCAGTACTACAGACCCGCAGGGATGGTGGCAGGTAAACACTGCATAATGTTATTGTCTTTTTCAAGGTAACCCGAGCTGCGACAGCCTGAAGACAGGTGTCGATGCTAACGGGGCTACATAAAATTTGGCTACTAATGAAAAGAGCCACTCCACCCGAGCGCCTCTCTGAATCAGAGCCTTTGTGTATAGCGTGAAAACCATTAAAGGACACAGGGTCAGAAGTCTTCAGGTATGTTTCCTGAAGATATATTACTGAGGGGTTATAGAACTTGACTAAAAGACGTAATCCCTCAAAGTTAGCTTGAAAACCACGACAATTCCACTGAAGCAGAGAGTACATGATTATGTATTATCTTGGGGTGAAGAGTTTTTTCCCCCTTTATCCTTTGATTTGGAAGGAGGTGAAGAAACAGAGGGAGGCCGGCTCCCGGGCCTCCTCTGGTTCTTCGGAGATGAAGAGGGTGGAACTGCCACCGCATCAGCAACGACAACTTCCACTCCCTCCATCCGCTCCTCCAATGCAGCATATTTGTTTTGAAGGGGGACATCAGTGTTCTCCTTCTGGGCCCGTGCGCACAGCGGTCCCATAGATATGTTTAGACTTCTGGTCCTTGGCAGCGTTCCGGCCGCTAGAGTTAACGGCCTTAGAAGGCTGACCAGAGCCAGAAGCCTTTGGATTAGACAGACTAACAGGTTTGGGTGGGGGCTGAGGCTTAGGGGCAACAGAAGGCGGCACTACCGGACCGGCAGTGTCCGCCTTCTGCGTTCCCTGGCTCCTCGTCACCACCGGAGGAGGGTTACTCTCCAGGGGCGAGAGGAGCAGAGGCTCCGCCCCCAACCAAGAAGTTGGGGTTTGACATGCAAAGTCTTTGGTGGGGCGCTTGCCTGCCACCGCTGCACTGAATGTATACACAGATGTGTTAGAGGATGGGGCAGCCGCAGCTGCACCAGGGCCTTCAACCAGCTTTTTGGCGTCCAAAAAGGACAGCCCCTTCTCCACACGCACTTGCTGAATCCTGCACTCGGATATCCAACGAGGGCATTTCTTGTCCGAAGCCATATGCGCCCCCTGGCAATTCACACACAGGGGGTGGCTGTGCAGGACTCAGCAGAGTGTCCGGGCTTAGTGCAACGGGCGCATGAAGCCTCTGCCTGGCGGCATGTCTTTTGCCCATGGCCATACTTTTGGGGTGTACAGTGTTCATGGAGAAGTAGTACCTTTGACTTTTCAGCCAGCAGCGCCTCTTGGGGCAGGCGGGAGCACTGGTCTTCACATGGCATTCAACTCTCACAGCTGGCTCCAGGTCCTTTACCTAGCCACACCCCGGTAACCGCTTCTGCTGGCGGGCGAAACGTTGTGAGGGGCTGACGCGTCTCTCAGTCAGTTGAAATACTTGGAGAGGAGACGGGCGCCGCCAAGTTCGCCTAAGCCCATTGAAAGGACTGATGGACAAGCAACAGAATAAGAATAACATGCCGGATCGGTCGGGGCCCGGATCACCAACGACCGCGCACCCCATTGAAGGTCTCCAGGGTGGGGGCGACAAGTGTGTTACTGTAACCAAACCCACCATCAAGCTGCCCACGCAAGGAATAACTATCGGAACTTGGAACGTTCGCACACTCTACCAGTGCGGCAAAGTGAAGGAACTCACCCACGAGTTGAAGCGCTATCGCTGGGACATTGTAGGACTTGCAGAAGTTCGATGGACAGGCTTCGGAGAAACAACAACAGATGAAGGCCATAAAATCTGGTTCAGCGGAAAAGAAACCAAGCACGAACATGGCGTAGCTTTTATCGTAAGGAAAGAGGTGGCTGGAACTGTCATCAGCTGCACCCCCGTGTCAAGCAGACTAATCTCCATCCGCATCTCCGCCCGACCGCACAATATCACTATCATTCAAGTATACGCTCCAACAGCAGATCATGATGATGAAGAATTAGAAGAATTTTACGAACAACTGGACAACATCATCAAGAAAACACCTAAGAAAGACATTCTGACTGTCCTCGGTGACTGGAATGCAAAGATCGGCCCTGACGCCTACCAACAATGGGCAGGAACAGCTGGCAAGTTTGGCCTTGGAGAAACAAACGACAGAGGCCTGCGACTTTTAGAGTTCGCACAGAGTCACCGTCTCACCGTTGCTAATACCCTCCATCCACACAAGAAGTCAAGAACAGTGACATGGCAATCGCCAGGAGGCCTGGTCCATAACCAGATTGACTTCATCTTGCTGCCTCGACGATTCAAATCCAGCGTTAACAAAGCACAAACGAGGTCCTTTCCTGGCGCTGATATTGGCAGCGACCACAACCTCGTCCTTACTAGCCTCAAGTTGAAGCTGGCATTGAAACGAGATAGCAAGAGCCCTCGCATCAGATTCGACCTCCAGAAGCTAAAAGACCCGGAAGTAGAAGAGCTCTTCCAAGCCCAGGTGGGAGGCAGATTTGCAGCCTTGGCTACTTTGGACTGTGACGTAGACACCCTTGCTGGAAATATAAAAGAGGTGTTACTTTCTACAGCAGAAGAAGTGCTGGGGAAGCAGAGGAAGCGCAAACAGCCCTGGGTAACCGATGACATCCTCGATCTCTGTGATGAGAGGAGAGCCTGGAAGAAAAAGAGAGGCCAAGACCTCACATCAGCAAACAAGTACAGACTTGTCAACAAGAAGATCAGGAAGAGGATGAAAGAAGCCAAAGAAGATTGGATTGAAGACCAGTGTTGTAGCGTGGAAGAGGGCATGGCAAACGGCAACAGCAAGAAGGTTTATGAAACGCTAAGGACCCTCACCAAGACTCAACAGCGAACAGCCACAGTCATCGAAGACAGCAGCGGCCAACTCCTTACGGAAAACACTGCTGTACTAAACAGATGGACTGAGTACTGCCGAGACTTGTATAACTACAAGGCTGAGCCAGACACCAGCATCCTCCAAAACAACCAGGCTGGGGCCAGGAAGGCTGAAGACCTGCCAGTGTTAGCTGAAGAGGTGGAAGCAGCCGTACGCGGCCTGAAGGGAGGAAAGTCTCCAGGTGTAGACAACGTACCTGCTGAACTGTTGAAACATGGAGGAGAAGTAACAACGAAGGTCCTCACTACACTCTGTCAAAAGATCTGGGAGCAAAAGAAATGGCCAGTAGAATGGACACAGTCTCTAGTGATCCCGCTCCCCAAGAAAGGAAACCTGAAACAGTGCCAGAACTACAGAACTATCAGTCTGATAAGTCACCCTAGCAAAGTAATGCTTAGAATCATTCTCAACCGCCTCAAAACTTTCGCCGAGGAACTGCTGGCAGAAGAACAGGCTGGCTTCAGAGTTGGAAGAAGCACTGTAGAGCAGATTTTCAACTGCCGCGTCCTGATCGAGAAACATCTGCAGCATCAGCGCGAACTGGGGTGGGCCAGTGACCTGGGGTGACTGCAGCTTGACTGCATGCATTGAATGGGGTGGGCCAGTGACCTGGGGTGACTGCAGCTTGACTGCATGCATTGAATGGGGTGGGCCAGTGACCTGGGGTGACTGCAGCTTGACTTCATGAATTGAATGGGGTGGGCCAGTGACCTGGGGTGACTGCAGCTTGACTGCATGCATTGAATGGGGTGGGCCAGTGACCTGGGGTGACTGCAGCTTGACTGCATGCATTGAATGGGGTGGGCCAGTGACCTGGGGTGACTGCAGCTTGACTGCAGGCATTGAATGGGGTAGGCCAGTGACCTGGGGTGACTGCAGCTTGACTGCATGCATTGAATGGGGTGGGCCAGTTACCTGGGGTGACTGCAGCTTGACTGCATGCATTGAATGGGGTGGGCCAGTTACCTGGAGTGACTGCAGCTTGACTGCATGCATTGAATGGGGTGGGCCAGTTACCTGGGGTAAACGTACCATTTGAACAGGGTGACAGTTGACGGGTCGGAACTAGGATGTCAGACAGCGTTTACTGTAAGATTCCTAATTTGATGCACCGTTTGTTACTAATCCTAAGATTTCCCAGCCATCTGATGATAAATTGGACGAACAAGAAAGGCAAAGCTTTTATGGCTCACGTGTGTGTCTGTGACCTTGTGACAATAAGGAATGGCTTCTGCACAAGCAAAATCCACGTTTTATTCAAAATGTAATCAGTTTTTCACACATCTGTCAAACCCCCTGTGACCCTTGAAGGCGTCTGATCCGTACACAGCATGTCAGTGTCACAGTTCAGCATCGGTGATGCAGGTGACAGGTACTGTTTTAACTTCTAAGTCGGTCATCTCCACCCTTGCCGATTCAGATGTTTGATCTCGTATTTCACTTCGTCAGTGATCGATACGATATCCATCCGGTCAAATCTGCCCTTGTTATAGAAGACTAAGTCGTAGTATTTGTCCGTGGGATCAGGTTACGGTCCCGAAATGTTACATTTCTCACGAGTAGACGGCCTCTTTTCCTATGCCATGTGCGCCATCAGTTAAACTTGACCGGGCCGGTAGCTAAAGGGACTGTAAGTGCCGAAATCACTCAACCTGGAACTCACGAGGCCATGGTAGCCTGCCGGTAGCTTGTGATTATTCTCTATAAAGAATCGGAAATTTCCGTAGACTTCTCGTGCACTAAAGAGAGGGTTGCCGGTAGCTAGTGGCTAGTCTATATAAAGAATCGGAAATTTCCGTAGACTTCTCGTGCACTAAAGAGAGGGTTGCCGGTAGCTAGTGGCTAGTCTATATAAAGAATCGGAAATTTCCGTAGACTTCTCGTGCAGTAAAGAGAGGGTTGCACGAAAACGTTAGTGTTGAATTTAAAAAAGAAGTAAGGTAGCAGTAACCCCCCCCAAAAAAAAAAAAAAAAAAAAAAAAAAACTCCCAAAAACCAACAACAGCAACAACAAAAACAACCAACCAAACAAACAAACAAACAAACAAAGTTCTATATCTTCACGTTTGATGTATTCAGGCCAGACGACTATGGCCTCCCCTCCCCTCCCCTTCGTTTTGTTTGAATTTTGCCTGCGCTGCGCCTTCACCCCCCTCCCCCTCCCTCACCTTCTTTTCTTCCGCCCAACTCCGGGTCGCCATATTTTTTCCTTGTTTTACCCCAAATTTATGTTCCAAACATAGGAAAAAAAAAAAAAAAAAAAATCAAACGGTGCTGTTTGATACGGACCTAATTGTATTTAAGCTGTTATTAATAACTGTTTGCATTTTCATGGGATAAAAATGATTCCAAGAAACTTCACCATAAGAATTCTTTTTAAAAAGTGTGTACCCTGCGGCATGTATGCACTGAAGTGTCGTGCCCTGCGGCATGTATGCACTGAAATGTCGTGCCCAGCGGCATGTATGCACTGAAGTGTCGTGCCCTGCGGCATGTATGCACTGAAGTGTCGTGCCCTGCTGCATGTATGCACTGAAATGTCGTGCCCAGCAGCATGTATGCACTGAAGTGTCGTGCCCTGCGGCATGTATGCACTGAAGTGTCGTGCCCTTCGGCATGTATGCACTGAAGTGTCGTGCCCTGCGGCATGTATGCACTGAAGTGTCATGCCCTGCGGCATGTATGCACTGAAGTGTCGTGCCCTTCGGCATGTATGCACTGAAATGTCGTGCCCTGCGGCATGTATGCACTGAAGTCATTTCTTGTTAGAGCGTTTGACTCTCGTCCGAATGGTTGTGGGTTCAAACCCAGATAATAATAATAATAAGCGGATTAAATAGGCGCTTTATCCCAATTGAAAATCGGCTCAAAGCGCCGCCGCGAACTGAACCCAACAAGCACGCTCACGTGAATCACGCGCATTCACTCACACACTGAACGTAAACACAGAACTTTCACGTGGTGCTAAGGGCAAGCTCAAGATGGGGTTACATTTTGTACAGACCTCTTTTCGGTGCCCCGTCTTTGAAGTCAACTTCGTGATGGACAAAAGACATTGTTTGCACCCCTACGTCACACGACCAATCGCATTAGCGCAAGCCGCACCATGTGACCGTGATACAAAAACCCTTGTAGCGAAAAATGGCGGACTTCTTATAGCCCTCTTTGTGACGCATCTTGGATGCGAGTTTTGTTCTATAAAAGATCTCCAGAACGTTCTAATGTAAAAAAGTTACTTAGTGTTGTTCGAAACAACTAGCACACTCAGTACTGGAGACGGTGACGTCAAGACATATTTTAAATTACGTCATAGGTCTATTATGTATAAATGTGTATTCCTTTGACGTCAGTCATGTCTGGCGTGATCCAGGTCGGAATAAAGTGGAGGAATGAAAACAAATACGTTATTGGTCGGAGGGGTTCGCTGCACGGACCCTTGTAGGCCTTCGGGTGTGCAAAGGAACCATTGTACCCCAAAGGCCTTCGGGGTACAATGGTTCCTTTGACCTCCCTCAGGCCTACAAGGGTCCGTGTAGCAAACCCCTGATACCAATAACTTACGTTAAGCCCAAAAAGTTTAACCCCTTCACTGCCACGGTTACTGTTTCTATAATCTTTCTTAATTCATCACACGCCTTGCAGGCAACATTGTTACAAAGTCGACACCGCATCACGGTTACTGTTTCTACAGTCTTTCTTAATTCATCACACGTATGCAGGCAACATTGTTACAAAGTCGACACCACACCAAGAGGAATAAATCCTCATGAGCCTCCGCAACTGTGGAGCGCTCAAGAGGATCAATGTCTGTCACATCTAGATCGTGTTCACCTTTTCTCGGCAGTGAAGGGGTTATAAGCCTTTGGCTGACCGCAACACTTATAGTTCGCCAAGGAGTGGAGCAGTTGCCTTCGCAGGACGTGGGGTGGGGTGGGGGGGGGCAGGGTAGGGGGGGGGGGGAGGGTTTCAGCTTTGTCTTTGTGACCTTTAACCTGAAACAGACGGCGCTAAGTGGTCAGATCTTACTCCTCATTCAGTTTATAACATTCACCATGTTACGTGTTGAGTCGTAGTCGTAGTATGATATCACACCAGACGCACGCACGTAAGGTTCTTTTAAATAAACTTCATTCAGCTGCAGCCCGTCACACGTGGCTTAAGGATGTAGACTACACTGGAGTAACAGTTCCAACAATATTTTATTTCAGCAATGCGATCTCCACACAATGCATTCCCAAATGCACCAACACTGATACAATGTCTCCTCTGCAAAAATGTACACCACCGTTACGCTGCGTCTCTCACAAGTACACCCTATACGGGCCACGTAAACTACGATAAACTGTGTGTCACTACAACTGACAATGCATGACAATGTACGAACGTGCTTCCCAGCACAAACCATATTTTATAGTATAAAACTTTCCAGAATAATCCAAAAAATTCACACAACGCAACCAATCAGAACGGAACACGTAACCGAAACTCATAAATATTAAATAACAAGAACTTTCTAGAATCAACTACAATAATCTACAAAAATTCGACTGCTAATTTCAGCTTCTATGTTGGGAAATCCCGGCGCGTTATGACGTCTCACAAAAGTATGGTAGGCAGTTCACGACCTAGCCGGAATTTTCCACAAGTGTCACGATCTTTCAAAAACCATACTGACCGGCTGCTAAACTCACACGTACAGAAAACAACTAATACTATAAATATTAGAGTGGCTTTACTACAGTGTTGCAAACTGTTACCTACAGTCTGACGTCACATGTAAGGTCACTCGACAGAGCGCGAATTCGCTCGAACGTTCTAATCTATTCTCAGCAAAACTACGCATCACAAAAAATCGACCGCTATTTTCCGTGCGACTTTGCTAGAAGCTTCCGGACTAATCTTAGCGTATCACAACAAAGCCAATTCCGCTATCTGCGCGAACGATAAAGATTCTTACTGAAAAGGTACGTGATTCGCAACCATGCTAGCTCAAATAAATATCGGATCGTTTCCCACGATTAACACATGCATGCTCTCACAGAACAACACAACCACAATCGTAATACACCACGATGTGTAAGTACGCGACTTTCATATAAACATTTCACACTTTTTCTATCTTCTCACCCTCCCCCCCCCCCACCCGCCCCCTCATATCCGGCCTGAGCCATAGCTCTCAAAACCAGTTTGAAAACCTCCACTTTGCTCGATAAGTAATATTTGGACTTATTTATAATTAATCACGTCTTCTTTTTTCCATTCGGGTCTATACATTATTTAACACTGACCTTTAATGGGCACGCCCGACCTTTCTTAAGGCTTCACTTCGCAAAAAGCTTTTACTGCGATTTAGTATACATACCCACTTAGACAGTATTGTCCCACCAAATGCTTTCTTTTGTCCGTTCAAAGCAAAAAGAGGCCCACCAAAATCTTTTCAAGGATAGGTGACAAGATTGCTTCTAATAGGCGATGGTAGCTGACGTCAGAACTATTCTATACGACATACTTCAGGTCATAATTATAACCAATCAGAGACAAGATGGCGGACGAACCAGCGACTGAAGAAATAAAGAAAGTATCATCGAGTCGCGCCGACATTGACAGACACGGTAATTGCGGAAGAGAAGAATGAAGAAGAGAGACAAGATACCCCTAAGTAGAGTTGACATCGTACAAGGGAATATGGGCATGTCTATCTATCTATCTATATCCCGTAGTCTTGCCGACCGTTGGGGCACCACCGATGACTTGGCAACCAGCTCCCTCCATTCCTCTCTGTTCTCTGCCATTCTTAGCGTTTCGCCCAGCTTCAGACCTGTCCACTCTGAGATATTGTCATCCCATCTTTTCCTCCGTCTTCCTCTCCTTCGTCCTCCTTGCACAGTGCCTTGCAGGATTGTTTTGGCAAGCCCTGCTGAACGCGTGACATGCCCATACCACTTCAGGTTGCGCTTTTTTCACAATGGCTAATAGGTTTTCATAGGACCCGATGGCTTGCCTAATTCTGCTTCCCACTTCCTCGTCCGTGATGTGATCTCTGTATGAGATGCCAAGCAGCCTTTGAAAACATCTCATTTCAGTGGCTTGAATCCGCCTTTCAAGGTCTGCTGTGAGGGTCCATGATTCGCAGGCATACAAGAATACTGAGGTGACTAAGGAGCGCATCAGTCTGATCTTGGAGCAGAGTGTGATGTTTCTGTCCGTTCATATGGTCTTCAGTCTTGTCAGTGCTGTTGTTGTCTGCGCAATCATGGACAGTATTTCTATTTCCCTCATCTGTCACAATGGTTCATCGGGCGTCTTTACTGACATTTTCAACATGTCTCTCTCTCAGTGCACTGTTTCTCAATGTTTCAAAAGGTCCACCATCATTCCTGCTCGGAAAAATCCAAAGTGTCCTCCCTAAACGACTATAGACCGGTCGCTCTGACCTCAGTTGTCATGAAGACGCTTGAGCGCCTGGTCCTCTGGTTTCTGAGAACATTTACCGATCCTCTGCTGGATTGTTTTCAATTCGCGTATCGCGAAAAACGTTCCGTAGAGGATGCGGAGTCACTTGGTTTGTTTTATGTTTTACAACACCTTGAAATCCCAAACACCTATGCCAGAATTTTATTTGTTGATTACAGTTCTGTTTTTAACACCATTATTCCATCCAAATTGTACCAGAAGATCCAGCAAATCGGAGTTATAGAAGCATTGTGCCTCTGGACCCTCGATTTCCTGTTGATGAGACCACAGGTCGTAAAAAAATTGGTGGAAATGTGTCATCCACCCTCATTTTATCCACGGGCACGCCTCAGGGGTGCGTGCTCTCCCCTATGCTCTACTCCCTGTTTACTTATGACTGTGCTTCATATCATGCCATGCCAGTACTAAAGTTCTGAAATTGCAGATGACACCACAGTGGAAGGGTGCATTGCAAACTCAGAAGAATCCGCCTACCGTAGTCAGCTTGAGACTCTAATTAGTTGGTTTTAATAACAACAACCTTGAACTGCACTCTGGCAAAACAAAAGAAATGATTGTGGACTTTAGAAAGAAACAGTCCCCTCCCCTTTCCCTCTTGTGATCATCATTGAAACAGTCCAGAACTTTAAGTTTCTTGGCACTACCCTTGTGACCTTAAGTGGGAGGAAAACACTCGCCTCATCGTCCAAAAAGCACAGCAGCGCTTGTTCTTCCTGCGACGTCTGAAAAGTTTTGGTCTCGGTGCCCAGATGTTGATGCAATTTTACCGAGCTGTGATTGAGAGCGTGCTCACCTTTTCGATCACGGTTTGGTATGGTTCCATCACTGCCAAAGAGAAAATCAGACTGAGTAGGGTGGTCAAGACCGCTTCAAAAATCATAGGCAGAGATCTTCCTAGCCTGGACTCGCTGTACCAGCAGCGTCTCTTACGTAGAGCAAGTCTTATCTCCAGCGATTCCACCCACCCCGGCAATGAGCTTTTCCAAATTTTACCATCAGGGCGCAGGTACAGGTCCATCAGTACCAGGACCAGCAGATTCCGCAACAGTTTATTCCTCTGGCTGTTTGCGCTCTCTTTGATCAACCGGACTGATTGGAGAGAGCGCGAGTGGCGAGTGAGAACGAATATGTACAGTCAGCTTTTAATTGAATCAGATGTGTGCGTGTGTGTGTGTGTGTGTGTGTGTGTGTGTGTGTGTGTGTGTGTGTGTGTGTGTGTGTGTGTGTGTGTTTAGTCTTAGTAACTGACATCAAGACAAATTCCAATGTTTTTATTGTTTTATACATGGAAACATATGAAAATAAACTATCTTTTCTTATCTTATCTCTAAGTATTTGAATTTATGAACTGCTTCCAGTTTTTGGCTTCAAATCATTACGTAGGTGGCAATGCCACTGGTGTTATTGGTCATCAGTTTGGTCTTTTCTACACTGATTTCCATCCCATACGCAATGGCTGTACTGTCCAGCTTTTCCACCAGCTGGTTAGCTCCTTCTCTGTTCCTGCAAGGCCATCAATGTCGTCCTCAAAGCGCAAGTTCGTGATTGTTCTACCTCCAATACTGACAGTTCCTTCATGGTCTTTTAGAGCGTCTGTCATGATTCTTTCCAGGAAGATGTTGAAAAGAGTAGATGAGAGCAAGCAGCCATGTCTAACTCCGACTGTAGTCCTAAACCAGTTTTCTATTTGCTGTTGAAGCAGACTGCGCTTGTGGCCTTGTTGTAAAGGTTTGCTATGACTTTAATCAGGTTGGCATTGATGTTGTATAGCTTCATGGTGGACCAAAGGGTTGCATGCCACACTCTGTCAAACGCTTTCTAAAAATCCACAAAAACATGATACAGGTCTTGCTGGTGTTGGAGGTACCTCTCACATAAAACTTTCAGGTTGAAGATCTGCTCAGTTGTGCTGCGCCCTGGTCTGAAGCCTGCCTGTTCCTCAGCTATGATTTTCTCTGCCTGTGGCTTCAGCCTGTTGAGTAGGATCTTTAACATGACTTTGCTTGGGTGGCATATAAGACTGATAGTGCGATAATTCTGGCACTGATGTAAGTTGCCTTTTTTGGGGAGAGTTATTACAAGTGATTGGGTCCATGGTGTGGGCCAATCCCCGGACTGCCAGATCTTATTGCAGATTGTTAGTAAAGCGCTTATCATTTTTCTCCCCCTTCTTGAACTAGCTCTGCAGGGATGTTATCTGCTCCTGCTGCCTTTCCTTTTTTCAGCGACTTCACTGCAGCCTCTACTTCTTCTCGGAGGATGGGATAGTTGCCATTGTTGGTCAAGGGTGGATTGACAAGTATGCCTGGGTCCCCTGTAGCTCGGTGGTTGTACAAATCTGAGCAGTACTCTGTCCTTCTCTTCAGTATGTCTTGGTCTTCCGTAAGACAGTTCCCTTCACTATCTTGAATGATTGAAGAGCGTCCTTGTTTTACACTGGTCAGGTCTTTCACCAGATGGTATGCTTTTTTTGCTATTATTGTTGTTCAGATTTTCTTCTACGTGTTTACACTGATCTTCAATTCACTTATTCTTTGCCTTTTTCATGCTTTTCTTGATACCCTGGTTAATTTTCCTGTATTGTTTAGCTCCTTCTACCTCTGATTTCTTTTTCTTTAATTCTCGACGCTTGTCACATAGAATAACGATGTCAGCTGTAACCCAAGGTTTCTTTGCTTGTCGGTGTTTGCCAAGGATCTCACTGGCTGTTTGGTTTACAACAGTGTTAAATGTGTCGATCAGTGTGTCCACATCCGTGTCTTCTGCACCTAGAAGTAGCAGTGGTGCGATTTTCTCCTCCTATCTTTGCCTGAAAGTCTGGGTCTTTCAGCTTCTCGAGTTCAATCTTGATTCTGGTGGGACCTTGCTTGTTGACCTTCTTTAGGCGGAGTCGGAAGGTCATCATCACTGAGTCATGGTCGCTTCCAAAGTCTGCTCATAGACATGTAGCAACGCGTAATTTGTCACTTTCCTGCTGAATCAGTAAGTAATCTACGGTCTTTGTCGATCTTCCTATAGTTCTGCGAGCGGTAGTGATTTTCGGATTTCATAATCTTAGGTAGAATTTATCTCTTACTGATTTCTCAAGATTTTAAACCTGTGTTATCATATAGTTACGAGCTAGTTGTCACATTTTAAGCTGCAGAGATCTGAAAACTACGGTGTGTGTCAAAGTTGCACATCGCGCGTGTGCGTTTGTGCGTTAATGTGGTGTTTAGACGAGGGAGGAGTGATAAACATATTTTAAACGGAGGGAAAGAGGACTGAATGCGTGGGTGGGGGGCGGTGTCCGGTAGCGGAAGTACTGAGTAGGTGAGGGAATTTCCCGACTGTGGAATGCTATGATGAGAGATGGAGATTGAGAGAGAGAGAGGGAGGGTGGGAAAGCCTGTAGGGGGTGAGTGCGTAGGCGAGTATGAGAGGCGTGAAAGCGGTGTGAATGCGTGGGCGGTTACAGGAGTGATAAGGGAGGGTACCGACCGAATACGCCAGTCGGCAGCAGCAGTCAGGCGACAGCTAGAAATTGAAATGGCTCCCAAATCAGCGAGAAAGAAGGCTTTACTAGAAAATAGTGAGATGGACCATATTTTCCTCGACGAAGAGGTGCAGAGTGCCATGATCAGGGAAAAATTCATCTCTAGGCAAGCACTACTGCTAATGTCTGACGAAGACATTGACGCTCTGGCGCTGAAACGGGGGGACAGAGGAGTGCTCCGTGCAGCGGTGGCCAAATTCCAGGTGGACAACGGCGGTGGCCAACTGTGCGGCGGACTGGGAGGAGTAGCGGACAACAGCGGCAGTAGGGCGCCACAGACCTTGCAGGACGCCCTATACAGTACACACCACAGCGGGGCCGGACTGGATGAACTGTTGCGCGACGGCCTGTGCGTCAGTGGCAACAGTAGCGGGGGTATTGCGGCAGCAAAAGGTGGGCCCCACTTACGTATAGTAGACTTTCTGTCTTCAGCAGCAGTGGCAGAGGAAGAAGTGGCACTTGGGGGTGGTGTCACTATAAAGGTGAACAGCAAACCGAAGTTGGACAAGGTTTCCCCCGCACACTGGATAGTGGCAAATAGCCGTATTATGGCGGCCCTTATGGACAAACCCACACCGGGTTTCACGCCGTACACCTACCTGAAGTACTCGGCGATGGTGGGGGAGCTGGCGGCCAGATACACCTGGCAAAGTGTTCTGCTGTTCGACGATGAGTATCGTCAGCGGCAAGCGGCCGAAGCATTCCAGTGGGGCACGGACGCCCCACACCTGTCCACGGTGGTGCTGCGCGACCGTACTGCGCAATCTGCGATGCCCGCTGGCTCACCTGCTCGCAGAACAGGAGGAGGGACGGCCGGACCGCGTCCACAACGCCCCATCGGCCCCTCTGGGAGGGAAGTGTGCCTGCAGTACAACAGAGGGTACTGCACCTACGGCGCACGCTGCCAGTTGGAACATGTGTGTGCCACCTGCGGGAGAGATCATCCGGCGCGGGAACATCGTGACACACCTGCAGCAGCGGCAGGGGGCAAACACGGGACAGCCTAGGACACAGCGCAGCAGGTTGCACAAGGCGAGGTAGGCCCCACCCATTCTAGCACTTTTTATCATAGCCCTTATCCTGCACTAAGTCCATACAACTGTCAATTGTTAGGTTCTGGAGCGTCCATTAGTTCAAAGCTTTTAGTGTGGCAAGACGAATTAGCTTCTGATAAAGACAAAAAGTTTCTCCTTGAAGGGATCGACTGAACATGGGTTTTATATCACTGACAAACATCAGACTGTTAGATCTGTAGAGCAGAAAAATTACACCTCTGCCTTAAAAGCAGAGTAGCGGTAGAAAAGGAGCTCATCGATCAGATAAACAAAGGTCATTATATCGTAGCATCTCAAAAACCAACGGTAATTAGCGCTTTGGCTGCGATCCCAAAAGACGACAATAGCATACGCCTGATACACGACGGCAGCAAGCCTGTAGGACATGCAATGAACGATTACTCAGTACCTGAGACAGTAAAATTCCAGACTCTAGCGGACGCGTGCGCACTAGCCAAGTCCGGCTACTGGTGCGCGAAAGTTGACCTTAAGGCGGCATACCGCCGATCTGTGTGTATCTATCCAGATAATTACCAAGTCACAGGCCTAAAATGGATTTTTACGGGCGAGCAGAAGCCCACATACCTGTTCGATAGTAGGCTCCCTTTTGGTAGTAATGTGGGCCCTTCGCACTTTCACAGACTCTCGCAGGCAGTTCGCAGATGTATGTTACGGCGCGGCATGACAGGGATAGTAGCGTATATTGACGATTTCTTCATAGCAGCTAAGTCCAAAGAGGAATGCACTCAAATGATGATGACGCTCATTGCCCTTTTACGTAGATTAGGGTTCAATATTAGCTAGCCTAAGGTGGTGGGGCCTACACAAACAATTACTTTTCTCGGGATCCAAATCTGCACCAGCACAAGCACCTTGTCATTGGGCGACGACAAGTTACAGCAACTTCACAAACGCTTGCAGCAGTTTCAAGGCAAAACACGCGCGACAAAGCAAAGCTTGCAGTCACTAGCAGGGTCCCTTAACTGGGCGTGTCAAGCCGTCAAGGGAGGTAATTTTTTTCTCAGGCGGATTCTTGATACGATTAAACCCCTTCAGCAGCAAAGGCATAAAGCGAGACTCGCACGAGAGTTTCACGCAGACTTACAGTGGTGGCTATCTTACATGCATGTTTTTAATGGCACTGTGTATTATGACTCACAAAGCAAGGTGTGCGCGGTGGTGCAGGCAGTCAACCGGTGGGCCCCCTCATGGCGAGGGAAACAGGTGGTCATTCATACGGACAGCACGGTGACAAAGGCTATCATTAACAAAGGGCGCTCAAAAGACCGCTATGTCAATAGTCTGTTGAGGAAGATGGCATGGGAGTGTGTGAGAACGAATTGCAGCGTGTCAGCGATGCACGTGGCTGGCAGTGTGAATGTGTTTGCCGATACTATTTCCCGCCTACACGAAGGACGGCTGCCCATGCTAGGACAATTGCTAACGAATTGGCACCGGGGCCGACCGCCTGACACCTACCTTCTGAATCACATGTCACAGTCAGCTCTTGCTTTTGTGCTGTCTAGGTGCCGGGTCTAGGCTCAGACATCAGCTACTGCAGGAGGTGGCGGGATATCGTGCCAGTGTTTTTGCCGACAACACCAAGAAAACTTACCAGACTCACTTGCGCTCTTATCTCAGATTTTGTGACCAAATGAACATCCAGCCGGTACCGGTGTGTGAGAGAACAGTGGCGCAGTACGCAGCCTTTTTGGCCAGGACACTTCAGCCCAGTTCCGTGGCACAATACCTCAACATTGTTCGCCTATTGCATTTAGAATGCGGGGAACCGCACCCATACCAGGATTCGTGGATGGTAAAAAGCACATTGCGGGGAATTGAGCGAACAAAAGGCTGCCCTCCTAACTGCAAGACGCCGATGAGCCCGCAACTTCTTTTTCAGATTAAACAAAAACTTGATTTGTGCAGCTCTAAGGACTGTGTCTTCTGGGCAGCGATTGTGGTTATGTTCTTCGGCGATCCAATCTTTTCCAAGATGGTGCAGGATTCGATCCTGGGAAACAACTCACTAGAGACTGCTTTGTTGTGAATGACAACAGTAGTGTCAAGATACTGGTTAGGTGGAGTAAGACAATTCAGCAACGCGAAAACACTCTAGTGATCGCGTTACCGGTCATGTTGCGTCACCCTCTGTGCCCCGTGACGGCAGTGATCAGTATGTTTAGAGCGCTAGGCCCAGCGCCTCCTTAGGCACCGGCCTTTCCCATTCGGGGATCAGAGTTCAACAAACGGTTGCGAGAACTGACCTCTGCTGCTGAAGGGGTTTATACAAGCCACAGCTTGCGGCGTGGTGGGCTACCTGGGCCCTGGCTTGTGGGGTGCCCGGCGAGGTGGTGAAGTGTTTGGGGGACTGGAAAAGCACTGCATACCTATCATACTTGGACCAAATACCTCAAAATATTCAAGATTTCTACAGAAGTGTACTTATTCAGAAAATACCGACACCTTGAACACTCGACTTTTCTCTCAATTGGGTGAAAAAAACTGGCGTTTTTCCCGTTAGGTTTGGGCAGGAAACAACCAGTAAACCTACTGGTTGGGTTAGATGTTGTCTTACATGTTTGACAAGTGAGAGTCACCGGAATAAAACGCCTCCGTTATTTTTGCCCAACTGACAGAAAAGTGTTGCCGCCGCGTGTTCAGTGTATAAGCGTGAGGAAGTAGTGTGGAGTTGAGCGTGAGACTGAGGTGTGATAGAGCGTGTGGTCGTGTGCGCTGTTCTGACAAAACCTCGCCCAAGTTCTGGTCCGGAACTCTGGCCAGCCATTTATTGGCCGAGAGGGGCGATGATGTCAGAACAGGGGCGCACTGAAGGGAAGGAGATATTTAGATCGGGGAAAGGGGAGGGAGGGGGGAGGCATGAGAATGACTGGAGTTTAAGCGTGTGTTTCTATTAGTGGACTGTATATTTTGTTTCACTGTGCTTTGATGTCCCTGTTTTATGTATATTTTGTACTTAGTCGTAGTTTTAGCAACAGCAGGTACGAAAAATGATATAGTCACTGACTGTGTTAATATCTTCACCGTTGTAAAATAAAGATTAATTGATTCATTCATTGATTCATTGATTCATTGATTCTCTCTCTCTCTCTGTGACATCAGTGATGAGGCCATTTCTATCCAGGACTTTGCTGGCTTGCGCCGCGATGCTGAATACTCGGGACAAACAGGTATAACGGTGTATGTACACAATTCAATCATCGGTATCACCCGCAGGCGTAAAGACCTGCAATCACCAACGGTGGAATGTGTCTGGATTGAGTTGAGGGCAGACAAATCCAGTCCCGTGCTCGTCGGATACATTTATAGAAACCAAGCATCAACATGTCAATGGTATGACGAATTAACAGTTATGATGAATAAGGTCAGAAAGGCCACCTCAGAAATGTTGATTTTGGGCGACTTTAATATCAATTTGCTCCTGAATAACCCTGCCTAGGAATGTACCATTTGTATGTTTGGACTGAAGCAGTTAGTAACTGCTGCTACCCGTGTTGGTTCTACTTCCTCCACCCTTATTGACCACATCTACACAACTAATAAGTCAAGGGTAGTGGGAGTAGAGGTGCCCCAAATAGGGATTAGTGATCATTACCCTGTGTGTTGTGGCTGGGCCTTGAAAGCAAATACTACTTTTCGTAAACACCAGCACACAACTATTAGAAATAGATGTTTGAAGCGCTTCAACAAAGACGTATTTCTGCATGACCTGTCAAATATCTTTCCACACAGTTTACAACCAAGGTGACCCTAATGAGGCTCTGTCTGAATGGTACAGATTGTTTCTTGGTGTTCTTGATAAGCATGCTCCTTTCAGAGAGAAACGAGTGAAAAATCCCCCACTTCCCGCGTGGTTGAACAACGAAATCAAGGATGCCATGCAGCCCCGAGATGATCATAAAAGGAGTAAAACTTCTGTAGCTTACCGAAAACAAAGAAACCTTATAAAATATTTAGTTAGAAATGCTCAGAGGTCTCACTTTCACCATCTCATGAAGGGCAAAAAAGATATCGTTTTTGTTTGGCGTGCAATAAACGCCTTTACGAGGTCCAGAAATACCGCACAGTGCACTGAAATATCAGCTGATACGTTTAATCAGCATTTCTCTCAACCGCCACTACACAGCTACAGAATCTTACGTCGCCCGGTCAACCGTCTGATGTTTCAGAAAAGATAAAAAGGTTTTGTGCTGAAAGATTAACACCTAACACGTCTTGCAACATTCCGCTGTTAACAGTTTATGAAGTGGGAAAATCCATTTCTTCATTAAAGAGTAAACGTACATCTGGCCATGATGGAATTAACAGCACTGTTCTTAAAATGGCTTTCCATAAGTCGTCGAATCGCTAACATACATCTACAACCTTTGCATACACCATGGACAATTTCCGTCTGGTCTGAAAATGGCAAAGGTAATACCGCTACCTAAAACAAAAGATTTAAATGACCACAACTATTTCAGACCCATTTCTCTGTTGCCAACTCTGTCAAAACCGATTGAAAGACATATCCATTTACAACATTTCTTAGATAAATACAAACTTGTTCATCCACTACAGTCTGGTTTTCGTAAGAGACATTCTTGTCACACAGCTTTGGTTCACCTGGTTGACAGATGGTTAACTGCTATGAATAATGGGAAAATGACTGGAGCGGTATTTTTGTACCTTTCAAAAGCTTTCGATCTTGTCAACCATGATCTTTTAATTAAAAAACTTGCTGCCTATCAGCTGAGTGATGACACCCTTTGCTTTCAGAATATCATATTTAAACGGGCGCAAACAGTACGTCTGTGTGAATGGTACAAACTCATGTGAGGGGGTGATAGAGCACGGAGTACCACAAGGATCTGTCCTCGGTCTATTATTATTTTCAGTTTTTATAAACGATCTTTCCTTACATATATCCGACCCCCGTGTAATCTGTAGTCTCTTCGCTGATGATGGAACTCTTGACGTGTCATCGTCAGATGCATCCTGTATAACCCAGGCCCTACAAAGCGGCCTGAATGAAGTTTCCACATGGTGTCAAAACAATTATATGATTCCGAATCCTACTAAGACCAAATGTATGTTAATTACTACTAGACAAAAGCAGCAGCTGAACCCGCCTCCCCTACAGCTCTATTTGAATGGGCAGTCTGTTGAGCAAGTCAAGGAACAGCGTGTGCTTGAAATCATCATTGATGACAAACAGTGTTGGCAAAGAAGTACCCAACGGAGAAAGAAACACGCTTAGAAAAGACGGGTACAACACAATTTATTAATATTTCGGGTAAATACCCTTTGTCAAAATAGACAAACAAACAAACATAGAGATTAGCCGCTACTTATCTTCAATGGCAGAAGGAATGTGGCAACTCATTGAGTTGCCACATTCCTTCTGCCATTGAAGATAAGTAGCGGCTAATCTCTATGTTTGTTTGTTTGTCTATTTTGACAAAGGGTATTTACCCGAAATATTAATAAATTGTGTTGTACCCGTCTTTTCTAAGCGTGTTTCTTTCTCCGTTGGGTACTTCTTTGCATATTACACGCTTGGCAGTCACCTTTTTGGTCTGGATTGAGTGTTGGCAAAGCCATATTACCAAAGTGTGTAAAACAATATAAAAAAACTTATTCTTACTGTCAAAATTAAGATATTTTACTAACGAACCAACAATTAAACTTTTTTTTTTACTGTGCCCATATTCAGCCACATTTGGATTATGCCTCCTCCGTTTGGGATGGGAGTAGTGATGCTAATCTCAAAAGGATGAATTCGCTTCACAGGCGGGCAATCAAATTAATCGTTGACAGACCCATGTAAGTCATTATTACCGATTTCAAGTTCAAGCTGCTGGATATCCTGCCACTAGAAAAGCAGTTCATTTATAATAAGTTGGTACTCATGCGCAAAATCACGCTCTCAGACTCACCAGCCTATCTCTATAATTTGTTCGCACTTGCCCACAGTTTTTTTTTTTTTTTTTTTTTTTGCTACTCCAAGTTTTCCTTGTCGACCTCAGAGATCTTCCTCTCACGCCGCTCATTCCTGTCAACCCCAGTGTGCTCACCCAGGCTCGCTAGTTGTTTCAGCCTGACTCCCGGCCCTGCCGCTATATATATGTCAGGTAGTAGGGGACTCCCTCCGGAGGAAACTCCGCACTGCTGCCGAGTCACTTCGGTGGTGTTCAGTGTAGCCTACAGGTGACCACACCTACTGTTCCCCCTACGTACGACATTGCTAGTCGCGGAGTCGACGAGTGGGAGCTCCCCCCAGAGGTGGCGAGTCAACCACTACGTCCTTCCACGCACAGCAGCAGGTCTGGCCGAAGACAACCGCGCACCTAGGGCTCCTGGAGGACCGGGATGAGGTCACCATGAGACGGAGACCTTGAGGGATCAGAAACCTGGAACAGCGTCTTTTTTTAATTTTTGCATGATGATGAGGATGAGGGTGATTATATGATGATGCCATGGTGGTCCATGTGGTTGGGGACTGCGTGACAGGGCCGCATTCCACGCTTCCTGTCATAAATATCCTGGTGTTAACTAGGCCCGGGAACTGCGGACACCTGCGGTGCCAGCCGTGTAATCATTCACACCTTACGATGTGTCATAACCCGGGTAGCACCCCCAAAGTCGCACCCGTGAAGTGGGTGATTCTCGGCTGCGACTTGCCCACAGATCTAGTCGAACATCAGAGAACAATCTGGTAGTACCAAGGCCCCGCTGAGATATTTACAAGACGTCCCTCTCCTACTCTGGGGAAACATTATGGAATACAGTTCCATCAGACATATAAGCAGCACCTTCTTTACGAACGTTCAAGAACCAACTGCATAAATTTATTAAGAACATGTGAAAGCATATTGTTCATATTTTTCGTTCACATACCGTCATTGACTGCAGAAACATTTCCTTATTCATATTCATGTATCATAATACTTTAGACTTGCTGAGGTGTTCTTTGTCATTTCTTTTGTTTTGAAACCTCAGCGAAAAAGAAGTCATGCCTTTCTTTATGTCTTCTAATATGTTTAAGCATATTTGTAAGTGCAGCATAACATCATCACTTTTTAATTTTCAATGTTTGATGTTTTGCTTGGTGTCCGCAGTGTGTGTGTGTGTGTGTGTGTGTGTGTGTGTGTGTGTGTGTGTGTGTGTGTGTGTGTGTGTGTGTGTGTGTGTACCAATGGTTGCGGTACGGTTCCGAGCCTTGTCTTTCTTCAGTTTGAACCAGTAGGCAAGTCCGGCCGCCACGTACACCGCTACCAGCACACCCACCACGATAAGCGCGATCATCAGCTGGCTGTTAACACACAGTCACCATCAATACTACTACTACTTACTACTACTACTAGTTGTTTTCTTTCAACCTCTTTACACTTTTTCTCATCTTCTCTGGTCGCCCGTTCTGAAAGTAACATGTGACAAGTAGACTTTCTTATTACATGTTACGATGACAACGTACTCGCTGAGCAAAACGTTCTCCCCCAAATAAGACAAATCACATTTCTCTGTGCAATCTTACCTTAATCTTCATTCAGTCAAACCTCTACGCAAAAATGCTAATAAATAAACAATGTAGGGGGTTACACAACAAAAAGAAAGATATGTAGGTGTTATGCGATACCGTTGGTACAAATTTCATGCAAACAATAACTGAATAATTCGATGTCAGATAATATGAACGACACAAAGAAATCAGCGGAAGGCCCTATGTAGGCTGATCGTACCGGGATTAGTCCAAATGGCGAAGAAACAAAACGCTGGATAAATATACATTGAGGGCATTATACAACAAAATATGTATCGGCGCGCCCTGTGTTCCGCCTATATTACCAATTTCATACAAAGAATTAATGAAACTGTGTTGAATTAAAAAACGCCTTAGAGAGAATTTCCAGGCAAACACAGTTCGCGCGAGGTTATTGACTGACAGTCGAAAGTATTGACATTTGCCTTCCTCTGAATGTCTACGTCACACGCACTCTGCTTGGGGTTCTTTCAAGGGTCTTCGTCACACGCACTCAGCTTGGGGTCCTTTCCAGGGTACACTTCACGCCTATACTTGTTACAGTTGAAGACAAATCGTTGTATTACGAGTTGGGCTTTGCCAGAGGTTTTTGTCGCCTCTCGGGTCCGATCAGGGAGGGGGGTGGGGGTCAGGGGTGGGGGTCAATGTCGGATGCAAGAGTCTAAAGCCCTCGACTCTTACCTCCAGTCTAAAGCCCTCGATTCTTACCTCCAGTCTAAAGCCATCGACTCTTACCTCCAGTCTAAAGCCCTCGACTCTTACCTCCAGTGTAAAGCCCTCGACTCTTACCTCCAGTCTAAAGCCCTCGATTCTTACCTCCAGTCTAAAGCCATCGACTCTTACCTCCAGTCTAAAGCCCTCGACTCTTACCTCCAGTCTAAAGCCCTCGATTCTTACCTCCAGTCTAAAGCCATCGACTCTTACCTCCAGTCTAAAGCCCTCGACTCTTACCTCCAGTCTAAAGCCCTCGATTCTTACCTCCAGTCTAAAGCCCTCGACTCTTACCTCCAGTCTAAAGCCCTCGACTCTTACCTCCAGTATAAAGCACTCGACTCTTATCTCCAGTCTAAAGCCCTCGACTCTTATCTCCAGTCTAAAGCCCTCGATTCTTACCTCCAGTCTAAAGCCATCGACTCTTACCTCCAGTCTAAAGCCCTCGACTCTTACCTCCAGTCTAAAGCCCTCGACTCTTACCTCCAGTCTAAAGCCATCGACTCTTACCTCCAGTCTAAAGCCCTCGACTCTTACCTCCAGTCTAAAGCCCTCGACTCTTACCTCTAGTCTAAAGCACTCGACTCATATCTCCAGTCTAAAGCCCTCGACTCTTACCTCCAGTCTAAAGCACTCGACTCTTACCTCCAGTCTAAAGCACTCGACTCTTACCTCCAGTATAAAGCCCTCGACTCTTACCTCCAATCTAAAGCCCTCAGTTCCAACAATATTTTATTGCAGCGATGCGATCTCCAAACAATGCATTCACAAATGAATCCGCAATGATAAAATGTCTCCTCTACAATGTATCAACACTTTTGACACACTGCGTCTCTCATACAGTGTACACCAATGTTACACCGTATATCTCTGTCACTGACAATGTACCTACGAAACACCGCATATCTCTGTCACTGACAATGTACCTACGAAACACCGTATATCGCTGTCACTGACAATGTACCTACGAAACACCGTATATCGCTGTCAGTGACAATGTACCTACGAAACACCGTATATCGCTGTCACTGACAATGTACCTACGAAACACCGTATATCGCTGTCACTGACAATGTACCTACGATACACAGCATATCTCTGTCACTGACAATGTACCTACGAAACACCGTATATCGCTGTCACTGACAACGTACCTACGAAACACCGTATATCGCTGTCACTGACAATGTACCTACGATACACAGCATATCTCTGTCACTGACAATGTACCTACGAAACACCCTATATCGCTGTTACTGACAATGTACCTACTAAACACCGTACCACTTTGGTACCGGTTTCAGGCCCCTTTACAAATTTCAAATACAAGCGATCAAAAATCTCTGTAACTTCAGTAGCTGACTGGCCCTTCGTTTGTCTTGTACTGTGTTTGTCTTAAATGGCGTAAATCCGTGTCTGTTTCGTGAGTGTGTGTGTTGGGTTTCAGGCGCGGTAGCTTTGAGCCGATTTCCCCAAAATTGAGAAAAAGCGCCTATATAATAACGGTATTATTATTTTTTTTATTATTATATCGCTGTCACTGACAATGTACCTACGATACACCGCACATCTCTGTCACTGACAATGTACCTACGATACACCGCACATCTCTGTCAGTGACAATGTACCTACGATACACCGTATATCTCTGTCAGTGACAATGTACCTACGATACACCGCATATCTCTGTCAGTGACAATGTACCTACGATACACCGCATATCTCTGTCAGTGACAATGTACCTACGATACACCGCATATCGCTGTCACTGACAATGTACCTACGATACACCGCATATCGCTGTCACTGACAATGTACCTACGATACACCGTATATCTCAGTCACTGACAATGTACCTACGATACACCGCATATCGCTGTCACTGACAATGTACCTACGATACACCGCATATCGCTGTCACTGACAATGTACCTACGATACACCGTATATCTCTGTCACTGACAATGTACCTACGATACACCGCATATCGCTGTCAGTGACAATGTACCTACGATACACCGCATATCGCTGTCACTGACAATGTACCTACGATACACCGTATATCTCTGTCACTGACAATGTACCTACGATACACCGCATATCGCTGTCACTGACAATGTACCTACGATACAACGTATATCGCTGTTACGATACACCGTATATCGCTGTCACTGACAAATGTACACACCCGCTTCCTAGCATGGTCTTTTATAGTATTATTGCTTTCCAGAATAATCCAGCAAATTCGCACAACACATCCAATCAGAAAGGAAAACGTAACCAAAACTTATTAATATTAATGGAAGAGAATTTACTAGAATGAGCTATCAGGTTCCACTATTATTTTAAACGCCTTTTATACAGTGTTGCAAAATGTTGCCGACACTTTGACGTCACATGTGAGGTCACTAGACAGAGCGCGACTTCGCTCGAACGTTCTGGTCTATTCGCAGCGAAACCACGCATCACAAAAATCGATCGCAACTATCCGTGCGACTTTGATAGAAACTTCCGGTCCAATCCTCTCGCACCACAACAAAGTCAACTCCGCCGCCCTCCGTGCGAACGAGAATGAATCCCACCAAAAAGGCACGTCAGTGATTCGCATCCAAAACAGCTCAAATAAACATCGGATCCCTCCCACGATCAACACACACACACCCGCTCTCACAGAACAACACAACCACAAACGTAACACACACCCTCCCACCCCCACCCCCAATTCCCCCGACCCGGCCCTCGAGGTGACAAGAAGCACTGGCAAAGCATAAGTCATAATACAACTAACACTATTTGATATGGCGCCTAAACTGTGCACTGGGCTCGGGGCGCTTTACAACTAACACTATTTGATATGGCGCCTAAACTGTGCACTGGGCTCGGGGCGCTTTACAACTAACACTATTTGATATGGCGCCTAAACTGTGCACTGGGCTCGGGGCGCTTTACAACTAACACTATTTGATATGGCGCCTAAACTGTGAACTGGGCTCGGGGCGCCTTACAACTAACACTATTTGATATGGCGCCTAAACTGTGCACTGGGCTCGGGGCGCTTTACAACTAACACTATTTGATATGGTGCTTAAACTGTGCACTGGGCTCGGGGCGCTTTACAACTAACACTATTTGATATGGCGCCTAAACTGTGCACTGGGCTCGGGGCGCCTTACAACTAACACTATTTGATATGGCGCCTAAACTGTGCACTGGGCTGGGGGCGTTTTACAACAGACACACACAGTCTGCAAAAAATAAATATGTACAAAGAAGTATTAACAAGACAGAAGAACAAAATTAAACAGCCTTAAAAACACTAGTATGTACATACACGACCACGAACACACACACACACACACACACACACACACACACACCACACACACACACACACACACACACACACACACACACACACACAAACACACACACACACACACACCACACACACACACATACACACACACACACACAAACACACACACACACACACACACACACCACACACACACACACACACACAAACACACACACACACCACACACACACACACACACACACACACACACACACACACATACACGCGCGAACAGGTCCTCAGTAGGCAGACTTGAAGAGATATGTTTTGAGGGAGTGTTTGAAGAAATGACAGCGCTGCGCGTAGAGTATTTCTGACTGCTGCGCCAGGGACCGCCCCAAATCAATATATCATGGAATCTCCATACTGAAACCATAACATGCAATATCAAGCGCGCGCAAGCGTGTGTGTGTGTGTGTGCGTTTGTATGTGTGTGTGTGCGTGCGTGTATGAATGTGTGTACGTGTGTGTGTGTGTGTGTGTGGTGTGTGTGTGTGTGTGCATGTGTGTGTGCGCGTGTGTGTATGCGTGTGTTTTATGTTCTGTGTGTGTGTGTATGTGTGTGTGTATGTGTGTGTGTGTGCATTTGTGTGTATATATATGTGTGTGTGTGTGTGTGCGTGTGTGTGTGTGTGTGTGTGTGTGTGCGTGTGTGTGTGTGTGTGTGTGTGTGTGTGTGTGTGTGTGTGTGTGTTGCCACCTTGTGGTAACGCAACAGTCTGTATCGCAGCATCCCGCCTCGCAGGTCTTGACGTCCTTTGAGTACTGGACTGTGTAGTAGGTTCGTGAGAAGATACCCTCTCTGTAGTACAAACGGCGGGACCTGGTGTATGTACACAGCTTGCTGTCACCTGCACACACATGGAACAGGTCAAGCATCTGTCAGCAACAGCACCATGTTATTTCGGCAGATAAGGATGAGACAAGGCACTATTTTAAAGTCCCTTCTATGTATTGAAGGGACTTTTTAGGGCGGGTCGCGGTGGAGCGAATTTAATAGCATGTCCATGATGTCAAAGGCGGGCAGGCTAAACCTTTAATAATTGAAGTAACAAGATAAAAATTACGTCATGTCTAGTTACGCTAACCTCGCTGCTGAACGTACATTTGGCGCGAAGCGCTGCATGTGCGTATGTATACACTATGTGCGTATGTGTGTGCGTATGTATGCCAAGCTGGACAAGGAGCTGGACAACAGGCTGGCAAAAGCGAACAGTGCTTTCGGGCGACTATTCAAGCGGGTGTGGCACAATCAACAGCTGAAAAAAGGCACCAAGATCAGCGTGTACAGAGCTGTCGTCCTTACCACCCTGCTGTACGGTTCCGAGTCCTGGGCCCTCTACCGCAGCCAACTACGACTAGTCGAACGCTTTCACCAGCGCTGCCTGCGTACCATCCTCAGCATTTACTGGAGTGACTATGTCACCAACGTCGAGGTCCTTGAACAGGCGGAAACTGTGAGCATCGAGGCTTTGCTGCTGCGGACACAGCTCCGCTGGGCGGGGCACGTCTCCAGAATGGAGGATCATCGCCTACCCAAGATCACTCTGTTCGGCGAGCTCGCCACTGGACACCGAGACAGAGGGGCACCAAAGAAGAGATACAAAGACGGTCTCAAGAAGTCACTTAGTGCCTGCCAAATCGACCATCGCCACTGGTCTTCGCTTGCTGCGGACCGTGACACCTGGCGCTCCACCATTCACAAGGCAGCCGTCTCCTTTGAGGACTCTCGCAGAGCTAACCTTAAGGACAAGCGGCTCAGAAGAAAAAACAGAGTTGTCGTAACTCAGAACCCTGACCAGACCTTCCACTGCAGCCACTGCGGTCGAACCTGCCTGTCCCGGATTGGCCTCCGCAGCCACGAAAATGCCTGCAGACGACGTGGGCAAGCCCTATAGAATCTTCGTTTGCGAAGTCAAGCCAAGACCTGTAGTCGAAGTATGATAAACACACCAGACACACACACGTAGAGTTCTTTAAAATAAACCTCGTTCAGCTGCAATCCGTCACACGTGGCTTAAGGATGTAGACAATACTGGAGTAACAGTTCCAACAATATTTAATTCAGCGATGCGATATCCACACAGTAATGCAATTTCAAATGCACAAACTACTGATACAAAGTCTCTTCTGCAATGTCCACACTGCGACACAAAGTTTCTCATACACAGCGTCTCTCGCAATAAACTACGTGTCTCTACAACTGACAAAGCAAGAGAATGTACTAACGGGCTTTCCCAGCGCCCTCCTCATATATACTACGAAATTCTAGAATCATCTACGGAAATCATACAACGCATCCAATCAGAACGAAACACGCAGCCGAAGCTCATTAAAATAAACTTTCCAGAAAAACTATAATAGGCTACAAAAACTCGGCTGCTCACTTCAGCTCTAAATTCTAGCGTATAATTAAGTCACATAAAAGTATGGTAACCGTATCACCACGTTCTATGATAGCTCTAAAAGGTACGAGAACATTCCCAAAACAAAATAAAGGCTGCTCAATTCACGTGCACAGAAAAACAAAAAGTAGCGAAAATGTTGCGATGCCAACTACCCGACATGACACTTACGATGTCACAAGACAGTGCGACCTCTCCAGAACGCACCGGACTAAACACAACAAAACGAAATCGGCTCTACTCACGAACAAAAGAAAATCTTACTAAAAAGGCACGTGAAACGTAACCGTGATAGCTCAAATAAACAACGGATCGTTACCTACGATCAACACACGCACGCTCTCACAGGATAACACAACCACAATCGTAACAGTATGTAAACAAGAGAATCTCCGAAATTTCTGTACACACAAGCTTGAAACTTGGCGAAATACTTTCTTAAGTGGGTGGCTATGAGATCCTTCGAGCATAATGTAATTGAATGTCTCATTGAAGACATAAAGAACCGTTTATAGGAAGTCGGTTGACCCAGATTAGAGTCCGTAATTTTTGACATATTTACTTGAACTTTTGCATATAGCTAGTTTGAAGAAAGACATTGGATGAGTTCATTTAGCCAGCTTTGTAGCCTTTCAACTTCTTAGTAAAAGTTAATTCTTTTCATAAAATAATTAAAACAGTAAAAAAACAACCTTGACTTCTAGATAAATTCAGACAGTGCCGGTGACGTAAAAAAAGCAACTCCGTCACCACGCAGACATACTGTAAATATGACGTAATTCTCTTTCTCTCTCGCTTGCTCTTTCTCACACAGCGCCTACGCGCATCTCCAAGAGGCATAGATCCTCATGTGCCCCGAGGGCGCATAAACATCTATGCCTCTTGAGGATGTTTGGAGCGTGCGCATGCATTCAGGCACACGCACACACATACACACACATCGACGCGTTTTCAGAAGAGCATGCAGGTATACTTGAGACATGAGACATGAAATGATCTTCCTAAACCATTGAGACACAGTGAGTCTAGTGCCAGTTTTAAACACAGCCTTAAAACCCATCTTTTCCCATCTTGATTATCAGTCTTCATGTAATTAGTTATTTTCTGTTCTCCTGTGTAATTGTACATGTGGCTTTTTGATTATCAGTGTTCATGTAAATAGTCATTTTCTGTTTTCTGTGTAATTGTACATGTGGCTTTGTCAACTTTTTGTGTAATATTTTCCTTGTTCATATGTACGGCGCCTAGAGCATCTTACCATGTATAGGCGCCTTATAAATCTTCCTTATTATTATTATTATTATTATTATTATTATTATTATTATTATTATTATTATTATTATTATTATTATTATTACTTAGTATATCATGTAGCTAGGTAACGTTGGCCTGATTTCATACAAGTTAAAGCAAGACTGAAATTGTACCGTGAAATTCTAGTTTTCTCATATCACGTTAAATATAAAATTACGTAAAAACAAAACAAGATTGGATGAACCATAACCCACAAAGTCTCTTCTATATGAGAGCTTGTCTTCGCTTTCAAGGGTCTCTACCTTTTGTTTTTGACTTGATTCTGATGTTGAAATATCTCCTTTTGAAAAAGCCTTGCAAATCTGCCAATGGTTCATATTGAACTCTATTAGGGGCGCGCACAGTGCTTACGCGTCATTGGTTTGTCAATCGTCATTCGTGATGACGTTTTTTTTTTTTTTTTTTTTTTTTTTTTTTTTTTTATTTTTTTTTTTACGTAATTTTATATTTAACGTGATTTGAGATTCGCTTTCGCTTCAAGACTTGGGAAAATGGTGACACAACTAGAATTTCACGGTACAATTTCAGTCTGGCTATAATTTGTGTGAAATAAGGTTGACTTTACCAAGCTACACGCTATACTAAGTATACCTGCATTTTCTTCTGACAGCGCGTCGATGTGTGTGTAAGCGTTTGCTTGTGCGTGCGTGCATGCGCGCGCTCCAAATATCCTCAAGAGGCATAAATGTTCATGTACCCTCCGGGCACTTGAGGATCTATGCCTCTTGGAGATGTGCACATATGTGTCATTGGTTTGTCAAAGGTCATTTGTCATGACGTATGTTTTGTTTTTACGTAATTTCATATTTAACGTGATATGAGTTTCGCTTTCGATTCAAGACTTGCGAAAATGGTGACAAAACTAGAATTTCGCGGTACAATTTCAGTCTTGCTATAATTTGTGTGAAATCAGGTTGACTTTACCTAGCTACATGCTATACTAAGTACACGAGTCACCTGCATGCTATTCTGAAAACGTCGATGTGTGTGTATGTGTATGTGTGTGCATGCCCGTGAGTGCATGCGCGCGCTCCAATCATCCTCAAGAGGCATAGATGTTCATGCACCCTCCGGGCACATGAGGATTTATGCCTCTTGGAGATGCGCGCATATGTGTGTGTGTGTGTGTGTGTGTGTGTGTGTGTGTGTGTGTGTGTGTGTGTGTGTGTGTCCTCAGTGGTCCTCGCTTGCTGTGGACCGTGACACCTGACGCTCCACCATTTACAAGGCAGCTGTCTCATTTGAGGACTCTCGCAGAGCTAGCCTTAAGGACAAGCGGCTCAGGAGAAAAAACAGAGATGCCGCAACTCAGAACCCTGGCCATACCTTCCCCTGCAGCCACTGCGGTCGAACCTGCCTGTCCCGGATTGGCCTCCGCAGCCACGAACAAGCCTGCAGACGTCGTGGGCAACTCCTATAAAATCTTCGTTCGCGAAGTCAAGCCAAGAGACTAATAGTACCAAATTACACAAAGAAAAATTAGGAGACATTAACTCTTACCAGTTCGCTCTATTTGAGGCCAGTGAACAAAATAACTTTTACCCTCACACATGACCAAGAACAAATGCTGCTGAAAGCTCTTCTAGTGGTCAAAAGTTGGCTTATTATACATCATATTAAAGTGCACTGAGTCAGCTTTCAGTCAGGATAAGTAAAAAGTCTGTACTTAACGTAGTTTAGAAGTTGTTGTTTATTTAGCGATGAAGAAAAAATGGTGTCCGGTTTCCAAAAACAGTTTTCACGAAAGTCACTAAGAAGAAAATTTTTTCGTTTCTTGCCCCTTTGTTTAAAATGTGAATCCAGTGTGTGGACAAATCATTTCTACACATTTTTGTGAAGTTTCAAGAAAATGTGTTTGAATTTCTAAGAGTTACACAACATAATCTACACCGGTCAAGGGCAGGAAAAAGTGGGCGTGTCAACACCTGGCATGACTGAGACAACAAACATGTGCTTCTCTGAAAATCTCTGACTTGCTGAAAATATCACTGAGGCAATACACAGCAAGTAATAAAACTTGTTTATGTACTTCATAAAGTTTCACGATTCTGAACCAGACAATAGGTAAACAAAGACTCACATGGATAGAACATGGTCAAACCAAAATAGAAAGTGTCACAATGACCTGCGATGGTTTTCTTTCATTTTTTCCACATCGCTGGTGCTAGAATCATTTTCAGTGGCCTGGTTGCTGGAAGATTCCCCTTCATTGAGATACACTTCACTTTCGGACTCAGATGAACTCATTTTGACGGAATATTCGCAGAGAGAAATCGCAAGCAGTGAAAATAACGCAGTAGGGAAAGCAAGATGGCAGACGTAGTGACTCAATCGATAACAAAGGTCACGAACAAACTCAAAATTAATATTTTTTTCATTCTATCATATGAAAGTGACTTTCTAATGTCAATAAGTTATGACAATAATACTGAGAGTAAAAATTAATTGGTTTTAATTCAGTAAACACGATGGAATTTTCCATGGGCGTGGCTTCGTATGTATACATACGATGGCCAAGGGAGCGAACTGGTAAGAGTTAAACATGAAAAGACATTAAACAAAATTCATTCATTCATTCGGTCATACAAAAACAAACGAAAACATAAAATACATGAAACGCGCGCACACACATACACGCTCGCGCGCACACACAGACACGCGCTAATGATAACTTGACCTATATACGAAGCAAATCATTTGGATCATAGTGAAAATTCACTTCAGGCAGCAAAAATTATTTGGATTATAATAGAAACTTGAATTAACATAATTAGGTGATTATTATTAGTATGGACAAACCATACGGCAGCATGCACTGATTATACGATAAGCACATGTTTGATACGGATACTTGTGGTAGATTATGTATCAGCAGACAAGTACTTGAGGAGGCATTCCTTGAAAGAGGAGAGGGAGCTAGCGTGTGTTATACATGTAGGCAGTTTGTTCCAGAAAGATGCACCTGAGAAAGATACACTGGTTTTAAATAGATCTATCCTGGGGCGAGGTGTAATAAAGTTTCGTCTTGAAGTAAAATAACCTGAACTTGCCTTGGTAAAGAGCTTACAAAGATATTCTGGGTGAATCTCATTCCAGATTTTATACACAAACACACCCTTGTTTAAGAGGTGATGCTTGCTAAGAGGTAGCATTTTCAGTTTTTTTAAGTCTTTCGTCAGTTGTCAGGGCTGAATCAGGCAGGATATGTTTCGCTGCTCTCCGATGCAGGGAGTTAAGCCTCTTCAAGTGTATGTCACCGCTGCCATCCCATATCGTGGACGCATAATCGATGTGGGATTTGACATGTGCATTGTAAAATAACTTGCGGGCATCAACATTGATAAAGTACTTCAACTTTGAAAGCATAAAAACATTTCTGGCAACAGTTTTACATACAGCATTTATGTGCGATTGCCACTTCATCTGGTCATCAACAACTACACCAAGTAATCGGTGTTCCGTGATCTGTGTAACGATGTCGTTATGGATAGTCAGGCTGAGTGTAAGTGGCTTGAGCTGGTGCTTCTGACGGGTTGCTATCGTCATGCATTCCGTTTTGGAAGGATTTAAAATCATTTCATTGTTTGAGCACCAAGTGGAAATTTCGCTCAAACCCTGCTGTAAACGGCCATTTAAAGAATCAATACTCTTGTCCGGGGTGTGAATTGTGGCGTCATCAGCGAATAAATCACATGAAATTTTGTCGCTAGTCAAATGTAGCGGCAGGTCATTTATAAAGAGGCAAAACAGAAGAGGCCCTAGGACTGAATCCTGGGGAACTCCCCGTGTTACTAATCCGCTTGAGGAGTATGATCCATTGACCATGACGCGCTGCTGTCTGTCGCTAAGATATGAGGCGAAAAGTGGAGTTGTGCCATGGTGGTAAAGAGATTTCTGGCTGTAGTTATTTGAGGAAGAAATGCATTTATTGCCAAACGAACTACCGAAATACACATTTAGCTTGGAAAGTAGAAGTTTATGGTCCACAAGATCAAAGGCTTTTCGTAAGTCAATAAATACAGCGCCAGTAATTTCGCCCTGATTTATTGAGCGTAGCCACACATCAGTTAGACGTGCTAGGGCCGTGTGACAGCTGTGCTTTGGTCTGAATCCCGACTGAAGGGGATGGATTAATGTATGATTTTCTAAATATTCCAAGAGATGTTTATGGATATGCCGTTCCAGTGGTTTACTAAGGATGGACAATAGTGAGATGGGGCGATAGTTATTAACATCAGTCATATCTCTTGTTTTCGGGAGGGGTATAACCTTGGCCTTTTTAAGTTCCTTTGGGAAAATATTCGTTTGAATGCACAAGTTATAAATATAGGTTATTGTTTCAATAACATAAGGAATAGCTAATTTAAGTATTTTGGGGCGGATTTCATCTGGCCCGGACGATTTCTTATTCTTCATTGAACTAACTGGCCTACCGACTTCGTGCACTGCCAGTGGTGGAATCACGAAAAGATCAGATCCTGCAGTTCGCGTTCTACAAACATCAACTAGTTTGTCTGAGCAAGAGTAGGGCTGAGAACTTGCTTCTGAAGGGACAAGAGACTCGGCAACTGAGAGGAAATGGTCGTTAAACATGTCTGCAGTCAGAACAGAAGGGATTAAATGAGATTTGTTACACTTGCCTCCAGTCACTACGGCCATAGCGCGCCAGAGCGTGGACATGTCTTTGTCTTGTTTCATCAAGCGATCAATGAACGATTTTTTAGCCTGTCGCACAAGAGATTTTACGCGATTACGCTCACGCTTAAATTCAGTGAAGCGCTTCTGCTGTCTCAGATCATCTCTCACCCGCATGGCTTGAATGATGTCTTGAGTAAGCCACGGCGGGAGTGATGCGTGTTTGACGCGTCTCCTCCGCAGGGGCGCATGTTTATTTAAGATCTTAAGAAAGATGGTATACCAAACAGACAGAGCGCTGTCAGGGTCAGATTTACTAAATACTTCATCAAAAGGTGCGCTGTTAAGATCAAACAGAAACTCGCTATCATTAAAACTTTTAAAGGAGCGATAGGTGATATACGTATGGCATTCTTTCTTTGCTTTAGGGAGTTTAGTAGACCACGTACAGCGGATGGGAAAGTGGTCGCTGATACTAAGGTTACCGACAGATACATTATGAACAGACTCTGGCTTGGTTGTGTATATATGATCTATGAGTGTGGATGTTGTTTGTGTGATCCGTGTGGGTGAAGTGATTAACTGTTGCAGACCCAACAACGTTAACGTAGAGTCCCACGCATGGTGAGGCTTTAGCATGTCTATGTTAAAGTCTCCCATGAGGATGACATTGGAGTTGGGATGAGAGAGAGAGAGAGAGAGAGAGAGAGAGAGAGAGAGAGAGAGAGAGAGAGAGAGAGAGAGAGAGAGAGAGAGAGAGAGAGAGAGAGAGAGAGAGAGAGAGAGAGAGAGAGAGAGAGAGAGAGAATGAATGATACTTTATTTCTCAAGGACGGAAACAGTAGGCGCACAGGCCTCTTTTCGTGTTTGTCCTTGCTAAACTACAACATTAAAAACAACATTAAAACAACATGTTAACAGCACAAACAAGCGGCTACACCCATAGGCCACTTGTGTTACATTCCGATATAAGTTCACAAGTCGCTGAAGGTTACATACACACACACACACACACACACACACACACACACACACACACACACACACACACACACACACACACACACACACACACACACACACACACACACACACACACACACACATCAATTGACAGGGTCGAGCGGGAGGGGGGGGGGGCGATGTAAAGTGAGTGTTTATAGACAGCGACTGCGCGCTTATGACACAGCTACTCTTGTGTAGGAATATAGTGAACAGGCAAAACACTACAGAGAAGAGAGATAATAAAAACTAACAAGTGCAAAACGGAGGACCACAACAATGCGTTAAAAAAAGGAAATCATTGACACGGCTCTTTTGGCCACATTATCTACGTTTCTTTTGCTCTGAGATGTATTTAAAAGCTATCGTCCTAAACAATTGAAGATGTCTCGTTTGCTGTATGTGTGGGGGAAGTGAGTTCCATAAATAGGAACCCGCGTACGAAAAGCTGGATTTATACAAGTCAATTCGGGGCCGTTCAATGACGAGACTGTTCCTCGAAGTGCTGTAAACCCTTTCGCTCTCAGTGAAAAGCTTAGTCAGGTAGAGGGGGGCTTTCCCGTTCAGTGCTTTGTGCATAAGTACGCACTTATTTAACGTAAGGTGTTGATGTTGCCTGAAGCTTTTCCTCTAAAGTTAGAATGGGGATTGGGAGGATCAGTTTAACTGCACGCTCTATACGTTTTATGTAAGAGTTGAAAAATAGCTTACTCGTCTTAGTATCAATGATAGATTTTAATCTTGACAGTAAAAATAGCTTCTTTGATAATGTTTTCCCTAGTTGTGTTAGATGGGGCAACCAGCACAGTTGTTCGTCAACAATTACTCCGAGGAGACGATATTCCTTGACTTTCTCAATGGGAACTGAACCAAAAGAGAGGCTACGTGAATGGGGGCGGAGCTGATGCTTTTGGCGTGTTGTGATTAGCATGCTTTTCGTTTTAGATGGATTAACAAGCATTTGATTATTTTTGCACCACAGTGAGACCTCCTGAAGACTAAGCTGAAGATTTCTTGATATTTCAGGTACAGTTTTCCCGCTCGCGTGAAGAGTTGAATCATCGGCAAACATGTCACATTCAGTATTTGGATTCAATATATGAAGTGGAAGAGCGTTTTCAAAGAGGCGAGCAGTAGCCTGGACGAGTACACAGATGCAGTGACGTCGTACATAGGCTTTTGTGAGGAGGCCTGTGTCCCGACCAAGACCGTCCGCATCTTTGTCAATAACAAGCCGTGGTTCAGCCGCTCAGTCAAGGTAAAACTTGACGCTAAGAACGAGGCCTTCAAGAGTGGCGACGGGGAGCAGTACAGAAAGGCCAAAGCTGCGCTGCGTCGCGAGATCAGCAGGGCGAAGGCGACCTACATGAAGAAAATCGACGACCAATTCTCCTCCAACAACATGCGAGAGGTGTGGCGGGGTTTGCAGCAGGCCACCGGCTACAAGCAGGGGGCAACAACTCACGACGACATGGACCCGGAGCTCCCGGACAGGCTGAACCTGTTTTACAGCAGGTTTGACCAGAAAAATCCCACTCCTGGATACCGTCCTCCGCTTCCTGGAGACGCGTCGACTCTGACGCCGCCCTTCAGCGTTCGGGAGGCGGAGGTAAAACGTCTCTTCCAGAGACAGAATCCCAGGAAAGCCTCGGGTCCCGACCACGTGTCTACGGCTGCCTTGAAGTTCTGTGCTGACCAGCTCGCTCCTGACTTCACCGATATCTTCAATATCTCTCTACAGCAGATGTCGGTGCCGCGGTGCTTCAAGTCGTCCGTGATAGTTCCTGTTCCCAAGAAGTCAAAGGTCACCCAGCTGAACGACTACCGCCCCGTGGCACTGACGTCTGTTGCCATGAAAGTCCTGGAGCGGCTTGTTCTTCGCTACCTGAGGGTATCCACGGGGCACTTGCTTGACCCAATCCAGTTTGCCTACCAAGCGAACAGGTCAGTGGATGATGCAGTCGCACTGGGCCTGCATTTCATCTTGCAGCACCTGGAGACGCCACGCACCTATGCCAGAGTTTTGTTTATTGACTATTCCAGTGCTTTCAACACCATCATCCCTCACAAACTTTTCGACAAACTAGTTCACCTCAATGTTCACCCCTCCATATGTCACTGGATCCTTGACTTTCTTTTGGACCGCCCGCAGGTCGTAAGACTCTACAATTCACACTCTGCCGCTGTAACACTGAAAACTGGCGCTCCACAAGGATGCGTTCTCTCTTCGCTTCTCTTTACCCTGTTCACAAATGACTGTGTCTCGGCAACCCCGTCTGTGAACATTTTGAAATTTTCTGATGATACCACCCTTGAGGGCCTGTTGTCTGATGCCGACGAAACTGTGTATCGAGACGAGGTTCGGAGAACGGTCAACTAGTGCTCGGAAAATGACCTGGAACTGAATGTCTCAAAGACAAAAGAGGTGGTGATTCAAAGTCCCGATATTGCCCCTTGTCATCAATGGGGAAACCGTAGAACAAGTCGACTCGTTCAAATTTCTCGGCTCCATCATCTCGAGCAACAAGACATGGCACAATTAAACCTAAGCCCCAAAACAAACACTCTGTACCCAGCTGTCCCTGGCATAATCCGATCACTAGATGACCTGGGGCCGCAAGCCGCCTGTGTGGTACGGGAGCGGCCACTGGGGATAAGATACTGGGTACGGTAAAAGCCGGGTGGAATGCAGGTAACGGTGACACAGGTAGTCCGGGTGGCGTGACCTGCGGCCAGAAGTACGTAGTTGCATGGAAAACACAAAGCGAAGGGGTCCGATGCAGCTTCCACACGGTGGTAAAGGAGCGGCTGGGAGAAAGGGAAGTTGGAGGCAAAAGCAGCACCCGACCCGCCCTGTTTGGCACCTGTGAGTTCATTGGAAGGCGGCGCACTCTGTTCCTCGTAAGACTGGATGCCGACAGCCGTAGTAGCTTGCCGTCCGCCAGAGGCTGAGGGACCAATGTCACTGGTATTGTTACTACCTTTGGGAGGTGAGAGCAGAGTATTGTGGGCTGGCTCCCACCGGCGGACAGGAAAAGTCTGTGATGGTTGGCGCATGGTACCGTCTGAATTCTGAGTGGGATGGTCAGGTCCTGGTCTCCGGCCCTCAGCCGAATTTACTACCTGAGTACGATCGCTGTCCGAGCATTGCCCGAGAGAGAGAGAGAGAGAGAGAGAGAGAGAGAGAGAGAGAGAGAGAGAGAGAGAGAGAGAGAGAGAGAGAGAGAGAGAGAGAGAGAGAGAGAGAGAGAGAGAGAGAGAGAGAGAGAGAGATCAATGAATCAATGAATCAATGAATCAATGAAACTTTATTTTACAACGGTTTAGGCATTGACATCGTCATCGACACAGCCATTTTACAAACCTGCCGTTGCTAACAACTACAAGACTAACTACAAATATACATACATATAAGTAAACATAATACTTGCAAAGAGATGACAACACTATTCACATAGACAGACATACTCATAGACTCACAGACACCCCCCACCCCACCCACCCCCCTTCACACATAGACAGAGCTAAGTAGTCCAAATGATAAATGAAAAGGATAACAGACTTAATTGGGAATAAATTGGACCCAGCATAAAAAGAAACATATAATACAAGTGGTTAAGTCATCCCTACGAGTGATCCACAAAATATTTGCAGATACCCTTTTTAAAACAGGCTAGCGAGGAGGCGGATTTTACGGATTTTAGAGAGAGAGAGAGAGAGAGAGAGAGAGAGAGAGAGAGAGAGAGAGAGAGAGAGAGAGAGAGAGAGAGAGAGAGAGAGAGAGAGAGAGAGAGAGAGAGAGAGAGAGAGAGAGAGAGAGAACGAATGAATGAATGAATGAATGAATGAATGAATGAATGATACTTTATTTCTCAAGGATGGAAACAATAGACGCACATGCCTCTTTTTACGTTTGTCCTTGCTAAACTACAACATTAAAAGCAACATTAAAACAATATGTTAACAGCACAAAACAAGCGGCTACACCTACAGGTCACTTGTGTTACATTCCAATACAAGTTCCAAAGTCGCTGAAGATTACACACACACATAGCAAAATGACAGGGTCTTGGGGGTGGGGGGGGGGGTGCGATGTAAAGTGTTAAAAGCGACTGCACGCTTATGAAACGGCAGCTACTCATGTGTAAGAATTTAGTGAGCAGGCAAAACACTACGATAAAGAGAAATATTATGTAAAAATTAACAATTGCAAAACGGAGGACCACAGGAAATCATTGACATGGCTCTTTTGGACATATTATCTACGTTTCTTTCAAGTTTGCTTAGAGATGTATTTAAAAGCTTTCGTCCTAAACAATGGAAGATGTCTCGTTTGCTGTATATGTGGAGGAAGTGAGTTCCATAAATAGGCACCCGCGTACGAAAGGCTGGATTTAAACAAGTCAATTCGTGGGTCAAATGGTTGTTGTGATGCGTCTAGTGTGGTAGTGTAGCGTCTGTGCTTGTCGCTCTCGCTTTCAGCTCCCACCGCTGGCTAGCAGTTTTGCGAAAAGGGGAGCAGAACATGTCAGTCTCTCCCTGCCAGTACACAGCCTCTCCAACAACAAGCCTCATGTAGTGCCTCCTCGTGGTGACTCATGGTAACCGAGCACCTTACGGACTCGGGCTGAACTACAGAGGACTCGGAGGAGATCTGGCCCCCAGACATGCGGCATGCAGGCCCATCGATGTGTGGACAAGCCCTGATGCCCATGAACCAGATCCCCAGCTATGGGTAAATAGCCCCACTGCCTTGTGGGTGCCTTGGGAGAGGCAAAGGCTAGGGGAGTAAACCCTATACAAATCCGGGCAGGGATGCTCGATAGCCTTGGTTGGCAGATTTCCTTCGAGAAGGAAAACTCCGAGGAAAAACCTGAGTAGATGGGACCCATAAGCCTTGGTCGGCAATCCATCTAGGAGAAGGATACTCCAAAACTAAACCATCCTGTGCTCCCAGGAAAGGCCTTTTGGCCAGGAGCTAAGGGTGAGGTAACCCCGACAGAAACCCCGAGTGCTGAAGACGGAGGTACTGGGCTGCACAGCGCACTCTAATAAACCACAGTACCATGCATACACAGCCATATGACACTTGGAGATGGATTCAAGAGGAATGGTGCTCGCCCTGTGGAGTCTCACCAGGCAGGTGCAGTACCGGGCTCTGCGCCTCTTCAGAGCCCACCCCCAGCGACTGGAGGACCTTCCCAACTGTCTCGAGGAGCCAGGGGACTGGGAAGTAGAGCGACTGGCCAGCGAAAAAACAAGACCAGAGACAAAGAAAAAGCCAATGTGAACATCATGCACTGGAATGCCGAAGGGGTTACCAACAAGAAAACAGAACTAGAGCACTTTCTGCATGAAAACAGCATAAACATCTGCTGTATACAAGAGACACACCTGCAAGAAGGGAAACCCTTTAAGGTCAGAGGATATCAGGTCTTCCGAAGTGATCGCCAAGGGAGGAAGAAAGAGGGGGTTATGACCCTAGTTAGAAACAACCTGAATGCCAGCGAAACCAGGAGATTCATGGAAGAGGCAGAATACATCCAGGTCAAGGTAACCACCAGTGACAGCACCCTTGACCTTGTCAACTACTACTGCCCTAATGATACGTTGCTGTCCCTCGACACTATCCAGGTCCCGGACAGTGGATTCCTCATCACTGGTGACTTCAACAGCCAGTCCCAGAGTTGGGGATATGACACACTGGACAAGAGAGGAGAAGACATTGAGGAGTGGCAAGATGAAAACCACCTGATACTTGCCAATGACCCTGAGGACCAACCTACCTTCTACTCTCGCCGCTGGCACACCACCACTACACCGGACCTAGCGCTTTGCACTGAAGATGTTCTAAGTGCCTCAGCAGAACAGTAGGACCACAGCTAGGAGGAAGTGACCACCGCCCTATCCTCCTAACCCTAAAAGGATGCACAGCAGCTAGCTCGCCACACCGGCCAAGATGGAACTACCGAAAGGCAGACTGGCGCTTGATCAGTATCCGAACAAATGAGCTAATGCAAGACCTCGCTGTGTCTGGAAGGAACATCAACAATGTGGTCAGAGAGTTTAATGACATTATCAGTAAGGCAGCCAAGGAATCCATACCTCGAGGGGTCCGGAAAAACTACACCCCATACTGGACCGCAGATCTTCAGACAGCACATGACAACCTCACTAGGGCCAGAGAAGACGCTGAAACCAACCCCAGCCAAGAAAACAACATCAAGCTACAACACAGTAAGGCCCAGTATCTGAAGATGAAGTTGGAGTGCACAAGAAGAAGTTGGAGAGAGAAGACTGCAAGACTAAACATGGACAGGGACACCACGAAGTTGTGGAGACTGACCAAGGCGTTGAACGATGAGGGCACCAGGGAACAGAAGATCACCTTGGAAGAAGAAGGGAAAGCACTGACTGGTAGGAAAGCTGCAAACATGTTTGCACAGATCTATGCGAAAGAAAGTGACATCACTGTCCCACGAATGCTTGCGAAAGAAATCAGACAGGAAGAAAGAGAGAGAACAAGAGACGTGAACATCCATGATGCAATGAAGAAGGACATCACCCTTCCAGAACTGAAGATGGCCATCAAACAGCTGAAGAAGAAAAAATCTCCAGGTCCAGACAGCATCTCAAACGAGATGTTACAACACCTTGGCAACACTGCCTTAATGAAGCTACTGGACATCTTTAACCACAGCTGGAGAGGAGGACAGGTACCCCAGTGCTGGAAGGAAGCCAGGATGATCCCAATTTTGAAGAAAGGGAAGAATAAGTCCAAAGCCCTGTGTTATCGCCCCATCAGCCTGACAAGTTGTGTGTGCAAGACCATGGAGCGCATCATCAACAAGCGCCTGCAGTGGTACCTGGACTCTGAGAGCATTATCGTGCCAGAGCAAGCTGGCTTCAGAAGCTACAAGAGTACAGAAGACCAGACAACACACCTTGCACAGGTCATAGAAGATGCCTTTCAAGATCAGAAGGTGACATTAGCTGCCTTCATTGACCTACAGAAGGCTTTCGACAATGTGTGGAAGGATGGTCTCCTTGTGAAACTCCTTCGCAGTGGCATCCAAGGGAATACGTACCGGTGGACCAAGTCATACCTGCACAATCGCAGAGCCCGTGTGACAGTGGATGGGTACTGTGGCCAAAAAGTGCTGTTGCGTCAGGGGGTGCCACAGGGGGGAGTCCTGTCACCGACACTGTTCATACTTTTCATCAACGACCTTGTGCCAGAGCTACCAAAAGGAGTACACGCAGCCCTGTACGCAGACGACCTGGTACTCAGGTGCACAGAAGAGTATGCAACAACTGCTACATACAGGATGCAGCTAGCCCTGGACAGGCTGACAGACTGGACCAACAACTGGTGTGTGACCATCAACACAGAAAAATCATCAGCCACACTCTTCTCTCTCTCCAACAAGGCAAAGGCTGGCAACCTAACACTGGGCAACACCCCGCTGCGGTATGAAGACCAACAGACATACCTGGGAGTCACCCTTGACAAGAGGCTGACGTGGAAGCCGCACATTTGGAATGCAGAAGCGAAAGCTAGAAGAAAGCTGAACATCATGAGAAAACTGGCTGGAACACAATGGGGAGCCAATGAAAAGATCCTCAAAAATGTATATCAAGGCACAGTGAGACCACACCTTGAGTACGGATCTAATGCATGGTTGACGGCAGCCCAGTCACACCAGCAGACCATTGACAGAGTTCAGAACCAGGCACTGCGTATCATCACCGGCGCAATGAGATCCACACCAATTGAAAAGATGGAAGAGACAACAGGCATCCCACCCCTGCGCATGAGAAGAGATTGCAAAGCCTTGATACAGTCCACAAAGGTCAAGTCTTCCAAAGACCATCCTATGAACGCTAGGATGAAACAACCAACCTCAGGGAGACTGAAAAGATCAAGCTTTGTGAAGGAGACGAGAGCACTGCAGAGAAAACACCAGGCAAAGCTGCCTGCGCAGGTAGAGGCTCTGAATCCTGCTAGCGACCTTCCACCTTGGGAAAGTAAGCCAGAAAACATCACCATCTCTTCCACGGTACCCTACATCACCACCAGAGATGAGCACAGCACCGTGAGCAAGAAAGCCCTGACACTGGCCATGCTCGAAGAAAAGTATCCCCAGGAAGCATGGATACGGGCATACACCGATGGATCAGCCACAGATGCAGTTCAGGATGGAGGGGCTGGGGTGTACATTCAGTACCCAAACGGAAAATGGCAGGCAGAGGCAGTACCAACAGGCCTTCACTGCACAAATTACAGAGCTGAGGTGGAAGCCCTAGTCCGCGCAGCTAACACCCTTAGTAGCACTGCAGACCCTGATGCCCAGATTGTCTTCCTTACTGATGCCATGTCTGTCCTTGAGGCAGCAACAGCAAGCAAACTGCCACGTCTACAAGAGGCACTGCAAAACATCAAGTGCACCAGACTGGTGCTGCAGTGGATCCCTTCACACTGTGGCATCTACGGCAATGAAGAAGCTGACAGAATGGCAAAAGTGGGCGCAGAGAAAGAACAAGATGAAAATGGAGTCAGCTTCACAGAGATGAAGACCATCATTAAGTCTGTGTACAGACCACCACAACGGCCCCTAGACAGTTACCATCAGCTGTCCAGACAAGAGCAGGTGACCATCTTTCGTCTGAGGACTGGGCACAACCGACTCAATTTTCACCTGCACAGACGCTTCCACCTCGTGCCATCTCCCCTGTGCCCTTGTGGAGAAGCAGAGCAGACCGCAGAGCACATCCTCCAGGACTGTGGGAACCACCAGCCGCTGAGGGAGGAGATATGGCCGAAGCCCGCCACTCTACAAGAGAAACTGTACGGGCCTGTGGAGACGCTAAAGAAGACCACAGATTTCATTTTGAGAGCCAAACTCCAAGTGTGACGGCGTTCGAGAAGAAGAAGAAGAACAAGTCAATTCGGGGCCGTTCAATGACGAGACTGTTCCTCAAAGTGCTGTAAACCCTTTCGCTCTCAGTGGAAAGCTTAGCCAGGTAGAGGGGGGCTTTCCCGTTCAGTGCTTTGTGCATAAGTACGCACTTATTTAACGTAAGGTGTTGATGTAAAGGAAGGAGCCCTGTTGCCTGAAGCTTTTCCTCCAAAGTTAGAGAGGGGATTGGGAGGATCAGTTTAACTGTGCGATTGTATAGAGAATTAATCCGCTTAATATTAGCCTTACTACAGCCGTCCCAAATAGTAGATGCGTAGTCAATGTGAGGTTTTATGTAGGAGTTAACAAATAGCTTTTGTGCCTTAGAATCAATGATAGATTTTAATCTTGACAGTAAAAAATAGCTTCTTTGATAATGTTTTCCCTAGTTGTGTTAGATGGGGCAACCAGCACAGTTGGTCATCAACAATTACCCCGAGGAGGCGATATTCCTTGACTTGCTCAATGGGAACTGAATCAAAAGAGAGGCTAAGTGAATGGGGGCGGAGCTGATGCTTTTGGCGTGTTGTGATTAGCATGCTTTTCGTTTTGGATGGATTAACAAGCATTTGATTATTTTTGCACCACAGTGAGACCTCCTGAAGACTAAGCTGAAGATTGCTTGAAATTTCAGGTACAGTTTTCCCGCCCGCGTGAAGAGTTGAATCATCGGCAAACAAGTCACATTCGGTATTTAGATTGGATATATGAAGTGGAAGATCATTTATAAACAAACAGAAAAGTAACGGTCCTAGTATGGATCCCTGGGGCACGCCATACTCAACACGCTTTTCAGAAGAGAAGGTAGCATTGATGTACACAGTTTGAATTCTCCCTATGATATATGAACGAAAGAAAGAGAGTGTCCCTGGGCTGTTATTGTTAAAGTAGCAGTCTAGTTTCTCTAATAAAATTTCGTGGTTTATAAGGTCGAACGCTTTTTTTAGGTCTAGAAAGACAGTACCAGACATTTTGTTTCTGTTGACGTTGAGCAGCCAAGTGTCAATCATATGAACCAAGGCAGTGTGACACGAATGTTTAGGGCGAAACCCAGATTGATATTTATTCAGGAGAGACTTTTCTTCCAGGAATTCGAGAAGATGTTTGTGTACATGCTTCTCAATAGGCTTCGACAGAATAGATAATATGGATATAGGCCGAAAATTATTTGGATCAGATGTGTCTTTTGTTTTGGGTATAGGTACCACTTTAGATTTTTTGAAAGCCGCCGGAAAAATATTATTTTGAATACATAGGTTGAAAATATAGGTTAAGCTTTCCACAATGTATGGAAGATTAAGTTCGAGGATAAAACCATTGATACCATAAATGCCAGCTGACTTTTTGTTCTTGAGACTAGAGATAAATCTGCCCACTTCATGCACAGCGATGAAGGGGATATTAAAAGCATCGCCCGCAGACAGTCTTTGCTTACAAAAGTCAGTAAGCTTCTGCGATGCGACATGTTCCACCTGATCCAAACCTTCAGCATGTAGTAAAGATTTCGGGGCTAAAATGAAGTGGTCGTTTAAAAGCATCGGCTGTAAGGTTGGCAGTCGTATTTGCAGAACAAATTTTAAGATTGATAGTTAGTAAGTTTAACACTTTCCATATTGAAGACGGATTCCCGCCACGCATGCTTTTCTCTACCAGTGCTTTTTGTGCCTCCAGGATAAGATATTTGACTCTGTTACGTAACCTTTTGAACTCAATAAAATCTTTGTCCCGCTTAGCTCGATTTTTAGCTTTCATGGTTTGTTTAATCTCCTCCGTAATCCAGGTGGGGGGCTCACGGCACCGGACTCGTTTCCTTTTTAAAGGGACATGCTTATTTAGCACTCCGAGGAACAACTCAAGCCACAGTGAGAGCGCTACATCAGGGTCATTGTGATTGTAAAATTCATGGAACGGTAAAAAACTGAGGTCATGAAGGAAACTATCTCTATCTAGTTTTCTAAAACATCTGTAAGTAGTGTATAGATGTTGGGTTCGGCTCTGTTTAGGAACATAACATGACCATGTACAGGTGATGGGAAAGTGGTCACTGACAGCTAGTGAAGAGACATCAGTTTCCGTGTTAGCTTGAGGGTTGTTAGTATAGATGTGGTCAATCAAAGTAGACGAAGAGAGTGTTACTCTGGTTGCAGTGGTAATCATCTGTTTTAGTCCAAACAGCATTGTTGTACATTGCCACATCGAATGGGGTTTTGAGATGTCAATGTTAAAATCACCGAGAATGAGTATATCCCTGCCTGTGTCATTCACTTTATCCATTACCTGTACAAAGTCATCATACCACTCGGCGGTGGATGCTGGATTCCTATACACAAAGCCAACTAGCAGTGGCGAAGTGTTAGGAAGCTTGACTTCCAACCACACGCATTCCACCTCCTTGGTCTCAAGACGTCTGCGTACCCTGTGCTGAACAGTGATGTGCACATAAACAGCTAGCCCAGTATGTCCAGGAGAAGTTGCATCACGTCGAATAAGAGAAAAATTCGGAATACTGACACATGCGTCAGTGATTCGAGAGTCCAGACGAGATCAGTGAGACCAAAGAGGTGGAAATGTGACGGCTGGTTCAGCAACAGGGAAACATCATGTACTTTCGGATATAAATGATACACATTTAAATGTCCGACTTTCAATCCTTGAGTGGCTGAGCCAGTGGATCAACTCGCCATATTGTTCGTTGTATATAGACACTAGTGTACACACGACGACAAAAGAACTCCTTCAGTTGCCACATTCCTTCTGCCATTGAAGATAAGTAGCGGCTAATCTCTATGTTTGTTTGTTTGTCTATTTTGACAAAGGGTATTTACCCGAAATATTAATAAATTGTGTTGTACCCGTCTTTTCTAAGCGTGTTTCTTTCTCCGTTGGGTACTTCTTTGCATATTACACGCTTGGCAGTCACCTTTTTGGTCTGGATTGACAAAAGAACTTTTTATAAAGTCAATAGTCAATAGTTATCCTTTTTCTCATAAGTCTGTACGACTGATCTTTGTACAGAAGAAGAAAAACAATTTAGATAACTAAGAGTTCACGAAAACTTTCACTATCCAGTCACACTCCGGCTTCAAATGGGTACGTTCAAGTTATAACCGGCGCTATTAAGTCCACACATGGCTAAAAACCAAAATTTACTAGTTTCACATTCCAAAGTGCAGATTCACCGTCAGGCACAGTGGATATGACAATGAAACAAATCCGTGTGTCCCTTTTCACGCAGCTTCTCGAAATAGCCGCTTAATGTCACACTTTGTCTAGAAACATTTCTGGCTCAGTCAGAAAGCTGCTCATTTGCAAATACATAGTCATATCACAGACGACGTCTGCGTCAGAAGCAAAATGAGATTAACGTAGCCAAAATGCTCGGTACGGTAATTTCAGTCCAGATATCTGTCTATCGCAACAAAATCAGCACCAATCAACTAAATGTGGCGGTAGAATCCAAATAGATAACAAGAAGCCTCACACTTTATGTCCTGTTAACTAGTTCACATATCACTATGAATGCATATTTATGGGGGGAAAAAAACACACACAAAAAAAAAAAAACAAACACCAAACACCACCACTCAGTACCCAGCTGTCCCTGGCATAATCCAATCACTAGATGACCTGGGACCGCAAGCCGCCTGAGTGGTACAGGAGCAGCCACTGCGGATAAGATACTGGGTACGGTGAAAAAGTGGGGCGGAATGCAGGTAACGGTGGCACAGGTAGTCTGTGTGGCGTGACCTGCGGCCAGAAGCCGGCAGAGGGGCGTACGTAGTTGCCGGGAAAACACGAAGTGAAGGGGTCCGCTCCAGCTTCCACACGGTGGTAAAGGAGCGGCTGAGAGAAAGGGAAGTTGGAGGCAAAAGCAGCACCCGACCCGTCCTGTTTGGCACCTGTGAGTTCATTGGCAGGCGGCGCACTCTGTTCATCGTAAGACTGGATGCCAACAGCTTCAGTAGCTTGACGTCCACCAGAGGCTGAGGGATCAATGTCATGTGTATTGTTACTGTTTTTGGGAGGTGAGAACAGAGTATTGTGGGCTGTCTCCCAACGGTGGACAGGAAAAGTCACTGAGGGTTTGCGTATAGTACTGTCTGAATTCTGAGTGGGATGGTCAGGTCCTGGTCTCCGGCCCTCAGCAGAATTTAGTACGATCACTGTCTGAGCATAACATGTCAAAAGCACATGTGCTCAGTACTTGGCGGGTGGCGCGCTGGTCGCGAGGCTGTTGTGTGTCAGATTCCCTGTGGTCTCTGGCCTGAAGGAGAAACTGTTTGACCAGACGGAGCAGGACACCAGCACCACGCTCATTGACATGAAGTCTGTCGTTATTGAACAGTGATGTAACCACTGCGTCTGCTGGCGTGTAAAAGCCAGTCTCTTGGAGAAAGTGCACCTTCTCTTGGCGGCAGAGTTTTGCCAGACGTTCATTAATGGTGCACACTTTCTGCAGGGGGCACCGGCCTTGCGGAATGACGGAGGTGAAGGCGACAGAAGCAGACGGGAAGGCACGGCGGACTGCTACTGTCAGACTCTGGTCGTCCCTCAGGATGACGTCAATGTCATGGCCTGAGGCGCAGTCGGTCGTTTGTACCAACGTGGACCACTACATGTCCAATGTCAGCACGTGGTTCGCAATGACTCAGGGCCACTGCCAGCTGTCCAACTGTCACCCCGCGCAGCGTTCGTACGCACGTGGCCCCGCTGGGATCCAGTCTCCGGCGATCTACCCGCTGTAAGTTAGAGTCGCCAATCAGTAGTCCCGCTATCCTGGCTTTAGCCGGTAGTCGCACAGTGAACGGGACAGTATCCTGCGGTGGCTGACGACTTATAGGAATAGCCGACACCCCTTCGGTCCCGGTCCCGCTACAGTTATTCCCCCCAGGGCTGATTGATGGCGTGGACTGACCAGCTTCCAGTACTTGAGGTAGGGCCGGAGGGGGGATGGATGCCTGGGCGCTTAAGGTGAGGGCTTTGTCAGTGTGCAGGCTGGTGTAGGTTTGAGTGGGCGCGGCGGGGGACAGTGACCGACACAAAATATCAAACTGAATTTTAAGTTCCGTGATTTCAGCACTCTGAGTGTCCTTGGCTTTAACTAGCTTGTTCATTTGTCTATTCAGTGTTTCATGTTCTTTGAAAAGTTTCTCATGGTCCTTGGTCAGTTGTTCAAGAGCTGCGTGGTGCGACTGTTCAGCCGCTGTTAAACACCTTTCTTCGGCTAACTTGCCATTTTTTACCATGACCTCAGTGTCCCTGATGGCACTATCAAGAACGGTTTGCTTTTCTTGAAGTGTTGCATATTGCCCTTTGATAGTAGCCAGCTCACTTTTCACAGACAATAGCTCTGTTTGTAGGTCTCTTACTGACTCTGTGGCGGCTGCTAGTTGGCTCAGCATGCTATGCTATGCTATTATTGAAGGGACAAGGACTTCCAGCTGGCGCTGATTTCGTCCGGGGGGGGGGGGGGGATGGGCCAAGGCGTTGGGGGGGAAGGGGGTTTAGTTCTGGCTGTCTGTCGCTGGTGCCCGCGCATCGCTAGTTTTACAGTCTTGCATCCTGGCTGCCCGCGCCCTATGGGGGTCGAGTCGTAGGGGGGGGGGGGGGGTTCTCCTTCGTTCTTGTCGTCCCTGACGGGTCGTTTGTTTAGATGTGTTGGATCAGGGGGTGTTTGTTAAGTAGTTGTATTGTCTGGTTTGCGGTGGTGTGCCAAGTGTCTGGGGTGGGGTTTATGAGACCTTCCAGTGTGAGAGGCGAGTTTAGTATGTCTTCTAGTCTAGCTCTGGCGTGGTTTATGGTAGGGCAGTCTAGGAGTATATGTTCTGTTGTGAGTGTGTGGCCGCATGTACATATGACTGGGTTGGGGTGGACCAGGTATCTCTCGCCCCCTAGTCTGATTCTTGTTAGTCGGGTTTGGTCTTTCCTTTTGCCTGAGAGTAGGATGGGTACGTTGTTTAGGACCCTCGTGAGGCCTTTACGTGTACCTCTTTTTGCGTGATGAAATTCTTTTTCCCATAGATTTTGGAAGGCTGGCCGGAGGGCGTTTGATCTTTCGGCTGCCGACAAGGGTAGGTCGAAGAAGGTCGATTCTTGGTCGAGGCCTTTCTTCGCTATTTTATCTGCTTTCTCATTACCTGGGATCCCTACATGGAAGGGAACCCAAATGAACTTAATTTCCTGGCCTAATTCTGTGAGTTCCGCTACTCTGAGTCTAATAAGATATGTTAGGTCTTCTCGGGAGGAGTCCAAGTTTTGGATCGCCTGGATCGCTGATAGGGAGTCAGTGACTATGAGAATTTGTTTAGCTACATTCAGGTCTGCTTTTATTACTTTGATGGCTCCTAGGATTGCCGTGAGTTCGGCTGTGAAGACCGCCGTGTGATCCGGTAATTTGATGGCTCTGTCCGATTTGTGAGGAACGTGGATACCTAGTTGCGTGTGTGCGTGGGTCGTGGGATCCATCTGTGTAGATGATGGTGTATTTATTGTACGTGGTTGTTCTTTTTACATCGAACTCTAGTCTCATTTTGGGCCCGTCTATTTCTTTTTTGAGCTTGGTTAGGTCCAGGTCTACTTCTATTTGGGGTAGTTTCCATGGTGGTACGCTTATTGGTGCGTTGGGTGCTTTATTTGGTAGCTTAAGATTTATGGATTCTTCTAGCTTCTGTACCACTGTTTTTATTTGGGGTTGTTGAGTGGGTTCGAATTTGGGTGTGTGGTTGGTGTTTAGGGTTTGTTTGGCCGGGTGGTCATCCGGCATACCTATTGTTTTATAGAAGAGGTTAGCTGCTCTTTCTGCTATTATGATGTTGATGGGTCTCTGGCCGCACTCCGCCAGTACAAGGAGGTTGGGGGTATGTCTTGGGACTCCCAAGACCACCCTCAGGGCCCCGACCTGGACTGTCAGGAGTTTTTTTGTTAGAGTTTTGTTGAGGTTGGTGAGGAGGGGGGGGCTGCATAAAGTAGCCTGGACATCACGTATGAGTGGTATAGATTTAGGAGTGATTTGGGGTCCGTGCCCCAATCTGCTCCGCTTACTTTGCGCATTAGGTTGATTCCTTTCCTGGCCGACTGACAGATTTGGTTTACGTATGGTGCCCAATTATTATTGTGTGTGAATAATACTCCTAGGAATGTGACTTGTTTGCGGTATTTTATGTCGGTCCCGTCGATTTGAAGCTGAGGCACGAGGGTTCTTATTTGGTATCTTTTGGCGCGGTTGGTTTGAAATATGATAGCCTGGGTCTTTTGGGTAGAGATTTTTAGGCCTGCTCTAACTAGCCATTTCTCGACTCTTGTCAGGTCTTGTTGAAGTTCTTGAAGTCCCACTAGTTCCATTTTATTCCCTTTCCATTTGTTCGTGATTTTTCCTGTTAGGGACGTGTCGTCTGCGAATTGCATTATGTTACTGTTCCTGACTACGTGTTGTAGACCCGTGAGTAGGAGTGTAAATAGGAGGGGGCTGAGTACCGATCCTTGGGGTACCCCGTTATCTAAGGTGTATTCTTTGGATATCGCGTTGCCTAATCTGACTACTATCCGACGGTCGACGGTTGGACGAAGTTGTACATTTTGTTGGATATCCCTAGGTCGCCCATCCTACTGAGTAATTTTTCGTGCCATACCATGTCATAAGCTTTTTCTATGTCTAAGAATATTCCCACCAGTTCGGTTCTCCTTTCCCGGTGGGTGTTTAGAATTTCTTGTTGTAGGGAGGCCAAATGGTCTAATGTGCTGCGTTTTTTCCTAAACCCGCTCTGTTGGGGTGGTAGGAGTTGGTGTTTTTCGCAGTAGGACGTGAGTCTGATTTTGAGAATTTTCTCCAATAATTTGCCCAGCTGAGATGTTAGTGCTATGGGCCTGTAGATCCCTGGCTGGTATGTCGGTTTGCCGGGTTTAGGGAGTGGGAATACTATTGCTTTTTTCCACTGGGTGGGGTATTGACCACTAGTGTATATGTCATTAAATAGGGTTACAATGGCTTGTTTCATGGACGGGTGACTTTTTTTTAATCATTTCGTATGTAATTAAGTCCGCTCCTGGGGCTTTGCCTTTTCCCGTACTTTGCAGGGCTTGGTTTAGTTCAATGATGGAGATTTCTCTGTCTAGTTCATAATTCTCTTTCCATGTGGGTCTTTCAAAACATTGACTAATGTGTGGTTTAAGGTCTTTGAATTCTGCTGTTAGGTTTTCGTTCGAGCTGGCCATGCTGAAGGTGTGGGCTAGTATGTCTGCTTTTTCTTGTTCGGTAGCGTACACCCTATGCTCAGTTTTTAGGGATGGCATGTCTGATCTTGGACCGTTATTGAGGGCTTTAATTTTGTCCCAGCTTTCCTTCATTTGGGATTTAATATTGATAGATTCTGTAAAGGCATGCCAGTCTGCTTTCTTAGCTTCTTTAATAGTTCTGTCAGCTATTGTTTTGGCACGTTTGTATTCTATTCTGTTTTCGGGCGTTCTATGTTTTTTCCAGATTTGAAGTTTTCGTTTCCTACTTTTTACAACGTGGTCACAGGCTTTGTTCCACCAGGATTTCCCTGGTTTCCCATTATCCGATCTGGCGGGGGTGCTCTCCTTGACTGCTCGGATAATCTGGTCTGTGACGTGGGCCGTTTTGATGTCTATGGTAGGCTCTTCATCCCATGCCGATGCGAACCTTGTGAGTTCAGAAAATTTGTCCCAGTCGGTCCTTTTGGTGTTAATTTTGAGGGGGAACCCGGTGCGATCTTGCTGGGGGGGTTCGCCTCGCCCCTACTACTGATGGTGACGAGTGTCGGAAAGTGGTCGCTTCCGAGATTATCACTGTTTACTTGCCACTGTGCCGTGTTGGCGATTGTGTTGGTGGCTATTGCTATGTCTAGGGTGTTCATAGTGTCATTTTTGCCCTGGGCATACATATGGGTAGGTTCGCCTGTGTTCAATATACATCTATGTGTTTCATTTATGGCTTCCTCTAATTTCTTTCCCGCTGGGTCGGCTGTTATTTGACTTTCGTCCCATTGGGGACTTTTGGCGTTCAAATCACCTACCACTATATCTCCAGCGAGCAGCGGCTGCTTGAGGTCTTCGATTGTTATTTGGCTATAGGTTCGCTCGGATGGGATGTAGGCGCAAACTATTTTTAGTTTTCGGTTGGACGGTGTGATTACTTCTCCTATTATGGCTTCAATTTGAGGGTTTATGTTGTGGTTTATTTCCGTGATCGCTAGTCCAGCTTTGGTGTAGATGGCTACTCCTCCTCCTTTCCTATTGGCTCTATTTTTATAAATTGGTGGGTAGTTGTACCCTTTTAGTTGGGGGAGGGGGGGGGGTTGTCCCGGAAACCCGTCTCCTGGAGGGCGAGGATTTCCGGGGGGTTGGGGGTTAACCAGTTTCTGACTTCATCTAGTTTAGGATAGAGGAACCTACAGTTCCATTGGAGGATGCGGAGGCCTGCCATCTTAGCTCAGCGATTGAATTAATCCTGTGAACATTTGGAGGAAGGAGTAGACCCCCTCTTCGTGTCCTGTGCTTAACATTCCTGCGACCATTGAATTAGCCCATGTGACCAGGATGATGGCGTATTGGTGGTCCGCCCTCATGCCCAGGCCGGCCGGTCCGCGAGGCCTGTCCCTGCCTGTTCGTCCATCTGGCTGGGGTTGACGGTAGTGTGCGCCCAGGCTCCCCCACTGTAGGAGGGGGGGGGGGGGGCCGGCGGCCACTATCGCCTCGTCATGCTGCGTCCCGACCCACCCGGGCGCGACAGCGGGCCCGCTCTCCTGTTCTACTGGTGGGTGTCGTATTTCTTGCTCATGTGGATGCTTTTCCCTGTTCTGTTTGGGCTGGTTGTTGTTTATCCGGTTCTCCGTATGTTTGGAGCTTTGCGAGTGGTTTGGGTCCGGGGGTAAGCTTCTCAGGGGTCTCTCTGTGTCATTGGTGGTATTTGATGTTAGATCAATGATCACCCTCGGGGGGATTCTTGGCTATTGGTGGTGTCTTTTCGGTGGGGGTTTCTTTCGCTCATTAGGGCAGCCGCGTAGGACAGTTTTCCCGAACTGGCTAGTCGGGCGGCTCGGTCGTGGTCTCGCTTGAGTTTGCACCCACCTTGGAGGGCAGCTTGGCGGAGTAGACCGCGTGGACTGTCTGTTTCCGATAGCCGTTTGATCGCGTTCACTTCGGCAAATGTAAAAATGGTGAACACATGTTGTGTGAGCGGCTGTTTTATGAGAAGTTCATCGATTGCAAAACCGAAGTAGTTCAGAATTCCTTCTTCAATTGCCAACAAAGGGGATAATCTACGGGAACTGAGCGAGAGACGTCGCCGGGCATGGTTTGCGAAAATCAACAGGACGACCGTCACAGAAACAACAGTGAAGTCATGGTCCCGTGTCTGCTCAAGACATTTTCTAACTGCTAAGTGCATGATAAGTCATTCATTAGGTGTATTATAAGTCATCCATTAGTAGGATAGCTAAATCAAGGTGGCCAACAGGAACCAACTGAACTGGTTCACTACTTCGAGCATGGCGGCCTTACTTTGCTTTTTCTCGTTCGTTATGTTTCTTTGTGATGTGCTGAACTGTTAAAAATAAATCGTTTAAACATTTTTATTCAAGAGCTAGTAAGTCTAGTGTTCAAGGTGAAGTTGGTACACAACTGATAATCATTGTGTAGCAGTGGGGATTGCTCCGTCACAATTACTGCCAGGCTGTTCACACCATTGCATTATTCTACACACTGACTTCACATGAATTACAATAATAAGCTACAGTTCTGTAGGAGTTGTTGGGGTCGGCATAACTCCAATGTAATAAACAGCAAAGCCGCCAGACAGGCAAGCTGAGATGTGACACTAAATCTAGAGTGTTCCTCATAGTAAAATTTTCTTTTATTTCACAGGAAAACCAGCCGAGCTGTATGATGAAAAGAACCCAGACTGGGCACCAACTCTTCATATGGGTTATACCTGCAAAGCAGCCAGCGTGGGCCGATTTCAGTCTTCAGAGTCGCGAAGAAAAGAAACAACAGGCCAAAAAAAGTACAGAGATGGAGTCCGCTGAAGATGTGCCAGTGCAGGATGCAGAGGACACTGACAACACTTCTCTTGCTGAGCACAACGCTGATGTAGCAGACCTACAGGCTAGTATTGGGAGACTGACTTTAGATTTGCAGCTGTTAGAGAGAGAAAAAAGTGCCTGGAAAGTCAAGGTTTCAAGACTGCAAAAAGAAAACGCTGGGCTGCTGTCAGAAGTTCAGTGTCTTCGTAATGAGAACATAACTCTCAAAAGAAACCTCCATGACCAGAACTTTAAAGAAGAAGCTTTCATGAAAGATGATGATAAGGTAAAATACTACACTGGCCTACCAAACTATCTCATGCTGCTGGCTCTCCTGAATTTTATTTCCCCACACATCTCCAGCGGGCCAAGAAGTGTCAACACCAAGTTCCAAGAACTGCTGATAGTGCTCATGCGCCTGAGGTTGGCTTTGCCAGTTAGGCTTCTGGCTGATGTGTTCAGAGTCGGACCATCCACCATTTCACGCATTTTTTACAAATGGGTGGATGTGATGCATGTCCGTCTCAGTCCACTGATCACATGGCCAGACAGGGAAAGCCTGTACCGCACAATGCCATTGGAGTTTGTCAGAAGCTTTGGGAGAAAAGTGACTGTGATTATTGATTGTTTTGAACTGTTTATTGAAACACCGTCTGGTCTGAAGCCCAGGTCACAAACTTTCTCCTCATATAAGCATCATAACACTATCAAGTACTTGATCGGCATCACACCTCAAGGTGTTGTGTCTTTTATCACAAATGGCTGGGGTGGTCGGTGTAGTGACAAACATGACACTGAGGACAGCGATTTCCTTGACAAACTGTTACCTGGTGACCTTGTGTTAGCTGACCGTGGATTTAACATTGATGAAAGTGTAGGTGTGATGTGTGCCTTAGTGAAGATCCCAGCATTCACAGAGGGTAAAAAGCAGCTGTCGGCGTATGATGTCGAGTCCACATGAAAGAATGTTAGAATTCATGTTGAACGTGTCATTGTCAATGTGATCCAAAAGTATACCATACTTGACCATTCCTGTCACATTCTTAAATGTAGAAGAGGGCTGATACTGTTACAACTTTAGACAAGGTCGTTACCATCTGCTGTGCTCTAGTAAATATGTGTCCCTCAGTTGTGCCATTTGACTAAAACCGGAGATTTGCATTGTGCTCTACCATAAATCACTTGAGCAACAGAATACGTGATTTTTGGCTTACGTGCGTTTCGGGTCAGTGGTCATCTGTCCGTCGTGGTGGTAAACGTTAATGTTGGCATTTTCTCTGAGACTATTCAAACCAACAGTCTTCAAACTTGGCCCAAGGATACTTTTTGGCAAGACCTTTCTGTAGATACCAATCTGAGTGATATGTTAGACCCTCGGTCAGCTAACACAATGTCACAAGGCAAGTTTGTCAAGGAACAGACCAATTAAAGGTCACAGGGGATCATGAAATGTTTTTTCTTAAATCCTATATATACAACTTTCATCCCAAACCTGGTACAAAGATACCTGATGTTAAGATCTTTCTATGCATGCTAACTTGGATGACCTCTTGGAAAGGCCAAGGGTCAAAAGAGATCAGCAAAAGATGTAAAAAAAAGTGTATTCTTTTTTTAAAAGAATTTTGTTTGGCACGATTTTTGCCAAACTGTTCACAAAGTCATTAATTATGTGGATCGGATGCACATGAGCCTTGAAAGCTTTGCCATTCTTGCTATGTAATAAAGATGCATTTTAGAAAATGGTATTATCATTCATATGTATGGGTGTGTGTGATGCATGTCTAATTTCAAATGTGTTTAGTGTGGTGCTCAGAACCACAATCAAAGTGTATCAAATTTTAAAACTTGACAGTAAAAGAATAGTAACTGATGTAACAGACACCGTGGGAAGCAGTCATTTATTTGGGTTTAACGCCAAGCAGGCAACTACGACCATCTCACGGCGGACCATGGAAAGCACAAAACAAATCAGGTACTATCCTTCACTGTCGTGGTTGTACTGTAGCGTGCCATAAATGAGTTCATCATTTCAACTTCTCATTTGATGAAAACGTATGCATGCATACCAATAAGTATATAATCTAATAACACTTCAAACTTCTATTGGAGCTGCATCACAAATAACACGATGAAAAAAAATAAACTAATTCAAAAATAATAAAATTGTTGGGCAAATTTATTATGCACATGTATAGCAACTGCAATCACTTTCACAGAGTAACCGCTTTGTGTTTGCACTTTGCAGCCATCAGTAATGTTTACTATACACACAATGAGGTTACTAATTGTACAATGTGTAATACCAGCAACGGGTAATTAACCCATTTAGTCCTGCCACACTACACCAGGAGATGGCTCAATCATCATGATTCAAGAGTAGTGCCAGATTAGCTTGCCACCTGATGGCACCAAGCTCACTTGGCAAAATACCATTGAATTATCAGGGTCGATCCATCTCCAGCAACTGGTACAGACAGGTCTTAGGTGACACCTCCAAAGTTGGAAAATGCAGCCTTGGGGTTAACCCATATCATACTGAGGCTAAAAGCTTCACATTTCTACACTGCCATATGCACGCTACATTATAGTACTTACAGGTAAGGATATAGATCAATGGCTTAGTTTAAGGGTGGTTGGCGCCTAGAGGCACCAAGCTATTCTGGCGCTACCCTTGAACTATTCTGGCACTACCCTTGAACTATATTAGTCAAACTTATTTCACGCACTGGTGTATTCCGAATGATAAGGCTAATATGGGGTCAACTGCAAGCTGTCTGAGTGACATGACTTCAGTTCTGATTTCACTTCATCTTCGGACGAGATTTGCCTTTCAGTCGAAATTCAGGAAGCTGGCGACAGTCAGGGCAGTACCAACGTCCCTTCGGTGTAGTTTTGACGCCCACACAGAAAAAATGAAACCACTGCATCTTGCAGTTCACATTGTCACAAGCAACCATGTAATCTTCCTCCTCTCCACGGTTACAATAGCAATATTGTGATCTGCCAGCAGCCTGAGTGTTGGCCTTGCTGGGGGATTTCTGAAGTGGTTGTGGGCGGGGTTGAGAGAAACTGTGAGCGACAACCTCAGGCAGAACAGCTACTCTGAAGAAATGTTCCATTTTTGGCAGCATCTCGTCCCACCTTTCTGCATCTGGAAACACCCTCTCTATGAAAATGTCCTTGGGTGTCCACACGATAAAATCACAGTACTCTGCCTCTGTCACAAAAATCTGTGTCTGTACCTGCAAATAATATGAATGTGATCTTTTCAGCATGATTTTCCCATCTGTGTTCTGAAGACAGAAACTAGGATCATCACAGCTCTTAAGGATGGTGTTCGAAGATTTGAAAGCAGGACATTTTATCTCAAAACAGCCACGACCATGGCACTTGCAGAAACTCATGCCATTAGGAGAGGCTCCAATGTAAGGAAAGAGGGGAGTGATGAAAAACCCACAGGGAAGCACAGTGAATTCTTCATGCTGGTCCACCATCAGCTTCTTGTACTCTCTCCTAGCATCCTCCTCATGAGTGACTCCCCATTTCATAGATGCTGTTTGTGGCTTTCTTACACAGGTATTTGTGATGCTGTAGATGAGGCTGAGGGATGGTTGTGTCGGGTTAGTGTGACACACCTGGTGAGCTGTGGAGGCTGTTACTCGGCCGGCCCTGAGGTTTAGCCATGTCTTGCTGCTGCTCTGCCCCCTGGACTGCTGCTCTGCACACACAGCTTGCTCCTGTGTCACTGAAACGTCAACAGTTGCACAATAGTCCAGAATTTCTTGATAATGCTTGTCTCGAAGAGATTCGTTGTAAACAGTGCTCAAAATAACTGGTAGTAGTTGTTGTGGAGAAGGTTTGTAATCCTCCTGGTATCCTGGGGTGACAGACAAGATAGCTGGTCTGACACCTGTCTTTGACAGCTGCATTGATTTGTACAGCTCCTCCATTTCAGTCCTTGTCGGTACTGGGGCCTCAACGCGTTTCCGTTTACTTCTGCTGGTTGATGATGTCCCATCAATTGTTGCTTCCATCTGTTGCCTCTTTGTCTGGGCTGAGGTGAAGTCTATTTTGTTTGATTCAGAGTAGATACCTTCCTTTGCTGATGGCACCACCCATCCCGCAGGAAACTGTGTTGGCGTCTTGCTGTCCCTAAGCCGAACTGCAACATCCACAGAGAACAGCAAGGCTGCAACATGTGAGCATGTTTCCCCAAAGACAGCCATACACGTACAGTGTGCAGTAATGATGTTACCATCCGGTTCTGTGATGACCCATGGTCTCAGCAGCTTGTCCGTCAGGGACTGGGAATGGTATACCTGTGACAGGTAAAATATAAATAAATGAATAAATCAACAAATAGTGGAAGCAGATCATACTGATTTATGTAAACAACACAAATGCATATGTCTTGCAGCAGTACATGTCTACAGAATCAAGAGTGCCCGTGTCAGGTACACTCGGGATCATTGGCACATGTATGCATGCTTTCATCTACATCATACGTCACTTCACAGCCCTATCAAAACTTAAAGTTAAAGTAGTTTCCTTGCTTGCCGTGTTACGCCATCAACCACTGAGAAAAAAAAAAAACACCACACAAAATGGTCTTACCACATGGTCTCAAGTTGAATGCTCTTTCTCTTAAAAGTGTTGATTAAAAATATCCACTTTATTCTCACCTGTGACTGTGATGACAGTGTTCTGGCAGCCTTGTGGTCTGTAGGTCTGGATGGGGCGCTGTACCCAGCCAGCAGTCAGCTGGTTGCGAGCCCCCAAGCTCTTGTTTGCTGTAAACTTTTCCCTCGTGTAGAAGTTTGTTCTGTGTACAAGGTAGTCGCTGATGTCAGCTTGCTCGATGTTTGGTAAACACTTCCCTTCGTCCGACCACTCGGTGTGCTGGTACGGATCTACGCCCCCCACCGCGAACAATTTTTGCAGATACCGAGTTTTACTTACACTGTCAAGAGTGTCTACATACTTTTCAAAAGTTTCTTTTGACATCTTTGCCATGAAAACAGGAAAACCACAAAGAAGAAATGCACGCGCTTGCTCGCTAAAGAAAGTGTCGGTTGCCCTCCACGCCTCTTTTGTGTGTGTCACGTGATACGCACAAACGGGCCGAAAGGCACGCAATCGGCAGACCTCGATAGGTACAGTAGAGGCTGATGGTTGGTTGGTTGGTTATTTCGGGTTTAACGTCCACAGCACCGAGGTGATCATGGACGACCCTGACGGGCGGGTTATGGGAGACAGGGAAATCTATTACCTATGGAGTGCGACCTGAACACTGATCAACTCAGGCGCACTCCAACTGTGCCACCAGGACCTTTCAACGGACATGCTATTGTAGAGGCTGACTCTCAGAGGAGTGGTTTTATCGGTTCATCAGGGTTCAGGGTGGGCGGGGACTCGCTGTCAGTCATAATGGAGGGGGCAGAAGGCAGCGCGAGTAGGGAAGAGGGGGAGGAGAGAGAGGTAGCGACTTGGAATCAAAATTGGAGCGAAACTGCTCTACGACATCCTTCATGATTTCAAATTCCTTAAAGATACACTTCTCGCATCCCTTGCCTTGGGCTCTGATAAGGCATGTAGTGTAAAATACAGTTATTGTGAGTCGACAGCCTGTTTTAGACGATCTCTGTCTAAGCCACAGTAGAGTACTCTATAGCGACTCGGGGTAGGGGGGGGGGGTAGATCTTCTGTTGACATCTTCATCTTTCCACTCCGCTGTAGCTCCTTATCTTATATAAGGCCTGCACGCGCGCGCGCCTCCAACTAGAGTCCGAAATAGCTCAGGCGGTTAAACGTCGGAGCAAGAAAGCGAAGGGAATCGCCGGGTCGTGGGTTCGAATCCCGTCCCGACCCCGGTAGCTGGACTCACAATCCAGGGGAAAAACGGATTTGTTAAATAGCATGTCCGTTGAAAGGTCATGGTAAATCAAAGTGGCACAGTTGGAGTGCGCCTGAGTTGATCAGTGTTCAGGTCGTACTCCATAGGCAATAGATTTCCCTGTCCCCCATAACCCGCTCGTCAGGGCCGTCCATGATCACCTCGGTGCTGTGGACGTTAAACCCGAACTAACTAACTAACTAACGCGCCTCCAACTAAATGGAAGGCCTTGAACAGCCGTGCGATCAGCCTGGTGGCTAAAAACTGGTTTGGTGCTGAAGAAAATATAGTTCAAGTTCCAAATTACTCACGTTCAGTCTGTCCAATTTTCACAAAAAACAAACCACCCAAATCCTCGTTCACTCATGAAGTCACAACACCAAATATCACTTAACATAATTTTGTTAGTCCATGGAAATAGGGTGAACTAATGCCCACGATGTAAACTACGGCCGTGCGCGGAGAAGTGCCATGTTTGAGAGGTCTGCACAGAGAGAGAGAGAGAGAGAGAGAGAGAGAGAGAGAGAGAGAGAGAGAGAGAGAGAGAGAGAGAGAGAGAGAGAGAGAGAGAGAGAGAGAGAGAGAGAGAGAGAGAGAGAGAGAGAGATGAGAGAGAGAGAGAGAGAGAGAGAGAGAGAGAGAGAGAGAGAGAGAGAGAGAGAGAGAGAGAGAGAGAGAGAGAGAGAGAGAGAGAGAGAGAGAGAGAGAGAGAGAGAGAGAGATGATGATGATGATGATGAAACTTTATTACATAACGGTAGAAGTTTTGACAGATACAAATACGTCATTTTTCAAACTTGCCTTTGCTAACATACTACAACATGAAATATACTGAAGACAAGCAAAAAAATATTTAACGCAAACAAAGATCATAACTAAATAAGTACAGACACGCAGTACAGGACAGAAAATGATACTAAGGTAACAATAAACAAATACAAAAAAGGAAATAACACTCCTCAGCACAAATTACGTAGGGAAAAAAAAGCCCGCCCCCCCCCCCCCCCAGAGAGAGAGAGAGAGAGAGAGAGAGAGAGAGAGAGAGAGAGAGAGAGAGAGAGAGAGAGAGAGAGAGAGAGAGAGAGAGAGAGAGAGAGAGAGTTAGTTATTTGGGTTTAACGCCGAGCAGGCGACTAAGGCCATCTCACGGCGGAGAGAGGGAGAGAGAGAGAGAGAGAGAGAGAGAGAGAGAGAGAGAGAGAGAGAGAGAGAGAGAGAGAGAGAGAGAGAGAGAGAGAGAGAGAGAGATTCAGATTCAGATGTGTTTATTGCATTAGGCATTTTGCCCATACACAAAATGGGGGGGGGGGGGGTTATAATATTTCGTTCAGAGATAAAAAATACAAAACAAAACGATCGAATGAACCGACGCGGAAACCGACGTCATTCACGACAGTTCATTTTCAGCGCTCAGCAGCAGAGGAGAGAGGACGGTCCGCCGCTCTCTCCACACAAGCAAGCAACCAAGCCAGCGACAAGCGAACAGCCTACAGCCTACAGCCAGCCAAGCAAGCCAGGCAACCGCCAACATGGACAAAGGGCGTAAAGGAAGGAAGAAGACAAATCGTCAACAGGTGGAAGACTACACCGCCACCTTCCCTCAAACCCAGAGGAATACACCACCGGCCAGGCGGGAGACGAGGAGCTACAGGGCCCCTCTCTCCCCGCCAATTCGACAGGAAGAACGGCCGACACCAGCGTACTGGGAAGAGGTGGGGGACTCCCCCCCTCCCCCCTCCCCCCCCCCCGGCGCAGCAGCGACCAACAAACAACAGAACACCATTGTCAGCGGCCGAATGTGACAGAAGAATGAGGGAAACGATTCAGCGATTTCCCCCACCAACACCACCTCGGGGAATGTTCCCACAGATGGACGCTTTCCTAGACAGAATTCTAAGTCCAACAACCAATGAAGAAGAGGCGAGCCCTGCCCGCCCCCGATCACCATCACCACCGCCTGAACTAGAAGAGGAGCCCTCTTCGGAACTATCGTCGTGGGCCGAGTCCCCATGCTCCCCACCGCCGGTCGTCATCCCCGAACAACTAACTCGGGAGCGGCCGGCTTCGCTGGAGGAGGGGGCGACTCGGCTCAGGGAGATCGACTTCGAGGAGCTGGTGCTCCTACTCCTAGATGCCACACCAGTCATCACGGCGATTGATGGCACCCCGTACCAGCGAGCACTAGTCGCCGCCCGGTGGCTGGTGCACTCGGGTGCCATTAAAGACCTCGAACCTCCCACTAAGAAGGAAACGGCCAGCCAGGCCACCGTCCACACAGCAGAAACGGAGAGTCAAACAACGACCGACCCTCCACGGACCGTGACAGCAAATAAGAAGACCGGCACCACACCACCTGCAACACAAGAGAAAGACACCTCAACCGAGGTCCCACCAACACCAACCACGCAAGACGCGGGCACGGACCCGCTCCCTCAACTCCAACCACCGCCGACGGGCAACGGACCAGTCGCCGGCCCGTCACCAACAACAAGAAGACGCCACCGACCTCCGAAAAGCGTCAGACAACAGCGCCCACCACTCCTCCCTACGCCGCCTCCGCACCTCCGCCTGCCACCCCATCACCGCCACCCGCCCTATCCACGTCAGCGCCCGGCCCCTCGACCAAGAATTGACTGGCCGCCGCCACCACCACCCTACCTCCCCAGACCTTACTTCAACCGGCCACGGTGTCCCCGGCCGACTCCACCACCACCGCCACCACTCCTGCAACATCTTCTGGAGTGGCTGGCCTACCACCGCTACCACCACCCACCAGCCTGGCGCTAGGCAACGGTCCCCCGGCCTACCACCTGCCTCCTCCACCACCAACCTCCCGGCCCCGGCAGTACCACCAGCCAGCTGCGCGACGGAGCGGCAGACAGACAGCGAGACAACGCCCCCCCCCCCCCCAAACCCCCTGGCCCACCCCCTGGCCCACCCCCCCGGACGAAATCAACGGAAGTTGGAAGTCCATGTCCCTGTTCAATCTCATCATCATCATCATCATCATGACTGATTCAGTCAATTTAATAGTCACTGGTGTACGGGCTTCAACGTGTAGTCCGACAGTCACGCAGCGGCACTGTGCAGTGTTATCCAAGGAGATGTCGCACCAAAGTCGCCAGGAGATGTAGGTCTGTCTCCATGATGTCGAAGTCATCACGGTGTGTCTGTCTGTCCACAGAGCCACCTTGACGTAACCTGTCCCTATAGTAACGTTCTGTCTGTGTTGTTGTTGCGTGCTTGATGAACCAGTTCTCCACGATCTGCTGCTGACAGTCATACACAATGATAATATCATCACTCTCTCCCAGCAGTAACTGCTGAGCTTGTGAGGGCCCACTGTCAAACACAATATTCTTGAACTTTGTGTTTCTGGTTGGTTTTCGTAGCAGTTTTTGTGTTAGCCGCCCTGTGATTCCCGCCACATACAGTTTAGTAGCGTGTACGTCGTAACCAGCTGCTTCTCCTTCTTTTTCGATGTCAAACACATCATCTTGCTGAGATGCTGAAGTGGAAAAAACAAAATAGTCCACAGTCCTGTCCAGGTTTTCGACGTTTGACACACCTGTAGCACACGCCCCCTGCACAGCATTCCACTGTGTTAAGTCATTGTCAATACCGTGAACAGCACGTGGGGTGCGTGATGTGTCCTCTGTTGCCACTGTGACTGTGTTGGAATGTAGGTCCGTATCTGGTGTTGACACAAATAAACTGAAGTGTTTGTCATTGTCACTTGCCTTTGTTTCTGTGTTGTTGTTGTCACAATCATTCTGTGTTTCTTGTGTACCTTGGGCTTGGGTGTTGTTGTTGTCCAGTCTCGCCCGATGTTGCTCGGCCCTCCTCAGGTCACGCCGCACCTGGCTTGGGGGTTTACGTCGCTACTGTCCCTTGCGTGTAGTGATAGCGGTCCCGGTCTGCTCTGCTGCCGTACACAGTCTGAGCACAAAAGTCATGTCCTCACCTTCCCCGGCGATTTTCCACGATTTAATGGAATGGTCAGCTAGCAGGGTGTTTAGCAACAGCTCCACAGCGTTGGGAAGCCCGACGACTGGCATTTTCAGGATATTTTTCGAAAAAATTGGGAGACCTAAAAACGGGTACTGCTAGCTTGTCCAGGGGGAGGCCACCCACCGAGAGAGAGAGAGAGAGAGAGAGAGAGAGAGAGAGAGAGAGAGAGAGAGAGAGAGAGAGAGAGAGAGAGAGAGAGAGAGAGAGAGAGAGAGAGAATGACAATGACAATGACAATGATCCTTTATTTGACAACGGTAAAAGTTTTGGTAGTAACAACCATTTTTCGAACTTGCCGTTGCTAATCTACTGATTACAGAGTTACTATCGTACTAATTGTTTTCTACTACTAAGAAGGAAAAAAAAATTACATGACACAGCACAAGCCAAGAATGAAAAAAAGAAAAAAAAAATAATAATAATAATGTTGGGGGGAAGTGACATAGGAATTACCAACTTTACTGGTCGGGCATAATGACATGTTGTGAGGTTTAATTACAATAATATAATAAGAATACACACAACCTAATACGCATACATAACGCATGCACATTTGAGCACGCCACTCTCTATCTCTAATATACACGTGCGCACACGCACACACGCACAACGCACGCACGTGCACACACACGCTTAAGCTAGTCAGTCATATGAGTAGCTGGCTACATACAAGCTGTACCGAATAAATATGAGTCATCAGTCGAAACCTGTGATACACGCAATTAATGATCTAATGAGAAATAGTATTTTTCAATATGTGCACAGTCACGGGGATGCTGCTGACAAAAATAAGTACTTGATGAGACTGACTTTAAACGAGGAGAAAGTAGCTGATGTCGTGACGTTTCTAGGCAAGGCATTCCAAAGATTAGAGCCAGAGAACGTCAAACTCGTTTTATAGAGATCAATTCTAGGTCGCGGCACAATAAGGGATTTTCTTGATCTGGAGTATGTTGATGACTGGACGGTAAATAGCGATGTGATATATCGGGGTAGCTTATCGTTTAATGCCTTGAACATAACCATTCCCTTATTGTAAATTAGATGATCTTTCAGGGGCAGAATTTTTAAGGCTGCCAATTTTTGGTCAGTAGTTAAGCTGGGATCAGGGAGTATTAGTTTGGCAGCTCTCCGATGTAGAGAGTTCAATCTTTTCAAATTGACATCTCTCGAACCATCCCACACAGTAGAAGCATAGTCTATATGCGATCTAATATGGGCATTGAAGAACAGTTGACGTGTCTCCATATCAGTAATGTGTTTAAGTTTTGCTAAGATGTACAGATTTCTGGAAACAATTTTACAAACGTTACTGATGTGTAGCTGCCACCTAAGCTGGTTGTCCACCGTGACTCCTAGCAGGCGATGGTTAGTAACTTGGCTGATGGTTTTGCCTTGGAGGGACAGACTGAGTGAGAGAGAGCCAAGCTGGTGTTTTTGGCGGGTGCTAATTACCATGCTCTCCGTTTTTACCGGGTTTAAAATCATAATATTATGACTGCACCATTCATCAATATCTTGCAGTGTGTTTTGCAGTCGTGAATTGATGTTTGATATATCCTTATCTGGCGTGTGTACAGCAGCATCATCTGCAAACATATCACATGTAACGCTTTCATTTTTTATCGCAAGAGGAAGATCATTTATGAACAAGCAGAATAGAAGGGGACCAAGAATAGAGCCCTGTGGTACGCCATGCTTCACTAAACCTTGATTCGAGTATGAGCCATTTAGTAATACCTTTTGTTTTCTACCTTCGAGGTAGGATTTGAGAAACGACGCCGAGTTGTTGGTGTACATGGATACTTTCTTGATCAGTATTTCGTGGTTTACTAGATCAAAGGCTTTGCGAAAATCTAGAAACATGACTCCTGTAAGTTTTGAGTCGTTGATGGAAGATAACCAGGTGTCTATCATCCGTATCAGCGCAGTGTGACATGAGTGTTCTGATCTGAAGCCCGACTGCAATGAATAGATTATTTTTCGGCTTTCCAGGTATATAGATAGATGCTTGTGAATATGCCGTTCTAAGGGCTTGGACAGAACAGGTAGAAGTGATATGGGCCTAAAATTATTAATTTCACTAAGATCTTTAGATTTAGGTAGAGGTATTACTTTCGCGTCTTTAAATGCGTCTGGAAAACAATTAAAATTAATACAGAGGTTGTAGATATAAGTGATACTCTCTACAATGTATGGGAGGGATATCTTGAGTATTTTCGCACTAATCTCATCCAGTCCTGATGATTTTTTATTTTCCAAGGATGTAATTAATTTACCAACTTCATGGACCGCTATAGTGGGTATGATGAAAGGTTTTGTGCCGGCAGTTCTCTGCTTGCAGAAATCGACTAAGTTGTCCGGGCATACATAGTCATGCGACTCAGTTCCCGGCGGGATTAATGATTCTGCTACGGAGACGAAGTGGCTGTTGAAGCTGTTTGCTGTGAGATGCGGCGGTAAAGGAGTTGTGCTTTTATTCGTGCCTCTAGTAACTAAATTTATCGCAGAGAGAGAGAGAGGAGAGAGAGGAGAGGAGAGAGAGAGAGGGAGGAGAGAGAGAGAGAGAGAGAGAGAGAGAGAGAGAGAGAGAGAGAGAGAGAAAGAGAGAGAGAGAGAGAATTACGTCATATGTCTGCGTGGTGACGGAGTTGCTTCTTTTACGTCACCGGCACTGTCTGCCGGACTTTCTCTAGAAGTCAATTTTTTTTTTCTGTTTTAATTATTTTATGAAAGAATTAATTTTTACTAAGAAGTTGAAAGGATACAAAGCTGGCTAACGAACTCATCCAATGACTTTCTCCAAACTAGCTATATGCAAAAGTTCAAGTAAATATGAGAAAAATTAAGGACTCTAATCTGGGTCAACCGACTTCCTATAAACGGTTGTTTATGTCTTCAATGAGACGTTCAATTACAATATGCTCGGAGTCTGTCTTAGCCACCCATTTAAGAAAGTATTTCGCCAAGTTTCAACTTGTGTGTACAGAAATATCGTAGATTCTCTTGTTTACATATATACACACACACATACATACATACACACATACGGCGCTTCGCGCCAAATGTACGTTCAGCAGCGAGGTTAGCGTAACTAGAAATGACGTAATTTTTATCTTGTTACTTCAATTGTGAGAGGTTTAGCCTGCCCGCCTTTGACATCATGGACATGCTACTAAATTCGCCCCACAGCGACCCGTCCTAAAACGTCCCTTCTATAAATAAAAGGGACTTAAAAATACGTCATGACAAATAACGTTTGAGAAACCAATGACACATATGCGCGCATCTCCAAGAGGCATAGATCCCAAGGTGCCCGGAGGGCGCATTAACATCTCTGTCTCTTGAAGATGTTTGCATTCCGCGCATGCACGCACGCACACGCACACGCATACACACACATCGACGCGCTTTCAGAAGAACATGTAGCTAGGTAAAGTCAACCTGATTTCACACAAATTATAGCAAGACTGAAATTATACTGTAAAATTCCAGTTGTGTCACCATTTTCCCAAGTCATGAAGCGAAAGTGAATCTCATATCACGTTAAATATAAAATTACGTAAAAACAAAAAAATACGTCATGACAAATGACGTTTGACAAACTAATGACGCGTATGCACTGCGCGCGCTCCTTATAGAGTTCACTATGACGCATTGCCACATCTGCCAGGCTTTTCAAAAGGAGATATTTGAACAGCTCAGATGATGGGTGCCAGCTGTGTTACACAACCATACCAAAATCAACATTGACTGACAGACATTTTGAAGATAGAAATATATAATTTAGTGTCTGCATTTTCTGAAAATTTGCATTACGGACCAAGAACGTAAAAAGACTGTAAATGAGGTGAATGAGAACTGGTGTTGGATATCTTCTGCGCATAACTTGGTGTCCTTGGGTGGTATATCAAGATCACAGAATTTGATGTACAGGCCCAAAACACTAAGGATTCATCAGAAGTACTGTTTCTACCTGTTATTAAGCAATTCCAGACATTTGAGCGGAAAAGGTGGGTTTAAATCATTAAACGAAATGTAGGGACACCGTTATGCGCAGAAGATAGTAGTTTTGAAGTCTGCAAAGTAATCACATCAGGGGCAATAAAATGTAATTCATATATGATACTTCAAGGCCTATAATAATACTTTTACAGTTATTTTTTTATAGTCATCTGATGGATGGAAGCACACACAAAGTGTTAAAAGGTGTACCATCTTCTGCGCATAACCAAGACACGAGAAACAGAAGAATGAGACACCTCAGATCAAAGTTCACAACTGTCATTTTGTTGTGGAAAGTAATGTCTGTCACGGCTATCGAAAGCTCAGAACTGTCATAAGTGTGTTAGTCGTATGTGCAGATCAGCTTTTATTGAACGTCGGCGCATTAGCAGTGTTAGACAGTATCTGACGCCCGAAACAACTGCAATCCTTGTCTCCTCCTTTGTTTTATCACGGTTAGACCACCGTAACGCCCTCCTTTCCGGTAAAACCCAGCTAGATAAACCGCAGAGGAGAGTGCTGTCCATTTAATTCTGCGCGTGCGTAAGCTTGACCATATCCGCGCCGCCCTTACTAAACTCCACTGGCTGCCCTCACAAGAACGCATTCTGTATAAACTGTCCTGCATGTGTTTTAACTCTCTCAGCCTGCCTATATCTCTGACTTACTCCATCTGTATACTCCATCTCGCACCCTCCGCTCTTCCTCTGACACACGTAAATTTCGCCTTTCCAATTTCAAATGTAAAACACGTGTTCATAGAAAGCAGAAACATGTGGCCAAGTAATAAAATGGTTGTTAGTTTTCGTGCGTTTTTTTTTTTTTATAATTTAGGCGCTCACAAAAGCATTAAACAACTCGGTGATTGTTCTATATTTGCATCAGTTTGCTTCTTACATCTTTTGTGTACATTTTTGCACTGGCAAATCTTTGTTAGGTTGATTTGTTGTGCATAGATATACTTTCCTTTACTCGATGAGCCCAAGGTAGCCATGATCTGAGCCGTACACTTCAACATCAGAATCAAGTGAAAGACAAAACGTACAGACCTTTGACAGCTCTAATAGAGAAGGGACTTTGTGGGTTATGGTTCATCCCATCTTGTTTTGTTTGTAATCCCAGCGGCACTCCATGACACGCAGAGGACGTTCTCTAAAAGACGATTTCCGAAACTTGAATCAGATGAAGCCCAAGCCTGCACATCAGTGTTGTGACTAAAACAGTGCATTATCAGCCCCAACAAAATATGCCATGTCGCACGGGGTTCGTTGGAACACGTGCAGTTTGGACCCATTTCCGAAAAACTTCTATCCGGTGAGCATTGGTCTCTGTTATCGATCTTCCATCGAGTATTGGTCTCTGTTATCATGGCAGTGTCTGTGAACAGTAACCCAGTGCTGATATTTCACCCAGTATGCAAGGGCCGATGGCCTTTGCGCATTGGGCGGTCAGTGCAAACGTACCTGCAGACCGGTCGATGCTATCGTCGGGAAAGACGACCACTACGGCAAGGCACAACCACACCGCTCGCAGCGTGCACTTCATTTTGTCACCGTACAGTTATCCGTCAGCGGTCCAGAGCCCGGAAAGCTGAAGCCTGGTTCTACTCGCTAGTCTATTGTAAGCATGTAAATCAGCGTGTCATAGAACTCTCCTGTTAAAATCTCACAACTTGCACATTTGGCCCGCATCACATTTCATGTTGAATTGGTGTGTTTGTGTGACGCACTACGTATCAGTTCGTCCGCCATTAAGATGACGTCACTATGATTCTCGTTTGATTGCGTGCATCAGACGGAATGTTCGTCTGTGACGGAACAAAATAGATTATGACGATGGTATCGTCGAACTTCAGCCCTCCAAAGGCGACAACTCTCATAGCATTGTGAGGTTGTATCCCCGATAGCGGGTCCCGGACTGACTCAAGTGATACAGCGTCGGACTCTCGATCGTAAGGTCGTGGGTTCGAACCCCGGTGGTGAGCAATGAGAGAGCAATGAAGTTTATTTGCGAACGGATGAAGTAATTGGCATTGCTTTTCGTACTGGAGAGAGAGAGAGAGAGAGAGAGAGAGGGCAAGGGAGGTCATTACTAAAGGAATATTTACAGGGCGGGGAAGTGGCGCAGTGGTTAAGGCGTCTGCCTCCAATGCCAAAGGTGCGAGGTTCGATACCGGGTTCCGGCGTTGGGTTTTTTCTCCTCTGGTAAGTGTCACCGTCTGGGCAGTGGGCAGATGTTCACATCTGCACGGGACATAGACGACACCGGCCCCCACGAGTCCCCTGCTGCCTTGCAGGCCTGGCCGCTTGGCTGCGGAAAGGCTAAGGGAGGAAACCCCTGACATCAAAGCCCCCGTGTCTCCGGGGAAGGCTTTTGAGCCAGAGACTAAGACAAGGACAGTCTGATATAAAACCTACGACCCGAGGACCTCGATGCCACCGTCCCAGCTTGCTAGGCCATGGCAAAACGAACCAAGGGTTTAAAGGGTGGGGCCAGTACTGCGCACACTGCACTCCACCAAAAAAAAGCTCCACCGCGCAGGCTTTAGGAAACGCCCACGGACTATGACACTGAACTTTCCAAGTCCTGTAGCGATGGGCAAGGGGCAAAACGGCAGGTGAAAGATGTCACTGGAAGCCGCAGTCTCAAACCTGCATGCAGGCGGTTCAGGATATTGGTCGCCTGATGTTGACCTGGGGATGACAACGTCACTCGGCACACCCTGAACGACCAAGCAGTCTTCTCTAGGGACAGCACTGCTTGCTCCACACGGAGAGGGGCCTAGAAAAGGTGGCCTAACCAAAGCTCATCCCCTCGTAACCCCAGTTGGCTAGCCGCGGTCAACGGGCATCTTCTCATGCGGTCAGAAAACAAGAAAAAACAATGGATCCACTCTCATGACGACCACGACCGGACTCAACGTAGCATGCTGGAACATCCGAACCATGCTCGACACAGCAGACAGCGGACGCCCTGAACGTCGCTCCGCCCTCATTGCCCATGAATTGCGGAGGTTAAACATCGACATCGCCGCGCTCAGCGAAGTACGCCTTCCGGAAGAAGGCAGCCTCCAAGAACCTGGCGCTGGCTACACCCTCTCCTGGTCAGGCAGGCCTGCATCAGAAAGACGGCTCTCAGGCGTGGGCTTCATGGTGAAGACCCCCATTGCGACTAAGTTGGAAAACCTACCAACGGGTCACTCCGACCGCATCATGTCCATGCGCCTACCACTGAGACACCAGCAATACGTCACCCTTCTCAGTGTGTACTCCTCAACCCTCCTGGCAGAGCAGGCAGAAAAAGACAAGTTCTACTCTGACCTGCGCAGCCTCCTGCAGAGCACCCCTGCAGACGACAAAGTCATCATCCTTGGCGACTTCAACGCCAGAGTGGGCCAAGACTCTGAAGCCTGGAAAGGAGTCCTTGGCAAGCATGGCGTTGGGAACTGCAATGACAATGGTCGCCTACTGTTGGAGCTCTGTGCAGAGCAGCAACTTGTCATCACCAACACTACTTTCCAGCAAAAGGACAGTCGAAAGACCACCTGGATGCATCCTCGCTCCAAGCACTGGCACCTTATCGACTATGTCCTAGTGCGTCAGAGGGACCGCAGTGACGTCCTCCTCACCAGAGTGATGCCCAGCGCAGAGTGCCACACTGACCACCGCCTTGTTCGCTGCAAACTCAGGCTTCGCCTCAAGCTGAAACCCAAGAAATGCCCCCCCCCCCCCCCCCCAAGAAAAAGCTTGATGTTGCCAGCCTTCAGCGCGACGACAAGAAAGCTGCCCTTCAGGCCGATTTACAGCGCATGCTCAAAGACACAGTTGATCCAGCAGACTCCTCCCCTGAAACACTCTGGGAACAACTGAAAACTGCTATTGTAAAATCCTCTGTGGAAGTCTTGAGCTTTGCTAGAAAGAAGAACAAAGACTGGTTTGACGAAAACGACGTAGAGATCCAGGAACTTCCAGCAAAAAAAAAAAAAAAAGAGCCGCCCACCAGGCCCACCTAGCTCAGCCTTCCTGCCCTGTGAAGAAGTCTGCCTTCCGCCTCATCTGCAGCAGTCTCCAGCTCAAGCTTAGAGAGCTCCAGAACGAGTGGTGGTCCAGACTCGCACAGAGGACCCAGCTCTGCGCTGACAACGGTGACAACAGGGGCTTCTACGAAGCACTGAAAGCAGTGTATGGCCCTAGGCACCTGGTACAAAGTACCCTGCGAAGCGCTGATGGACAGGCACTCCTCACAGATAATACCTCCATCTTGAACCGCTGGTCGGAATACTTTCAGGACCTCTTCGGCGCTGAGAGCACTGTTCAAGAAACAGTCATCCTCCAAATCCCACACCTTCCACTAAAGGTTGAATTGGACGAATCGCCCACCGCCGAAGAGACCCTCACAGCCATCCACCAGCTCAAGAGTGGTAAAGCAGCAGGCATTGACGGAATCCCGCCAGAGATCTGGAAACATGGAGGCCCAGCACTGCACAACAAGCTCCACGACCTCTTTCTCTGCTGCTGGGAAAAAGGAACACTACCAAAGGATCTCCGTGATGCAGTCATCATCACCCTCTACAAGAACAAAGGAGAGAAGTCTGCCTGCTTTAATTATCGTGGAATTACCCTGCTGTCCATTGCCGGGAAAATTCTCGCAAGGTTGCTTCTGAATCGGCTGGTACCTGCCATCGCTGAAGACCACCTCCCAGAGGGCCAGTGTGGCTTCAGAGCCAACAGGAGTACCACCGACATGGTCTTTGTGCTGAGACAGCTTCAGGAGAAGTGCCGCGAGCAGAACAAAGGGCTGTACGTAACGTTTGTCGACCTAACAAAAGCGTTTGACACTGTGAGCAGGCAAGGTATGTGGCAGATCCTGGAGCGACTAGGTTGTCCCCCAAAGCTCCACGAGGACCAGCAAGGCCAGGTCAGACTAAACAGTGACCTCTCAGAACCATTCCCCATTCGCAACGGCGTGAAGCAAGGCTGCGTGCTGGCACCGACCCTCTTCACCATCTTCTTCAGCATGATGTTGAAGCAGGCCACAGTGGACCTCGACGATGACGACGCAGTGTACATCAGGTATCGTCTCGATGGCAGCCTGTTCAACCTCAGACGACTGCAGGCCCACACGCAAACCCTAGACCAACTGATTCGTGAGCTGCTCTTTGCTGATGACGCTGCCCTCGTTGCACACACAGAGAGAGCCTTGCAGCGCATTACGTCCTGCTTCGCAGATGCCGCCCAGCTCTTTGTACTTGAGGTCAGTCTGAAAAAGACAGAGGTCCTTTATCAGCCGGCACCCAAGGAAGAGCATCGCGCTCCCCACATCACCATTGGCGAGTCCGAACTGAAGTCTGTACACCAGTTTACCTACCTTGGCTGCATCATCACGTCAGACGCCAAGCTGGACAAGGAGCTGGACAACAGGCTGGCAAAAGCGAACAGTGCTTTCGGGCGACTATTCAAGCGGGTGTGGCACAATCAACAGCTGAAAAAAGGCACCAAGATCAGCGTGTACAGAGCTGTCGTCCTCACCACCCTGCTGTACGGTTCCGAGTCCTGGGCCCTCTACCGCAGCCAACTACGACTCCTCGAACGCTTTCACCAGCGCTGCCTGCGTACCATCCTCAGCATTCACTGGAGTGACTATGTCACCAACGTCGAGGTCCTTGAACAGGCGGAAACTGTGAGCATCGAGGCTTTGCTGCTGCGGACACAGCTTCGCTGGGCGGGGCACGTCTCCAGGATGGAGGATCATCGCCTACCCAAGATCACTCTGTTCGGCGAGCTCGCCACTGGACACCGAGACAGAGGGGCACCAAAGAAGAGATACAAAGACGGTCTCAAGAAGTCACTTAGTGCCTGCCAAATCGACCACCGCCAGTGGTCTTCGCTTGCTGCCGTGACACCTGGCGCTCCACCATTCACAAGGCAGCCGTCTCCTTTGAGGACTCTCGCAGAGCTAACCTTAAGGACAAGCGGCTCAGAAGAGAAAAACAGAATTGTCGTAACTCAGAACCCTGACCAGACCTTCCCCTGCAGCCAGTGCGGTCGAACCTGCCTGTCCCGGATTGGCCTCCGCAGCCACGAAAATGCCTGCAGACGACGTGGGCAAGCCCTATAGAATCTTCGTTCGCGAAGTCAAGCCAAGATTTACAAAGACAACACCAAAGTTGACACAAACATGACAACATCAGCGCCACGCCAGTAACAGTCGTGATGGTCTAGATCCAAACGCCAGGCTGCAACTCTCCTTCCTTCCGCTTGCGCGAGACTGCATAGTGGTCAACTATTGGCGGAGCAGTGCTTCCACATAAACCATGAGGCAAGAAAAACGCGAATTTTTCACCATATAGTTTTTCTTCGTACACATGCTTTGTTCCTGGTTATTTTGACGTCATTTGTTAGAGAATGTTATGAAGAGTGTGTTATGTCGCGTGTAAGTGGAATGTTTAGTTTTAAAAATCTCACATCGATGACTTATGACGTCACCAGTGACCTTACTGTCACCGGATATTGAAAGTGAAATGGTGAACATCTGCAGAGGACGCAGCTGAAAACCAACCAGCGTGCAGTATCACTGTGGTCCGTGTGAATGAAAATCCGGCCTGTATGGTCTTGACCTACTTTTGGTTTGTCAAAGGCACCTAAATAATCAACATACGAACACGAAACAGCTGTTTGTTTTTAGGCCTAGTGGCCATATTTCCCTGATCAACTGAACATGAATGTTTTGTTTATCTCTGTGTCAATCATTGGAGTATAAACATGGGCTGAAAGTAATTCGCATTGATTAAAATAAGATTTATTAAGAAAATATTGTGCACCGGGTGTTCTGGTTCTCTAGTAAATTTTGTGAGTCCAATTTCTGTTGAGGCAGTTAATAACATCATAAGCAGTCCACACAACTGGTGAGTTGACACGTCTCACAGAAAAGTGTGCGTGCCACAGTGTGTCCAGTTTTCTTATTCTCACCGCTAATGAAACCCTGTGTCCTCCAAGGTTGCCAAGGGCGACAACTCTTCCAATTCTTTTTATGAAAGTACCTCAGAAAGTAGGCTCAACATCTGAAGTAAACAACAAAGAAAATATTCTTATTTTGTAGTGAGCGTGCTCTTTCCTGTTGGGTATATTTACCGACACTTTTTGCGTTTTTGTTTCCTCTGAGTATATATATATATATATACCTACTGGGCCCAAAAAGAGAGGGATATAGTATATTTGTTTTCATCCTTACGTCACACGACCAATCCCTTTAGCCCAAACTGTACCACATGACCGAGCTACATAAACCCTTCTAGCGACAAATGGCGGACTTCTTGGAGCCCTCTTTGTGACGCATCTTTAATGCGAGCTTTGTTCTATAAAAGATCACCAAACGTTCTAAAGTAAACAATTTCTTAATGTTGTTCGAAACAACAAGCATACTACTGGAGATGGCAACGTCATGAAATATTTTAAATTGCGTCAGGAGTCTATTATATATAAATGTATATTCTTTTGACGACAGTCATGTATGGCGGTTCAGGTGGGAATATTACTTTTTGATTTCTTTTACTAAAATTGAGGAGAAATGAAAACAAATAGTTATTGGCAGCAAGGGCTTGCTGCACGGACCCTTATAGGCGTTTGGGAAGTCAAAGGAATCATTGTACTTCGAAGGCCTTCGGCCTTCCGGGTACAATGGTTCCTTTGACCTTCCGAAGGCCTACAAGGGTCCGTGTAGCAAACCCTTGTTACCAATAACTTAAAATACCTACTGGGTACAAAAAAGAGAGGGCTATAGTGCTTAGACACTATGGTTGGAGTGGATGATTGTTCACCGAGTATGAAGAGTGATCCACGAAGCCCTGTTGCCCAAGCAGTGCATACCACGTGTCTCCTTCTACTTACTATGGCTGTGGGCTTCAAGGTGGACTCACTCGGCCGGCATCTTTAGGTCTGACGCCTCAAAACGTACAAATGTGCTTCAGATGCCTGCAAACCCGATAATTGTCTCTTATACCAGTGCGATAATTCACGAACAACCTTGAGCTTCTTACAGTGTGTGTAGGGCATAGTGTATGCGTGATAGAGTATTAATTGTTTCTTACTGTTGACAGTAATGTTTGTAACGACACCAACACACATTCCCGTGCTTTATTTTTTTTAGGCTAGTTGAATAAACAATATCGTATGTTATCCTATCCTATATTATCTTATGATGCTGCTCACTGTTTTTTGTTACCGTATTGACAATACGCTAGACTTTAAACGGCAAAATAAGAAGCTGGTTTAGGACTACAGTTGGAGTCAGACAAGGCTGCTTGCTCTCACTTACTCTTTTCAACATCTTCCTGGAAAGAATCATGACGGACGCTCTGAAAGATCACGAAGGAACTGTCAGTATTGGAGGCAGAACAATCACGAACTTGCGCTTTGCGGACGACATTGATGGCCTTGCAGGAACAGAGAAGGAGCTAGCTCAGCTGGTGGAAAAGCTGGATAGTACAGCCATTGTATATGGGATGAAAATCAGTGCAGAGAAGACCAAACTGATGACCAATAACGCCAGTAGCATTGGCTCTGAAATCATGGTTGGAGGCCCAAAATTGGAAACAGTTAAGAAATTCAAATACTTAGGAGCCATTGTGACAGATGAGGGATCAAAACCAGAAATACTGTCCAGGATTGCGCAGACAACAACAGCACTGACAAGATTGAAGACCATATGGAAGGACAGAAACATCACACTCTGCTCCAAGATCAGACTGATGCGCTCCTTAGTCATCTCAGTGTTCTTGTATGCCTGCGAGTCATGGACCCTCACAGCAGACCTTGAAAGGAGGATACGAGCCACTGAAATGAGATGTTTTCGAAGGCTGCTTGGCATCTCATACAGAGATCACATCACAAACGAGGAAGTGGGAAGCAGAATCAGGCAAGCCATCGGGCCCTGTGAAGACTTATTAGCCATTGTGAGAACACGCAAACTGAAGTGGTATGGGCATGTCACACGTTCAGCAGGGCTTGCCAAAACAATCCTGCAAGGCACTGTGCAAGGAGGACAAAGGAGAGGAAGACAGAGAAAAAGATGGGAGGACAATATCCCAGAGTGGACAGGACTGAAGCTGGGCGATACGCTGAGAATGGCAGAAGAGGAATGGAGGGAACTGGTTGTTAAGTCATCAGTGGTGCCCCAACGGTCGGCAAGACTACGGGATATAGATAGATAGATAGATAGATAGATAGATAGATAGATAGATAGATAGATAGATAGATAGATAGATAGATAGATAGATAGATAGATAGATAGATAGATAGATAGATAGATAGATAGATAGATAGATAGAATTTAAACTGGGGCGTGTGGGAGCGCGTTCCGAAGATTGTGCAGGGCGCGCGGGTTCCGCATTCTGGCAACAAAGTAACAAGATAAAAATGACGTCACGTCTAGCTACACAAACCTTGTTAGAGAACGTATATTTCGCGCCACAACGTCGTGTTTGTGTGTGTGTGTGTGTGTGTGTGTGTGTGTGTGTGTGTGTGTGTGTGTGTGTGTGTGTGTGCACAAAAGACCTAAAATGGGTGACTGTCTTTACCATCCTTATGGAAAATGGGTGTGTGTAAAATTCTGGGTGCCCAAGTCAGACACCCATTTTTTCTGAGGGTTGTTTCTGCATTGTCTTGCGGTAAAGATCATAAAAAAATAATTAAAAAAAAATCAGTTTTTCTCATTTTGGCGTTAACACATGCACTTTTGTGCTTAACAGACACGCCTCTAGTGTGTTTGAACTTGTCCCAGCAGTGTGTGTGTGTGTGTGTGTGCACAACTGAAACCCCTAAAATGGGCGTGTTTGTGTGACATCACCCTTCTCAGCTATAAATAACTTAATAGCTGGTATGGGTCGACTGCGTCGGTGAGCCGAAGTGAAACGGAGAGATACGAAAGGAAGGGTGGGGGGTGGGGGGGGGGGGGGGTGGTGTTGGTGGTATTTTAGTTGTTTGAGGGAGTAAATTGTTTATGTTGCTACAAAATGAGGTTTGTTATTTGAGTGTTTGGTTGTTTTGTAAAAAAAGTGTTGAGTTGTGTTGTGCTTCTGGGGTAATGTGCAGGGAGGTCATGTCTAATGTTGTGCTTCCAGGGTGATGTGCAGGGAGGTCATGTCTAGTGACAAATTTGAGAACCATGTATTCGTTCGCCAGCGACTTAGCCTATATATTCGTGTGCCGGTTGCTATGAAGTGAAGTGATTGTATGAGTGCGCAGTGTGAGAGAGGACGTATAGACTTTGGGTGAGGCTTCTGTTGTCTTGTGTCCTGCCCGACCTTTTGGTTCAACTTGTTGCTTTGTTTGTGGGTTTGTTGGTGTTATGCTTTCGTTTTGACTGCAACTCCTGTCAGATTGTATGCACAAATTGATTGAATGCAAATGACGTCACACAGTCAGTGTCGTTAGGTGCGTCGTCTGCTGCAGTCGGTCGTTTAGTGCAGTATGAAGAGTGCAGGCTTTGATGGACCATTTTCCGATGTAATGCTAGGTCAGAGAAAAAAAAAACAACTAATGTTGCCAAAGGGTGTAATATTGTTTGTGTGAATGCTGCCCGTTTGAGGGAAGGACTGGAAAGTCGAGTGTTGAGCGAAGAGAGAAGGCGACAATGGGAAAAATATCCAGCACTATTACATTGGAATAGATGCATAACAGTTACGACACGCCTGTATATTAAAACACTTTTAACATTAACAAAAGTTGAGTTTAAAGAAGTTTTAAAACAGTTTTAATTAAAAAAAAAAACTGTTGCCCGACACGCTTCTAAAAACAACAGTTTCTTAGTTTTAAACCTTGTACCGCGCCATAAACGCCAGGATTGCTTCTCAGTCTTAGCTGTCCTATAGTGTGGAATGTTGGACTTGGCCAACTGGATCCATCTGGTGCACTCCAAATGTATATTTGTGAGTGGTTCGACGTGCAACTCGGTTCGCGCCTCTGAAATGACCTACTGATTCCACTAATAATGAAAATCTTTCATTCATAAGAGAGCATTCAACAGCTCTATAAAACCCAAAGTGATGACCCCCCCCCCCCCGCCCACCTTCCCCCCCCCTCCCCCCTGCCCCCACAACCCCATCCAAACAATCAAAACAAAATCAAACAGAGGTATGTTTAGTGAGGTATTTTGTTCACTGCGTGTTGTGTCATTGTGCTTGACAATTTTAATGCAGGAAAAAAGAAAGAAAAAAGAAATACACATTAAGTTGAAAAAAGAATGACAACAATCAAATAAATGTGGAAAAGAAGCATCAAATATTCCGTGAACTTTACCTTATTACAGACGCCTAATTTTATTAAAATAGTCCATGCTAAATTGAATGATTGAAGAGGACACCCATTTTCACTGTAATGCCACTTTTTTGTTTAAAGGTCACCCACTTTATTGGTAGAAACCCATTTTTCTCCATCCAGTGACTCTGTTTATAGAAAATGTCAATTTTATTTAAGTTGTAGAGCTTAGTTATAAGGTGAGTTCTAAACATTCGCATCAACTCCAGAGCCCTAGAATAAATAGAAATATGGGAACCCATTTTCACATAAAATGGTAAGTAACACACTCTGAGGCATTTGTGTCCATGTGTGTGTGTGTGTGTGTGTGTGTGTGTGTGTGTGTGTGTGTGTGTGTGTGTGTGTGTGTGTGTGTGTGTTTAAGAGGAAGTTAAGTTAAGATAATCAATACTTTTAACATAATTTTGATAATTTGTAGTTTATGTTCAGTTTCTTCGATGTTGGCGATGTTTATGTAAGTTGACATGATAATGTAGCTGTTGTGCATAAAATGTATGTCAGTAAGGCCTAATCGAGGTTGTTCGGGAATCAGGCAGGTCAGGTTTAGGTGTGTTTTGGCGACAGCGGCGGGTTGGAGGCTCGGACAGGCATCGTGATAGCACATGTTTGTCCGAGCGTTTTATCTGTTGTTTTCGTCACGCATGCACCGCTTACCTTAGTGCTCTGCTTTTGATTTACGGAGATCCTCTATTGATGGTATGACAGCGTGTATTGTGTGTGTGTGTGTGTGTGTGTGTGTGTGTGTGTGTGTGTGTGTGTGTGTGCATGTGTGTGTGTGAGTGTGTGTGTTTGTGTGTGTGTGTGTGGATTTTTTTTACCAGTAGTTTGCAGCAAGGACAAGAATGAAAAAAAGGTCTGCGCACCTATTCTTTTATCCTTGGAAAATAAAGTTTCATTTCATTTCATTTCATTATTATTATTATTATTATTATTATTATTATTATTATTATTATTATTATTATTATTATTATTATTGTTATTAATAATGTCTCCTGTATAAATGTTCTTAGTATATCTCATATTAACGCGGGACAAAAGCGCCGACTTAAATGATGAAATGTCAACGTGGTAAAATGAAAGACTTTTCTGCTTTTTCTTTCCGGCTTCTGTACGCAGGAGAGTTCATTACACCACGCTCAAAAAGCAGTTGAAGACATCGGGTACGCGTGCCTACTGACATGAATAGTGACAAGAACATCGGGTACGCGTACCTACTGACATGAATAGTGACAAGAACATCGGGTACGCGTGCCTACTGACATGAATAGTGACAAGAACATCGGGTACGCGTGCCTACTGACATAAATAGTGACAAGAACATCGGGTACGCGTGCCTACTGACATGAATAGTGACAAGAAGTGCAAATACAGTAATAAAAATCAGACACAGATATTGCACCGAGACATTCTAGTCAACTCTTCTGCTGAGACGTACAATACCATCAACACTCCTTGCGCTGTACAATCAACACACTCTGAGCCGTGCAATCAACACTCTGAGCCGTACAATCAACACTAACTGAGAATCAATGAATCAATGAAGCTTTATTCATCAACGGTCGAGGCATTGACATCGTCACAGACAGCAATTTTTCAAACATGCCGTTGCTACAAAAATACGAGAAATAATTATACACAAAACTAAATATATAAATGTACATGTATATGAAATAAAACATTGCCAGCTTAGGGAAATAATGTCCCATGATGATCTCACACTCTTAAACACACACACACACACACACACACACACACACACACACACACACACACACACACACACACACACACACACACACACACACACACACACATACCGAATTAATAACTGTAAGCAAAGTTAATCAGATTGACAGAGCAGTATATGTTCCACAACATAATGTTTACGACTGCTTCGAGAAGTACTTGAAGAGACTGGTTTTGAAACGGGCGAGAGAGGAAGCGGATTTTACACAATCAGGAAGCGTATTTCAAGTCTGCGTTCCCGAGAATGCCAAACTAGATTTGTATATATCAATTCTTGTTTAGGGGACTAAGAAAACATGCCTAATATTCCGAATTAAAGAAAAGAGTTGTGATCTATTCTGGTATTTTATGTTTCCACACTTTGAACATAAAAATAGCCTTATTGTAAATGAAGTCTGTCTCAGGATGAAGTTCTCAAGACCATAAAGTCTATACCTTTCAAAACCTGCGAACTAGACCCTTTCCCAGCTTCTCTCTACCGGGACGGCCTTCCAAAATGTTTGCCCTTCATTACCGACATCATCAACACATCTCTAGAGAATAGCTCTGTCCCCGATATCTTCAAGTCTGTCATCGTCCGCCCTCTCCTCAAAATGCACAACCTCGACCCAAACGAACTCAAGAACTATCGACCAGTCTCTAATCTCTTTTCTGTCCAAGCTTCTTGAGAAGGTTGTTATCAACCAGCTTAACCTCCACCTCGCCAACAACAATCTCCACAGTCCCTTCCAGTCTGCCTATCGTAAACATCACAGCACTGAAACAGCCCTTTTTTCATATCCTAAACGATCTGCTCCTCTCCACCGACTCGGGCAATATCTCCCTTCTTATGCTACTCGATCTATCTGCCGCCTTCAACACTATAGATCACTCTATCCTTCTCCACCGCCTTCACCATTCCTTTGGCATCACCGACTCTGCTCACTCCTGGTTTCTCTCCTACCTCTTCGACAGACAGCAGTCCGTCACCATCAACGGCGTCTCCTCTGACTCAGTCAGGTTCTCCTGCGGAGTTCCACAGGGGTCCGTCATGGGCCAGGTCCTTTTCACACTCTATACCTCTCCCCTGTCCAACATCATCCAGTCTCATCACATACACCACCACCTCTACGCTGACGACTCACAACTGATAGACAAAGACAAACTCGACAACACTCAGCCACTACAAACTCGCACGGCTGACTGCTACGAAGATATGAAAAACTGGATGACAGCAAACAAACCTAAACTGAATGACGACAAAACGGGACCATGCTGGTAGGCACTCGCCAGAAACTCTCCCAGCTCCCTCCATCTCTCCATCTTCAACTCGACAGCACCCCCATCCCCTCTCTGACTCGACCAAGAACATCGGCGTTATCATCGATCCTCTCTTTCCATGACCAGCTTTGTCTCCGCCACGGCCCGGGCATGCTATTTCCACCTCCGTCGCATCAGGCAGATCAGAAAATACCTCACTGCCGAAGCTGCCACCAAACTTGCTGTCTCTCTCATCTTATCTCGCATCGACTACTGCAACTCTCTCCTTTCCGGCCTCCCTCACTCCACCACTTTCACTATCCAGCGCGTCCAGAACAATGCTGCCTGCCTCGTCCTCAGAAAGAAGAAATCCGACCACATCACTCCCCTGCTCAAACACCTTCATCGGCTCCCCATCCCCCAACGCATCCAATACAAGATTTTGTCTCTGATACAAATCCCTGAACAACTACGCTCCTGCCTATCTCTCCAACGTACTTCAGCCCTACACTTCTGCCCGCTCCCTCCGCTCCGCCTCCGACCCTCTCCGCCTCTACATCCCTCGCACCAAACTCAGCACTTTCGGCCCCCGCTCCTTCTCCGTCTACGGTCCATCCACCTGGAACACTCTGCCACTCTCTCTCCGTCAGAAACACACACTCTCTCTCTCTCTCCTCCTTCCAGTTCGCCCTAAACACTCACCTATTTCAACAGTTCTAGCATAATAACATCACCACACTCCCCATCCCAAGCTGACTGTCGTATTGTATTTGTGGTACGTGAGTCATTGTCAAAAGTGTGCGCATGTGTGCGTGAGTTGTGAGTGCGCGCTTAGAGTTATAATTATTATAAGATAAGCGCATTATAAATACCGTAATTATTATTATTAAGTGGTCTTGTAGCGGCATAAATCCTATTTTGGCTAGTTTTTCTTCTGTTGTGAGTCCTAGGTCGTGAAGGATTAACTTTGCCGCCCTTCTGTATCACGAGTTGTCTCTTCAAGTGGACTTCACTGCAGCCATTCCACACCGTTGATGCGTAATCAACATGAGAACGTATGTGACTGTTATTAAATAGTTTGCGGGTGTACAAGTTAGTGTAATATTTCAATTTGGACAACATAAAAGATTTTTGGCTACAGTTCTGCACAAAGGGTCCGAATACACCTTCCATTTTAGGTGGCTGTCAATTATAATCTCTAGTAGGCGGGTTCATTAACTTGTTCTGTTTAACTGATCTTTAATAAAAAGATAAACAACAGGGGTGCCAACTGGTGTTTTTGATGAGTGATGATTATCATTGATATTAATTGGATGAACAATCAAATAATAGAATTACTGTGACACCATTCTGACACCTCGTCAAGACTGTGTTGCAAGTTGGCAGAAATTACTTGTATATCTTTGTTAGTCATGTAAATTGAAGTGTATCAGAAAATAGATCACAATGCAGGTTCTTGCAAGTCAAATGTAGAGGCAGGTCATTGCTAAATAGACAAAATAATAAATGACCAAGCACGGATCCTTGTGGAACTTTATAATTTATATCTTTTAGAGAAGATCCATTTACTAAAACTTTCTGTTTATGATCGGTTAGGTATGATGCAAAATATGCAACTACTTCTCTGTTATTCAAGTATTCTGAGTCTTTGTCATTAAAAAGGTGTGATTTATTAGGTCAAAAGCCTTTTCAAAGTCGAATTAAACGACACATGTTATCTGACATTTGTTCATACCCTGGAGCCATGCGTCAACGAGGGGCGTGAGTGCAGTGTGGCACGAGTGCTGTGGGCGAAATCCGGATTGAAAGGGGTGGAGGAGCTTGCGGGTTTCTAAGTAGGCAAGCAGGTGTTGAGGACATGCCTTTCAAGCGGCTTGGATAGAACTGATAATAATGAAATCGGCCGATAGTTGTTAGGGTCAGAACGATCTTTAGCTGTGAAGCTATAGAATACCACGTGTGAAGGTAGATATCCGGATGCTGCAGTGTATGCGGGTGGCGGATTAATGGGATATGCTGGCTGTATGGAATACATGGATTGGGGCTTCATCACTCGCATCCCCAGTTCTATGTTATTCCCACTGTAATATTCCAAGTATGCAGGTCAGCAGAAAAAACTACCCGATCCTCTCATACTGAAATTTAGCCATGAATATTTTAAACTAAAACAAAAACGTAGATCACATAGTGTCTGTGCCTTACGTGCACATGCTAGGGGGAAAACTTTGTTTGATGTCTGACCCACTTTAGACAGGAACCAAGTGAGTTACACAGACTGTGGACAAACTCAGATGACGTTTAGACCTTGCGGCCGTCAGCTGCTGGTGGCGCGTTTGCACCGTCACGTGACGAGACAAAACAACCCGTTCAAGGGTACAGCAAGACTAGATTAGCTCGTGGTGGCGCTTAGCTAATTTGGCACTGCCCTTGACTCATCATGGTCGATCCATCACCTGCAGCTGGTACACACTCTCCCAAATTTGGAAAATAGGTCTTTGGGTCTTAATGGGTTTAAGGTTCGAAATGTCAGAGCAGCACACAGTAGATGACTAAAACTGTCAAGGTGGTCGGTCCACGTGCACTTAACTCCTTCCACCCCAGACACACCCCACAGCAAGATATGAATCGACCATGATAGTTCAAGGGTGATGCCAGAATAGCTTGGCGCCTATGGGCGCCAAGCTATTCTGGCATCACCCTTGAATTATCATGGTCGATCTGTGTCCTGCACTGCAAAGCAGTCTTCAGAGGACAACGGCAAAATTTGGGGATTTCGGTCTTGGGGCAAAATGAGTTAACACAGATGCTGGTTTCATGCTGGAGGACGAGGTGCGCTAACTTCACTGTTCACCATTCAGTCAGCCCCAATACAGCCTACTGCGGCCCACTCATGTACAGTACATCTATTTCCTTCACACCAGGGGTCATTTACATGAGTCACATTAATCCTGCGCCTGCGCAAGCCAATAACAGAGTACCTTGCGTATTGGCTTGCGCAGCCGCAGCACTAAGTTCACTCATGCAACTGGCCGCTTGCGACACTTGCTGTATTGCTGGACCACAATAAGTCCCAGGTTCCTCAGCACCTCCCCCGGGGCCAGACTGACAGCAGTCTACGTCCATGTCACCACTCCTCAAAATGAACACTGGTGTCGTGCCTGATGGCGCAGGTGTTGATGGAAAGACACAGGCGGTGCCGGCCGTAAATCATGGGGGTTGCTGGCCATGGCCCAAGACACGGGCAATGCTGGCCTAAGACAAGGACAGTGCTGGCCATGGCCTAAGACACGGGCAATGCTGGCCTAAGACAAGGACAGTGCTGGCCATGACCTAAGACACGGGCAATGCTGGCCTAAGACAAGGACAGTACTGGCCATGGCCTAAGACACGGGCAATACTGGCCTAAGACAAGGACAGTGCTGGCCATGGCCTAAGACACGGGCAATGCTGGCCTAAGACAAGGATAGTGCTGGCCATGGCCTAAGACACGGGCAATGCTGGCCTAAGACAAGGACAGTGCTTGCCCTAAGACACAGAACCAGGCGGTGCTGATGGGTGGCCGGCTGAAGTTGGAGAGGGATTCTGGTCGGGTGTAGGTGAAGCAGGTGGAAGGGGGTTATATCCAGGTGTTGGTGAGCCGGGTGGAGAGACATATCCGGGTGTAGTTGAACCAGGGGAAGGGGAGTTATATCCGGGTGTAGGTGAAGCAGGGAGAGGGGGGTAATATCCGGGTGAAGGTGAAGCAGGTCGAGGGGTGTTATATCCAGGTGTAGGCGCACCAGGGGGAGGGGGGTTATATCCGGGTGAAGGTGAACCATAGTACCCGTATCCCGCTTGGGGAGGTGGATACCCGTGTTGTGCAGGGTATGCAGGTGGTGGCTGCATGGGGTATGCTGGTTGCATGGAATACATGGGCTGGGGCCCCATCATTGGCATACCCATCGGGGCACGCATGGTAGCTGTGGAGAGAGCAAAACAGTGATCATTACAGTGGTACAGAGCAATACAGTGATCATTACAGTGGTACGGAGCAATACAGTGATCATACAGTGTTACAGAGCAATACAGTGATCATTACAGTGGTACAGAGCAATACAGCGATCATTACAGTGGTACAGAGCAATACCTATCACCCTGTACAAGAACAAAGGCGAGAAGTCAGACTGTTCCAACTATCGGGGAATTACCCTGCTGTCCATTGCTGGGAAAATTCTTGCAAGGCTGCTCCTGAATCGGCTGGTACCTGCCATCGCTGAAGACCACCTCCCAGAGGGCCAGTGTGGCTTCAGAGCAAACAGGAGCACCACCGATATGGTCTTTGTGCTGAGACAGCTTCAGGAGAAGTGCCGCGAGCAGAACAAAGGGCTGTACGTAACGTTTGTCGACCTAACAAAAGCGTTCGACACTGTGAGCAGGCAAGGCATGTGGCAGATCCTGGAGCGACTTGGCTGTCCCCCAAAGTTCCTCAGCATGATTGTCCAGCTACACGAGGACCAGCAAGGCCAGGTAAGACTCAACAATGTTCTCTCAGAACCATTCCCTATTCACAACGGCGTAAAGCAGGGCTGCGTGCTGGCACCGACCCTCTTCACCATCTTTGTTTTAGCATGATGTTGAAGCAGGCCACAGTAGACCTCGATGATGACGATGCAGTGTACATCAGGTATCGTCTCGATGGCAGCCTGTTCAACCTCAGACGACTGCAGGCCCACACCAAAACCCTAGACCAACTGATTCGTGAGCTGCCTTTTGCTGATGACGCTGACCTCGTTGCACACACAGAGAGAGCCTGCATCGCATCACGTCCTGCTTCGCAGACGCTGCCCAGCTCTTTGGACTCGAGGTCAGTCTGAAAATGACAGAGGTCCTCCATCAGCCGGCACCCAAGACAGTGTATCGCCCTCCTCACATCACCATTGGCGAGTCTCAACTAAAGTCAGTCCACCAGTTTACTTAGCTTGGCTGCATTATCACGTCGGACGCCAAGCTGGACAGGGAACTTGACAGCAGGCTGGCAAAAGCGAACAGCGCTTTCGGGCGACTTTTCAAGCGGGTGTGGCACAATCAACAGCTGAAAACAGGCACCAAGATCAGCGTGTACAGAGCTGTGGTCCTCACCACCCTGCTGTATGGTTCCGAGTCCTGGGCCCTCTACCGCAGCCAACTACGACTCCTCGAACGTTTCCACCAGCGCTGCCTGCGTACCATCCTGGGCATTCACTGGAGTGACTATGTCACCAACGTCGAGGTCCTTGAACAGGCTGAAACTGTGAGCATCGAGGCCTTGCTGCTGCGGACACAGCTCCGCTGGGCGGGGCATGTCTCCAGGATGGAGGATCATCGCCTACCAAAGGTCACCCTGTTCGGCGAGCTTGCTACTGGACACCGTGACAGAGGGGCACCAAAGAAGAGATACAAAGACTGTCTCAAGAAGTCACTTACTGCCTGCCAAATCGACCACCATCAGTGGTCCTCGCTTGCTGTGGACCCTGACACCTGGCGCTCCACCATTTACAAGGCAGCTGTCTCCTTTGCGGACTCTCGCAGAGCTAGCCTTAAGGACAAGCGGCTCAGGAGAAAAAACAGAGATGCCGCAACTCAGAACCCTGGCCATACCTTCCCCTGCAGCCACTGCGGTCGAACCTGCCTGTCCCGGATTGGCCTCCGCAGCCACGAACAAACCTGCAGACGTCGTGGGCAACTCCTATAAAATCTTCGTTCGCGAAGTCAAGCCAAGAGAGACAGAGCAATACAGTGATCATTACAGTGGTACAGAGCAATACAGTGATCATTACAGTGGTACAGAGCAATACAGTGATCATTACAGTGGTACAGAGCAATACAGTGATCATTACAGTGGTACAGAGCAATACAGTGATCATCACAGTGGTACAGACGGCCCAGTGTCCCTCATATAAACAACAGTTTCATTGTCATTATCTCTCTCTTCCTCTCTGTGTGTGTGTGTGTGTGTGTGTGTGTGTGCGCGTGCGTGCGTCTGTGTGTGTGTGTGTATGTGTGTGTGAGTGAGTGAGTGTGTGTGTGTGTGAGAGTGAGAGTGTGAGTGTGTGTGTGTGAGTGTGTGTGTGTGTGTGTGTGTGTGTGCGTGTGTGTGTGTGTGCGTGTGCGTGTGTGTACCATTGGGTGCGTTGTGGTTCCGAGCCCTGTCTCTCTTGAGTTTGAACCAGTAGGCAAGTCCGGCCGCCGCGTACACCGCTACTATCACAATGATCACGATCACTGCGATCATCACCTCGCTGTAACACATACACAGTCACCACAATGAGCAGCAGCATCAGCTCGCTGTGACACACACACAGTCACCACAATGAGCACCACACACACACAGTCACCACAATGAGCACCACACACACAGTCACCACAATGAGCACCATCATCAACTCGCTGTAACACATACACAGTCAACACAATCAGCAGCATCGTCAGCTCGCTGTAACACACACACAGTCACCACAATGAGCACCACACACACACAGTCACCACAATGAGCACGACTATCAGCTGGTTCGCTGTAACACAGTCACCCCAATGAGTGCGACCATCAGCTCGCTGTAGCACACAGTCACCAGAATGAGCGCGACCATCAACTGGTTTTAATACACACACAATCACCACAATAAGCACGATATTATGCTGGCTGTAACACAGCCACCACAATGAGTACGATTCGCTCGCTGTAACACACAGTCACCACAATGGGCTCGAGCATCAGCTGACCGTAACACAGTCACCACAATGAGCACGATCATCGGCTGGCTGTAAGAGTCACCACAATGAGTGTGATCATCAGCAGGGTGTACCACAGTCACCACAATGAGTACGATCATCAGCAGGGTGTACCACAGTCACCATAATGAGTACGATCATCAGCAGGGTGTAACACAGTCACCACAATGAGTACGATCATCAGCAGGGTGTAACACAGTCACCACAATGAGTGCGACCATCAGCTGGCTGTAACACAGTCACCACAATGAGTGCGACCATCAGCTCGCTGTTGCACATAGTCACCAGAATGAGCGCGATCATCAACTGGTTCTAATACACACACAATCACCACAATAAGCACGATATTACGCTGGCTGCAACACACATCCAACCACAATGAGTACGATCGCTCGCTTTAACACACCGTCACCACAATGAGCTTGATCATCAGCTGGCTGTAACAGTCACCACAATGAGTGTGATCAACAGCTGGCTGTAACAGTCACCACAATGAGCACGATCATCGGCTGGCTGTAACAGTCACCACAATGAGTGTGATCAACAGCTGGCTGCAACAGTCACCACAATGAGCTTGATCATCAGCTGGCTGTAACAGTCACCACAATGAGTGTGATCACCAGCTCGCTGTACCACAGTCACCACAATCAGTACAATCATCAGCTCGCTGTAACACACAGTCACAACAATGAGTGTGTCATCAGCTGCCTGTAAAGCAGTCCCTACAAGGAGCATGATCATCAGCTGGCTGTAACAGTCACCACAATGAGTGTGATCGCCAGCTCGCTGTACCACAGTCACCACAATGAGTGTGATCGCCAGCTCGCTGTACCACAGTCACCACAATGAGTGTGATCGCCAGCTCGCTGTACCATAGCAAAGACAATACATTATATTATTATTCTTCATAAGGCTTACTGGGAAAAAAACCGAAGTCAGTGTAAGGGTTCAGTCTCTTTGCTTACTAGTGCTGTGTTGCTAGGCTTTCTGAAGGGGAACTCAACATATATACTAATGGTCAAAATTTAAGGGCCACCCCACTTTTTGTGTCATTGTTTATCGTAGGCAACAATTCATCAATTTCCACGAACGTGTCAAATGCAGGTGAAACATCGTCAGTTTTTTGTGAAAAGCTGTGCGATATTGGCAAGCGTGCCAAAGGCAGGCAGGTGGGAAAACTCGGTAAAGTCGTGATGCACGTGCTAAAGGGGTCAGTTGTGAACACTGAGCCCTTCTGTTTTGCTACAAATACCAGTACAGTAGGGGCATAATTATCACTTTCCTAACCATGCCTCCACGACGAAGCCTAACGCCAGTAGATCAAGGCCGGGCGCTAGCATGGCTGCAGGATGGAATTTCGGGACGAGAAGTTGGGAGACGTCTTGGGGTGTCCCATTCAGCTGCTGTCACTATTCCAAGAAACTGGAAGGGCAGAACGACGACCCTGCTCAGGACGCCCGCGCTGCACCAGCAGAAGGGAGGACAGATACCTCTGTGTGGCGGCTCTGCGCGACCGAACTGTCACGTCAACCACTCTGCGACGTCAACTGATGCAAGCTGCAAACGTTAACGTCAGCAGAAGCACAGTCTGCCGACGTCTGAGCGAAATTGGCCTGGCTTCATGCAGAGCAGCAGTGAGAATACCCCTCACTCCAGCTCATCGCAGAGCCCGGGTTGCCTGGTGTCGTCAACATGTGGGGTGGAACAGACTCCAGTGGACTCAGGTTCTGTTTACCGAAGAGTCACGGCTCACTGTGTCCTTCAACGACGGCAGGGTGAGGGTCTGGAGACGCCAGGTCGAGCGATTCACAGATGGATGCGTCCAAGAGGTGGATCGCTGCGGAGGAGGGTCAGTCATGGTCTGGGCAGGCTTCAGCATGGAAGGCAGGACCCACCCCCCTCCCCGTCATCCGAGACACCCTGACTGGACTGCGCTATCGGGACGAGATTGTGCAGCCCATCATCCAGCTAGCTCTCCAAGACATAGGCGGCAATGCTGTTCTGCAGGACGACAACGCTCGACCTCATCGCGCCCGTGTGGTGGATGAGTACCTTGAGCAACGGGGCATCATGAGGATGGAGTGGCCAGCTCGTTCACCTGATCTGGCTCCCATCCAGCACCTCTGTGACGTGCTGGGGCAACGTGTAATCAGCAACCACCCCGCAGTTCAAGGCGTCCCCCAGCTGACTCAGTTTCTGCATCAAGAGTGGAAAGCGATCCCACAACATGTTCTCCGAACCCTGGTGAACTCCATGCGTCAACGCTGCATTGAATGCTTGGCTGCAAACGGTGGGTACACTCGCTACTGACTGGACCAGTCTTGTGTGACTTTTCAAATGAGGGGGAGAGGGGGGGGGGTGAGCATTCTAACGTACTGCTGTTGTTACAATTGCTTGATTTTTACTCAAAACTTAAATTAAATTTTTACTGAATAAATTAGCAAAGTACTGACCCAAGCATTGTTACATTATTTGTGTGGTGTTGTCTGTGCGTCTGCGATAAATAGTGGCCCTTAAGTTTTGACCATTAGTATACATGTGCTATGTGTGCATTGCATAGGACGGATTCTTTTACAATTAAAAAAAATGATTACTTTTTTACAAGAGCTTTGATTCTAAGATATTTTCTCTGAATTTTGCTATGTTTAATGTAAAGATTTTTTAAAAAATGAAAAGTAGTAAATTAACACGTGCAAGAGAAAAACAAGATATATCAATAAATCAGGCACTTCCTTGTTGCTGTAAGAATAGGTTGATGTAAAGCATGCGCGCGCGTGCGCGCGCACGCACGCACGCACGCATACACACACACACACGCACGCATTCAAGCACGCACGCACGCACGCACACACACACACACACACACACACACACACACACACACACACACACACAAGAAACAAACCACCAACTTTGGATTAAAAAAATTACAGAAACACTATTTTTTTTTTTTTTTTACAATATGACATGATCAGTTACTCTGGTCAATAGTTATTATCACCAATCTATCATCAAAGCCAAACAGTGATTATACGCACAGGCCATATTAACCACCCCCACCCCCCCCCCCACCCCCTTTGTGCATGCAACCCAGCAACTGTGAACAGAACCTGGCAGTGCATGCACAAGAAGATTAATGAGAAATTATCAGCAATGACTTGTTCTTCATCCTCATCCTCATTCCTCACTCCACCCAATGTACACTACTCAAAAGAATTCAAGGATCACTCAATCATTCTCTCACCTTTCAGCACAAACAACACTGACAGTGTTCAACAGTCAATAACACTTTAATTCATTCATTTGTCGATCAGTCAGTGACAATTTCAACAGTAGCCAATACACGTTCAAGAAAGTTTTATTGAAATGGACACGCCCACGGTTTCGAAATTCAGGAGCGAGTTTGATTTGAAAAAAACAAAGTCAATATCGAGTGTGGGCGCCATTGACATTGATGCAGGTCAGGCAACGTTGTCTCGTGGACCTGACCAGCACGTGGAGAGTGTTCTGTGGGATCGCCTGCCACTCGTGCTGCAGCATCTGCAACAAGCCGTCAACGTTGTCTCGTAGACCTGACCAGCACGTGGTGAGTGTTCTGTGGGATTGCCTGTCACTCTTGCTGCAGCATCTGGAACAAGCCGTCAAGGTTGTCTCGTGGACCTGACCAGCACGTGGAGAGTGTTCTGTGGGATTGCCTGCCACTCTTGCTGCAGCATCTGGAACAAGCCGTCACGGTTGGCTGCAGGTGGGTGGTTGGCTCAAATCCGCCGCCCTAGAACATCCCACAGACGCTCAATCGGATTTAAATCAGGTGAACGAGCTGGCCAGTCCATCCTTGTGACCTGCTGCTGCTGCAGGAAGTTGTAACTCCTAAGAAATTGCCTTAGATAAACGCACGCATACACACACGACGGCTGAAGAGCGGCTGCATGGATGATTGGTGACTACATGTACACTGTTTCACATTTGCTGTCACACCTAAGCCAACAAGGTCTTGGAACAACAATTTAGCCCCACCCCCTCCACGCAGACAGTAATGCGCCATTTTGTCCACATAAACTTGGTTTTTGACATATCTGTCTTACTATCTTTGCTACCACTGGACGCAAATATTGCCCTAAAATCTTTCGTATTTCAGCCCCAAGGAACCCCAACCGTCAAATAAACATAATTATGTCAGTTGTGTCAGCAAGAGCCAAAGTCGCCATGAGCCACCACACCCGCGGGGCTCATGAGGATCTATGTGTCTTGCAGATGGATCCTATTGAGAGTTTCTCGGCTGTGAAGGGGTTAAGTCAAAATATCATGAAGCAAAATTTGGGAAAAAATCGCGCCTGTGGTTGCAGAGATATTGCCTGCACAAAGGCTCATACAAATATGACCTCTGCGACCTTGAACTTACAGGTGGTGAATTCATTCTGTTAAAGACATCACATAATTATGAGAGTAAAGCATCATTTCCTAAAAAATCAGAGCAAATCAGTACAGTGGTTTCAGAGGTATTCTCCACTCAATAATCTGCAAAACATAAACGGCAACTTGACCTTGAGGTAGAGGCGCAGTTAAGAGCGATGGCAATGTGTCATGTCGTAAAATACTATTATCTAAACTTTGGGTTGAACAGACCCACTGGTTTTTTAGATATTGTCTAGCACACAAATCTGCACAAAACAAATAATTATGGCCGCTATGACCTTTGTCTTTAAGGCAGTGGAAAGATGCTGGTGTGCAACACTCTGTATCTTCACAAAATATCACAATTTGCCATTTGGATCAAATCGTTTTGGCGTTCACAGCAACATTGCCCGAAAAATGGCAAATATAGTAAATGGGGCCTTTGTGACCTTGACCTTGATGAAAGTGACTTGATCCTGGTGTGGGATACTCTGTATTGAGAAAAAGTATCAACATCTGAAATTTGAAACAAACTGGCTGGATAGTTTCCGATATATACGCTTGACAAACACTGCTCTTTACATGAAACGCTGTTCTAACTATGAAACACGTTTCATATTAGGTGCTCTTTGCGTTTCATAATAGGAACAAGATACCTCTCAAGTAAAAGGCGTGCCTCTAAAACAACAAAAAGAGAACCAAACGAATACCGCTGGTTATCTGATCTCCGAAGACTGCTCTTCATGACAAGAGTGTTTTTTTTTTTTAAATCACAAAACTGAAAGCTGATGTAGCCGTTTCAAAATTTTGGAAAATAAGAAGCAGAAGGGTCGAAAATAAGATTTTCTCGGCGTGTTTTCGTTTTCATCACGCCTGACATCCTTGTACGGGAAATAAGGTTCAGTAAAGTAGCTCTATATTACTGCACAGACAAAACTTGGAAAAGTTATTCCGTTTCAACGGGAGCAGGGTGTTTCATAATATGCACTGTTTCATAATCTGGGCTCCTCCCCTACCTTCGTCACATCCGAGACCTATGCTTGCGTATCGCCCGGCACCCCTATCTCAAAATCGATTTTTTTTTTCTGTCTGTACGTGCGACTGGGGGCAAGTCTGCGTGCGTTACAGTGGCCACTGTAACGCACGCAGACTTGCCCCCAGTCGCACGTACAGACTCTCGCACAACAGACGCATGCACCGCCACTAACTCAGACGGGCGCATTCATGCGGTAAAATACAACTCACGGGCTTCCTTTCTAACGGAACTTTTATACACGATAACTAGAGAAAACGCTTAAAAGACTATCAACTATTTACACTACACCTTCCCCACTACCAGCATCCAAACGTCACATACACATACACAATATCAATGCCAGGCTAGGTAGTAGTCTCTCACACTCCAACCTGTTTGGTGTTTACACCTGGTTACGTTCAGTCCTTTCACGTCTAGGCGTGCAAGTCCTTCGTACGCTCCCGAGTCGTCCTGTCTCTCGTACCGTGGATGTCCTCGTTACTCGTACCGTATCTTCGCTGTGACCCAAGTGTCTCGGCACCGGTCGTTCACTCCCCGAGTGAAGAAATGGAGAGATGACCTCGCATTAGGTCCCTGGTGACTGACGTCTCGGCGTCCGTCGCTCCAACTCCGACAAGCACTCTGAACAGTAATAAAGTCCTAAATCGTAACACTTGCTAAACACACACACACATAATTATTGGATAATATGAGATACATTACGTAACTTGGCTGATACAAATAACTCACACGTTCATTCACACACACACACACACACACACACACACACACACACACACACACACACACACACACACACACACACACACACACACACACACACACACACACACACACACACACACGTACTTCATCACCCTGCTACTTTCGTAACACCCCATATCTCTGTCACTATCTTGAAACAGACTATAACCTAACACTCTCACTATGCATTACCCCATACGCTGGAAAAGACTATACTTAACCACGTACTACCTCCACAACGACTTAGACATACACCCCTCACATTCCTTTAGTTATACATTTCGGTAAATAACTGTATACGAAAAACACCGGTTACCTCACTGAATTCCAAACCAACATAACTGAACCAACCCAGACAACGCTCTATAACCAAATTACTCTTACCAACGCATACCGTCTTTAACTAAGCAACTACCAATAATACATATCAAAAACATACCTGAATTCTAGGTTTCAGAGTCTTGGAATACGGGCTAAGGTATCTCACACACGTCGGTACCCTCTGACAATATAGCCCGCACTAACGTATTTAGACCTCTGACAGACTCAGCTCTCGCCTAGAACTCACTAAAACTCCCCGTGTTAACCGTGTCTTAAAGGTTCCAAGTGGACCACGGGCCTCACGGACAATCGGCACAAAATAAACCACTAATAAAACTGTACCGTATTTAACCTATTGTGTAAACCCTATGCGTGAGCATAGAGATTCATCACACGACGATGAATGAACAAAGGACAATGAACACAAAACGTCAGTTGGCACCATGATGCTATGATAGTGGTGATGTTGATGAGACGATACTGATGATGCTCACTGGTGACGATACTGGTGATGCTGACTGGTGACGATGCTCACTGTGACGATACGGATGTTACGTGGTAGAGTCGTAGTCGTAGTATGATAAACACACCAGACGCACGCACGTAAAGTTCTTTTAAATAAACTTCATTGAGCTGCAACCCGTCACATGTGGCTTAAGGATGTAGACAATACCGGAGTAACAGTTCCAACAATATTTTAATTCAGCGATGCAATCTCCACACAATGCATTCCCAAATGCACCAACTCTGAGACAATATCTCTTCTGCAAATGTCCACACTGGCGACACAAAGTTTCTCATTCAGCGTACACCACCGTTATGCTGCGTCTCTCACAATGTACACCCTATACGGGCCACGTACCTACGATAAACTGTGTGTCTCTACAACTGACAATGCAAGACAATGTTTATACGTGCCTCCCAACGCCAATCTTTTATAGTGCAACCAATTTCTAGAATAATCCAAGAAAATCATACAACACAACCAATCAAAAAGAAACAGGTAACTGAAACGCATAAATATTAATAAAGAAAGAGTTTTCTAGAATAACTACGATAGGCTACGAAAATTCGGCTACTAATTTCAACCCCTAATCCTAGTGTGTAATGATGTCACACAAAAGAATGGAAGGCAGTTCACGACCTAGCCGGGACCTTTCCAGAAATTTCACAATCTTTCAGAAAAACACACGGACTGGTTGTCAACTTCATGCGCACAGTAAACAACTATGACTACACAATGTAGCGAAATGTTACCTATTCTTCTGACGAAACACGTACGCGGTCACTAGACAGCGCGACCCTTCTCGAAGATTCTAATCTATACTCCGCGAATCTACGCAAAACAAAGATCGACCGCTATTCTCCGTGCGACCTTACTAGAAGCTTCCGGACTAAACTAAGCGTATCATAACAAAGCCAGAACCGCTATCTGCGCGAATCGATAGACAATCCTACTGAAAAGGTACGTGAATTATTACTACGACAGCTCAAATAAACATCGGATCGTTTCCTACGATCAACACATGCATGCTCTCACAGGACAACACACCCACAATCGTAACATTACCCCCCTCTTTAGAATGAAATTTCACAAAAATTTCTTCTCAAATCTCCAAAATACGGTTTTGGCTGTGTAAACCTACACAAAACCATAAATAAGAAGAACTTCACATCAAAATCAAATCAAAATAATCGTCTCACAGTTCCTTCAAGCATTCCTGAGCGAAGACATGTTCCTTTAAACTGTTATGAACACCGAAATGTTTCTTTAAATTGTTCTGGACACAGAAATGTTCACTAAAACTGCTCTGCTCAGGTAATCCGCTCCAAAGTTCTGCGAACCCTTGATAGACTGTAGTTTAACGTCAAAATTCTGCAAGGACATCGCCCATCTCATAATACGAGAATTCGTAAACTTTGCAGAGTTTAGATAGTTCAAGGGCTGATGGTCCGTTGGGAGAACAAATGGCACACCCAGAAGGTACAGTTCGAATCGCCTTACTCCCCAGATGATGGCTAGGCACTCCTTCTCGATGGTCGAGTAGTTTCTCTCAGCTCTGGGTAACTTTTTGCTGGCGTAGCTCACTGGGTGGAGTTTTCCATTCTCTTCTTGCATCAAGACTGCACCTACTCCTTCGTTGGAGGCGTCTGTTCTCAGGAAGAAAGTTTTCAACGGGTCAGGGAGGTGTAGAACAGGCTTCTCGGTTAAGATGTCTCGAACTGCCTGAAATGCTCGCTCTTGGGCCTCCTCCCACTTCACTACGTTAGGTTGTCCTTTCCTCAGCAAGTCAGTCAAGGGTGCTGTGACTGCCGCAAAGTTTGGTATGAACTCCCGGTAGTAGTTCGCCAAGCCTATGTATGAGCGAACTTGTGTCTTGGTCGTAGGTCGCGGGGCATCCCTGATATTCTGTACATTGTCGTCGTGTAGCCCCTTTAAACCTTCACTCAATTTGTGTCCGATGAAGTCTATGTTATCAGCCCCAAGAAGACACTTGCTTGGACGGATGGTGAAATTTGCTTCTGATAGTCTTTGGAACAGTTCTCGGAGGGTTTTGAGGTGATCCCCCAAGTTTTGGTATGGATCAAAATGTCATCCCAGTAAAAGACCACATTCTGCATGTCTTCTAGGACCTTTTTCAGTCCTCTCTTCAATGTGGCACCACTGTTCACCATACCAAAAGGCATCTTCAGGAACTCCCAATGACCGTCGGGTGTGACGAATGCTGTCTTGGGGATATCTTTTTCTGCAACCTTGATTTGCCAATACCCTTTGCTTAGGTCAATTTTGGAGAAAAATCGATCTCCACTGACCTTCTGGATCAGTTTTTCCACTGTGGGCATAGGCTCTCAATCAAAGATTGTTAGTCTATTGAGTCTGCGGTAGTCCACACACACCCGGTTGGATCCATCTGGTTTCTTCACGATGACAACTGGGGACGTATATGGTGACTTGGACTCTCTGATGACTTCCAGACTCAGCATTTCCTTGATATCCTTTTTCAGTTCTTCCCTCGTGTTATAGGAAAGACGATAAGGTTTGCTGCGAACTGGCTCGTTTGATGTCAGGTTAACCTCGTGCTGGATGGTGTCTGTTGTCCCTGGGTCAGCTGTAAACCGATGCTTGAACTCTTGAGTCAGGACACGCAGTTCTTCTCGTTGAATCTGGGTCAGATTCTGACCGAACTGGATGTCTTCTACATCCTCCTTGTGGCGAAGTTCGTTAAGGTCAAACAGATTTTCGTCGTCTAGTCTTTCGTCATCAACAAGACGCACCGATGCCGCCAGTTGTGGTTTGTCTTGACGACCTCTCTGTAGCTCCACCAGCCTGTCCCTATTCACCACAGCTGCTTCCATTTAGTCTGCCATTTTTAGAGGGATGGTCTGGTGACTCTTCTTTACTTGACTTTTTGTGGTAACAGCACATGTTTCCGGTGTCCACTCTGGATCTGGATCGTCTGCGTTTCTGGCACCATCAATGTTTCGGATGATAAGATCGTAGACAGGGTTCTTCACGCACAACGCCTTCACTTCTCCTTTCAAGTATGGGGTGTCGACACTGACTTTAGCAAGGGGGATAATCCTTACAGTTCCGTCGTCCAAAATGAGGGTGGTCCACTCCTGTAGCTTCTGGTCTTCAGTTACTAGGTCCTCTTTCACGATGATGCAGCTACAACCAGTGTCTCTCAACACTCTCACTGATGCTTTGCCGACGAATCCTGACACCACCGGCATGTTCGGCACTTCATTCTCAGGCAGCGCGATGTTTGAGACTGGTAAAAATGTAGCCCCATCTCCTACTGGGATGGGTCCATTTTTTCTGAAAGATTCAATCAGCTCTGGTGTCACTCGTGTTTCTCTAGACTCAAAGTCACTGGATGACGTCACATCATTGGCTAATACAGCGGCGGCGCTGTGTTGTGACGTGGTACTGCTTCTGCCTGCTATGCCGCGATCTTCTGATATTGTCGCCTCGGGGAACATCTTTAGAAGGACACCGTATCGCTTTGTGACCTTTCTTTCCACAGAGAAAACATGTCAGGTTCTCCACCGGTTTGTATTTCGGGGTGTCTCTGACACTGTGGATTTCTTCTGCTGGTGCAGACACACGCTGCGGCTTACTGGACCCGAACTTCATGTTGTGGGCGTCAAGGTATCTTTGAACGAAGTCGGCCAGGGCCTTTAGCGACTGGTCTTTTTGCTCTCTGAGGTGGGCGGCCAGGTCCTTAGAACATGCGTTGAGGACTTGTTCTTTGATGATGAGGTCACACAGGTCCTGGTACTCTTTGTTTAAGCCAGCCAGCTCTATCCATTTCTCCAGGTAGCTTCTGATTCTCTCAATGAATGGGCCGGGTATTTCTCCTTCTTCAGGCTTGCAGTTCCGAAATCGTCGCCTGTAACCTTCTTCAGTGAAGTTGTACTGTCTCAGCAGGGCGGCTTTCAACTGCGTATAATCTTCGGCTTCCTCTCTTGGTAAGCGGGTGTAAAATTCAAGCGCTTTGCCAGATAAAAGTGCACTTAGTTTGATAGCCCAAGTCTCTTGTCTCCAGTTATTACTGCTTGCGAAGCGTTGAAATAGCTCCAGGTAAGCGTCCATCTTATCTGAATTTTCTGCAAAAGGTGGTAGCTTTGGCGCTCGGGCTGTTTGATCTCTGCTGGCTAATGCTGTTGCTTCATTAGCTCTCTGGCTCTGTGCCTCAATCTCCATCTGCTTCAGATGAATTTCGTGTTGTCGCTGTTTCTCTGCTTCTTCTGCTTGAATTTCGAGTTTCCTGATTTCACGTTCTTTAGCTCTTTCTTCTCTCTCTCGTCTCTATTCTTCTTTCTCCATTCTCTCCTTCTCTCTCTCGTTTACAAACTCGAGGAGTTGAGCTCCTTAGAGTCCACATTCCTTACCAATTTTCAGGAATGTCTCCATCTCCGATGTTGCCATCTCTGCGTTTCACTGCTGGCTGTTTTCTCCGGCTACCCTTTCCACTGAGCCAACTGAAGAAGTCCCGTCGGAGGTACCAAAATGTTACGTGGTTGAGTCGTAGTCGTAGTATGATAAACACACCAGACGCACGCACGTAAGGTTCTTTTAAATAAACTTCATTGAGCTGCAACCCGTCACACGTGGCTTAAGGATGTAGACAATACTGGAGTAACAGTTCCAACAATATTTTAATTCAGCGATGCGATCTCCACACAATGCATTCCCAACACTGATACAATGTCTCTTCTGCAAATGTCCACTCTGGCGACACAAAGCCTCTCATTCAGCGTACACCACCGTTACGCTGCGTCTCTCAAAATGTACACCCTATACGGGCCACGTACCTACGATGAACTGTGTGTCTCTACAACTGACAATGCAAGACAATGTACATACGTGTCTCCCAACACCAATCTTTTATAGTGCAACCAATTTCTAGAATAATAATAATAATAATAATAATAATAATAATAATAATAATAATAATAATAATAATAATAATAATAATAATAATAATAATTACGGTATTTATAATGCGCTTATCTTATAATAATTATAACTCTAAGCGCGCACTCACAACTCGCACACGCATGCGCACGCTTTAGACAATGACTCACGTAACACAAATAGTGAAAATACATTACGACAGTCAGCTTGGGGTGGGGAATGTGGTAATATAGTGCTAGAACTGTTGAAAGAGGTGAGTTTTGAGGGCGGATTGGAAGGAGGAGAGCGAGTGTTTCTGACGGAGAGAGAGTGGGAAAGTGTTCCAGGTGGATGGCCCGTATACTGAGAAGGAGCGGGGGCCGAAAGTGCTGAGTTTGGTGCGGGGGATGAGGAGGCGGAGAGGGTCGGAGGCGGAGCGGAGGGAGCGGGGAGGATTGATTGATTGAATGTACATTGCTTAACGTCCCGACAGCAACAAGGCTTTCTCAGGACGTGCCTGCACTGCTTGTGAAAAAAACCCTAAACAGAACATTGAATGTATGTCGCCAGCCGGTCAAATACATTAAATAAACCTAACACATGGGCCTAAATAAAGCTATGACCATTTAGCAACACACATCCAATATCAAGAGCTACAGGCAGTGCAGACAGTAGGGAGAGTTTTAAAATGGCAAATACAGGTGAATGGACAAAGGGTAGACAGAAACACATGCCCCAGAATACAGAGATAAACCCACCCTGTGGGGCTGACCAGGGTGACCCTGGGAACTAAAAAATACCTAACCCCACCCAAGTCCCCCAGGGCAGACCCGGGTGGGGGAGCGGGGAGGAGTGTAGGGGTGAAGTAAGTTGGAGAGATAGGCAGGAGCGTAGTTGTTCAGGGATTTGTAGCAGAGAGACAGAATCTTGTATTGGATGCGTTGGGGGATGGGGAGCCAGTGAAGGAGCTTGAGCAGGGGAGTGATGTGGTCGGACTTTTTCTTTCTGAGGACAAGGCGGGCAGCATTGTTCTGGACGCGCTGGAGAGTGAGAGTGGTGGAGTGAGGAAGGCCGGAAAGGAGAGAGTTGCAGTAGTCGATGCGAGATAAGATGAGAGAGACAGCGAGTTTGGTGGCAGCTTCAGCAGTGAGGTATTTTCTGATCTGACTGATGCGGCGGAGGTGGAAATAACATGCCTGGGCCGTGGCGGAGACGAAGCTGGTCATGGAAAGAGAGGAATCGAGGATAACGCCAAGGTTCTTGACCGAGTCAGAGAGGGAGATGGGGGGTGCTGTCGAGTTGAAGGTGGAGAGAGGGAGGGAGCTGGGAAAGTTTCTGGCGAGTGCCTACCAGCATGGCTTCCGTTTTGTCGTCGTTCCGTTTGAGCTTGTTTGCTGTCATCCAGTTTTTCACGTCTTCATAGCAGTCAGCCGTGCGAGTCAGTAGTGTCTGAGCGTTGTCTAGTTTGTCTTTGTCTAGCAGTTGTGAGTCGTCAGCGTAGAGGTGGTGGTGTATGTGGTGAGACTGGATGATGTTGGACAGGGGGGAGGTGTAGAGTGTGAAAAGGACCGGGCCCAGGACGGACCCCTGTGGAACGCCGCAGGAGAGCCTGACTGGGTTGGAGGAGACGCCGTCGATGGTGACGGACTGCTGTCTGTCGGAGAGGTAGGAGAGAAAACAGGAGTGAGCAGAGTCAGTGATGCCAAAGGAGTGGTGAAGGCGGTGGAGGAGGATAGAGTGGTCTATGGTGTCGAAGGCGGCAGAAAGATCGAGTAGCGTAAGAAGGGAGATGTTGCCCGAGTCGGTGGAGAGAAGCAGGTCGTTAAGGATATGTAGAAGGGCTGTTTCAGTGCTGTGATGTTTGCGATAGGCAGACTGGAAGGGACTGAGGAGGTTGTTGTCGGCATGGTGGAGGTTGAGTTGGATGAGGACAACTTTCTCAAGAAGCTTGAACAGGAAAGAGAGATTGGAGACTGGGCGGTAGTTCTTGAGTTCGTTTGGGTCGAGGTTGTGTTTTTTGAGGAGAGGACGGACGATGGCGGACTTGAAGATATCGGGGACGGAGCCATTCTCTAGAGATGTGTTGATGATGTCGGTAATGAAGGGCAAAAGTTTTGGGAGGCCGTTCCGGTAGAGGGAAGCTGGGAGGGGTTCTAGTTCGCATGTTTTGAAAGGCATGGACTTTATGGTCTTGAGGACGAGAGGGGAGTGCCGGAAAAGGGGGGGGGGGGGGGTCAGGAAGGCAAGGCGGAGAAGGCAGAGTGTCGAGTGTGTTGCGCAGAGTTTGGATTTTGTCGGAGAAATAGGTGGAAAAAGCGAACGGAAGTTCTCCTTTGCTGTGTGTGTTGGGAAGAGGAGAGTCTTTAGAAGTGCCTAGGATTTGAAAAATGGCATTGCCTCTGGCATTGTTAATATCTTTACCGTTGTAAAATAAAGATTCATTGATTCATTGATTCATTGATTCATTGATTCATGGTAGCGTAGAGGGTTTTGGAAGAAGTGGATTCTAGGATTTTGTTTTGAAGGTGTTTGCGTTTGGAGTCGGAGATCATTCTGCAGACTTTGGATCTGGTGGTTTGGAAGATCTTTCTGTGAACGGTGAGGTCAGATGAGCGCCAGCGGCGTTCCGCTTGTCGACGCTCGCGCTTGGCCTCAGCTATGTCGTCATTGAGCTAGGGGAAGGGGAGTCGGTTGGGTAAGGAACAGGTGGTGACAGGGGCAATTGTGTCTAGAAGTTTTCGAAGGGAGGAATCGAAATGGGATGCAAGATCGGGAGAGGAGGCGGGGCCCAAGAGAAGGTCGACAGCTTCATCGAAGAAGTTCTCTCGGTTGACAGGTTTTAGTTTGCGACGAGAGACAAAGAGCTTGGTTTTTTTCGGGGGAGGTAGGTTGAGGGCGACGGGAATAGCGAGGTAGTCGGAGGGAAGCACAGCAGAGGTGTCAGAGTCGGAAGAGTTGATCGGAGGTGCGGGTGATGATCCAATCGAGGGTGTGGCCGAGTCGGTGGGTGGGTTTAGTGATGTGTTGTGTAAGATTGTGTTTTGAAAGTGACGTGCAAAGGCGTTTTGTGTCGGGGTGGTCGGGTTTGTCGAAGTGGAAGTTAAAGTCGCCAAGAAGGATGTGTTTTCCGGGTCGTGTGCTGTAGTGGTCGAGGAGGAGGTCGAACTCGGTGAGGAAGATGGAGTTTGTGAGTTTGTTTTGAGAGCTTGGAGGGGGGCGATAGATACATGAGAAGATGAGGGACTGGCCAGGGAGTGTTGCTACGGCCTCGACAGATTCAAAAGAGGGATGAGCAAAAGGGAGAGACTGAGAGAAGGAGAGGTGAGCAGAAAGACAGTCCCTGTAGATGATGGCAATGCCACCCCCTCTGGAAGCACGCGGGAAGGAGGCCAGGCGGTAGCCACTCGGAGTGACGCTAGCGATGATGGGTTCATCGCCAGCTGAGCGGAGCTACGTTTCGGTGATCACGACAACATCTAGAAAATCATACAACGCAACCAATCAAAACGAAACATCCAAGAAAATCATACAACGCAACCAATCAGAACGAAACATGTAACTGAAACTCATAAATATTAATAAAGAAAGAGTTTTCTAGAATAACTACAATAGGCTACGAAAATTCGGCTACAAATTTCAGCCCCGGCCCCAAATCCTAGTGTGTAATGATGTCACATAAAAGTATGGAAGGCAGTTCACGACCTAGCCGGGACCTTTCCAGAAATTTCACAATCTTTCAGAAAAACACACCGACTCGCTGCCAACTTCACGCGCACAGTAAACAACTATGACTACACAATGTAGCGAAATGTTACCTATTCTTCTGACGACACACGTACGCGGTCACTAGACAGCGCGACCCTTCTCGAAGATTCTAATCTATACTCCGCGAATCTACCCAAAACAAAGATCGACCGCTATTCTCCGTGTGACCTTACTAGAAGCTTCCGGATTAAACTAAGCGTATCATAACAAAGCCAAAACCGCTATCTGCGCAAATCGATAGACAATCCTACTGAATGAATCATAACCACGACAGCTCAAATAAACATCGGATCGTTTCCTACGATCAACACATGCATGCTCTCACAGGACAACACAACCACAATCGTAACAACGGATGATGCTCACTGGTGACGATACTGATGATGCTCACTGGTGACGATGACAGTGATGAGAATGATGAAGAGAAGGGGGACGCATTGTGATCAAGATAATGACTACACCATTCTGCAGGACGATGAAGACAATAACGATGACGACATGCACGATGAAGACGAGGATTTTTATGTCGACGACACACACACACACGCGCGCGCGTGTGCGCGAACCGGTCATCAGTAGGCAGACTTGAAGAGATATGTTTTGAGGGAGCTTTTGAAGAAATGACTGCGCTGCGCGTAGCGTATAAATATGACTTCTGCGCCAGGCACCGCCCCAAATCAATATATCATGGAATCTCCATACTGAAACCATAACATGCAACATCAAGCGCTCAAGCGTGTGTATGTGTGTGTGCGTGTGTATGTGTGTGTATGTATATATGTATGCATGTGTGTATATATATATATATGTGTGTGTGTGTGTGTGTGTGTGTGTGTGTGTGTGTGTGTGTGTGTGTGTGTGTGTTCCCACTCTTTGGTGGCGCAACAGTCATTATCGCAGCATCCCGCCTCGCATGTCTTGAAGTCCAGTGAGTACTTGTATGTGTAGTAGCTGCGTGAGTACATATGCTCTCTGTAGTACATACCGCGGCCCTTGCGGAATGTACATTGCTTGCCGCCACCTGCACACACATAAAACAGGCCCAGCATCTGTCAGCAACAGCGCCATGTTATTACGTTAGATAAGGATTAGATAAGGCACTATTTTGTTGTTGTTGTTGTTGTTGTTGTAATCCCAGCGGCACTCCATAACACGCAGAGGACGTTTTCTAAAAGACGATATCCGGAACTTGAATCAGATGAAGCCCAAGCCTGCACATGTTGTGACTAAAACAGTGCATTATCAGCCCGAACAAAATATGCCATATCGCGCGGGGTTCGTTGGAACACGTGCAGTTTGGACCCATTTCCGAAAAACATCTATCCGGCGAGCATTGGTCTCTGTTATCGATCTTCCATCGAGTATTGGTCTCTGTTATCATGGCAGTGTCTATGAACAGTAACCCAGTGCTGATATTTCACCCAGTGCGCAAAGGCCATCGGGCCGACGTCGGCCCCGATGGCCTTTGCGCATTGGGCAGTCACTGCGAACGTACTTTGAGGGGTTGTACTATTGCTGTTGTCAGAAGACCCGTTGATGCTGGTGACGGGAAAGAAGACCACTACGGCAAGGCACAACCACACCGCTCGCAGCGTGCACTTCATTTTGTCACCGTCCAGTTATCCGGCAGCGGTTCAGACCCCGGAAAGCTGAAGCCTGGTTCTACTCGCTAGTCTATTGTCTATTGTAAGCAAGTAAATCAGCGTTGCAATCTCACAACTTGCACATTTGGCCCGCATCAGATTTCATGTTTGTGTGTATGTGACGCACTACGTGTCAGTTCGTTCGCCATTAAGATGACGTCATTATGATTCTAGTATTTTTACGTGCGTCAGACTAAATGTTCGTCTGTGACGGAACGAAACAGATTATGACGATGGTGTGGTCGAACTTCAGCCCTCCAAAGGCGACAACTCTCATAGCATTGTGAGGTTGTATCCCCGATAGCGAGTCCCGGACTGGCTGAGGTGATACAGCGTCGGACTCTCGATCGTAAGGTCGTTGGTTTGAACCCCGGTGGTGAGCAATGAGAGAGCAATGACTTTTATATGCTAACGGATGAAGTAATTGGCATTACTTGAGGGAGGGGGGTGGGGGAGGTTATTACTAAAGGATTGACAAAGAAAACACCAAAGTTGACACAAACATGACAACATCAGAACCACGCCAGTAACAGTCGTGATGGTCTAGTCCCAAACGTCAGGTGGCAAATCTCCTTCCTTCCGCTTGCGCAAGACTTCATAGTGGTAAACTATTGGCGGAGCATTGCTTCCACATAAACCATGAGGCAGGAAAAACGCGAATTTTTCACCATATCGTTTTTCTTTGTAAAAATGCTTTGTTCCGGGTTATTTTGACGTCATTTGTTAGAGAATGTTATGAAGAGTGTGTTATGTCGCGTGTAAGTAGAATGTTTAGTTTAAAAATCTCATATGCTACTTTGATGACTTCTTACTCCATAGTAAGAGTGACGAAGAGCACGAGAAACTGATACAAACTGTCTTACAGAGACTGAACAGAGTGGGACTAACTCTGAACGAGAGCAAGTGCGTGTACAGGAAACGTTAAATTGCTTTTCTTGGCCGCATTGTGAGCTCCAAGGGTATCAGACCCGACCCAGCCAAGGTTGATGCCATCATCGACCTACCAGATCCAGCAGACGTCGCCGAGCTGAGAAGATTTCTGGGAATGATTAATTACCTCGGGAGATATCTTCCACAACTTTCAGCTACACTGAAACCACTGAACGACCTGCTGACTAAAGAGAGTGCATGGGCCTGGGGGCCTGAGCAGGCTGCAGCATTCCGCAAAGTTAAGGAGATGCTGACCACAGCACTGACACTGGCCTACTTCGATCCTACCAAGCGGACCATAGTATCTGCAGACTCGAGCAGCTATGGGATCGGTGGTGTTCTGCTACAGGAAGGTAGTTATGGACTACACCCTGTTGCATTCTGTTTGCGCATCCTCACGTCTTCAGAGCGTCACTACGCGCAGATCGAGAAGGAGTGTCTGGCCGCCGTGTGGACTTGTGAGCGTTTCGAGCACTACTTAGTGGGACTTTAAAGTTTCACATTACAAACAGACCATAAGCCATTGGTTCCCCTCATCAACACAAAGGATCTCTCAGAAACATCCCTGAGATGCCAGAGACATTTAATGCGACTTATGAGGTTCAAGCCTCATGCTGAGTTCAAACCTGGCAAGGACTTGGTCATTGCTGATACGCTGTCCAGAAGTCCATCAGCCAGCAGTGCTGCTACTACAGAAGAAGATGTTCAGGCATACGTGAGTAAAGGGACATCTTCTTGGCCAGTATCTGAGAGCAAATTACGGGAGATAAAGCAAGACAGATAAAGACATCTGCCTGAGAACAGTTCGTGAATACACACAGACTGGTTGGCCGACTTGCAAGGCTGACGTGAAACCGGCAGCGAGAGACTATTTTGCTGTTCGCGGAGAACTGAGTGTTGTCAGTGGCATTGTGACAAGAGGTGATTGCATTGTCATACCCTACAGCATGCGTCCAGAAATCCTAGACAGGATCCATGATGGACACTTAGGTATCACAAAGTGTCGTGAACGTGCCAGACAAGCCGTCTGGTGGCCACAGATTTCAAAGGAAATCCAAGACCGTGTTTCAGCATGCCAATACTGTCTTGAGAAGAGGCCGTCACAGGCTAGTGAGCCTCTACTACCATCGAAAATCCCAGATCGCCCGTTCCAGAAGATTGGGGTGGATCTTCTTGAAGTACAAGGACGTCATTACCTTGTATCAGTTGATTATTATTCAAGGTACATAGACATAAAAACTCTCCCAAACAACCAGACATCAAACTCGGTAATCGAGAAGCTAAAAGAGATCTTTGCCACCCATGGCATTCCAGAAACTGTGATTTCAGATAACGGACCACAGTTTGGTTCTTTCCAGTTCGCAAGATTCGCCGGAGACTGGAAGTTCAAGCACGTGACTAGCAGCCCAGGTTATCCACAAAGTAATGGTGAAGCAGAACGTGGAGTCCAAAGGGCAAAGAACATTCTAAAGCAGGATGATAAACACATGGCCCTGTTGATCTACCATGCGACGCCTATCCCTAGTTTAGGTGTCAGTCCTGCAGAACCAGCGTTTGGCCACAGGCTGCGTACGACTTTGCATGTGCTACCTTCCAAGCGCCAAAGACGGTTGATCCAAAAGTTGTACAACAGCGAGATGCCAGATCAACATTGTATCAGAAAGAGTACTTTGATCAGACAGCACGTCCCTTACCGGGAGCTTTCCCCAGGAGACCCTGTCCTTGTGAGGGATGAACGGGAGACCGGGTGAAAGCGCCCAGGTGTAGTAATCCGTCAAGTCGCACCAAGACCGTACCTGGTCAAACTCCAAGCGGAGTACTGAGACGTAACCGTAAGCACCTTAGACGCGGAGTGCATACAGAGAGTACAGCTGCTGCCAGTGAGCCGAGGCAGATGGTCGAGAAAAAAGGAGTTAACCAGCGGATCGACGACGCCCAACGAGCTTCAACTGCCGCAGCAGTCCCAGGATTCGTCTTCAGCGCAAGGCAGACCACCTGATTTACAAACTGTACAGCCATACACTACTAGATCTGGCAGGGTGGCGATCAAGCCTGCAAGATTCCAGTAATTCGAGGACCTGATCTTCGTTATGGTGTAGTTACCCATGTTTGGTGAATATACATGTAGAGTCGCATTTTTTTTGCGATAGATAGGTTTGTGTAGAGTAAAAGCTGAGAGCTTGTGTTTTTAGGTTCAAGTTTGTTCTTTTATTGTAATTAAACAGACGCTTTGCTGATTCTCTTATTATTAATGATGAAGACGCTTTGCTGGTCGCATATAACTTGAACACTTATATTTACAGTTCGATCTCGGAAAGATTCGGTTTCATTTGTTAGATAAAAATTTGATTTTGTCCAGTTTAAATAAGTTTTTAATTAAAAGAGGGAGGTGTCATATAATGAAGCATATTGGTCTATGGGAGACAACTTCTGTATAGTGGTTGTCTCTCTCCGGCTATTATGTCCCTTAGACACTGCGCTTGCCCAGTAAATAAATAGCGTGTTAGCCGCCAAGTTAAGAAATGGCTTCCCTGTATTTTGTGAGTGCATCTGTGGTTTGAATCCAGTCCTTCCAGCCCACATGGAAGCGGTAACACGACATGCGTGTGTCTTGTTCTGTGCCTTCCGTAGCTTGAGTCTCACCATTGCTGTTACCAGTTGGTGACCACTTCCAGTTCCAACGTCAGCTCCTCGCTTTACTCTCACATCCAGCAGTGATCTCCACATTCCGTTGATCAGTAGATGGTCCATCTGGTTCTTGCCTCTGTCGTTGGGCGAGTACCAAGTCAGCTTGTGGATGTCACGGTGTGGGAATACGGAGCCTCCAACAACCAGGTTGTTGGTGGTACAAAACTCTGTCAGTCTTTCTCCGTTTACATTCATCGTTCCGCATCCATGTGTTCCCATTGCACGTTCGTGGTTGGTGTTGTCGCTCCCTACCTTTGCATTCAAGTCGCCCATGATGATTGTTACAATTGTGGTTGTGTTGTTCTGTGAGAGCATGCATGCCTTAATCGTAGGAAACGATCCGATATTTATTTGAGCTATCATGATTACGAATCACATGCCTTTTTAGTAACATTCGCTATCGTTTGCGCAGAGAGCGGAATTGGCTTTGTTATGATACGCTAAGATTAGTTTGGAAGTTTCTAGCAAAGTCGCACGGAGAAGAGCGGTTGATTTTTGTGATGCGTAGATTCACTGAGAATAGACCAGAGCGTTCGAGCAAAATCGCGCTCTGTCTAGTGACCTCGCATGTGTGACATCAAAGTGTCGGCAACATTTTGCAACATAGTATTTAAGCCGCTTGAATACTCATAGTTGTTTTCTGTGCGCGTGAAGTTAGCAGCCAGTATTGTATTACGAAAAGTCGTGAAACTTCCGGATAATTCGGGAAAGGTCGTGAACTGTCTGGCGTACTCTTGTGTGACGTTATAACGCGCCGGGATTTCCCAAAAATTAATAGGGGCTGGAAATATCAGCCAGATTTTTGTAGACCATTCTGGTGTATTCTTTTTCATTAATATTAATGAGTTTCAGTTACGTATTTTATATTGATTGGTTGTGTTGGATGAAGTTGCTGGATTATTCTGGATACTTACTTACTTACTTACGCCTGTTACCCCTCCCCGGGTATAGGCCGTCGACGAGAGATCTCCAGCGACTCCTGTCCTGTGCTTCTCCTTCGATTTTACTCCAGGTGGTTCCCAGTCTCTTGATGTCTGCTTAGAGGTCTCGACGCCAGGTGTTTCTCGGCCTGCGATACTGGAAGCTGGCTTTCTCAGACTGTGACCAATCCATCCCCATCTTCTTCACCCAATTTCATTCTCTGCTGTTATCTGCTCTGTTCTCTACCAGAGTCTGACGTTGCTGATCTTCTCTGGCCAGTGGATTTTCAAAATTCTTCTAAGGCAACTGTTTATGAAGATCTGTACTCTGTTGACTGTGGTTTTTGTCAATCTCCAAGTCTCTGCTCCATATAGAAGAACTGCTTTTACGTTGGAGTTGAAAATCCGGACTTTGGTGTGTTGTGACAGCTCTCTGGAACTCCACACTTTTTTCAACTGGAGAAAGGCTGCTCTGGCTTTACCGATTCGTGCTCTGACATCTGCATCAATGCCGCCTTTTTTTGTCTATGATGCTCCCGAGATATGGGAAGGACTCCACCTCCTCCAACGGGGTGCCAGCAAGCAACACTGGTTCTTCCCTGGTTGTGTTCAGCCTCATTGTCTTTGTTTTCTGTTTGTGGATGGTGAGGCCCACTTGGGACGAGATGTCAGCAAGCCTCGTGGTCTTGTCCTGCATTTGTTGATGAGTGTGGGACACTAAAGCCAAGTCGTCTGCAAAATCGAGGTCGTCAAGCTGTGTCCACAGTGTCCACTGTATTCCACTTCGTCTGTGCTCTGTGGTCCTCTTCATGACCCAGTCTATGGCCAGTAGGAAGAGGAGCGGAGACAGCAAACACCCCTGCCTGACACCGGTTCTGACCTGGAGCTCCCTGGTGAACTGCCCTTCGTGGATCACGCGACATGTCATGCCATCGTAGCAGCTCTTGATCAGGCGGACGAGCTTTGTCGGTACACCGTAGTGTCGTAAGAGTTTCCACAGAGTCTCTCGGTCCACGCTGTCAAATGCTTTCTCGTAATCCACAAAGTTGACGAACAGCGGGGAGCTCCATTCCATAGACTGTTCCACGATGATGCGGAGAGTGGCGATCTGGTCTGTACATGATCGGTTTTTCCGGAATCCTGCTTGCTGGTCTCTCAGCTGGGGGTCAACGGAGCTCTTCATTCTCTCCAGGATGATCCTGTTGAAGACCTTTCCTGGTAATGACAGCAAATTATTCTGGATAGCATGACACTTATAAGACGGGGCTAGGAAGCTTCGGTACATTGTTCAGTTGTATAATTGCAGTGTATCGTAAGCACATTGACATTGAGAGAGCTACGCAAGGTATCGTGCTTCATTGTCAGTGACGGAATTATGCAGTGTGTAGTGAAATACATTGTATGAGAGACGCATTGTGTCAAAGTGTAGACATTTTGCAGAGGAGACATTGTATCAGTGTTGGTGCATTTGTGAACGCATTGTGTGGAGATCGTATAACTGCAATAAAATATTGTTGGAACTGTTACTCCAGTGTGGTCTACATGCTTAAGCCAGGTGTGACGGGTTGCGGCTGAATAAAGTTTCTTTAAAAGGACCTTACGTGCGTGCGTCTGGTGGGATATCATACTACGACCACGACTCAACACGTAACAATGATCAAGACGTCCTGCCGTGGTGTTGACTTAACTTCTGCCTCTAACTGTTCGTAAAAAAGGTCTTTTATTTCATCATCGCTGTCACTGGTAGGACTGTAGCACTGGATGATAGTCAATTTCACTTGTTTTCCTTTAACTCTTATTCTCATTAATCTACTGTGGAGGGGTTTCCCTTCTATTATACTCCTTTCCACTCCCTTTCTCAAGATGATGGCAACTCCTTCTTCATGCTGATTGTCCTCTCTTCCTGAATATAGAACTGACTCCTGTTGATATTGTCACTTTTCCGGATCCAGTCCATCTGCTCTCACTAATGCCTAATATATGTAGATTGTATCGGCGCATTTCTGCTGTTACTTGCGCCAGTTTGCCCGTTTGATACATTGTACGGACATTCCAAAAACCTATCCGTGTCTTGGTTTTGGTGTTCAAGACCTCTGTCTTCCTGTTAGTGGCTTCCACAAAGTGGCTTTCACCGCTGCCATTCATACAAGTCCCCTGAGGTGACTCCAGAGGCCGTCACACCTGCTCGTGGATGTTGATTTCGTTCCTGTTTCCGTAACCAGGCAATGTTTTCTAGGGCAGAGTGGCTAGCCCTATGCCGAACCCCCAACCTGGAGGACCAGGGACCACACTTCATTCTGGCCTCTACCCTTCAACCTGTCTGGCTTGGGAGACCCTACCAGGAGCAATAAGCTCCGGCCAGCATAGCTCTCCAGGTCACTGAGACACATTAATGTCCGGCCAGCACAGCTCTCCAGGTCACTGAGACACATTAAGGTCCGGCCAGCATAGCTCTCCAGGTCACTGAGACACATTAAGCTCCGGCCAGCATAGCTCTCCGGGTCACTGAAACACATTAAGGTCCGGCCAGCACAGCTCTCCAGGTCACTGAGACACATTAAGGTCCGGCCAGCATAGCTCTCCAGGTCACTGAGACACGCAAGCCCCCCAACCACGTCAAGGTGGTGGTCCATTGGGCACCCATTAGGGTGGTCATGTGACGGGGGGGGGGGGGGGGGGCAGGAGGGGGGTATTAATGAGAAGATATTTTTTCTTTTAAAAAATCAAAGTTATATTAGCTGTTTTAAAAATAACTCCGAAACATTGGTGCAGAAAATTATCTGATTTTCACACCTAGGGCTTACAGGTTACAACTGACCTAATCGTACCCGATAGCGAGACAAACTGTAGGTTTTTGTAAATATGGTATATACAAAAATCATGCAATTATTAATGCGAAGATTGTTTTTTTTAGTAAAAAAAAGTTTCAATTGTTTTAAGATTAATCCCAACTAATTCGTGAAATTAATCCAGAAACGTAAGTTAGTGCGCCACTGATTTTCAGCGGTTGGCTTCGGGTCTTCGATCCTAGAGCCCCCCTTCCCCCCCCCCCTCCCCATGGCCGGGGTTGGGGGTAGCTGGTAGACCAAGCGCGCACCAAGGAACAGCTCTTGGAGTCCCTGCTATTTTAAAAACGTGTAGGAGTGTTGGCTCAGCGCTAAACGACAGCAATGTTAAAAAAGAAAGGAAGGAACCAGAAAAGCAATCTACCTGTATCTCCTATGCCAACATACACGCATGTAGAGGTTCTAGTCAATGCACAAGCCACTGTCAGCTACTGCAACGTGACGGATTTCAGACCTCCCGCCAATTTGTCCGAAAGAAATTGAAACATGTGGGATACTGAAATAGATTCCACGTCCGCATTAGCATATACTGATGGTGTTTTGATGTGAAGCCCGCCTGAATGAATAAATAAATTTTCGGGTTTCTAGGTTAGTAGGTAGACGCTTGTGAATATGCGGTGCTAAGGGGCTCGGGCAGAAGACGCAGGAGTGATATGGGTCTAAAATTATTAATTTGACTAAGATCTTTAGATGTAGGTAGAGGTATTACTTTCGCGTCTTTAAATGCGTCTGAAAAACAGTTAACCCATTCAGCCCTGACGCATTACAGCAGAAGATGAATCGACCATGATAACTCAAGGGTAGTGCCAGATAAGCTTGGCGCCTGTCGCCGCCAAGCTCATCTGGCACTACCCTTGAATTATCATGGTCGATCAATTTCCTGCAACTGGTGCATTGTCGTTAGATGACGCCTCCAAAATTTGGGAAATAAGTGCGTCGGGCTGAATGAGTTAAGATTTATGCTTACTTACTTACTTATGCCTGTCACCCCTACCCGGGTATAGGCCGTCGACGAGAGACCTCCAGCAACTCCTGTCCTGTGCTTCTCCTTCGATTCTACTCCAGGTGGTTCTCAGTCTCTTGATGTCTGCTTGGAGGTCTCGACGCCAGGAGTTTCTCAGCCTACCTCTTTTCCTCTTTCCCTGGGGGTTCCATGACAATGCCTGGGTAGTGATACTGGAAGCTGGCTTTCTCAGACTGTGACCGATCCATCCCCATCTTCTTCGCCCAATTTCATTCTCTGCTGTTATCTGCTTTGTTCTCTCCCAGAGTCTGACGTTGCTGATCTTCTCTGGCCAATGGATTTTCAAGATTCTTCTAAGGCAACTGTTCACGAAGGTCTGTACTCTGTTGACTGTGGTTTTTGTCAATATCAAAGTCTCTGCTCCATATAGGAGAACTGCTTTTACATTGGAGTTGAAAATCCGGACTTTGGTGTGTTGTGACAACTCTCTTGAACTCCACACTTTTTTCAACTGGAGAAAGGTTGCTCTGGCTTTACCGATTCGTGCTCTGACATCTGCATCAGTGCCGCCTTTTTTGTCTATGATGCTCCCGAGATAGGTGAAGGACTCCACCTCCTCCAACGGGGTGCCAGCAAGCAAGACTGGTTCTTCCCTGGTTGCGTTCAGCCTCATTGTCTTTGTTTTCTGTTTGTGAATGGTGAGGCCCACTTGGGACGAGATGTCAGCAAGCCTCGTGGTCTTGTCCTGCATTTGTTGATGAGTGTGGGACAGTAATGCCAGGTCGTCTGCAAAATCGAGGTCGTCAAGCTGTGTCCACAGTGTCCACTGTATTCCACTTCGTCTGTGCTCTGTGGTCATCTTCATGACCCAGTCTATGGCCAGTAGGAAGAGGAACGGCGACAGCAGACACCCCTGCCTGACACCAGTTCTGACCTGGAGCTCCCTGGTGAACTGCCCTTCGTGGATCACGCGACATGTCATGCCATCGTAGCTGCTCTTGATCAGGCGGACGAGCTTTGTGGGTACACCGTAGTGTCGTAGGAGTTTCCACATAGTCTCTCGGTCCACACTGTCAAATGCTTTCTCATAATCCACAAAGTTGACGTACAGCGGGGAGCTCCACTCCAGAGACTGTTCCACGATGATGCGGAGAGTGGCGATCTGGTCTGTACATGATCGGTTCTTCCTGAATCCTGCTTGCTGGTCTCTCAGCCGGGGGTCAACGGAGCTCTTCATTCTCTCCAGGATGATCCTGTTGAAGACCTTTCCTGGTACCGACAGCAAGGTGATTCCTCTGTAGTTGGAACACTTGCTGAGGTCGCCTTTCTTGGGAAGCTTGATTAGGTACCCCTCCTTCCAGTCAGCCGGCATCACCTCCTCTTCCCATATCTTTCCAAACAGTGGGTACAGCATCTCCACTGTTGTCTCTAGGTCTGCTTTCAGAGACTCCGCTGGGATGCCATCTGGCCCTGCTGCTTTGCCGTTCTTCAAAAATGCCACTGCTCTTCTGATCTCTTCCCGGCTGGGTCTGTCACAGCTGATGGGTAGGTCGGTCTCTGCCGGCTGGATGTCTGGGGGGTCGGGTGGGCTAGGTCTGTTCAGTAACTCTTCAAAATACTCGGCCCATCTGTCAAGTTGGTCTGCTCTGTCTGCAATAGGCTTGCCTTCTTTGTCTTTTACTGGTCTTTCTGTATGGCCATACTTGCTCGACAATCTTCTGGTAATGTCGTAGAGCTGTTTCATGTTGCCGCTGCCTGCTGCCTTTTCTGCCTCTGCTGCCAGGCTGTCTGTGTAGGCCCTCTTGTCTGCCCTGATACTCCTCTTCACCTCGCGGTTGGCTTCCGAGTATTCCTCCTGTGCCCTTCCTTTGGCTGCTCTCGTGCGACTGTTGTTGACAACTGCTTTCTTCTGCTTCCTCACTTCTATCTTCTTCAAGGTCTGTGCCGACAGCCAGTCCTTGTGATGGTGTTTCCTGAACCCTACAGTGTCTTTGCAGGTTGAGTTCAGTGCCTCTCTAACTGCCTTCCACTGCTGCTCTGTGGTGACCGCCTCCTCCTCATTTACTAGCTCCTGTAGCGCTTGAAACCGGTTGGACAGCACCAGTTTGAACTCTTCTCTAACTCCAGTTTCTCTCAGGAGGCCTACATTATAGCGCTGTCTTCTTGTTGTCTCTGTGCGGCTTTTCTTTAGCTTGAGCTTCATTCTTAAGGTAAGCAGATGGTGGTCTGAGGCGACATCTGCTTCCCTCCTCACTCGAACATCTTGAAGGGATCTTCTAAATTTCTTGCTAATGCAGATATGGTCCATTTGGTTCTTTCTCTGTTGTATGGTCAGGTGAGACCCAAGTTGCTTTGTGTATTCTTCTGTGTGGGAAGATGCTGCCTCCAATGACAAGTCGGTTTAGAGCACATAAGATTTATGCAGAGGTATATAAATTATTCCAATTATCAGAGGTTGAGGCCTGCACGCCTATGACGTCATTTGAGTGTTATTGAATTCGCTCCACCGCGACCCATGCTATAAAGTCCCTTAGTCTATAAACAGAAGGGATTTCTAAAAATAGAAGGGAGTTTAAAATAAGGTCTGACAGAGAGAGAGAGAGAGAGAGAGAGAGAGAGAGAGAGAGAGAGAGAGAGAGAGAGAGAGAGAGAGAGAGAGAGAGAAAGAGAGCGAGAGAGAGAGAGAGAGAGAGAGAGAGAGAGAGAGGAGAGAGAGAGAGAGAGAGAGAGAGAGAATGAATGAATGAATGAATGATACTTTATTTCTCAAGGATGGAAACAATAGGCGCACAGGCCTCTTTTCATGTTTGTCCTTGCTAAACTACAACATTAAAAACAACATTAAAACAATATGTTAACAGCACAAAACAAGCGGCTACACCCACAGGTCACTTGTGTTACATTACGATACAAGTTCCAAAGTTGCTGAAGATTACACACACACACACACACACACACACACACACACACACACACAGCAAAATGACAGGGTCTTGGGGGGGGGGGGGAGGGGTGCGATGTAAAGTGTGTTTATAGAAAGCGACTGCACATTTATGATACAGCTACTCGTGTGTAGGAATTTAGTGAGCAAGCAAAACACCACGATAAAGAGAGATATTATGTAAAAGCTAACAAGTGCAAAACGGAGGACCACAGGAAATCATTGACATGACTCTTTTGGACATATTATCTACGTTTCTTTCACGTTTGCTCAGAGATGTATTTAAAAGCGTTCGTCCTAAACAATGGAAGATGTCTCGTTTGCTGTATATGTGGAGGAAGTGAGTTCCATAAATAGGCACCCGCGTAAGAAAGGCTGGATTTAAACAAGTCAATTGGGGGCCGTTCAATGACGAGACTGTTCCTCAAAGTGCTGTAAACCCTTTCGCTCTCAGTGAAAAGCTTAGCCAGGTAGAGGGGGGCTTTCCCGTTCAGTGCTTTGTGCATAAGTACGCACTTATTAAACGTAAGGTGTTGATGTAAAGGAAGGAGCCCTGTTGCCTGAAGCTTTTCCTCCAAAGTTAGAGAGGGGATTGGGAGGATCAGTTTAACTGCGCGATTGTATAGAGAATTAATCCGCTTAAGGTTAGCCTTACTACTGCCGTCCCAAATAGTAGATGCGTAGTCAATGTGAGGTTTAATGTAGGAGTTGAAAAATAGTTTTCGTGTCTTAGTATCAATGATAGATTTTAAGTAAAAATAGCTTCTTTGATAATGCTTTCCCTAGTTGTGTTAGATGGGGCAACCAGCACAGTTGGTCATCAACAATTACCCCGAGGAGGCGATATTCCTTGACTTGCTCAATGGGAACTGAATCAAAAGAGAGGTTAAGTGAATGGGGGCGGAGTTGATGCTTTTGGCGTGTTGTGATTAGCATGCTTTTCGTTTTGGATGGATTTACAAGCATTTGATTATTTTTGCACCACAGTGAGACCTCCTGAAGACTAAGCTGAAGATTGCTTGATATTTCAGGTACAGTTTTCCCGCCAGCGTGAGGAGTTGAATCATCGGCAAACATGTCACATTCGGTATTTGGATTGGAAATATGAAGTGGAAGATCATTTATAAACAAACAGAAAAGTAACGGTCCTAGTATGGATCCCTGGGGCACCCAATACTCAACACGCTTTTCAGAAGAGAAGGTAGCATTGATGTACACAGTTTGAATTCTCCCTATGATATATGAACGAAAGAATGAGAGTGTCCCTGGGCTGTTATTGTTAAAGTAGCAGTCTAGTTTCTCTAATAAAATTTCGTGGTTTATAAGGTCGAACGCTTTTTTTTTGGGTCTAGAAAGACAGCACCAGACATTTTGTTTCTGTTGATGTTGAGCAGCCAAGTGTCAATCATATGAACCAAGGCAGTGTGACACGAATGTTTAGGGCGAAAACCAGATTGGAGAGACTTTTCTTCCAGGAATTCGAGAAGATGTTTGTGTACATGCTTCTCAATAGGCTTCGATAGAATAGATAATATGGATATAGGCCGAAAATTATTTGGATCAGATGTGTCTTTTGTTTTAGGTATAGGTTCCACTTTAGATTTTTTGAAAGCCGCCGGAAAAATATTATTTTGAATACATAGGTTGTAAATATAGGTTAAGCTTTCCACAATGTATGGAAGAGAAAGTTCGAGGATAAAACCATTGATACCATCAATGCCAGCTGACGTTTTGTTCTTGAGACTAGAGATAAGTCTGCCCACTTCACGTACAGCGATGCAAGGGATATTAAAAGCATCGCCCGCGGACAGTCTTTGCTTACAAAAGTCAGTAAGCTTCTGCGATGCGACATGTTCCACCTGATCCAAACCTTCAGCATGTAGTAAAGATTTCGGGGCTAAAATGAAGTGGTCGTTAAATGCATCGGCTGTAAGGTTGGCAGTCGTATTTGCAGAACGATTTTTACTATTGTTAGTAAGTTTAAAACTTTCCATATTGAAGACGGATTCCCGTCACGTATGGTTTTCTCTACCAGTGCTTTTTGTTCCTTCCGGATAAAGTATTTGACTCTGTTACGTAACCTTTTAAACTCAATAAAATCTTTGTCCCGCTTGGCTCGATTTCTGGCTTCCATCATTTGTTTAATCTCCTCCGTAATCCAGGTGGGGGGCTCACGGCACCGGACTCGTTTCCTTTTTAAAGGGACATGCTTATTTAGCACTCCGAGGAACAACTCAAGCCACAGTGAGAGCGCTACATCAGGGTCATTGTGATTGTAAACTTCATGGAACGGCAAAAAACTGAGGTCATGAAGGAAACTGTCTCTATCTAGTTTTCTAAAACATCTGTAAGTAATGTATAACTGTTGGGTTTGGCTCTGTTTAGGAACATAACATGACCATGTACAGGTGATGGGAAAGTGGTCACTGACAGCTAGTGAAGGGACATCAGTTTCAATGATAGCTTGAGGGTTGTTAGTATAGATGTGGTCAATCAAAGTACACGAATAGTTGGTGACTCTGGTTGCAGTGGTAAGAGAGAGAGAGAGAGAGAGAGAGAGAGAGAGAGAGAGAGAGAGAGAGAGAGAGAGAGAGAGAGAGAGAGAGAGAGAGAGAGAGAGAGAGAGAGAGAGAGAGACAGAGAGAAACTTTATGAAACTTTATGAAACTTTATTTCTGAACGGAAGAAGCAGTTAGCACATGTGCCATTTTTCACGCTTGCCGTTGCTAAACTACAAAGGTACAAATCTGCTAAAGGTACAAAGCTACTAAGATAACATGAAAGTGCACATAATATAATAAGTCGTGCAAAAAGAGATGGATAAGGCAAAATGGAGGGCACCAATTATGATTACTAACAATGTGAACGGGAAAAAAAAAAAAAAAAAAAAAAAAAAAAAAAGAGATAGTCTTTAAAATTCCTTCTTTCACTGAAATCAAACACGCGCGCACGCTCGCGCCGCATGCTCTCACACACATACACACACACACACACACACGCACGCGCGCGCGCGCACACACCCATATACACGCACGTGCGCGCGGAGGTTAATATCAAGGCTTTAGGCGATGGAGATACCCGAACCAGTGAATGAGCTGTTAGATAGAGAGAGAGAGAGAGAGAGAGAGAGAGAGAGAGAGAGAGAGAGCGAGAGAGAGAGAGAACGAACAAAACTTTATTTTCCAAGGATTGAGATATTAGGCGCGCAGGCCTTTCTTACAATCTGTCCTTGCTAAGCTACTTAAAAAAAAAGAAGAACACCAACCAAACAACAAAAACTAACTAATAATAAATGTCACACGCACGCATACACACACGCACACAGACATACATATACATGTACTCGTGCACATGCGCACTTTTGTACATACACATACACACGTACGTGCGCACATAATTATCTAACATATAAGTAGGTATGATATTTTGTGTACTATCAAAAACAAGTTAGAAAACAGAACAAACAATTTGGAGGCTAGATGGGGGGGGGGGGGGGGGGAAGCAAAAATGTAAAAACATGAAGCGTATTATGTCGAAAAACAAAGAAGAAGAAAGGATCAGCATAACGATGTCTTATAAAGGTAATCATGTAATCATGTACTCTACTTTTAAACAGAGAGAGGGACGTGGTTTGTTGAATAGTGGGAGGAAGAGAATTCCATAAAAGAGCACCTGAATAAGACAGGCTAGATTTGAACAGGTCTATACGGGGCCTTTTTATAGAGAGACTGTTCCTGGAGGTGCTGTTTTTTTTTTTTCAGTTAGCGAAAAAAGCCTAGATAAGTAAAGTGGAGCTTTCCCGTTAAGAATTTTGTGCATCAGTACACATTTGTTTTGTGCGAGGTGCTTAACCAGAGGGAGAAGTCCGATGGCCTGCAGCTTGGCATCAGTGGATAAAGACGGATCAGGGAGGATAAGCTTAGCAGCGCGTTTGTATAATGAATTTATCTTCTTGAAGTGATTCTCACTGCAGCCATCCCATATTGTTGAGGCATAATCAATGTGTGGTTTAATGTAGGCATTAAAAATAGTTTGCGCGTCTTAAGGTCAATGATCGTTTTAAGTTTGGAAAGTAGAAACAACTTTTTGGACAAATGTTTTCTCATATAATATAGGTGGTTATGCCAGCTTAGATCATTATCTATTATTACTCCAAGCAGGCGGTGTTGACTGACCTGCTCAACTGAGATGGAGTCCAAAGAAAGGTTGAGTGATGGAGGTTTGAGCTGATGTTTCTGGCGGGTTGTGATAAGCATGCTTTTTGTTTTTGTGGGATTTACAAGCATGCGATTTTCATTACACCACCGAGAGACTTCATGAAGACTCTCTTGAAGATTATTTGCAATTTCAGGCACAGTTTTACAAGCGGAATGTAATGTTGAGTCGTCGGCAAAAATGTCACACTCAGTCTCAGTACACGTTACATGTAACGGTAGATTGTTAACGAAGATACAAAACAGTAGTGGGCCTAAAATAGACCCCTGGGGCACTCCATACTCCACAAATTGTTCAGAAGAACATTTTCCATTGACGTAGACTGTTTGTGTTCTTTTTGTAAGATAGGAGTTCAGAAACGAAAGAGCTGAGGGGCTCCTTTTTGTTTAAGTAGGTGGCAAGCTTTTTCAATAAGATGGTATGATCGATAAGATCAAATGCTTTTCTTAGATCCAAGAAGACAGCACCAGCCATTTTATTATCATTTATGCTGTTGACCCACGAATTCACTATTCGTGCGAGTGCAGTGTGGCATGAATGCTTGGGACGAAAACTGACTGGTAATGATATAATAGGGACCTTTCTTCAAGAAATTCCAGAAGATGTTTGTGAACATGCTTTTCCAGAGGCTTCGAGAGAACTGATAGAAGGGAAATGGGGCGAAAGAGAGAGAGAGAGAGAGAGAGAGAGAGAGAGAGAGAGAGAGAGAGAGAGAGAGAGAGAGAGAGAGAGAGAGAGAGAGAGAGAGAGAGAGAGAGAGAGAGAGGAGGGTCACTACAGTACCAACCTACCAACCGTGTACGCCACCACCGGCAAAACATAACAATGGTGTGGAAGTGAGCAAGCGATTTCACGAAATGGTTTTTTTATTCCCATATTGGGCCGACAGAAAAAACAACAACAAACAAACAAACTCTTAAACATGAAATTAGAGGACACGATATACCAAAGGCGTGAGACCACCGGAGTGTGTCAATAGGTCGGTCTGTCACACCTGGTTCTTGTAGCCTACACATCACATTAACACCTTTATCCCCACGGTCGCGTTTCCAACATTGTGCAGGTGTTACCCAAAGATCAGGTACCACTTGAAGCAGACGGATCGACCATGATAATTCAAGGGTAGTGCCAGGTTAGCTTGGCGCCTTCAGGCGCCAAGCTAATCTGGCACTGCCCTTGAATTATCATGGTCAATCCATCTCCTGCTGTAGGGCGTCGGGGCTGATTGGGTTAACCCATTTCAGAAGTGCCGTGCCATGTCTAGTCCGGACAGTCTCTTGGCTTGACTTCGCGAACGAAGATTTTATAGGAGTTTCCCACGACGTCTGCAGGCTTGTTCGTGGCTGCGGAGGCCAATCCGAGACAGGCAGGTTCGACCGCAGTGGCTGCAGGGGAAGGTATGGCCAGGGTTCTGAGCTGCGGCATCTCTGTTTTTTATCCTGAGCCGCTTGTCCTTAAGGCTAGCTCTGTGAGAGTCCTCAAAGAAGACAGCTGCCTTGTAAATGGTGGAGCGCCAGGTGTCACGGTCCGCAGCAAGCGAAGACCACTGGTGGTGGTCGATTTGGCAGGCACTAAGTGACTTCTTGAGACAGTCTTTGTATCTCTTCTTTGGTGCCCCTCTGTCACGGTGTCCAGTAGCAAGCTCGCCGAACATGGTGATCTTTGGTAGGCGATGATCCTCCATCCTGGAGATATGCCCAGCCCAGCGGAGCTGTGTCCGCAGCAGCAAAGCCTCGATGCTCACAGTTTCAGCCTGTTCAAGGACCTCGACGTTGGTGACATAGTCACTCCAGTGAATGCCCAGGATGGTACGCAGGCAGCGCTGGTGGAAGCGTTCGAGGAGTCGTAGTTGGCTGCGGTAGAGGGCCCAGGACTCGGAACCATACAGCAGGGTGGTGAGGACCACAGCTCTGTACACGCTGATCTTGGTGCCTGTTTTCAGCTGTTGATTGTGCCACACCCGCTTGAAAAGTCGCCCGAAAGCGCTGTTCGCTTTTGCCAGCCTGCTGTCAAGCTCCTTGTCCAGCTTGGCGTCCGACGTGATAATGCAGCCAAGGTAAGTAAACTGGTGCACTGACTTTAGTTCAGACTCGCCAATGGTGATGTGAAGAGGGCGATACACTGTCTTGGGTGCCGGCTGATGGAGGACCTCTGTCTTTTTCAGACTGACCTCGAGTCCAAAGAGCTGGGCAGCATCTGCGAAGCAAGACGTGATGCGCTGCAGGGCTCTCTCTGTGTGTGCAACGAGGGCAGCATCATCAGCAAAAAGCAGCTCACGAATCAGTTGGTCTAGGGTTTTCGTGTGGGCCTGCATTCTCAACGGCGTAAAGCAGGGCTGCGTGCTGGCACCGACCCTCTTCACCATCTTTTTTAGCATGATGTTGAAGCAGGCCACAGTGGACCTCGATGATGACGATGAAGTGTACATCAGGTACCGTCTCGATGGCAGCCTGTTCAACCTCAGTCCGGACAGTAAAGGGTGAATAAATAGCAATATCCCCTGTACAGTGTGGAAAGAGCTGACTAGAATAAATTGTCAAGTTGGAATACCGCTTTGTGCTCTTCTGCTATCAACTGACGAAGGAGTCAAGTGTTAGTGCACGAGCTTCCTGATGACGTCACTACTTCCAGCGCCCAACAATCTAGGCCTGTTGCCCATGGACGGAGATGGGAGTGATTCCCCCTGGCACTGGAGATTTCATTCCCGTTACGCTCAAAAGGCACAAAACCTCTCATGCGTGTCCTGACAGGAATTCATTTGAAAAGAAGAGTAGAGAGGTCTTTGCTGGGAAAGACAACACTGAGAACCCGTTGTAACGGCCATTTTGATGTGACTTGATCTGCGACTTGTTACAAGCTGCAGGAGATGGATCAACCAAGACAAGGCAAGGGTAGTGTCAGATTAGCATCACCCTAGAATTATCTTAGTCGATCCGTCTCCTGCTGTCAGGGCCTCGGCTTTAAATGGGTTAACTCATTCGCTTATGCCGCGCATCGGGATGCGGCCGTCCGCGAATGAGTTAAGTGTTAGTGCACGAGCTTCATGATGACGTCACTACTTGCAGCACCCAACACGTCACAGTTTAGCAGGTTCAGTAAAGACTGTTTGAAGTGACGTGGGGGACAAAACAGTGATAGCTCGAGTGTAGTAGGTTAACTTCATGCACAATGGGCTTAAACGTAACAAGGGTAGTGTTTCAACCAAATATGGCACTACCCTCCAACTTGTATTGTGGTTCTGTCTTGTGCGGCTGTCTGTCGGTAGAAGTGACGCCGTAATCAAGGCCGGCCCGCACAGGCATTCTGTTTTTAGTCAACTTTGCCACTGAGCCGTACGAGAACCTAGTCGTAGCTACAGTATCTAAAGCCGTACACTGCCAGGGGGAATGAACGTCTGATGTACTGCACAATCAGCACTCCCTGAGCCGTACACTACCAGGGACAATGAACACTTCCTGTGCCGCCCCAAATGATAACAATCCCTGGATTGTGCAGTGCCAGGGGGAATCACTCCCATCTCCGTCCATGGGCAATAGGCTTAGATTGTCCTCTGCTGCCCCGGCCCTAGAGCTACAGGGGTTGATGACGATCTATGTCTTGCTGGCCCGGGCTAGTTAGCTGTTTGGGTTTAACGCCGAGCAGGCGACTGAGGGGCCCGGAAGGGCTGTTTGAGCCTCATGTTGCTGTCCGGTCTGAGAAAGAACCTGCCTGTAATTGAAAAATCTTGTCCAACTGTCCATCAAAACGAATACCCAGTAAGCAAAGGTTTTCGGCCGTCCACGACGGCCGCAATGGGCCCGCGCACGACTGTGCGCGGGCCCACTGCGGCTGTTGTGGGCTTGAAGACGTTTTGCTTACTGGGGTGCCTCTCAATGACGGAGGAATCTTGTGTTTACTTACTGGGGTGCCTCTCAATGATGACGGAGGAGTCTTGTGTTTACTTCCATAGCAACACTACAACACGCACACGGCAATGAGACACATCGGCAAAGCGACAACACCGCTGTACAAGACACGCACACGATGTAACGCACACGATGTAACACACACGAGGTAACACACACACGGCGGCCAAGGTATGACGACTAGACACTGGACATGTCACGTGCGCTGTTTCGTGCATTGTCCACTGTGGCCTCAAGCCGTACGGTGCAAAATAACAAACCGACACACCAGCTACTCTCGCTCACACTACTTCTCTTTCTGCATTCGCTGCGCTAGACAACTGATAGCTCTAGAGTGGTGCTGATAGGTCTAGAGTGGTGCCAGACTAGCTGGACAGCTGATAGCTCTAGAGTGGTGCCAGACTAGCTGATAGTTCTAGAGTAGTGCCAGACTAGCTGACAGTTCTACAGTGGTGCCAAATTAGCTGATGGGTTCTAGAGTAGTGCCAGGCTAGCTGACAGTTCTAGAGTAGTGCCAGATTAGCTGATAGTTCTAGAGTGGTGCCAGATTAGCTGACTGTTCTAGAGTGGTGCCAGACTAGCTGATAGTTCCAGAGTGGTGCCAGATTAGATGATAGTTCTAGAGTGGTGCCATATTAGCTGATAGTTCTAGAGTAGTGCCAGACTAGCTGACAGTTCTAGAGTGGTGCTAGACTAGCTGATAGTTCTAGAGTAGTGCCTGATTAGCTGATAGTTCTAGAGTGGTGCCATATTAGCTGATAGTTCTAGAGTAGTGCCAGACAAGCTGGTAGCTCGAGAGTGGTGCCAGACAAGCTGATAGTTCTAGAGTGGTGCCAGACTAGCTGATAGTTATAGAGTGGTGCCAGACTAGCTGATAGTTCTAGGGTGGTGCCAGACTGGCTGATCAGCGCAGCGAATGTAGGGCGCCGCACAGCGCGAGTGATGACGAGTGACGCCGTGGCCGACAGGCGAGGTGACCAGTGTGAGAAATGAGTTACAAACCAAACAACAAAACAGTAGCCAGGCAATACAGGATACATTTCACTAAACAAACACCGGCCATATGTCGCATGGAATGGATGACAAGAACAAATTAACCCATAACAACCTGAGAGTGATTTTTTTTAATTTGCTTATTGCTACATGAAGGCTGCGTTACCGATCAGAAGACAGATCAACTATTTTAGTTCATGTTTCCACCCTGATAAACTAGACAACAAAAATTGTGTGAATTTCTTCCCAGCGAGGTTTCAACCATAATCATCATAAGCTCCACCAGAATCATGCTGTCAACACTTTTTCATGATAACTAAAGTAAATGGCTGTTACAACAACAGAAAAAAAATTCAGTTCAAGGGTGGTGCCAGGATAGCTTGGCGCTTCAGGCGCCAAGCTATTCTGGCACCACCCTTGAACTATCATAGTCAATTTATTACAAGCAGTAGTGTATCAGGATGAAAAGGGCGATGCGGACTACTGCGAGATGTCGAGAGACATTGCAAGACCTGGGAACCTTCCGGAACCTTCCGGTCAGCGTGGGCACAATCAAGAGATTGATTGATTGATGGTACATTGCTTAACGTCCCGACAGCAACAAGGCTTTCTCAGGACGTGCCTGCACTGCTTGTGAAAAAAAAAAAACCCCAACTAAACAGAACATTGAATGTATGTCGCCAGCCGGTCAAATACATTAAATAAACCTAACACATGGGGCCTAAATAAAGCTAAGACCATTTAGCAACACACATCCAATATCAAGAGCTACAGGCAGTGCAGACAGTAGGGAGAGTTTTAAAAAGGCAAATACAGGTGAATGGACAAAGGGTAGACAGAAAAACATGCCCCAGAATAGAGAGAAAAACCCACCCTGTGGGGCTGACCAGGGTGACCCTGGGAACTAAAAAATACCTAACCCCACCCAAGTCCCCCAGGGCAGACCCGAGTGGGGTACAATCAAGAGAGCATGCTCGGGCCCACTGAGGCCGATGTCGGCCGAAGGACCTTTGCTTACCGGTGAAGAGGTAGCCAGCCCTCTTAACAGCACGTCAACTAGATCAACTCGATGTAACACAAACCGTCAGCAACACACAAGCCGGACAGCAGTGTTACAACACTAGCAACTAGTCCAGTTGGATTGGGGTGGGTAGTGGATTGTGGTGGGGGTTGGGGGTGGTGGTGGTGGTGGTGGTGGGGGGGGGGGGACAGTACAAGGGGCGTGAAGTGAGGATGGGGAACCCCAATAGACAAACGCCTTCGGGCTTCTGACGGTCGCAGTGGGCCCGCGCACAGTCGTGATACCCGGGCCGGAGCACCTTCGCTTATTGATGAGTTAAGTGCAATAGGGCTCGGAAAGCTGACGTCATCGCGCCAGTCGTGGCGGCCATCTTGTGAGGATTCAAGACGAAGCGCTCATAGGGAAATCGCTGTTTTTGTAATGTCAGGAAAGTCCTGACGTATTATAAGCAATAACAGCAAGTCTTGCCATCACTGTAGGAAACCGCTCACTAGAATCAGTTTTTGTTGGTTTATAAAGAGGAAGAAACATGAAGAAAAACGTGTTTCGCTACTATCTGATGACTATGGTATCCTCATAAGATGGCGGCTGACGCGCCGACGCTGCTAGGCAACGCGGGGAAGTTCACGAGCCCTATAGCAAGTGCGTGAGGTTGGGGGAGGGAGGTGATTCAGGGTGGGGGAGTTGTACTGAGATTCTAGGAACAAACACCCGGCCGTGGACGGATAGACAGAATGAGGAGAAAAGACGACGGAGAACGTGGCCAGCTCTAATGTGGCCTAATGTGGCCAGCTCTAATGTGGCCTAATGTGGCCATCTCTGTCTGACCGTCAACGTGTCCTCGTGGACGAGTAAAATGAGCAGCCACCCGAACACTACGTTTGTTACTCCTCCAGTAACGACCGCGCGACACGTGTGTGGGACATCCCCACCCAGTAACACGTCATACACGTGTGTGGGACATCCCCACCCAGTAACACGTCATACACGTGTGTGGGACATCCCCACCCAGTAACACGTCATACACGTGTGTGGGACATCCCCACCCAGTAACACGTCATACACGTGTGTGGGACATCCCCACCCAGTAACACGTCATACACGTGTGTGGGACATCCCCACCCAGTAACACGTCATACACGTGTGTGGGACATCTCCACCCAGTAACACGTCATACACCCAGTAACACGTCATACACGTGTGTGGGACATCCCCACCCAGTAACACGTCATACACGTGTGTGGGACATCCCCACCCAGTAACACATGATATGTACAACGACTTCGGCACCTGTCCGAAATGGTATATAACCGTGACGACACACAATCTACAATTGATGCACCAATCAACATCAACAAAGAACAAACTAGATTGAGTCATGCAACATATCAAGACCAACAGCCAAGAGGCCGACTGGGTTTGACAGTTGGAAATGTTCACCCCTCTACTGCCGGCAGTCACTGTGCAATCGCCGGTAATTCATCACCCAAAACAGTTATGGAGCCGTCCCAGGCGAAAGAAACATCCATCATCATGACCTGGCGGGGACGCACGAGGATCTGTCTCTGGCCGTTGGATCGTGTCCCGACAGTGAAGGGGTTAAAGTACAAGGCACAGTGCTGTTTGCAGTTTCAACGTCAAAGTACACGAGGAAGCCGAGGTAAAAACATTAACCATTTGGCTGTCGGTAGCGGTTTTAGTCGCGATGATTCCTGCAGGATGTCGTTATTCCTACAGGATTTCAGGGTGTTGTTATTCTTGTAGGATGTCAGAGTCGTGTTATTCCTGCAGGATGTCAGAGTGTTGTTATTCCTGCAGGATGTCAGAGTGTTGTTATTCCTACAGGATGTCAGGGTATTGTTATTCCTGCTGGATGTCAGAGTGTTGTTATTCCTGCAGGATGTCAGGGTGTTGTTATTCCTGCAGGATGTCAGGGTGTTGTTATTCCTGCAGGATGTCAGGGTGTTGTTATTCCTGCAGGATGTCAGTGTGTTGTTATTCTTGCAGGATGTCAGGGTGTTGTTATTCCTGTAGGATGTCAGGGTGTTGTTATTCCTGAAGCATGTCAGGGTGTTGTTATTCCTGCAGGATGTCAGGGTGTTGTTATTCCTGCAGGATGTCAGGGTGTTGTTATTCCTGCAGGATGTCAGGGTGTTGTTATTCCTGCAGGATGTCAGGGTGTTGTTATTCCTGCAGAATGTCAGGGTGTTGTTATTCTTGCAGGATGTCAGGGTGTTGCTATTCTTGCAGGATGTCAGGGTGTTGTTATTCCTGCAGGATGTCAGGGTGTTGTTATTCCTGCAGGATGTCAGGGTGTTGTTATTCCTGCAGGATGTCAGGGTGTTGTTATTCCTGCAGGATGTCAGGGTGTTGTTATTCCTGCAGGATGTCAGGGTGTTGTTATTCCTGCAGGATGTCAGGGTGTTGTTATTCCTGCAGGATGTCAGGGTGTTGTTATTCCTGCAGGATGTCAGGGTGTTGTTATTCCTGCAGGATGTCAGGGTGTTGTTATTCCTGCAGGATGTCAGGGTGTTGTTATTCCTGCAGGATGTCAGGGTGTTGTTATTCCTGCAGGATGTCAGGGTGTTGTTATTCCTGCAGGATGTCAGGGTGTTGTTATTCCTGCAGGACGTCAGGGTGTTGTTATTCCTGCAGGATGTCAGGATGTTGTTATTCCTGCAGGATGTCAGGGTGTTGTTATTCCTGCAGGATGTCAGGGTGTTGCTATTTCTGCAGGATGTCAGGGTGTTGTTATTCCTGCAGGAATCATCGCGACTAAAACCGCTACCGACACGAAAAGGGTTAAAAACGTACAAGTAGAGAAATACAACGAAAATCTAACTCCTAACACTAGAGAAGGCAGCTTAACAATGAGAGTATCCGTGGACCAAAACACCAGTCCAACCGCTTAACAAGAGAACAATAAATACCATCAGTAAATCAACAAACAAAATGGACATGCGTGACTAGCTGAAACAGAAGTACGTCAGCGCCTGTTTCTTGGTATCACAGGAGCCGAGACAAGATCCCCATTGCAAATAAAATATACATAGATACAAATATACTATGTACAGATAACATTGAACAGATAAACTAAAGAAAGAATGAAACAAATAAAACGTTAGGCGATATCAGCACGGTAAAAGACACGGCCATTAAACCAAACAAACAATCGAGGATCTGAAAATCAACAAAGGAAAACAGAACAAATTGTTGCGTAGGTGCGTTTAGATTCCCATACAAAATAAGTGAATGTTTCTTCGAACCCTCTCTCTCTCTCACACACACGCACCCGCACACGCACACGCACACACACACACACACACACACACACACACACACACACACACACACACACACGAGTGCGTTTGAAATGAACACGATGAACATTGTCTGGCCAGAAACAGAAATAAAACATGACCTTTTGCTGTCGGTAGCCAGTTTGGTCACGAGGATTCGGACAGGCATCCTGGCGACGAAATGAGCTACCGACAGCAGAAGAATGAATGCACCAAGAACAGTTTGCGTAAGATAAAATAAACATCTCTAGAGAGAAACAGATGGAACCCCGACATGGACACTTCTTAAACAATACGCAAAAGGACCTCCAGCCGATGTCAGCCACAGATGGCCAGTACACAACCATAGACGACTTGGGCCCCATGACCTTACTAAGAATACAGTTTAATACAGTTTTCTAAGCAAAACCCTATGAACCGTAGTTACAGTAAATGTACTTTGTTAATGCAAGGTGTAAAAACACTAGAAAAAGAGCAGGCGATTACTGGGAAACACAACCCGCTGAATAATGACGTGCTGTGACGCATGACAGTCATCATCCACAGCAACGTCAGAGTACTGGCATGTTATGACGTGCTATGACGTGTGACAGTCAGCATCCACAGCAACGTCAGAGTACTGACGTGCTGTGACGTGTGACAGTCATCATCCATAGCAACGTCAGAGTACTGACGTGCTGTGACGTGTGACAGTCATCATCCACAGCAACGTCAGAATACTGACGTGCTGTGACGTGTGACAGTCATCATCCACAGCAACGTCAGAGTACTGACATGTTATGACGTGCAATGACGTGTGACAGTCACCATCCACAGCAACGTCAGAGTACTGACGTGCTGTGACGTGTGACAGTCATCATCTATAGCAACGTCAGCATAATGACGTGTGCTAGTCAGCATCCCGAACAGCGTGTCGCCGGTCCAGAACCGTCATGACGGCTGAACGCCCTGTACACAGAAAGCCGACATTAAGTCCGGCGTCACGTGGTCTGACATGGCAGCCGTCAGCTGATGATATGTTTATTGTCACAATATCAGACACGGCAATGTAACCGTCTCTTGAGGCCCAGAACGAAAGAGCAGCACAAACGCAAGCGTGAAAAGACAAATATAACCAACCTTTACCTTATTAATCCACTCACCCCTGACGCACTACAGCAGGAGATGGGTCGACCATGATAATTCAAGGGTAGTGCCAGATTAGCTTGGCGCCGACAGGCGCCAAGCTAATCTGGCACTACCCTTAAATTATCATGGTCGATCCAACTCCTGCAACAGGAGCATATTCGTTATATGACGCCTGCAAAATTTGGGAAATACGTGCGTAGGGCTGAACGGTCTTGTTGGTCGGCCCTGCTCGCACCCAACACATAGGCCAGTATAATGTCGCACTTTCTCCGGTGGAAGAAATTGAATGCGCACTGGGCAGTAAGCAAAGCCCCCCCCCCCCCCCTCCCAAAGGCACGATGGTGCGCGGGTCCACTGCCGCCGACGTCGGCCCGAGGGGCCTTTGATTACCGGGTGGGCAGTTCAATAACGGCCATCAATAACGGCCATCAATAACGCGACCACCCCGATAACAAAGGCACGAAGGCACCGCGTCAACTGTCACCACGCTGTGTAGAAGAACTTTTTCGTTCCGCGTCTCTGTTAGAGCGCAACCCCGACCCTCAGGTGCACACAAAGGCAGCGTCAAGAACTCGACCGCAAACGGGGGTAGGTGGGGGTGGTGGGGGTGGGGGTAGCGGGGGGGGGGGGGGGGCGGAGCGAGGGGGAGGGGGGAGGGGGGAGGGGGGTGTTTCGTGAAGTCCCTCGGCCAGCTCGCTAAGCACTACTCTCACCAGTGCCTACGGATGATCGTAAATGTTGTTCACCGGCAGTCTTATCCTGTCCCACGATCAGATCCACCTTGTGTTTCACAGTTAAGTTCGTACAGCGTGTCACCGTTTGTATTTGTCTCTGCAGCTGTGCGTGAATGTGGACAGTGCAGAGCGCGACTGGCCCGTTTCCTGTCTACTCAGTTCAAGGCCTAAGAGCGGAAGACTGCAAGTTGTGCGTGTAATGGCTGATGGAAGACTGAAGTATCGCTATACGCCGGATCGTGCAGCAGTAACCGTCAAACTCCATAACTTTATTCATTGTACACAGGCCCTAAGCAAAAACTTTCCATCTGCAACAAGCATAGATGCTCCTGAGACCATACTGTCGCGAGACCATACCGTCGCGAGACCACACTGTCGCAGGGGCTCATGAGGATCTATGCTTCTTGCTGACACAAACAGCTTTCATTTTTCCGCTGTGCACCTGAGAACATCCTGGGACCGGGTCTGAACTTTCCTGTGTATGTACATCAAGTCTGTGGGTGCAGGGGAAGTCACTGTCTGTTAGTGAAGGGAAGGTAAGCGTGTCAGCGTTTGTTGCCCCCACAGCACGATGACTTCTTTTCGTTCCTCAGCTCCTGTAACTGCATGCCCACAGTCTTCACCTCCATGTCCTCGTTAGTCCGCAACAACCTGCAACACCACACGTCACGTGCTCAAAAATCGCCGGCGGTAGGAAAGGGAGCAGGGTCACGTGGTCATAAACGGACAATAGCAGGGCAGGACCCTAGGGCATGCCAGTCACGTGATTTAACTCATTCTACCCCAACACCAAAATCCTAAAATGTTGCCGTTGTCCTCTGAAGACTGCATTGCAGTGCATGACACAGATCGACCATGATAGTTCAAGCGTGATGCCAGAATAGCTTGACGCCCATGGGCGCCAAGCAATTCTGGCATCACCCTTGAACTATCATGGTCGATCCTTATCTTGCTGTGGTGTGTCTGGGACAGACATGAGTTAAACAAAGCCAAAGAGAGCCGTTACAGCAAGAGACACAAGTCACGTGAAGGGAAACCTCAAAAAGGCCGCGTGATAGGAAACACCCAATAGCGGCACAGGGCAGTTACATCCGGACCTGGCATTTTTGATGTTGTTTCGTGCACGTTGACCAAAACATATTGAAAATGTCTGCTATTTTAGCAGAAAAGGACACGTACTAGCCAGATCTTGATATTTTATAAATGTTTTGACAAAATGATTTTAAAATTCTGTAAAACTGAAAATTAGTGTACGCGTGCACGTTGATTTTCAATTTTCAGAAATTTAAACATATTTGACAGAGTATCTATTTTTTTCATATTTGCAATGTAACTGTATGTAACAGCAACACACACTCTGAATATACATGAACAGCAAAACACTCCGATATACAGTAAAGAGATTTAGCGTCAGCTACCCACAAAACCTCTGGCACTGCACCATGTTGACAGAGAGAGGTCTGGTTACCTGGTGAGTTCAATGACCGCCTCCTGCACGTTCTGCCCGTCCTTGGCGCTCGTCTCGATAAACAGCGCGTCAATCTCCTGCAATTAAACCCACATCAACACGTCACAGCCCAAACAGTCTCAAGTGCAAAATTCAACACACACACACACACACACACACACACACACACACACACACACACACACACACACACACACACACACACACACACACACACACACACACACACACACACACACGCGCGCGCGCACACACACACACACACACACACACACACACACACACACACACACACACACACACACACACACACACACACACACACAGATTCACACTGTATTTTATTCTATCTTGTTCTCTCCGATCACGTCATGCGCGGGTTGTGAGAAGTCACGTGGCCAGTGTGATCAAAGACTTCAACAAACAATTTTCCAGGAATCATAAGTAGGTCAAAACTTCACGAGCTTCGACGAAAACAACGGATTCAAAGCTCGGACAAACATGCGATCGCATGTTTGTCCGGGCTTTCAATCCGCTGTTTTCGTCGAAACGCCTTCAGTTTTGACCTACTTGTTTTTCTCCGGAAATCGTCTATTCACATAAAAGTCAATTTTCAACATTTTGCCACCAAGAAGCTGATCTGAAAGACGGACGACTGAAAAACGTGTAGAGTTTCCTTTACAACAAGCGTAACCTTTTGCGAGTCGGTCCAGGAATCATGGCGACCGAAACCGGTACCCACACGCAGAGGGTTAAACCCGCTTTGCAGGCAGTAAAGGTTGTGTGTGGCCACTAACCCTGCTCAGCCGCTGTCCGTCCTCGTACCGCACCACCCTCCGTCCCTGCTGGATCATGTCCGGCCGCTGGTCCGTCTTGTTGCCCACCAGCATGATGGGGATCTTCTTCGGCGAGCTGTCCTGTAGGACAAGCCACACACCTTACACATCGTGCAGTACTTAACGACTGCTGTAAGTACGTCAGTACATTTTGTATTTCGAAGTCTTGGTTCATTCAAAGACCAAAAGCCAACACCCTTCAAGCAACGCGGAGACAAATTACTCTCAGGCAGAGACATAGACCCTCATGAGCCCCAGCGACAGCTAGGCTCATGAGGATCTATGTCTCTTGCAGTTGGATGGTGTTGACTTTTTCACGACAGTCAAGTGGTTAACAACAATAACCTGCGGCAACAGCTACAGCGACAGCAACTACTACCACTACTCAGTGTCGGTCATCGGCATGATGGGGAATCTTCTGCGAACTCCTCCGTCACAAGCGAGCTTTACGCGTCACACAGCAGCAGCAGCAACAACGACAGCAATGTTAACACCAGCAAACTGCCCTACTGACCTCAATCGCATCCATCCACTCCCGCACGTTGAGGAAGGAGCGTTCGTACGTGCAGTCGTACAGCAGGAGGACGCCGTCAGCACGCCGGAAGTAGGACTTGGCGATACTGCGGAACCTGCACGCAACGAACACCACAAGAAACAACATTAATCCATTCAGCCCCGACGCCCTACCTCAGGAGATGGATCGACCATGATAAGTCAAGGGTAGCGCCAGATGAGCTTGGCGCCTGAAGGCGCCAAGCTCATCTGGCACTACCCTTGAATTATCATGGTTGAGCCAGCTCCTGCAGCTGGTGCAAAGCCGCTAGGAACACTTCCGAAATTTCAGAAACACGGCCGTGGGGTTAAATGAGTTAACCGCGGGTTGGTGACAGCCACACGTGCTGGATGTGCGCAAAAGGGTTGGTGGCAGCCACACGTGCTGGATGTGCACAAAAGGGTTGGTGGCAGCCACACGTGCTGGATGTGCACAAAAGGGTTTAAAAAGAAATAAGAAAGCGACGGAACAGCTGAGTCATCAGTATTTTGGGACCCTAAAAGGCCTTGCTAGTTTTGCTCCTTCAACCACCATGCCCCCTCCCCCACACCCACCCACCCACCCCCCAACCTCACCCCCTCCCCACCCCCTCCCCCTTCTCTCTCTCCCACCCCTTGAGCATGCAGTCGCTGGACCTGTTGACATTAAAAGGTTAGTATCACTTGATAGTGACTCTGACAGCCGATGATATTTTGTAAGTAATAAATTACTTGGAGTAGTGAGCAAACGGCGGATATAGGCCTAAGTATGCTATTATCGACACATCAACTTGAAATGAACGCGAAAAACCGCCCAACAATTCATACCAAAGATAATCAAACAAACAGCCAACAAGAGCAAACAATCAAGCAGAGATTCTTTGGACCGAAATCAATCGGGCCACTAAAGAGAAATCAAACATTTATCATCAGCAATTGATTGTGGATTCTAAATCACACAGATTATACTACAATCACTATATGGCTGCGCCGGCACTATGCCGTGTTGGATGCCCCACCTTTCCTGCCCGGCCGTGTCCCACAGCTGCAGCGCCACCGTGTGTGAATCCACTTCCAGCACCTTGTTCTGGAAATCCACACCTGCGCACACATACGTCACATCCATTGGGGTAGGGCGTAGCACTTCACTGCACCACACGGTGACACACAATGCGGTCAACAAACACCAACAATAAATGGACCATACAGAGTCTCGGGATGACGTCAGGTTTAGTTGGCCCGCGCACAGTGTGCGCGGGCCAACTAAGGCTGACGTCAGCCCGTTTGAAAGCCTGTGTAAACACGTAGTTATATGCATGGGATAGGACTATTGCGATGAGTGGATAGACGTAGTTATATGCATGGGATAGGACAATTTGCGGTAAGTGGATCATCATCATCATCACCATCAGTCCCTTGCCCGAACTGGGCGTTGGGGGGACTGAAAGGCAGCAGCAGCAGACAGTGCTCTCCACTGAGTTCTATTTTGGGCGGTGGCAAGCAAGTCTGGCATCTCGAGTTCGGTCCATTCTTTTATGTTTGCGACCCAACTCTTTCTCTGACGACCTCGCCGACGACTTCCTTCGAGAGTGCCTTGGAGGATAGTCTTGGACAAGGTGTTGTGTCGGGTCACGTGGCCAAACCAAGCAAGCTTGCGCCGTTTCACGGTTGCCAGAAGGGGTTCATGTGGGCCCACCAGGGAAGTGACGATGCTCCGTACATATTCGTTGGTCTTGTGCTCGCGGTACGAGATGCGGAGCAACTTCCTCAGGCACTTGTTCTCAAAGGCCTGGATTTTCTTTTCTGAGTCTGCAAGCAGTGTCCAAGTCTCACAGCCGTAGAGTAGAATAGACACTACGAGGGACTTGTAAAGCCTGTACTTGATGGTGAAGCTGATGGAGTTACTTCGCCATATCCTGTCCAGCCTGGCCATTGCGGATGTTGCTGTACCTATCCTGATACGGATCTCTGCTATGCAACTACCGTCTTTGGACAGGGTGGCTCCCAAGTACTTGAAGCTATTGACCTCTTCTAGCTTCTGGCCGTTCATGTGAATGTTGCTGCTGCTGTCGCTTGTGGTGTTGATCATCACTTTGCTTTTATCCGTACTGATCTCCATGCCATAAGACCCTGCGCTACTTGAAAGTTTGTCTGTCAGGTTTTGGAGCTCACTATTGCTGCCTGCCATGAGGTCAATGTCGTCTGCGAATCGAAGATTGCACAGGGATCTGCCACCAATAGAGATTGAAGTATGGTGGTCGTGGAGGGTTTCCTGCATGATCTTCTCCAGGAATATGTTGAAAAGGACAGGAGAGAGCAGGCATCCTTGACGGACACCGATCGTCGTCCTGAAGAACTCGCCTGACTGATTGTTAAGTAGAACCGCGCTGCAGGCGTTCTTGTAAAGCGCTTCTATCATTTGGATCAGTCCCTCCTCTATGTTGAACGATCTCATGACTTGCCAGAGTCCGTCGTGCCAGACGCGATCAAATGCTTTCCTGAAATCAATAAAGTTGTGGTAGAGTTCGCGCTGATGCTGCAGATGTTTCTCGATCAGGACGCGGCAGTTGAAAATCTGCTCTACAGTGCTTCTTCCAACTCTGAAGCCAGCCTGTTCTTCTGCCAGCAGTTCCTCGGCGAAAGTTTTGAGGCGGTTGAGAATGATTCTAAGCATTACTTTGCTAGGGTGACTTATCAGACTGATAGTTCTGTAGTTCTGGCACTGTTTCAGGTTTCCTTTCTTGGGGAGCGGGATCACTAGAGACTGTGTCCATTCTACTGGCCATTTCTTTTGCTCCCAGATCTTTTGACAGAGTGTAGTGAGGACCTTCGTTGTTACTTCTCCTCCATGTTTCAACAGTTCAGCAGGTACGTTGTCTACACCTGGAGACTTTCCTCCCTTCAGGCCGCGTACGGCTGCTTCCACCTCTTCAGCTAACACTGGCAGGTCTTCAGCCTTCCTGGCCCCAGCCTGGTTGTTTTGGAGGATGCTGGTGTCTGGCTCAGCCTTGTAGTTATACAAGTCTCGGCAGTACTCAGTCCATCTGTTTAGTACAGCAGTGTTTTCCGTAAGGAGTTGGCCGCTGCTGTCTTCGATGACTGTGGCTGTTCGCTGTTGAGTCTTGGTGAGGGTCCTTAGCGTTTCATAAGCCTTCTTGCTGTTGCCGTTTGCCATGCCCTCTTCCACGCTACAACACTGGTCTTCAATCCAATCTTCTTTGGCTTCTTTCATCCTCTTCCTGATCTTCTTGTTGACAAGTCTGTACTTGTTTGCTGATGTGAGGTCTTGGCCTCTCTTTTTCTTCCAGGCTCTCCTCTCATCACAGAGATCGAGGATGTCATCGGTGACCCAGGGCTGTTTGCGCTTCCTCTGCTTCCCCAGCACTTCTTCTGCTGTAGAAAGTAACACCTCTTTTATATTTCCAGCAAGGGTGTCTACATCGCAGTCCAAAGTAGCCAAGGCTGCAAATCTGCCTCCCACCTGGGCTTGGAAGAGCTCTTCTACTTCCGGGTCTTTTAGCTTCTGGAGGTCGAATCTGATGCGAGGGTTCTTGCTATCTCGTTTCAATGCCAGCTTCAACTTGAGGCTAGTAAGGACGAGGTTGTGGTCGCTGCCAATATCAGCACCAGGAAAGGACCTCGTTTGTGCTTTGTTAACGCTGGATTTGAATCGTCGAGGCAGCAAGATGAAGTCAATCTGGTTATGGACCAGGCCTCCTGGCGATTGCCATGTCACTGTTCTTGACTTCTTGTGTGGATGGAGGGTATTAGCAACGGTGAGACGGTGACTCTCTGCGAACTCTAAAAGTCGCAGGCCTCTGTCGTTTGTTTCTCCAAGGCCAAACTTGCCAGCTGTTCCTGCCCATTGTTGGTAGGCGTCAGGGCCGATCTTTGCATTCCAGTCACCGAGGACAGTCAGAATGTCTTTCTTATGTGTTTTCTTGATGATGTTGTCCAGTTGTTCGTAAAATTCTTCTAATTCTTCATCATCATGATCTGCTGTTGGAGCGTATACTTGTATGATAGTGATGTTGTGCGGTCGGGCGGAGATGCGGATGGAGATTAGTCTGCTTGACACGGGGGTGCAGCTGATGACAGTTCCAGCCACCTCTTTCCTTACGATAAAAGCAACGCCATGTTCGTGCTTGGTTTCTTTTCCGCTGAACCAGATTTTATGGCCTTCATCTGTTGTTGTTTCTCCGAAGCCTGTCCATCGAACTTCTGCAAGTCCTACAATGTCCCAGCGATAGCGCTTCAACTCGTGGGTGAGTTCCTTCACTTTGCCGCACTGGTAGAGTGTGCGAACGTTCCAAGTTTTGATAGTTATTCCTTGCGTGGGCAGCTTGATGGTGGGTTTGGTTCCAGTAACACACTTGTCGCCCCCACCCTGGAGACCTCCAATGGGGTGCGCGGTCGTTGGTGATCCGGGCCCCGACCGATCCGGCATGTTATTCTTATTCTGTTGCTTGTCCATCAGTCCTTTCAATGGGCTTAGGCGAACTTGGCGGCGCCCGTCTCCTCTCCAAGTATTTCAACTGACTGAGAGACGCGTCAGCCCCTCACAACGTTTCGCCCGCCAGCAGAAGCGGTTACCGGGGTGTGGCTAGGTAAAGGACCTGGAGCCAGCTGTGAGAGTTGAGTGCCATGTGAAGACCAGTGCTCCCGCCTGCCCCAAGAGGCGCTGCTGGCTGAAAAGTCAAAGGTACTACTTCTCCATGAACACTCTACACCCCTTGTGTAAGTGGATAGACGTAGTTATATGCATGGGATACGACAATTTGCGGTAAGTGGATAGACGTAGTTATATGCATGAGATAGGACAATTTGCGGTAAGTGGATACACGTAGTTATATGCATGAGATAGGACAATTTGCGGTAAGTGGATAGACGTAGTTATATGCATGAGATAGGACAATTTGCGGTAAGTGGATAGACGTAGTTATATGCATGGGATAGGACAATTTGCGGTAAGTGGATAGACGTAGTTATATGCATGAGATAGGACAATTTGCGGTAAGTGGATAGACGCAGTTATATGCATGGGATAGGACAATTTGCGGTGAGTGGGTAAACACACGTAGCTTTCTTCCGTTCACCCCAGTTCAGCCAAGATGGGCTCCTGCTGTGCTCGGCAAGGTCGATACGCGCTCCAACTCACCCATCAAAAGTCTTCCTAGAGTTCCTTTCGATATCGTACGAATAGTGTCTGGTTTTTTATGGATCTCTTGCCGTCCTTTCTAGTCTGCCCAACGCCCCCTGCCTTTCTCTATATCTCTGTTTCAAGTCTGCCCAACGCCACCTGCCTTTCTCTATATCTCTGTTTCAAGTCTGCCCAACGCCCCTTGCCTTTCTCTATATCTCTGTTTCAAGTCTGCCCAACGCCCCCTGCCTTTCTCTACACCTCTGTTCTGGAGGCGATCGACTGTGTGGTGCCTTGGCCGTGTTCCTAATGCTTTCTCAGGTTTCTCACCACGTTTGATCTGCCCTAGGCCCTGTGTCACCTCTGCCTTTACCGCGAGGGTGTCCGCTACGTAGTTGTGTTTTATTAAGTACCCAATGTGGAGCTGAGGGTGGGCACGCATTTTTCTACGCTGTAGACCTATGTAAACAATGTATATCTATGTTTGCACGTACCGAGTGTGGAGCTGAGGTTGGGCACGAACTTTCCTTTACACAGCCTGACGATAAAGGACGACTTGCCGACCGCCGCGTCCCCGGCCAGCACCACCTTGTACATGCGTTCCGGCTCCTTCGTCACCTTCACGATGGTCGGTATACCGGCCTGAAGCAGACACCATTGGCATGAGTGAGCTTAGTCCTGCGCCAGCCACTAAGCAAGGTGCTCCGCTATAGCGGGGTGAGTGTAGTGGCGCTATAGCGGGGTGAGTGTTGTGGCGCTATAGCGGGGTGAGTGTTGTGGCGCTATAGCGGGGTGAGTGTTGTGGCGCTATAGCGGGTGAGTGTTGTGGCGCTATAGCGGGGTGAGTGTTGTGGCGCTATAGCGGGATGAGTGTTGTGGCGCTATAGCGGGGCGAGTGTTGTGGCGCTATAGCGGGGTGGAGTGTTGTGGCGCTATAGCGGAGCACCGTGCTTAGTGGCCGACTCAGGACTACGCTCACACACACTAGATTAGAATTAGGTGAGAATTTGACGTGTTCCCCTCTAAGCTATATTGTGATTATCTGAGGAAGGGGGATACAGTGCTTGATATTTCTCGGTCACGCTGATCTTATCGTATCAGTAGTCGTGACACTCACCTCTATGGGGGCCAGGGGTAACTGTCGCCGCGCCCTGCTGCTGCCGCGAGACCCGTGACTCACCACTGAGTCATCGCGGTTGATACTGCGGCTACTGCCCCTGCTACCTACGGAAGATGGCCGGCGGAAGCGGAAGTCGATGTCAGTGTCCATTTCGTCGTGAGAGTCGGGTTCCTGCGGTAAGGACAGATGTCTACACTTTGCACTCCTATTTCACAGAGCGAGTCCTATGCAAGAGCTGTCTTTGTCAAATTCTTGCCATACAGCGTTAGCGGGAGTACTCCCGAGATAGACCCAATCGAGGAGTACACTACAAGTGCACTTCTATTCGGCTTGGCATCTCTGGATAGAAGTGTACTTGTGGAGTACTCTTCGAGTCAGTCTATCTGGGGAGTACTCCTGGGTTGTGCCGACTGGCGAGTCACTGCCAGAGAAGTTATTGTTGCTCAGCGGTGTTTGCGTGTATTGTTTGACTGAGTGTATTGTATGACTAAATGTATTGTTTGACTGAGTGTATTGTTTGATTGCGTGTATTGTTTGACTGAGTGTATTGTTTGATTGCGTGTATTGTTTGACTGAGTGTATTGTTTGACTGAGTGTATTGTATGATTCAGTATATTGTTTGACTGAGTGTATTGTATGACTGCGTGTATTGTTTGACTGAGTGTATTGTATGACCGAGTGTATTGTATGACTGAGTGTATTGTATGACTGAGTGTATTGTATGATTGCGTGTATTGTTTGACTGAGTATATTGTATGACTGAGTGTATTGTATGACTGAGTGTATTGTATGACCGAGTGTATTGTATGACTGCGTGTATTGTTTGACTGAGTGTATTGTATGACTGAGTGTATTGTATGACTGAGTGTATTGTTTGACTGAGTGTATTGTTTGACTGAGTGTATTGTTTGATTGCGTGTATTGTTGACTGAGTGTATTGTTTGACTGAGTGTATTGTATGATTCAGGATATTGTTTGACTGAGTGTATTGTATGACTGCGTGTATTGTTTGACTGAGTGTATTGTATGACTGAGTGTATTGTATGATTGCGTGTATTGTTTGACTGAGTATATTGTATGACTGAGTGTATTGTATGACTGAGTGTATTGTATGACTGCGTGTATTGTTTGACTGAGTGTATTGTATGACTGAGTGTATTGTATGACAGAGTGTATTGTTTGACTGAGTGTATTGTATGATACAGTATATTGTTTGACTGAGTGTATTGTATGACTGCGTGTATTGTATGACTGCGTGTATTGTTTGACTGAGTGTGTTGTATGATTCAGTATATTGTTTGACCGAGTATATTGTTTGACTGAGTGTATTGTTTGACTGTATGTATTGTATGATTCAGTAGAAAACTGACCTGAATGCAAAGTTACTTCCATTCAACTGTTTGATATACAATAAATGTATAGGGTTAGTTTACATGATCACTGTCTTGTTTCATGTTGATTTCTCCTATACTCCTGAAGGGCACACAGGAATAATGCAGTGCCTTCAGTCTGTAATGTGCCTATTCTCTACACAATTGACGGGGTTGACGACGTATTTCTTTGTAATAACTGTAATGACAGCCTGTATCACCTGGTTATCTCCCTCGATTTGCTGATCAACGCAGAGAATCGAGGGAGACAACCAGTGTACACCTATACTGGAGGACCCAGGCAATGGTGAACTGAAGACAAAGCAGTCCGCTAGAGTCTACAAGCCGCTAGAGTCTACAGTCCGCTAGAGTCTACAGTTCGCTAGAGTCCACAGTCCGCTAGAGTCCACAAGCCGCTAAAGTCCACAAGCCGCTAGAGTCTACAGTCCGCTAGAGTCCACAGTCCGCTAGAGTCCACAGTCCGCTAGAGTCCACAGTCTGCTAGAGTCTACAGTCCGCTAAAGTCTACAGTCCCCTAGAGTCTACAGTCCGCTAGAGTCCACAGTCCGCTAGAGTCCACAGTCCGCTAAAGTCTACAGTCCGCTAGAGTCTACAAGCCGCTAGAGTCTACAAGCCGCTATTAGTCCGCTAGAGTCTACAGTCCGCTAGAGTCCACAGTCCCCTAGAGTCTACAGTCCGCTAGAGTCTACATGCCGCTAGAGTCCACAGTCCACTAGAGTCTACAGTCCGCTAGAGTCTACAGTTCCCTAGAGTCTACAGTCCGCTAGAGTCTACAGTCCACAGTCCGCTAGAGTCCACAGTAGGCTAGAGTCTACAGTCCCCTAGAGTCAACAGTCCGTTAAGAGTCCACAGTCCGCTAGAGTCTACAGTCCGCTAGAGTCTACAGTCCGCTAGAGTCCACAGTCCGCTAGAGTCCACAGTCCGCTAGAGTCTACAGTCCGCTAGAGTCCAGAGTCCGCTAGAGTCTACAGTCCGCTAGAGTCTACAGTCCGCTAGAGTCCAGAGTCCGCTAGAGTCTACAAGCCGCGTCACTCACGTCCTCTTCCGACACCCGACCCTGGGACCTCCTGTGACGTCGCACGGACCTTCTGGCGTCACCGTCCATGCTGACGCTGTCAACCTCCGTGTCTACGTCATTGACGTCACGCAGGGTAGAGTGGCCGCTGTCTGCAATCACACGTCACGTCACGTCAAGGCGGACGTCACAAAACAGCAATGGAAGTTTTCTGGAAATCGCAAACTGCGCGTCTTTTGACGCAAACAGTCCATTAAAAAACCCGGACAAAATTAATATGCGATATAGCATGTTTGTCCAGGGAGTTTTAATTCGCCGTTTTCGTCGAAACACGTTGAGTTGATTTCCGCACAACATCTGTTGTTTCAACCCAACCCATTCGCAGCAAAAGGCACAGACTCCCATGGGACTCTGCAGTCAACAGGAGCTCACAGCAATCTACTTCTCTTGCTGGTCAAGTTCTTACCTGCTAACATTCGCACACTCGGGACGGTCATACAATCTACCTCTGTTGAAGGTCTAGTTCTTACCTGCTAACATTCGCACTCAGGACAATCATACAATTTACCTCGCGTGCTGGTCCAGTTCTTACCTGCTAGCATTCGCACTCAGGGCAATCATACAATCTACCTCGCGTGCTGGTCCAGTTCTTACCTGCTAGCATTCACACTCAGGACAGTCATACAATCTACCTCGCGTGCTGGTCCAGTTCTTACCTGCTAGCATTCACACTCAGGGCAATCATACAATCTACCTCGCGTGCTGGTCCAGTTCTTACCTGCTAGCATTCGCACACTCAGGACAGTCATACAATCTACGACGGGATAAAGGCACTCTAAAGGTAAAGTGCAAACTAACTGCTAAGGCCACGGTACAAAAGAAAGGAAATAATCTTGAACACATGTTTGTTTCAAATGTTTGAAATTCAGATGCACTTGATATAACTGCAACTTATTTCTGTTATAATCGTTTGTTACTGCTGGCACATTATATTCCATTAATTCGTTTACTTGTGCCAATCCTAATACGCCGCTATCACACAATCTCTGCCGCGCCTCGAGCTACGTGAATAAAATGCGTCAACGAGAAACCTGCTGCCTATGCTATGCTAAATGGTGCACTTGCCTATGCTATGCTAAATGCTGCACCTGCCTATGTTATGATAAATACTGCATTTGCCTATGCTATGCTAAATGCTGCACTTGCCTATGCTATGCTAAATGCTGCACTTACCTATGCTATGCTAAATGCTGCACTCGCCTATGCTATGCTAAATGCGGCCCTCACCTATGCTATGCTAAATGCTGCACTTGCCTATGCTATGCTAAATGCGGCACTCGCCTATGCTATGCTAAATGCTGCACTTGCCTATGCTATGCTAAATGCTGCACTCGCCTATTCTATACTAAATGCTGCACTTGCCTATGCTATGCTAAATGCGGCACTTGCCTATGCTATGCTAAATGCGGCACTCGCCTATGCTATGCTAAATTCTGCAGTTTCCTATGCTATGCTAAATGCGGCATTTGCCTATGCTATGCTAAATGCGGCACTTACCTATGCTATGCTAAATGCGGCACTTGCCTATGTTATGCTAAATGCGGCACTTGCCTATGCTATGCTAAATGCGGCATTTGCCTATGCTATGCTAAATGCGGCACTTGCCTATGCTATGCTAAATGCGGCACTTGCCTATGCTATGCCAAATGCTGCGTAAATACATACGCCCATCAAAGCAGGAAGAAAAATAAAAATTCGAACAGTAACATACAAGAAACACAGGGAACAAAACAGGAAAAAAAGAAAGAAAAAAAACAAAAACAGACCAAAGAAAGCATACTAAAGGTAAAGTAGAACAGGATTTCCCTTTACTTTTGATGTTTTCCCTGTGACTACTAAAAGTAAAGTACAACAGGATCTCACTTAGTATACTATTCGTGTTCATTTCCCTCTGACTACTGTGTTGTATCAGCGTGCATCATCACTGGCAGCCATTGCACGTGCTTGAGCGTGAGATTACAGAAGGCGACAGAAAACAGGAAGAAAAATACAATGACTGGGAAGAAAACTGACAAAAGAGCAATGTGTAACTGCGACAGTAGGTCCAGCTGCACAACGCTCTTTCTTTTCTTCATTGAAACAAAACCCACGAAAACACACGCAGAAAGCATTGTACAACTGGACCTTAGGTCCGGTTGCACATTGCTGCTTGACCGTTTTGTTTCCTTGGACTGTGGCGAACGTGAGTCGCGGTCCTGACTGGCAGGAGCCGACGTGTGGAGGAGAAATTCGTTTGATGTTGTGACGTGCATCGATATCCACAGTAAAGGAAAACTCTGATAGAGGCGGGAAGAGGCCAATACTGTACATCGTGACACACAACGTTACATCGACGCCTTGACTGATCCACCGCCTGTGATGGTGTGATTCTATCGACGCCTTGAGTGATCCACCGCCTGTGGATGGTGTGATTCTTGGAGTGTAGCAATGGACGCGACTAGGATAACTGGATTACAGCAATGGCGCTGACAACAATTATAAAAGTGTGGCAATGAGTGTGGCTAGGAGTATGGGAGTGTTGCAATGGGTGTGACTGGGAGTAAGGGAGTGTTGCCATGGGTGTGACTGGGAGTAAGGGAGTGTTGCAATGCGTGTGACTGGGAGTAAGGGAGTGTTGCAATGGGTGTGACTGGAAGTATGGGAGTGTTGCAATGGGTGTGACTGGGAGTATGGGAGTGTTGCAGTGGGTGTGGCTAGGAGTATGGGAGTGTTGCAATGGGTGTGACTGGGAGTATGGGAATGTTGCAATGGGTGTGACTGGGAGTATGGGAGTGTTGCAATGGGTGTGACTGGGAGTATGGGAGTGTTGCAAGCGCACCATCACCTATGTCTTCCACCACGCTCTCCTCGTCAAAGCTCGTCCCGCCCGATATGCGGGGTGCTGCCATTGTTACCGGGGAATGCGTCAGGCTGAGCTCCTCGAACAAGGACGAGTTACCTCCACCTCCTGCCGACGCCGGTCGGCTTCTGGGGACAGATCAACACATGAAACCATCAGGTCACAATTCTCAAATTTGGTAGTAGTGTGTGATGACTAAGTGAAAATACAGGAGACAGACACACAGTACGCAAAAGGCTATCGTGGGCCCGCCAACGACTGTGCGAGGGCCCACTGCGGCCGACTACGGCCCGCTGACCTTTGTGGACATACAGACAGACAGATAGACAGACAGACATAAATACACAGACATAACTATACAGATATAAATACACAGACATAAATATACAGACATAAATATACAGACATACATAAATATACAGACACAGGGGCAGACAGCCAGACAGCCAGCCATTCAAACAGACCAAGCGCGAGAGAGAGAGAGAGAGAGAGAGAGAGAGAGAGAGAGAGAGAGAGAGAGAGAGAGAGAGAGAGAGAGAGAGAGAGAGAGAGAGAGAGAGAGAGAGAGAGAGAGAGAGAGAGAGAGATGCCGTACCCTGGAGTGTCGAGGTCACTGAATGTGGAGGACATTCTGCTGACTGGCGGCTGGAGGGGCAGGCGGGGTGATGTACTGCGCCCGCTGCCGGCAGACTGCACACACAAGGGACGCAATCACACACACAGTCCACACACCGGGACAATACGCCTTTCTTACACGCACCGCGTCCAATAGAATCACTGCGCTAATCGTGACATCATCAACTAACATAGTCCTAATTAAAGATGTCGAGGATTAACCAGAACCACCGCTCTTATCGTATCATCATACAAAGTCCTAACCCTTTAGCCGGCTGTCGGCAGCGCGTTTTGTCGCCATGATCGCTGCGGGAATCCTTTAGGAATCATCGCGACAAAAACCGCTACCGACAGCCAGAGGGTTAGTATGCTCAACGCCAAAGGCTAGTCAACTAAAGTCACTGCCCAGTCAACAAAAGGTGTTGAGGTCAACACCGGCCACAGTCGGCCCGCGCGTGATGCTATTCAGGATACAAGCTCTCTACTTCAGCTTTGATCTTTAAAAAAATAAATAAATTAAAAAAAAAAAAGGATTCGTCTTTAGTCCCTCAACTGCCGGCGGACACCGATTGTGTTTTTGCAAAAATCACCGGGTCAGCGTCACAGATGAAATTACCGGAAGTCAGCGTCACAGAACCCCAGCCGTCTGGGGAGCGTGGCTTCAATGCTGTTTTCGCAAGAGGCATAGATCCTCATGAGCCCCCGCAGCTGCGGGGGCTCATGAGGATCTATGCCTCTTGCAGGTTGAACATGTTACAGTTTTCTCGGCAGTAAAAGGATTAATATTACGAGAATAATACGAGAATAATTATATCAACACACGTTTAAATACAGTGTTACACTTTATCCTTTTCGTTACCATAACAACAATTGTCTGCAACTACGTGTATACCCACCAATCAACTGACAACAAACAACAACAACGTGTCATTGTTACGACGACGACGACAATACAATGATAGATGATTACAAACGGTAAATGGAAAACACACACCTCTGTGAGCACAACACGAGGGTTGACGTGTCAGAGCACATTGAGGGACGGCAAACAGGTTCATGTACAGAAAACATTCACATAACACCGACAGGCTCCACTAAGACACAGTGGCGTAGGAAGGTTTCACGAAGGGCAGATATGGCTCAACTCTTGGACAATGAAATGACGGATGCGGGGTGGAGGGGTGCCGGGAGGGAGGGGAGGGGGTGTCAAGCAAGGCGTGACCATTACACATCAAGCAGGAACAGTGTGCCCAATATGGCCAGAACAAGTTCGGCACACTGGTTGTCTCCCTCGATTCGCTGCCGCTGACGAAGCGGCAGCGAATCGAGGGAGACAATTCAGTGTGCGATTTTGTTTTACTGTTAGTCTCTTCTTTTTTTCTTTTTATTTTACCGATAAAAGATACCCTGACATTTTCTGTGCTTGCAAAACGAGCACAGTTTAGTCACTGACGGTCTGACCTACAGGAGTTATCCCATTGGTCACTGACGGTCTGACCTACAGGAGTTATCCCATTAGTCACTGACGGTCTGACCTACGCTACAGGAGTTATCCCATTAGTCACTGACGTTCTGACCTACAGGAGTTATCCCATTAGTCACTGACGGTCTGACCTACAGGAGTTATCCCATTAGTCACTGATGGTCTGACCTACAGGAGTTATCCCATTAGTCACTGACAGTCTGACCTACAGGAGTTATCCCATTAGTCACTGACGGTCTGACCTACAGGAGTTATCCCATTAGTCACTGACGGTCTGACCTACAGGAGTTATCCCATTAGTCACTGACGGTCTGACCTACAGGAGTTATCCCATAAGCGTACTTTAACCCTTTGGCTGCTTAAGTGATAATTGATATAGAGACAGGGATGTTATCACTCAGTTTCCTGATATTGATCATCAACAAGAGGCATGGCCCCGATCGCAACAGGAGACATGGCTAAAACACTCTCGCCATACCATTCAATGTCAGTATATCGGATGTGTGGCTCAGGGCCCCCAGATTCCTACGCCAGTGCGTGAGGAGGGACACGGCTAGACAAACAGCACACAACACAAAGCTGACGTAACACATGAAAGTGACGCAACACAGGAAAGTGACGTAACACAGGAAATGTGGACGTCCTTACGTCATGAGACAGGGATCGTCTGTGCACATGAGGGGTCAATCTACTGGACTCAACGGCCATGCGCAAATCATCGTTGATATCATGCAGCTTTTTGTTCGCTTCGCTGAAAAACACCAACAAGCCAGGACGCACGGTGACAAAAGAGCAGGGTAAAAGTACAATGATACACACAAACTGCTTACGTCATGAAGGGCGCCGTTCGCTTTGTGCGGTGCACAGGGAGGACAGAGCTGTGAAAAATCACGTGATATGCGGAAAGAGTGACGTGGTATTCAGAAAGTGCTTACGTCAGTGGAGAAGGTGCGTCTGTGCAGTTTGTGCCTAGTGGTGTCGAGAGCGGCCCGGAGGTCATCATTAGTGTCGATAATTGTTTTGTTAGCATCTCTAGAAGCACACACATAAAACATCACCACACACAGTTAGACACAACACTACCTACAGGTTGTACAACTGCCGATCACGGTCCACATGCTAGGTGTTAGCGACTAAAACTACGTGTCCGCTAACTGTGTGTTACATCACGTAAACCACTCCAACACACTACACATTACTGATGCAAACAAACAATAAACACGAAGTCCCGCCTGCAGCTAGCAGATAGTACAGTACGGAGCGGTCCGTGGCGCAGTGGTTAAGGCGCCTGTCACCAATGCTAAAAGTGCGAGGTTCGATTCGGGTTCCGGCGTCGGACTTTTTCTCCTCGAGTAAGTGTCACGGGCGGACCGTCGGGGGTTCTTTCTCCGGGTAATCCGGCTCTTCCTCCCCCTCCACTTTGGTATCAGTTTCAGCCAACTTGATAAAATTTCAAATACAAACGATTTTCCAAAAGTAACTTCAGTAGCTCGCTTGAGCTTGCCCTTAGCACCACGTGAATGTTCTGTGTTTACATACAGTGTGTGAGTGAATGCGCGTGATTCACGTGAGCGTGCTTGCTGGGTTCAGTTCGCGGCTACATTCTGCGCATCGAGTTATATTATAAATATGAAAAATGCGCCATATAAATACCATGTAATAATAATAATAATAATAATAATAATAATAATAATAATACAGTACATGTAACTCCAACATGCTACACTACTGATGTAAACTAACTATATACATCACACCCCACCCACAGCCAGCAGACAGAACATTACAGATTGTCAGTAGCGCGCTTTGTCGCGGTGATTCCTGCAGGAATAACAAGAGCCTGACGGCATCCTGCAGGAATAACAAGAGCCTGACGGTATCCTGCAGGAATAACAACAGCCTGACGGCATCCTGCAGGAATAACAACGGTCTGACGGCATCCTGCAGGAATAACAACAGCCTGACGGCATCCTGCAGGAATAACAACAGCCTGACGGCATCCTGCAGGAATAACAACAGCCTGAGGGCTTCCTGCAGGAATAACAACAGCCTGACAGCATCCTGCAGGAATAACAACAGCCTGACGGCATCCTGCAGGATTCACCGCGACAAAACGCACTATTGACAGCCAAAGAGTTCAACAACTGTACACGTGACAATATCTTTATTAGATTAGCGTCCAGCCTACTTGTCCCTAACTACGCGTTAGATCACACAGTTTCATGTTAGCAGAAAGAATTCAGACAACTGTGAAAAGGATAACAAAGCATTGTTAGCCCCCCTCCCAACCCCCCCCCCACCCCACCACTCCCTCGCCACCCCCACTCCACATTCTTATCCCCAATCACCAACAGACAGAACAGATATTATTTGGCTCTAGTACCTGCAAAATAGACATTACCACTATTCCTTGTACAACTGCGCTATCAAATGTTTCGACAGTATTCCCAACAGATCCGCGGGCGGGGCGCAAGACCTTGTGTTGTCCACACGTTTGGAGTCCCCGGTCGAACTACTCTGGGGTTTATTTTGCACTGCAAGTTTGCACACGTCTGAGGTTTAGCGTAGTGGTGTAGTGGTGAGCAGTTAACTCATTCAGTCCAGACACACCTCAGCAAGACGTGGATCGAGCATGATAGTTCAAGGGTGGTGCCAGAATAGCTTGGCGCCCATAGGCGCCAAGCTATTCTGGCATCACTCTTGAACTATCATGTTCGAGCTGTCTCGGGAATTGTACTGAATACGGTCCTTCAGATTGAGGGCAACTTAAACTGGGGGATTTCGGTCCTTGGTGTAGAATGTGTTAAGGCTAATTAGCGTTTTCTCTCTCTTCTTCTTCGCTGTTGCCATAAACTGGCTACGTTACAGGATTTGTAGCAGAGGAACCGAGCGTTGGCCGAAATGGAGGACAGTGAAAGGCAGACGACAGAGAACACGTGACACAAAGTCAATGACACGCGCCAGATTTATCTCCCTTTGTGCATGAATTCGCCGGTAATGTCTACAGTCACACAGGCTACTTACACACACCCACGGGCTGCATGCACAACGGAGTTAAATCCTTAACCCATATCAGGCTGAAAGCTTCAAATTTTTGTACTGACTGCCATACGCAAGCTACATTATAGTTCTTACAGAAGGATATAGACCAATGGCTTTTAGTTCAAGGGTGGTGCCAGGGAATAGCTTGGCGCCTAGGGGCGCCAAGCTATTCTGACACTACCCTTAAACTATTTTAGTCAAACTTATTGCACACACTGGTGTATTCCGAATGATAAGGGGTAAACAACTGTAAAGAGAAACTGCAGAGGTTTCCCCATACACAATGCAGACAGTAGCATGCAGAAAGTCATGCAGAGGTTTCCCCATACACAATGCAGACAGTAGCATGCAGAAAGTCATGCAGAGTCAGTCAACAGGCCGAGAGTGGCGCAGGCTACATCGCTCGGTGACATACCATACCAAACAGTACTGACCCACAGAGCACAATGCCATAGGGCGAAGCAGGCATCAGTCGCCCCGCGTACATCCGTGCGCGGGCCCACCGCGGCCTACAGTTCGGCCCGATAGCCTTTTGCGTACTGGAGAATGACATGCCGATTTCATAAGTGTGGTGGCATGATGTATTCAAAATACAAAATATAGTGTTGGTAGAAAATGATTTAAAAAAAAATAAAAATAGCGAAATCAAATAGCCAAGAAAGGAAATGAAAGAGTAACCAGAGCTCAGTGCTTTGCTTGAGAACAAAATCCTATCACAACTTGGCAGATCGTGCCCATGGGCCTATTTTCAGTGCTGAGTTTTGGCGAAAAGAGAGAAAAGCGTCGTGCAGAACAAGTCAAGGCACAGAGACAACAGAGACCTGCGCTTTGCTTTGACGTCATGCTTTGGGGGTTTTCCTGGAGCTCTGTTGTACAAGTAAACAATACAAGTTGTCAGCAAACATACCTGCTTTTGGGAACGTGTTTGGTATGACATGTCACAGACACACTAGGAAATCTCCAACATTCTCATAACATCAAATTCACAACAATAAAATAACACAAAACAAAATTTTTATATTGAAATACAATGTAACGCCAAGTGCTACATTTATCAACAGCAACGTGTGTGTGTGTGTGTGTGTGTGTGTGTGTGTGTGTGTGTGTGTGTGTGTATGTGTGTGTGTGCGCGCGCGCTCGTGCGTGCGTGCGTGCATGTGTGCGTACGTGCGTGTGTGTGTGTACGTGTGACGGTATTTGTGTATGCGTGTGTGTGAGAGAGTACTTACTGTAACATGTGTAACTGACGTGTCAAGTTGTCCTGTTCTCTGACGTAATCCATCACTGTCTCTTTCTCCCTGAAATCACGTCAACAACAACCTCCATCAACCCCCATCAAGCTCCGTCAACATCCAGTTTGACGCCATACGAATCCGCCAAAAACTGTGAAACCGACCGCTGAACTGCCCACATTCGGAAGCTGTCCTCTGCAGACTTGGCCTCCAATGCAGTTCGAAAGACAGATCGACTATCATTGCTCAGGGGTGGTGCCAGACTATAGCTTGGTACCTCTAGAGGCGCCAAGCTATAGTCTGGCACCACCCTTGAACTATCATGGTCGATCGATACCTCGTTGCAGCGTGTCAGGTCACAATGGTTTCAGCCAAAAGCCAGCATGACAAACACACGTGTACTAAACCCCTATCATACTCAGGATAAAAGCTTCAAATCTGCACACCGCCACATGCAAGCCACATTTATAGTACTTACATATAAAAGATATGGACCAATGGCTTTAGTTCAAGGGTGGTGCCAGAATAGCTTGGCGCCTAGAGGCGCCAAGCTATTCTGGCACTACCTTTGAACTATTTTAGTCAAACTTATTTCACACATGGGTGTATGTCCGAATGATAAGGGTTAGACAGACATGTAGGTCACCAAACTTCCACATCAAATTACCGGCACGTCTCGGCAGTCAGTCAGCTACAGTCAAATTCCACGCGCAACAAATGCAACTTGTTTATACTGTTGTTGTTTTTTGTATTGCAGCTCCCACGCTATGTGTGATACAGTATAGAAACGGCCCGTCAGCAGTGTCCACTCATGGCACTCTTTTGTTACCTTGACGTTTCCTGACCAATGTTACGCAAATAGTTTGTTCTGTATAGTGTTGGTTTGCCAGGCGAAGCTCTGTCAAATATTCCTAATGCTGGCGTGTTCAGCTGCAACAACACGCGAAATTAACTCATTGTGCCCCAAGACCGAAATCCCCAAATGTTGCCGTTGTCCTCTGAAGACTGCTTTGCAGTGCAGGACACAGATCGACCATGATTGGTCAAGGGTGATGCCACACACTATAGCGGTACTCAGCGGCGATAGCGGAATATTTGGAAACTTTATAAGGTAACACCAGCGACCTACTTTTGGCCAGTCTATGCGGTAATCCCGTAAAATCCCGCTTAAACCGATTCCGGCCGCGGGCCTGAACCAGCCTCATCTGGTGGCCTCACCCTTTCAGTTTCAACTTCTGCGCCAACTGCGGAAGAAGGGCCAGTGGTAGTTTTAACCCCTTCGACTGCCAGTTAACGCAGACTGTGTTTCTGCAATCTTCCTTAACTCATTGTACCCCGAGACCGAAATCCCCAAATTTTGCCGTTGTCCTCTAAAGACTGCATTGCAGTGCAGGACACAGATCGACCATGATAGTTCAATGGTGATGCCAGAATAGCTTGGCGCCCATAGGCGCCAAGCTATTCTGGTATCACCCTTGAACTATCATGGTCGATCTTCATCTTGCTGTGGTGTGTCTGGGGGAGAATGAGTTTTAAGGTAACGTAAAGCGGTCTGTCTTGGACACACATACAGAGAACAGTGGGTGGGTATAGT
>BTPG01000006.1:48533343-48978343 GCA_036245525.1 Semisulcospira habei
ATAGCTGGCGGCCCGGTCGTTGAATAGACTACTTTCTCACTCCCAAACTGCTCACATAAAAACGTATTTGATGAGTAGAGGTTTTAAAGCCTTGCGAGCGCAGTAAACGACTCCCACGCGTATTACTTATGGACCCATTAACTGCCAGTGGCCACAGGTTGTGTTTCAGATTTCTTTTTTTCATTCAACGCGAAAACGCCCCAACCATCCATGAAACAAAGTGCTATTAGCAAGAGACATAGATCCTCATGAGCCCCCGCGTATGCGGGGGCTCATGAGGATCTATGTCTCTTGCAGATGGATCCTATTCACTTTTCCTCATCAGTGAAGGGGTTAACCTGACTAAGAACAGTCACTAGTAGTGCGGGGACAATGTAAGGTAAGGTAAAATAAGGTAAGGTATGGTAAGATAAGGTAAAACAAGACAAGACAAGGCAAGGCAAAGTAAGGTAAGGTAAGGTAATGTAAGGTAATGTAATGTAAGGCAAGGCAAGGCAAGGCAAGGCAAGGCAAGGCAAGATAAGGCAAGGTAAGATAATGTAAGGTAAGGTAAAATAAGGTAAAGCAAGGTAAGGTAAGGTAAAACAAGGCAAGGTAAGGTAAGGTAAGGTACCTGTTTCCTGACCCGCTCCTCCACTTTCTGCATCTGGGCCTCCATCTCCTCCTCCAGCTGGCGTAGATGTTTGTCATGCTGCTCCTTTTCCCTACACACAGACACATAGATAGACAGACAGACAGACAAACAATCACGCAGATATAAAATTATCTAAATCAACAGTCCCTGTTTTGTTACACACGCAAAAACAGACAGAGCAAGTCAATACAAAAAGCTGAGAATAGCACAACAAACAAAACAAAACCACCTACTCAGAAATGACATTTACAAAAACTGGCTTGTAACTGCCTTTCCTAAGCGTGTTTCCTTGTTCGTCGGGTTCTTCTTTGCAATGCATCCGCTTGGCAGTCCCCCATCCGATCTGGATTTCATACACAAAAGCTGTTATTCCCCCCTAAAACAATAATTATAACTGTTTTTTTCTCACGGACGACACGCTCAGAAGGGGAAAAGTTTCCGGGATTTCTCCAGTTGAATTGCGATGTACCCCCTCCCACCCGTCCCCCTCACAGTACCCCCTCCCACCCGTCCCCCTCACAGTACTCCCCCCCTTCCACCCGTCCCCCTCACAGTACCCCCTCCCACCCGTCCCCCTCACAGTACCCCCTCCCACCCGTCCCCCTCAAAGTACCCCCTCCCACCCGTCCCCCTCACAGTACCCCCTCCCACCCGTCCCCCTCACAGTACTCCCTCCCACCCGTCCCCCTAACAGTACCCCCTCCCTGCCGTCCCCCTCACAGTACCCCCTCCCACCCGTCCCCCTCACAGTACCCCCTCCCACCCGTCCCCCTCACAGTACCCCCTCCCACCCGTCCCCCTAACAGTACCCCTCCCAGCCGTCCCCCTCACAGTACCCCCCCTTCCACCCGTCCCCCTCACAGTACCCCCTTCCACCCGTTCCCCTCAACACTCCTTTGACCCAACATTTTCACACACCGACCCAACCATTGTCCGCAAGTGAAGACCTTGAGAAGCAGAGGAAAAGATCACACGAAGACACCCGGTCTGGCTTGGTATTGGGTGCGTGCATCATTCACGCCCGGTCAATTTAATCCACCACCGCCCACCCCCCATCTCCACCCAACCATTTTCCGCACGTAAAGAACTTCAGAAGCAGAAGATACCATCACAAAAGCCGCACACCCGGTCTGGCTTGGTATTGGGTATGTTCATCACCTTCCGTCAATGTCGCACAGATATAAAATCCTAAGGCTTCTGCAACTCAGTGCGTACAACGTTATCGGGCCGACGCGACCGCCTCTTGGCCCGCGCTAAGCGCGGGCCAAAAGGCGGCCGACGACGGCCCGAAGGTCTTGGCTTTACGTCAAGATTAGCCGGGAATGTAAGACTGTGGGCGGACTCACCGTTTGAAGGTCATTGCTTTACGTCAAGATTAGCCGGGAATGTAAGACTGTGGGCGGACTCACCGTTTGAAGGTCATTGCTTTACGTTAAGATTAGCCGGGAATGTAAGACTGTGGGCGGACTCACCGTTTGAAGGTCATTGCTTTACGTCAAGATTAGCCGGGAATGTAAGACTGTGGGCGGACTCACCGTTTGAAGGTCATTGCTTTACGTCAAGATTAGCCGGGAATGTAAGACTGTGGGCGGACTCACCGTTTGAAGGTCATTGCTTTACGTCAAGATTAGCCGGGAATGTAAGACTGTGGGCGGACTCACCGTTTGAAGGTCATTGCTTTACGTCAAGATTAGCCGGGAATGTAAGACTGTGGGCGGACTCACCGTTTGAAGGTCTTCTCCAGGCGCTCGTTCTCCTGCTGATAGGACCGCACGTCCTTGATGACGCCCAGCAGGATGGACTCGAAGTGGTCCAGCAGCTCGGGGTTCTCTCCCGTGTGGAGGCGTTGGTACAGCTCCACCACCTGTTCCTGGCTGCAACACACGACAGGTGAAACGCAGGTAACATGAAATACAGGTGAGATGAAATACGGTCAGTTAATTGGTTAGAAGGGTTTAACTCCGAGCGGGCGACCAAGGGAGATGACATACACGTAAGATGAAGGCAAAAACGCAATACAGTTGAGAAATATTTGTGGGATGAAATGCAGGTGAAACGAAACGATTGATTGATTGATTGATTGCACATTGCTTAACGTCCCGACAGCAACAAGGCTTTCTCAGGACGTGCCTGCACTGCGTGTGAAAAAAAACCAACAGAATATGAAATGTATGTCGCCAGCCGGTCCAATACGTTAAATAAACCTACGACATGGGGCCTAAATAAAGCTAAGACCATTTAGCAACACACATCCAATATCAAGAGCTACAGGCAGCGCAGACAGTAGGGAGAGTTGAAAAAAGGAAAACACAGGTGAATGGATCAAGGGTAGACAGAAACACATGCCCCAGAATACAGAAGAAAATCCACCCTGTGGGGCTGACCAGGGTGACCCTGGGAACTAAAAAGTAGTTACCCCACCCAAGTCCCCCAGGGCAGACCCGGGTGGGGGGGGGGGGGGGGGGGGTGACGAAACAAAAAACAGGTGAGATGCGACAAAGCTAAGAATGAAATACACGGGGAAGGAAATGCTGGTGGGAGTGCAGGTGCCATGGAATACAGGTGAGACGAAACGCAGGTGAGAAATGCACGTAAGCAGAAGGACGTCCGGTATACAGATCTATCAATCAATCCCGACTACAATATACAGGTAAATTAAATACAGGCAAGAAATACACGTAACACACATCAGAATGGCGTCAAAATACTCGAGTAATTGTCTTCGTGTAAAACACTTGTACATGCGCAGTGGCCGGAACCCGTACACAGGTGAAGGTCACCAGTCCAAACTGTCAGCACGTGTGACGACAGCGGACTTAGGACAGAAAGCGGACTGAAGTTCTCGTTCAGTAAGTCAGGTGTATATGTGTGCTTTTCAACTCAAAACAGCCCGTTAGGGCCGAGGTTTATTACTGCAAAATTAGGCCAGTTCTTTAACCGGTTTACCTCCAAGGCGGGATTTCCCACATTTTGGAGATGTTACCGAACGACTATGTACCAGCTGCAGGAGATGGATTGACCATGATAAGGCGCCAAGCTCATCTGGCACTACCCTTGAATTATGATGGTCAGTCCATCTCCTGCTGTAGGGACTCGGGGCTACATGAATTAATACCATAACACAAACGCACATCCACGCACAAACCCACACGCACGCACAAACCCACACGCACGCACAAACCCACAGTATGACACAAATGTGCGACCAACATTAATTTTTTAAAACATGTTTTCCCTATTGGTCGTGATCAGAATGGCCGGAATATGCACCGCCGTGTGTGTGTGTGTGTGTGTGTGTGTGTGTGTGTGTGTGTGTGTGTGTGTGTGTGTGTGTGTGTGTGTGTGTGTGTGTGTGTGTGTGTGTGCGTGTGTGTGCGCGCGTGCATGCGTGCGTGTTTCAGATGACGTCCACACACACACACACACACACACACACACACACACACACACACACACACACACACACACACACACACACACACACAGAGAGAGTTCTAATCCTGTAGTGCGGGTGACTTGCGCGATCACCTGCTGTTTGAACCCGAGCACGAAGATTGGATCAACAGATGCTCAGTGGTGTGGACTGATCAGCCTGGCAGGGTTCAAAGGTGTTGACCCCCATCATTACCCGCGATGAAAGGTGGCCAGCCACGTTTCACCTAAATGGCTACAACAACCTACACTGCGCCATTATTTGTCATTGAACTATGTCACCCCGTCAAGAGCGCGTCCTAATTGCGTGACAGCTCTCGAAAGGGTGGAGCATGTCGCAAAGAAAGGGTCGACCTTGGCACTTCAAGGGTAGTGCCAGATTAGCTTGGCGCCTGTAGGCGCCAAGCTAATCTGGCACTACCCTTGAACTGTTTAGGTCTATGACTCTCCTCAGTACGGAGTGAAGACTGAGCCAGGGGACGCTAACAGAAGCCTGGTGGCAGGTTCTGTTCTCATTATACCCGTGTCGTCAGCGTGCCCAGTGAGCGGGAAACTCTCGTGACAATCGCGGCTCTGGTTCGGCGCAGCATTGTCCGAGGAATGTGACGCGCCGTAGACGTAATACAACAGTGCGAAGAAAGGACAAGAAGACGACGTCGGCCCCACGACCTCTTGCGTCCTGGGTAGATACCTTATTTCAACGTCATGTATAATAATCCCAGATGCATTCTTTCCTCTTTTGTAAGAGCAAACGGCAGCGGTTCTCACGTGGCCCTCAAACCTACATGCCCTGAGATCTATAACAAGATGGGATGAACCATAATCCCAAAAGTCCCTTCTATATGAGAGCTGTCCTCGCTGTCAATGGTCTCTACCTTCTGTCTTTTACCTGATTATGATGTTGAATTATGCCCTATTGAAAAAGGCTCGCAGATCTGCCAATGCGTCAGTGAGTTGTATAAGGGGCGCAGGACATACGCGTCATTGATTTGTCAAACGTCATTTGTCATTACGTAAGTTTTAGTTTTTACGTAATTTTATATTTTACGTGATATGAGTTTCACTTTCGTTTCATGGGCTTGAGAAAATAGTGACAAAACTAGAACTTGACGGTACAATTTCAGTCTTGCTATAATTTGTGGGAAAGCAAGTTGACTTTACCGTAGCTACATGATATACTAATGTAACCGGCTGACGCGGTCCCTCCAGCTGAGACGCTATATATGATGTTTTTTTTATTAAAAAATTTAATTCTTTTTACCACTGGCCACCGAGTCTCTTAGCCTTTGCGCCACCCACACTTAGCCAGGGGCTGCAACCCAGCCTAGTTGAGTCAGTCAGCTAGTAATTTTGTAGTACTTTGAAGGTTGTGCTAGTTAGTCCGTGTTCTAGCCTCTATAACTTTTTAACGGCTTTACCGATCGAGAATCTGTAACTCACATCAGTTTCCTCATGAAATTTCCCTTCTACTCATAAGTTTTGTTTTTAGTGATTTTATGACCGCCATAGTTCAATTAGCGATTTTCTTACTTTACAAATTTCAGGAAGCTCACTTAGACCGCTTTAAAATATAGTTTACGGTAGTTTTTCGCTATTCACATTTTCTGCCCTTTGCTTCAAACCTGAAGCCTTTGTGATAAGTAATTATTGAGTTATGGCTCTTTTTGTAGTACCTAAGAAGCACAGATTTACCCATTTTTCGGTCTGTCTGGAACCGTTTCTTGGTCCGCGCCGTGTTGCTTCCTAAGCGGTTCGCTCGGAGAGTATTTAAACCGGAAAGTGCCAGCGCGGGATGTCTTTGTCCTACTAGTCGCCTCACTGACCGTATAGTGGCCATCACTCTCAGCCATCAGCTTATGTTCAACCGTATCTCCACTGGGATATCGTAAGTTATAGTCTTGTTATTTTATGTCTTGATGAATGCCCTTATACTATTGATTGGTTGTTTATTAGAACTGATGAAGAGTTTACGAGCTACGGGCGTTGTTTTGCCTTGTGTCTGATGGTCGGCCATTAGCGGCCTTTCTTTTGATGGCGATCGCAACGAGTTGCTTCGCTACTTTGTTTCGGAAAACCTTATTCCCATTTCGCCTGATTTCTAAGTGCTAGTCCCTTTTGCTTTCGAGTAGCATATTTTCAGTGCCAGATTATCCTCTGAATTTATGACTCTTGCGGCTGATCGACTGAAAGTTGAACGAAAGAGGCAGGACTGAGTGATCAGTTCGTTGCGGTATGACGCACACTTTCATTTCGCTTTGTTACCTCTGTGCCAATGTTGTTTGTGGCATTCCGAGTTTCTGAAGGAAGTATTTAGATCAGTAGCTTAGACTCTAACTGGGGCAAAACAACATGACAGCTATTTTTATGCTCGCTTGATTGTCCTACTTTGTTTGCTTGTTGTTTTGCTTGATTCATTTGTTGGTTTGATTTGCCATCGAATGTTTGCCTTGATATATGGTTTCGATACCTTATTTGTATTGTGTGCTTGATGCATTTTATTTCGTAGTTTATTAGGCTTTCTTGCCTCTGCTATCCTTCCTTAACATGTCGTGCTTAGATCCGCGCGCTATCCACTGTCAGGCAATACGTGTAACGCCACGAGGTGCTAAAATAGGCAGCCATTTTGGTTTGACCCATTGACCCACTGCCGTCGTCTGCTTGTTTACATTGGGTCGAGCAGAGTAACGCGACCGATGTTTACCGCGACCAAATTTAAGGTACGATCGGCAGTGTTAGATTACAACGTTAAAGACATTAAACTAACTAGCCACGGCTTTGATTTTGGTCGGTTGCAACAAGTGCGGGCAACACTGGCTGATTTTTCTGGGTCGTCGGTCGCACATTTTTGGAAAATAATCATTTTCTCTACAGACTCAGTCAGTGCATAGTTATTAGTGAATTTGACTTATGCGCACATGGCGCCCCTTATACGTATAACTACTAATGCGGCTGGGATTAAAGGCACCGGCAGCCTATTTTATAAGTCCGGATCCACACTCTTGATGTCACGATAATTATTCATGTTTTTGGATGCAGATTTCTTCTCTCTCTCTCTCTCTCTCTCTCTCTCTCTCTCTCTCTCTCTCTCTCTCTCTCTCTCTCTCTCTCTCTCTCTCTCTCTCTCTCTCTCTCTCTCTCTCTCTCTCTCTCTCTCTCTCTCTCTCTCTTTCGCATGTTGTGTCGGTCTGGGATTGGCCTAAGTGTCGTTTGGTCCGGGATTGCAGATTGACACAGTGTTTAGCCATTATGCGTCACTTACTAATTTGAGGACTCTCGCAGAGCTAGCCTTAAGGACAAGCGGCTCAGGAGAAAAAACAGAGATGCCGCAGCTCAGAACCCTGGCCAGATCTTCCCCTGCAGCCACTGCGGTCGAACCTGCCTGTCTCGGATTGGCCTCCGCAGCCACGAACAAGCCTGCAGACGTCGTGGGCAACTCCTATAAAATCTTCGTTCGCGAAGTCAAGCCAAGAGAGACTAATTGCAGTGTAGTGTTTGTCTGTGATTTTGCATCCTGCGGCCTGGTGTCGTTGGGTCTGGAATTGCAGACCGCCACATGAGCTTATTGTGTGTTTGGTCGTGTGACATCTGTGCTGGTCTGGGATTTTGCATCTTGTGGCCTGGTGCCATGGGGTCCGGAATCGCAGGTTGACACACTATCTGGCCTGTTGTGCTATCTGATAATCATGACACTCTGATGGTCTGTGATACTGCATTCTGTGGCCTGGTGCCATGGGGTCCGGGATCGCAGGAACAACACACAGTATTATTTTCCTGTGGACCACTAGTTGTGTGTGACGCATTATTCTTTTCTTTCCTTTCACTCTCCCTGCCTTGAACTCTCTGTTTGTCTATAATATATCGTTTGACGTAGTCTTTTGATTTGTTTATTGAGGTTGCTTTGCTTTGCATGTTGATGCCTGTTTGCATTAGGTCTATATTGTTGTTTTTGCATAGACTTAGGTCACTACTTTTGCACATGCAAGTAAGCCACAACCTACACTTAAGTTTTCTGCCTGATCTCCTCCTTTGTTCTGTGTTACACGCACTGAATGAGAGTGACTATTGATTTAAGTGTGTGACGTCCCTTCCCACGTGATTGTGCCCAAGGAATGTTTGTGATGTGTTGTGTTGTGTATATAGCTAGGTCTGAGTAGAGATGTTATGTATGAACGCGGCGTGAATGCTAGTAAGTAGAATGACTGTGCGCGCGCCAGTGTCCCTGTCCCTAGTGTACCCATTGTATGAGTGAGCGAGAGTCTGTGTACGACTGCGAAACCAGAAGTATAAAGCGTGTTTGTTTGTAAGTGATGCGAGTGCATGCTACATAGTTTGTCATTATGTTGCTGGATGCGTATAATTGCATCTGCGACGTGACTGTAATAAAAGTGACCGAAAGGGCTCTTGTGTGTATGTTACCCTATATATTTAGGAAAGACTATGTATTTAAAGAGATAAGTGGTTGCACCTGCTATATGTTGTGTTGTAGTCATTTCCCATTTCACTACACATTCTTTTATTGTTAGCGTTCATATGATTTGCTTACACTATGGTCATGATGCTTTAAATGCCTTGATTTGCATGCTGATTTCATGCTTCGTTGCCATTTAATATAATAATAGTAATAATAATGTCTACTTATATAGCGCTTATCCTTAAATAACTCTAAGCGCTTTACAAATAAAGAGTGGGAGTGGAGAGGGTCATAAAACCAGAGAAACAACGGATTCTGCAATACACACGCGCACACACACACAGGTACATGTAATGACAAAGAACTGAGCTACATTGGGGTATCGAACAGGTGGGTCTTTAGGGCAGATTTAAAGGCAGTGAATGAGGAAGAATGTCTAATGTCTATAGGTAGTGAGTTCCAGGCAACAGGTCCAACGTGCGCAAAACAACGGTCACCTCTGGTTTTGTATTTGAAGAGCGGGACTCTGAGAAGGCGCGTGTCACTACTTGAACGGAGGGAGCGGGAGGGAGTGTATAGCTGAAGAAGATCAGCGAGATAGGCAGGGGTAGAGTAGTTAATAGCTTTGTAGCACAGACAGGCGATTTTGTACGAGACTCGTTGTTTGACTGGCAGCCAATGAAGTTGTCTCAGAATAGGAGTGATGGGCTGACGCTGTGAGGCGCGGACGATGAGACGTGCTGCACAATTCTGAACTCGCTGCAATTTCTGAATGAGAAACTGAGGGAGGCCAGTTAAGAGGGCATTGCAGTAATCAATGCGGGACATTGCAGTAATCAATGCGGTCCGTGGCGCAGTGGTTAAGGCGCCTGCCACCAATGCCAAAGGTGCGAGGTTCGATACCGGGTTCCGGCGTTGGACTTTTCTCCTCTAGTAAGTGTCACCGTTAATTCGGGCGGACCGTCGGGGGTTCTTTCTCCGGGTACTCCGGTTCTTCCACCCCCCCCCCAACCCCCACACTTTGGTACCGGTCTCAGGCCACTTTACAAATTTCAAATACAAGCGATCAAAAATCTCTGTAACTTCAGTAGCTGACTGGCCCTTCGTTTGTCTTGTACTGTGTTTGTACTGTGTTTGTCTTAAATGGCGTAAATCCGTGTCTGTTTCGTGAGTGTGTGTGTTGGGTTTCAGGCGCGGCGCTTTGAGTCGATTTCCCCAAAGTTGAGAAAAAGCGCCTATATAATAACGGTATTATTATTATTATTACAAGACTAAAGAGACGACCAGTTTGGTCGTAGCTTCAGTAGTGAGGTAATGACGGATAGAACTGATACGTCTTAATTCCAGAAAAGCAAGTTTGCAAACATGATTTACATGCTCCTTCATTTGAAGATATTTATCAAGAAAAACGCCAAGATTGCGAACAGAATCAGAAAACGGAATAGGTGCGTCACAAATGCGCATTGAGTCAGGAGAATTAGGCAGCAGTCGAGAGGCACCGACAAGAAGAGCTTCTGTCTTGCCCTCATTTAACTGAAGTTTATTTTCACACATCCACGACTTAACATCTGAGATACAGCTCTGAACATCTGAAATAGCCTGACTGGAGCTGTTTGGAGGTGCAGATTTCCGAAGTTGTGTATCGTCCGCATACATGTGATGATCGGTTGAATGCGATGCGATAACCTGAGACAAAGGCTGAGTGTACAGCGTAAATAAAATGGGGCCCAGGACAGAGCCCTGGGGGACACCAAACTCTAGCGCCAGCAGCTTCAGAAGGAACGTTCTTGACAGAGACGTTGATCTGACGGGAAGACAGATAAGAGTGAAACCAGGTGAGAGCTTTACCAGAAATACCAAAGTAGTTTTCTAGACGTTGGAGCAAGATAGAGTGGTCAATGATGTCAAACACAGCTGACAGGTCTAATAGGGCAAGAACTGAGATCTGAGATCATGATGTGTGGTATGTTTGATCATGTGTATCTTTAATGATTGTGTGACGCCTCACATTGATCTTTTCGTTTAAATATAATTTAGTGACAGCCTGATGCTTCGGCCTTAGTTATGACTCGAATTAATAAGTTGGTTCATTTAGTGAATACGGTATTTGTATGATGCAACTTTCTGGCACCATTTGTGATAATATGTTTTGTTGTATTTGTCCTAGGTGCTGTTTTTCTGCTTATTTGATAAACCGCAAATAAAGTACGTCAACGCGACCTCTGCTTCGGCTTCTTATATTCCCCAACCTAATTCACCCACCACCACCGGGTGACACTGCACACGAGTTCACACTAAGTACACGGGTCACCTGCATGTTCTTCTGAAAGCGCGTCGATGTGTGTGTGCCCGCTAGTGCGTGCGTGCGCGCGCGCTCCAAACATCTCCAAGAGGCACAGATCCTCATGCGCCTGGAGGGCGCATGAAGATCTATTCCTCCTGGAGATGCGCGCATGTTAGTGTGTGTGTGTGTGTGTGTGTGTGTGTGTGTGTGTGTGTGTGTGTGTGTGTGTGTGTGTAAGAGAGAGAGAGAGAGAGAGAGAGAGAGAGAGAGAGAGAGAATGACGTCATATTTAGAGTATTATGTCAGTGTCTGCGTGGTGATGGAGTTGCCTCTTTTACGTCACCACCACTGTCTGACTTTTTTTAGAAGTAAAGTTTTTTTTTTTTTTAGTGTTTTAATTCTTTTTTTTTAATTTTTACTAACGAAGTTGAAAGGATACAAAGATGGCTAACGAATTCATCCAATGTCTTTTTCCAAACTAGCTATATGCAAACGTTCAAGTAAATATGACAAAAATTATTGACTCTAATCTGGGTCAACAGACTTCATATAAACGGTTGTTTATATCTTCAATGAGACATTTAATTACAATATGCTCGGAGACTCTCTTAGCCACCCACTTAAGAAAGTATTTCGCAAAGTTTCAAGCTTGTGTGTACAGAAATATCAGATTCTCTTGTTTACATACATACGCACACACACCACTTTGTTGTTTTGACGGATGTGACCGAAACTAAACGGACGTAAAGCCATCAAGACAGCGGTTGTCATCAGCGTGCAAACCATTTAGTGCGTGAAATCTTTAGATCGATGTTATTTAAAACTCCAATGCTGCATGAACAATCATTAGTGTAAAAACTGGGTACTCCGAGTCATACAAATAAAGATACTATAAAAGGTGATCAGGTACGAGCGTCTGCCAAACGCTGGCGTATATTATACGCAGTTCTTGGTCACAGCAGATATTGCAAACAGACGGAAACAAAGAGAAATAGCAACAGCTGTCACATGCAACACACACTGTATTAAATGTTCATAACAAGAGACAAGCCAGGATACTCATTCAGATTCTGAGTTCGTTGTTTAGACAAAACCAAACGCGGTTCTAGCGCCTGTAAACGCAATATTAAAAGTATTGAACATGAGGGCACATTGTTTGCTTTTAATATCTGCCACCATGAAGATAACGCATAATTCATAACAATTGTTGGTTTCGCCTGGCCGTACAACGCCAAGCCAAATGAACTGCTCTGGTTTAATCCTTTGGCTGTCCGCGGTAGCACTTTTTGTCGCGAGGATTCCTGCATATCAAAAAACGCTTCCAACAGCAGAGGGGTTAAGAAAACGTGTACTGGTCTGTGATTTTGGACCTTACGGCTTCAGCCGCACTGATCAGCACACACACGTCTGTTGTCCGTTGGCTTGTGTTGCAGGACAGATGCCACATTCACGTCTTACTCATGGGCAAACCGATATCGCAGGGGGGCCTGCTGGTAACAACTGGCGCCGATAGTGATAGCGGAAAACAGGTTGTTTATGGCGGAGGTAAAAATAGAAAGTGACGTGAATTCTGCTTATCTAACGTAACCACCGTACTGCGGGATTTGTGATTTATGTTTGTGTATTTGTACAGATCTGCCGACAAACAAAGTACCAGGTTTAACAAATTTGCGTAGGAGAAGCGAAACGAAATTGTAAGCACGAGCGATGAAAACAAATCCCACCCAAAACAGAGAGAGAGAGACAGACAGACAGACACACAGACAGACAGAGAGAGAGACAGAGAAAGAGAGAGAGAGAGAGAGAGAGAGAGAGAGAGAGAGAGAGAGAGAGAGAGAGAGAGAGAGAGAGAGGGTGTTCATCCATTGAGACTCGCACGTCAATGTTTGGACTGATGATCTTTTGATTGCGAGCGCCGACAATAACGTTAGACTGTGCACTGTGACAACCCGCCCGGTACACCACTGATGACGTATGACAATAACACGAGGTCCTGCACTGTCACACACGCCCGGTAAACACGTTGTTCAGGACTGATTCTCCATTCAGGTTCATGTAAGCGCCCGGGGCCAGGAGGAATTTGTTAGATTAGCTTGACACTTTGATTGCTGTGCACTTGAAACACTCCAGCCCGTCTGAATCCTGTACTTCAGCCCGTCTGAATCCTGTCACTGTCGCTAGTGCGTTTTGTCGCGATGTTTCCGACAGGATGTCAGGGTGTTGTTATTCCGACAGGATGTCAGGGTGTTGTTATTCCTGCAGGATGTCAGGGTGTTGCTATTCCTGCAAGATGTCAGGGTGTTGTTATTCCTGCAGGATGTCAGGGTGTTGTTATTCCTGCAGGATGTCAGGGTGTTGTTATTCCTGCAGGATGTCAGGGTGTTGTTATTCATGCAGGATGTCAGGGTGTGTTGTTATATATACCGTACAGGGAAATCATCAAGGCGCGACCAACACACACACACCGCGCCTATCAGACAGCACATGCAGCAAAAGGGCGCTTGAATACCTGTTTGAAATTCACATGTGTCCGAGACCGACAAAGTTCCAGTCCACATGGAACACACCACCACGCAATACCCAATTAACGACCGACGCGGCCCAAACAACTTTTGCGTTGCTGATTAGCATTAATCCGGCCCCAGCTGGAGACGTTGTGGAGGTCTATCGCTGTAGACGTTGTGGAGGTCTATCGCTGTAGACGTTGTGGAGGTCTATCGCTGTAGACGCTGTGGAGGTCTATCGCTGTAGACGCTGTGGAGGTCTATCGCTGTAGATGTTGTGGAGGTCTATCGCTGTAGACGTTGTGGAGGTCTATCGCTGTAGACGTTGTGGAAGTCTATCGCTGTAGACGTTGTGGAGGTCTATCGCTGTAGACGTTGTGGAGGTCTATCGCTGTAGACGTTGTGGAGGTCTATCGCTGTAGACGTTGTGGAGGTCTATCGCTGTAGACGTTGTGGAGGTCTATCGCTGTAGACGTTGTGGAGGTCTATCGCTGTAGACGTTGTGGAGGTCTATCGCTGTAGACGCTGTGGAGGTCTATCGCTGTAGACGTTGTGGAGGTCTATCGCTGTAGACGTTGTGGAGGTCTATCGCTGTAGACGTTGTGGAGGTCTATCGCTGTAGACGTTGTGGAGGTCTATCGCTGTAGACGCGACCCGTGTGTGATTAACCCTTATCATTCGGAACACACCAGTGTGTGAAATAAGTTTGACTCAAATAGTTCAAGGGTGGTGCCAGAATAGCTATTCTGGCACCACTCTTGAACTAAAGCCATTGGTCTATATCCTTATCTGTAAGTACGATAATGTAGCATGCATATGGCAGTGTACACATTTGAAGCTTTCAGGTTCAGTACTGACGTGGGTTAACGCCGTAATATACTACTATTACAATACACACGGCGAGTGTTAATATATTACAATACACACGGCGAGTGTTAATATATTACAATACACACGGCGAGTGTTAATATATTACAATACACACGGCGAGTGTTAATATATTACAATACACACGGCGAGTGTTAATATATTACAATACACACGGCGAGTGTTAATATATTACAATACACACGGCGAGCATTAATATATTACAATACACACAAGTGTTTTGGCGGCGTGTACACTGGGGTGGCGTGCACATAGCATTGTTGCTGAGAAAGTCACACTGCAAAAGACACGCACGGTGTACAGGTTGTGAAGGGAAGACTGGGGCAAACACGACCCTGTGTCAAATACACAACGAACTTTGAGAGTTCAAGATTGGTGATCTTCACGAAAAAGCTGAGCTACAACTTAATTGGCCATCTGCCCGTCATCTCCATTCAGTGCTGAGACAACCACCGTTCACTATGACCGTCGCTAACCCTTTGGCTGTCGAAGGGCTTTTTGTCGAGATGATTCCTGCAGGAATAACAACATCCTGAAGGAATAACAACACCCTGACATCCTGCAGGAATAACAACATAATGACATCCTGCAGGAATAACAACATCCTGACATCCTGAAGGAATAACAACACCCTGACATCCTGCAGGAATAACAACATCCTGACATCCTGAAGGAATAACACCCTGACATCCTATAGGAATAACAACACCCTGACATCCTGCAGGAATAACAACACCCTGACATCCTGCAGGAATCATCGCGACAAAAAGCGCTACCGACAGACAAAGGGTTAACGTAAGCACACCACGCCCATCCCCTGTCTCCTCCTCCCCCCCCCCCCCCCCCCCATCACTCCCTGGACTCACCGTGTGGATGACAGCGAGGAGAAGTCCAGCCCCATCATGAGCGTGGCCACGGACGAGCGGCGTTTCCGCGTCAGATTGAGGCGGTGTTGCGTGTCCGTCATGCCTTGCGGGATGCGCACCTCGTCCTGCCGCTCCTGCAGCCTGAGGTCAGCAAAACTGTGACGTAACTCGTCCTGCGAGATGACCCCGTCCCCATTGAGGTCAAGGGCGTTGAAGATGATGCCGAGCTCATCGCCGGGAATGTCCAGACTGTCGGAGAGAGCGATGAAGGCTTCCCGCGTGATCTGTTTGTTCTCGCTAAGGCTCAGCAGGCGGTGCAGCAGGTTCTCGGGCGTCTCGCTGGACATGGCGGCTGTCGTCTCGTTCACAAAATATGCAAGTTCCGAGAAGTTTCGTGTAAACAGTATCCACGCTTCTTTGCACAGATCGCTCTTGTCCAGTCATACACGACAACCGCGTGACAGCGTCCAAACATACAGCAAACACAATGCACAACACGAGGATGCAGCGTCAACGATCACGGCATTCCATCAGCGGACAGCACATCTGATGCATGATGATTGCCCGATACCCATAATATCCAACGTCATGGAGAGTTTCTTGTCACAAATTGCTTTTGTTTATTTATCAACAATAACCGTCTGACAGTGCTCAAGCGTCCAGCGCACCGCGTTCAAATGCCTCTTGAAATGAATATTACATCAGTGTACATCCGAGGCATCGCTCGTTCAGTCTGAAGATCATACGTCATCACTCGCGCAGCACAGCCCTACACACGAACATGACGTCAGCAAAACCACAAGACACGCAAGTCAACTTCGCGTCTAACCACCTCTGATATTAGCAGAGTTTTTCCAGAGGTTCTGACGACGCCTTTCTACAAACTTCGCTTATAACAAACGTGGGCTATAACAAGGAAAACACGATCTGTTATAACCGGTGTTGACTGTAGTTACTGTCGGTAACGTAACGACCACAAGTCAATTGTAACGACCACAAGTCAATTGTAACGACCACAAGTCAATTGTAAGTCACCTCCCTAAGTGATCGCTGCCAGAGGCCATCATGCTGGGTTTTACAACCATTGTAAACTAAACGCCTAAAAACTCTCTCAGTCCAAAGAACACGGGGACAATGAAATCGCACCGACAAGAGACAAGAGGCATAGATCCTGATGAGCCCTCGCGAATGCGAGGGCTCATCAGGATCTATGCATCTTGCAGTTAGATTTTGTTCACTTTTTCCGCAGCAGGGAATAAGTTAAGCAGTAGCTACCAATTAACCCAGTGTGTGCTGTCGGACCAATTAACCTAGTGTGTGCTGTCGCGGCAAAACATGGGCATCCCGTGAGAGTGAGAAAGGCCGTGTGCGTGCTTCTAACCTACGTGTCTCCCGATAGTCAACAGCTTGACGGTAAACACAGCCAGAATGCAAAATACGTCCGCAATGAAAACACACTCAGCGAAAGCCTACAGGTAAATGTTTACCTCATTAACATACGCCAAAAGCCAGAGACCTACCTCACGCACCAGACAGCCACGCACGATCCTTTAACATTTAATTACACCGCCGCCTGTTTTGACTTACTGCAGCACACAGTAATTACATGCGCGACTCGTAACCCCGGACTTTGGGGTGGCGACATCAAACGATCATCACCTCACTCCGGTAGTAAAATAGAAACACACCTGTAGCGCACCTGGAGTTGTTACCCGTCAGACCATAAAAGTGACTTTGTATAACACTGGCTACGTACAGACTTCATACACACCACAGACCTCAGTGACAACACGCAAGGCCGTGGATGTAACCAACAGGCAAAAAAACAGCCAACAACAAAAAACAACACAAAATGTAATCGAGCTGGCGGAGGTTGCAGCTGGCCCCGCGCACTGTTGTGCGAGGGCCAGCTGCGACCGCCGTCAGCCCGAAAGACCTTTGCTAACCGGAAACTTACACCTGCGCTCACCAGCCGGGTCTTGTGTGGAAAACACTGAAAACGTTATCTCTATGTAGAATGATGTATATGACAGCCGGACACAGAAAACTGCAAGTACCCAGTTTCAGTAGCAAAGACTATCGGGCCGTCGTCAGCCGTAGTGGGACTGACGCCGGCCCGAGGACCTTGTTGGCGCTGCGAAGACACCTGTGCATGGTGTCTATCACTGTTTGTAAAGGTAACAGAGCAGGCCCTGCCCGGCAGCCCGGAGTCTAGTACGGACACTTAACTTCCATCTATGCTCAGAACGTTTTCTCCGATGGCCGGCCCCAATGATACCGTAGATGCTGAAGTGGGCGCGTTCTGTCGGAAACGACGACGACCACAGAGGCATAATTTCCCAGCATGCCTTCTGAAGGCACTAGACACCGTCACGACACTACAGACCATCAGCCTGTCAACAGTCTGAACCCTTTGCCCCTGTGACGAAGTGACGGTTCTGCAATGGGTCTTCTGACCGGTATGCTGGCACTATGGCGGTTCACTAGCAGTGTCAGATTGTCTTACCCCATTCTGCCCTGACGCACTACAGCAGGAGATGGGTCGACCATGATAATTCAAGGGTAGTGCCAGATTAGCTTGGCGCCTGTCGGCGCCAAGCTAATCTGGCACTACCCTTGAATTATCATGGTCGATCAATGTTAACCTTCTGCGCGTCGGTAGCGGTCTTAGTCTGGTGGATTCCTGTAGGAATCATCGCAAAAAACAACCCTTTTTGACACGTCAAGGGTTAATTTTGTCTATCAGAAAGGCACAAAGGAAGTCACTCTATGGCACTATCTCAGTCGATCCATCTGATATTACCATGGCACTATCTCAGTCGATCCATCTGATATTAATATGGCACTATCTCAGTCGATCCATCTGATATTACTATGGCACTATCTCAGTCGATCCATCTGATATTACAGGGTTAAAGGTTGAACGGGTGAGCCAAGAGAGACTGTGACAGCTTCGTGACCCGAGTGACATGATCACGCACCGTGCCTGCACGCCTGACGTAGCACAGGACCAGCGTTTGAACGTCACGACATGCGGACAATGGCGATGTGTCATCTGTGATTCGCGCCGCACTCTCCGCCCGTCCCATACAATTACCTGTATCAGCCACAATTCGACTACTACACGCCCCAGCAAACCGTCCTCGGACCCGCCGTTTCTGTCATTCCCGATCACGACACACGCACGACTGTAGCATTCGCTTCACACAGTTCTTCGCCCAGCTAGCAAACGTCCTCCGGCCGATGTCTCTGCCATTCCTCATCTGACGTGCGGACTGACAATACAACTGTATGATCTACTTCCCACGGTCCTTGAGCGAAGACTCAAGGGCTGACGTCGGTCGTTAGTAGGCCCGCGCACGACAGTTTGGGTTTAACACCGAGCAGGCGACTAAGGCCATCTCACGGCGGCCGAGAACCTTGAGCTTACTGGTGTCCTGTACAACAAGTTGGCACGTCAGCCACACGTCTCGCCATTACTTCATATCGGAATAACAACCCAAATAAACGACCCCCATTCTAATATTTCTATGGAACGGAAGTCATTTAGTTGTTAACTCATTCTACCCCAGACACACCACAGCAAGATAAAGATCGACCATGATCGTTCAAGGGTGATGCCAGAATAGCTTGGCGCCTATGGGCGCCAAGCTATTCTGGCATCACCCTTGAACGATCATGGTCGATCTGTGTCCTGCACTGCAATGCAGCTTTCAGAGGACAACGGCAACATTTGGGGATTTCGGTCTTGGGGTAGAATGAGTTAAGCAAACGTTCGCCAGCCGACGTCGGTCTCCTGCCGGGCCGGAGACCTTCTGATTACTGGGAGTCGTGTATATCATCATCCGTCACGTCCGGCTGTATTCCAACAAGAGCGAAGACAAACTAAAGACTGGATGTGAGGGACAGGCACAGTCCAATACAATACACAGCGCAGTACCCCGTGTACTCCAGATCCCTGTTTTACAACTGAAACCGTCAGGAGTTTGATTTGTAGCAGGTCCATGAAGTCAGGTTGTCACATCGCGAATAAACAGCCACCAGACACACAGATAAGAACAGTACATTGTGGGACGGGTCGGCCCAGATAGCTCTAAAGATAAGAATTACTGTAAAGAGTATTGTGACGCACGCACGCACGCGCGCACACACGCACGCACGCACACACACACACACACACACACACACACACACACACACACACACACACACACACACACACACACACACACACACACACTGTAAACAGTACCCACGAGACATAACCAAGTTGTGCGATGTATTCTGCGTTGACAGAACACCCAAGACAGAAACGTCGTACTGCTGACAATTGGACATATCGCACTGCAGACTTGAACATCGCACTTGTAATTTCAAAAGTGCGCATGCCCAGTGAATTCAGACGTAATATTTTTTATGCACCTTTTGATTGGTTGAAACGCAGTTTATGGAGAAATTCTACTGTCGCAATACGTGAGTAGTCGATTATGTTTAATTAAACGTAAGAGAAACACATAACAATCATTGCACAGCTGTGTCCGCAATTTTTTTTCGTCCTGTAACCAATCAATTTCTAATTCAGATCATTTCCTCTGTAAATAAAATGGCGTCCCTGTAAATAAAATGGCGTCCTCTCTAGGTTTGCTATCCCACACCTGTTACCTGACTAGAGTGTAGGGCAGGCTCTCACTGATTGTTGTCACACAGACAAGCGGACAGTCCAGGTATTGATTAGTTTAAATCCACGTACAGCCCGGTAAGGACAGATCAACATGCAGTAGACTACGCTAGAGTCAAAACGACAGAAGTTAACCCCTTTGGCTGTCAGTAGCGCTTTTTGTCGCGATGACTCCTGCAGGATGTCAGGGTGTTGTTATTCCTGCAGGATGTCAGTGTGTTGTTATTCCTGCAGGATGTCAGGGTGTTGTTATTCCTGCAGGATGTCAGGGTCTTTTTATTCCTGCAGGATGTCAGGGTGTTGTTATTCCCGCAGGATGTCTGGGTGTTGTTATTCCCGCAGGATGTCAGGGTGTTGTTATTCCTGCGGGATGTCAGGGTGTTGTTATTCCTGCAGGATGTCAGTGTGTTGTTATTCCTGCAGGATGTCAGGGTGTTGTTATCCCTTCAGGACTTCAGTGTGTTGTTATTCCTGCAGGGTGTTGTTATTCCCGCAGCATGTCTGGGTGTTGTTATTCCTGTAGCATGTCAGGGTGTTGTTATTCCTGCAGGATTTCAGGGTGTTGTTAATCCTGCAGGATGTCTGGGTGTTGTTATTCTTGCAGGATGTCAGGGTGTTGGTATTCCTGCAGGATGTCAGGGTGTTGATATTCCCGCAGGATGTCAGGGTGTTGTTATTCCCGCAGGATGTCAGGGTGTTGTTATTCCTGCAGGATGTCAGGGTGTTGTTATTCCCGCAGGATGTCAGGGTGTTGATATTCCTGCAGGATGTCAGGGTGTTGTTATTCCCGCAGGATGTCAGGGTGTTGTTATTCTCGCAGGTTGTCAGGGTGTTGCTATTCCTGCAGGATGTCAGGGTGTTGTTATTCCTGCAGGATGTCAGGGTGTTGTTATTCCCGCAGGATGTCAGGGTGTTGTTATTCCTGCAGGATGTCAGGGTGTTGTTATTCCTGCAGGATGTCAGGGTGTTGTTATTCCTGCAGGATGTCAGGGTGTTGTTATTCCTGCAGGATGTCAGGGTGTTGTTATTCCTGCAGGATGTCAGGGTGTTGTTATTCCTGCAGGATGTCAGTGTGTTGTTATTCCTGCAGGATGTCATGCTGTTGTTATTCCTGCAGGATGTCAGGGTGTTGTTATTCCCACAGGATGTCAGGGTGTCATTCCTACAGGAATCATCGCGACAAAAAGCGCTACCGACAGCCAGAAGGTTAACCTCCTTGTAAAAGGGGGTGGGGCGTGGGGGAGGGTTCTACTGTTTTTCATGGCGCCCACTTCTGTGTACGTTTGCCGTTTGTCCCCTTCACTGCCGAGAAAAAATGAAAACACTATCCAACCGCAAGAGACATAGATCCTCATGAGCCCACGCAATTGCGGGGGCTCATGCCTCGTAGCCATGTTAATGTGACGCCTGGGGACACCTGGCGCCGAATTTGGATGCTTACAACACCACGTGGTCTGCATCCATTACTATACATTTGGTTAGACGTTCATTGCGCGTCTCGCTCTGTGTGCATCGTCGATACCAGCATAACAAAGCCAGACAACTCCGCCGACGCGACTCCATTTTCTGCATAATGCTATCTCCACATTACCAACGCCGGCCTCATTGGGGACTGCGAGTGACGTAAGCAACTACGTCATTACTGCATGCGTCATCATCACAAAGGTCCTTTGCAAATGTTATCAGACGTCACAACACACAAGCCTATCGCGAAACGTCTTGCCCGTAGATGTCTACGATAGGGACTTGCCGACTGCAAGGAAACTAGTCAGCAGTACGCAAAAGGCTATCGGGCCGAAGTGGGCCGCGGTGGCCCACTTCAGCCCGATAGCCTTTTGCATGCTGGGTACTGTACTGCTTCTACGGTAACCAAGAAACTGTACCGAGTTCCTGCCTGCCAGACATCCAAAGCAGATAAACAGGGACTCGACAATAACATCACAGTGCGTTGTTGTTGGAGCACTATGCAAACACTGACCTTCTCTGTACCCGTGATTCTTGCCCAGAGTGGCAGGTACCAGATGTCTGCACAATGGTCCAGATAAAGCTCTTAATGGCTATTGTCTCGAGTTGCTAATCCTTTGGCTGTCGGTAGCGGCTTTTTTTTGTCGCGATGATTCTTGCAGGAATAACAACGGCTTGACGGCATCCTGCAGGAATAACAACACCCTGACGGCATCCTGCAGGAATAACAACACCCGGCATCCTGCAGGAATAACAACACCCTGACGGCATCCTGCAGGAATAACAACACCCGGCATCCTGCAGGAATAACAACACCCTGACGGCATCCTGCAGGAATAACAACAGCCAGACGGCATCCTGCAGGAATAACAACAGCCTGCAGGCATCCTGCAGGAATAACAACACCCTGACGGCATCCTGCAGGAATAACAACACCCTGACGGCATCCTGCAGGAATAACAACGGCCTGACGGCATCCTGCAGGAATAACAACACCCTGACGGCATCCTGCAGGAATAACAACAGCCAGACGGCATCCTGCAGGAATAACAACAGCCTGCAGGCATCCTGCAGAAATAAAAACAGCTTGACGGCATCCTGCAGGAATAACAACAGCCAGACGGCATCCTGCAGGAATAACAACAGCCTGCAGGCATCCTGCAGGAATAACAACACCCTGACGGCATCCTGCAGGAATAACAACGGCCTGACGGCATCCTGCAGGAATAACAACGGCCTGACGGCATCCTGCAGGAATAACAACAGCCTGACTGCATCCTGCAGGAATAACAACACCCTGACGGCATCCTGCAGGAATAACATGGGCCTGACGGCATCCTGCAGGAATAACAACAGCCTGACGCCATCCTGCAGGAATAACAACAGCCTGACGGCATCCTGCAGGAATAACAACAGTCTGACGGCATCCTGCAGGAATAACAATGGCTTGACGGCATCCTGCAGGAATAACAAAGGCCTGACTGCATCCTGAAGGAATAACAACAGCCTGACTGCATCCTGCAGGAATAACAACAGCCTGACTGCATCCTGCAGGAATAACAACAGCCTGACGGCATCCTGCAGAGATAACAACGGCCTGACGGCATCCTGCAGGGATCATCGCGACAAAAAGCGCTACCAACGGCAAAAGGGTCACGCGTTATGACCAGTGTACGGATTACGCGCGTCGTTTGGCCACGTCATCAGACACGTCATCAGACACGTCATCAGAAAGGCACAGAATGATGACAACGTCGCTGTGGGTGCTCAGAAGCATGTTAGTTCAAGAGAAGAGTCTAATCAGTTAGTTATTTGGGTTTAACGCAGAGTTATGCGACTAAGGCCATCTCGCGGCGGTAAAGGTAAAAATCTGGTCAGCCAGACTAAAAGAAAGATTTTAAGATACGATGTAAATATATTTTAAATATATTTCAGAAGTGCCTAATCAGACGCAGGCCTAAAAGTATCATCATCGCACAACAGGGACATAATCGTCCTGCATCGGTCGTTAAACTAAGACTAAAGGCGATAGTAACCAAAGTACAGTGACTTCAACACATCCACACAGAAGTTCCCGTGGAGCGGGCGGATGTACCTTTAACGTATTTCTGACAAAGTAAAGCAATACATTCACTTCTTCGTCACGTGGTATGTGACCAGCCGAGAAATCGATACCTGGCGTATTGTGAAGCCCACAGCTGAAAATACCTACACTACCAACACGCGCCGTACACCTTTGTGAACCAGTCAACAGGTAACACAGCTGTTACCTGATAGTCCAAGGGAAGTGCCGACTATCTCAGCTGTGCCACCGCCAAGGAGATAAGCTTACAAACGACGAGGCGACGCACACTGTCAACTAAGTGGATTGGAAACTCACTCTTTCACGATCGTTTGAAAGCGTGTAGGAGTTTGCCTGTGGACCTGTACAGGAGTGGATCAACCCTAACCACACGATGCCATTTTGCCAGGATCAGACTTATCGTGCAAACTGTGATGGCATTAACCCCCCCCCCCTCTCCATGGCCCAGAAAGTCGATTGAATAAAAGAGGCATAGATCCTCGTGAGCCCCCGCAGTTGCGGGGGCTCATGAGGATCTAAGCCTCTTGCTCAGACCGCTTTGGGTTTACATTCTTGGGACGGTAGAACCTCTGTGGTATTGAATTACCGGAGAGTGCAGAAAGACAATCAATCTGGCCATTGGCAGTGAAGGGGTTCAGCTATGCTGGTGGGGTTAATTTGAAGAAATGTCGCCGTTACATCTTGTTATCAGAGAACCGACACTGCCACTTCCCCGGGCCGCCTGGGACATGACTAATCTGTTAATAACCCAAAGCAGAACACAAAGTGCTCCTTGGCGGAGCCCTGCACTTTACAACTGATTGTAACCTGATTTTTCACTTCAGATGACTACGCTGTATACAGCCCGGTACCCAGTGCAACTCCTCCACCGTCATAATATGCACATAACTTAACACTGGCGTCCTCTCCGCGTGAACAGCATTCAATACTTACACGAAGTTAGCCTACTTGACACGCCGGCGATTCAGGTAGAAACCTGTAATTGCCAAACGGCCGACAATCAAGAGGACCCGGCTCTCACTTCAGTCCGCGGGCCCTGACAAAGTCGCCCGACCTTCACTTTCCGCCACACCGCACAAAAAAGGGGAGCGTAGGTACGTGAGAACTTGCGCAAAAAAAAAAGAAGAAACGAGATGAATGAACACTGTAAAGCCAACCAGCCCATAACAACAGCACAGGTCTTCCGTATTGCAGTGAAGACGGTGTCTAGATAAGATCCGCCAAGTACATACACAATCTGTTTAAAATCAAGTTGTATAACACATCATAATGTAAACAGAGCATTCCCTTCTCAAAAAGCACTACCCATACACACATTTTCCAGCGACTACACAACATGGTGACATCCGTATTGATAAGAGAAGATCGTGCTGGATTCGGGGAGTGTGCGTCTAACCTACACCGCTGTACAGTGTATTTTACCTACGCCGTTTTAATGTAGATATATTGAATAAGCTTGTAATACCCTCTCAACTTTCAAAAGCGGGGATCGCTTTTGCAAGCAAGCGGGTGTTACAAGCATACTCAACTAAAGCTTTCTCCTGCCTCGCGGGGTCACACGCACCGACCCGTTACACCAACCATACCTTGCTCCAGCGACACGATCAAATACTGACGTCACTCTTCACAAATTAACCCTTTGGCTGTCGGTAGCCGTTTTTGTCGCGATGATTCCGCAGGAATAACAACACCCTGACATCCTGCAGGAATAACAACACCCTGACATCCTGCAGGAATAACAACACCCTGACATCCTGCAGGAATCATCGCGACAAAAACCGCTACCGGCAGCCCAAGGGTTTAAACAAAACTCCAAATCGAAACTAGGCTGCCATTCAGCAGACGGCATGAATACAATTCAAGCACTAAGGCGCAACCTACACACCAGCGCTGAAAGAAAACCTGGTACACTTGACTTCAAGAAAATTCGTCCGCATTGTACATCAAACACTCCTGTTGATGCTTTCACCACAATCACCATGTCACACTGATGCCCTTCAGTTCCGTGAGATCAAGTCATCATGGTGCATGCAGCTGATCAGCACAAACAAGGCATGGAAAGGGACCACGTCACTTCCGACTTGACACCAGCAGAAGAGGTTGCGTCCAAAACACGTCTATACTTTATGTCGAGTGAAAGTCAGCACAGCTGCACGCCTCATGAAAAAGACACATATTCTTAGTGCATCTGCAACTGCATGGGCTAATGAACAAGATCTATGCCTCTTTCGGACAATTTTCATACACATTTTCATCTGTGTTTTCCGAACAGAAGACACTGCCGGAGACTCATGCCAAGACTGTCTACACTACATGTACATTGGTCAGATCCCCCACGTCCCAGCCAACCGGGGCGCCCGACACAGCTGTCGCTCGGGTGTAATCCGCCAATATTCCACCCCTACTCTCTCCCTCCCTCTCTCTCTCTCTCTCTCTCTCTCTCATCTCTCTCTCTCTCTCTCTCTCTCTCTCTCTCTCTCTCTCTCTCTCTCTCTCTCTCTCTCTCTCTCTGTGTGGGCAGATGTCAGTGACAACACCACTTTATAGTCTGCCGAACAAGTAAGTCATATCTCAGGCATGTTCACGTATTGCTTCTCAACTGTTTTCTTTCCGGCATCACGGCGACATGAACACAATGACAGCCGGCGAGGAATAAGTTATCGCCCCCCCCTCCACCCCTCCCCCCCCCCCCACACACACACACACACACTTCACGAAAACGCGCCGCTTGTTGATCTACTGTACACACAGCGCTGTACCAACCGAACAGGAAACCTACAGCAGAGTGAGTGGGTGGAGGGCATTACAGATCAAACTATGGCCATCACAGGCGTAGTCCCATCAAGGACAGGCGGCGGTGGTGGTGGTGGGGTGTGTGTGTGCGTGTGTTTTTGAGAGAGAAAAGATTTAAAGTGTAAACAAAATAAACAAAATGTAGAGGAGGGTGGGTGGGTGAAAGGGGTTTGTGGGAGCGGGCGGTGCGAGGGTGTTGGCGGGAAAATGTAAATCACACATCACTGAAACAAGCAGATAACTGCCAACGACAGCAACACACAACAAGCTACTGGATTAATGCCTACAGATTCCCGTACAAAACACGCCATCTTTTTCACACACACACACACACACACACACACACACACACACACACACACACACACACACACACACACACACACACACACACGCACACGCACACACAAACACACACACGCACGCACACACACACATACGCACGCACGCACGCATACACCCGCACGCACACACGCACGCGCACACGCACCCAAGCAAGCACGCACGCGCACACACCCGCACGCTCGCACGCACGCAAGCACGCACACACTTCCAGGATCCGCCCCTGCTTATGATCAGTGAAGCGAAACCAAGGAGGAAAAATGCCGAGAGGCCGAACCACTAACGAGAGTGAATGGGGTATATAGACAACCACTGCCCCCTCAGACCATTTTCTGCTAGTCAATGGGGCGTGAAACCAGTCACCCGTGCAGTATCTAACAGGATCTCCATATCTACACACCTACAGCCTTTCCCCCGAACAGTAGACACGTACAAGTAGGCATGTAAATAGGACTATAGCCTGCCCAGTAAACATTCACCTCTAATCAACAACACACAGAACACAAAAGACCCTCGGCCCGTCGGGCGCAGTTGGCCCTGCTCACTGTTGTGCGCGGGCTAACTGCGGTCGACGCCGGCCCGAGGACCTTTTGCGTAAAGTGTCATCGAGCCGACGTCCGGCGGTAGGTCTACACACGTACAGCCCAACCAATGAATATTCATCTCTAAGCAACCGCACAGATCTATCAAGCAAAATAGCCTCGTCGGGCCGAAAACAATTAGCGCCGTGGGGCTTTCAAATAAACCTCTTGAAATCTGGTCTGCGCACCAAAACGTTTACACCAAATCAATCAATCAATGAATCAAATCAATGAATCAGTGAATCAATGAATGAATGAATCAATCATCATCAATAATAATAATAATAATAATAATAATAATAATAATAATAATAATAATAATAATAATAATAATAATAATAATAATAATGTACATGTATATAGCGCTTAACCTCCAAATGAGTGTTGCTCTAAGCGCTTTACAAGATCAAAAATAACAGAACAAAAAGTACGGGAAAAAAAACACTAAATAAATGTTAGAAAAACTAAAGTGACACATATCAAAAGCTCACACTCACACCGTTACAAGAACAGTTACTGCTAAAGATTGCTCACGCACTGACCCTAACCCAATCAATCAATCAATCAATCAATCAATCAATCAATCAATCAATCAATCAATCAATCAATCAATCAATCAATCAATCAATCAATCAATCAATCAATCAATCAATCAACTCAGAAATAAATAAAGCCCCATGTTTGTCGTGAATCACACTTAGTGGACTGTACCAAAGACCTTACTATATATCACACAGTCTGCTTCGCTGTGACAAGCTGGGGGTACAACCACTTGTCAGAGGTAGTGACGACACTCGTCCCATGCAAACCACTTCCTTGAAACCTTCCAGTATACAACATCCCCCGGCGATTTGTTATCCAAGTCTGCTGTATACTGTACTTGACCCACTGTGCCCGAGGTACGAAACACCCACACTTTGGAATTGTCCTCTGAGGACCGCATTACAATTCAGGAGACAGATCGACCATGATAGTTCAAGGGTGGTGGCAGAATAGCTTGGCGCCTAGCTATTCTGCCACTACCCTTGAACTATCATGGTCGAGCCGTATCTTACTGTGGTGGGCCGCGGGCAGATTGAGTTGACGTCAGTCAAATGGACACGAACAAGGCACAGTTACCTGCGGATGTCCTTGACCTCAGACTTTTCCCCACCTGTTGATATCATTGTCATAATGGGTAACGGCACACACACTATTGAAATTTATGTATGTTCCATCGGGTGTGTCCATTAACACCAAGCATTCACCCGTGACATATTCCAAACACGACCGAGTCCGATTTTTGCCATTCTGTCAGATCCACTCTTGTGTCGCTTTGTGTACACGGAGAGTATTAAACAGATCGACCATGATAGTTCAAGGGTAGTGCCAGAATAGCTTGGCGCCTGGAGGCGCCAAGCTATTCTGGCACTACCCTTGAACTATTATGGTCGATCCACATTTTGTTAGCAGACTATAAAAAAAAAATGATAAGCAGATCTCCAGCAAGGGCCTTGCATGTACAAGGCAGACAGAGTGTTACGGGTTTTTGTGGACTTTTGTTATGCACTCTCTTCCTTCCTGGTAAGTCAGAAAAAACTGAATTGAACATTATTTTATTTTGTAAAGGTACAGGCACAGGGCACGCAGGACTTCTCATGTCTGTCTTTAAACCACGTAAACAACATTTTTACTATAGCACAGGACAAGGTAACGCCGCACACAATTTAATATTGTTTCTCTCTCAGAGGGAGAGAGAGAGAGAGAGAGGGATGATGATGATGAATCTTTATTTATTCAGGATAAAGCTATTAGGCAACTCAATGCCTGTCTTACAAGCTGTCCTTTAAACAAACAGCATAACAGGAAAATAAACAGAGCATGCAAATAATAACAATAATAATAATAAGAATAAGAAGAAGAAGAAGAGGAGGAAGAAAAACTACGGGAAAGAAAACACAATAGGTGAATGAATGAAAGGAAAAAAAATGGTATTGGAGAATTAGTAACTGCGTCCAACACAAAAAGCAAGGGAAATAAATGATTGCATAGCATTAATATTATACTCAGCTAAGACAGTGTCAAAGAATCAGCAGCATCAAGAGCATATAGCGACACCGACAAGACAAAGGATTATCAGTTTACAAATGTAAGGAGAAAGAGTAAATATTTGACGTTCATGTGTAATCAGCATTGATATGGCAAATTGTGAAGTTAGGCTGAATGGAAGTGCGTATGCAAAGCACGTTTAAAATGGGTTTTACCGGAACATGATTTAATGTTCAAAGGCAATGAGTTCCAGACAAAACTACCCGAAAATAGAAGGCTTGACTTGTAGAGATCTATCCTGGGTCGGGATAAATGAAGCAAGACATTTCTCGTGTGTAGCTGATGCCTAGGGCTGAAGTTAAATAGCGTGCATAGATATTCGGGGACTTGATAATGAAATATTTTGTGCATGAGGACGCATTTGTTAAATTTGAGTTGATCCGTCAGTGGAAGCAGGCCAAGAGCTTTTATTTTTTCGTCGGTGGAAGTAGGGTTTGGAATAATTATTTTAACTGAACGACGATATAGCGAGTTGATTTTTTTTAATATGACGTTCGCTGCATTCGTCCCACAAAGAGGACGCATAGTCACAGAGGCACTTAATGTGTGCGTGAAAGAACAATGCACAGCACTTTGTACTAAGAATATGTCTAAGTTTAGAGAGCAGAAATACATTCCTGGACAAGGTTTTGCACAAACTGTCGATATGCGACGACCAATTGAGCTGGTCGTCAATTACAACTCCCAGTAGGCGGTGCTTGGATACCTGTTGAATAGGTTTATCGCCGAGTGAAAGTATCAAAGGGGCAGGATGTAGCTGATGCTTTTGGCGGGTTGTTATCAACATCCTATTGGTTTTAGAAGTAATGAGTAGCATGCGATTATGCGTACACCAATCTGACACTTCATCAAGACTTTTCTGGAGGATACAATTTAGCGTCGTGACACGATTGTCTGATGTATGCAGCATTGAATCGTCAGCAAAGAGTTCGCATTTTACCTTAGGATTTGAGATGGAAAGAGGCAGGTCATTGATGAATAAAGAAAATAAAAGAGGCCCTAGGATAGATCCTTGGGGAACTCCGTGCCTCACTGTACCTTCTTTCGAATACCTTCCGTTCAGAGTACACCTTTTGTCGGCAGCGACTTAGGTAGGAGGAGAAAAACGCTATAGAGTTCGAATCAAACTTATATACTGATAGTTTCTTTAAAAGAATGGTGTGATCGACTAAATCAAATGCTTTGGTTAGGTCCAGAAAAACTGCACCATTTAATTTGGAATTGTTGATTGATGAGAGCCAAGAGTCAACGATGTGAACGAGTGCAGTATGACACGAGTGTTTAGGTCGAAAACCGGACTGAAGTGACATGAGTAGGCGTTGATTCTCCAAGAATTGGAGTAGGTGCTTGTGAACGTGTCTTTCTATTGGCTTCGACAATATTGATAACACTGAAATATGACGGAAATCGTTTGGACTTTTGGGATCTTTACATTTGGGAATGGGGACAACTTTAGCATCCTTCATGGCATCTGGAAAAATACCTTGCGTGATAGAAAGGTTGAAGTTAAATGTCAAGGATTCAGCTGTGTATGGAAGTGACAATTTCAGTACCGTGTTATTTATTCCATCCAGGCCACACGATTTACTGGTTAGAGTAGAAATATATTTACCAACTTCAAACACTGTCACAGTGTGTGCGCAGTTTAGCAGAACAACTGTAACAAGAGAGAGAGAGAGAGAGAGAGAGAGAGAGAGAGAGAGAGAGAGAGAGAGAGAGAGAGAGAGAGAGAGAGAGAGAGAGAGAGAGAGAGAGACACAGAGAGAGAGAGACAAATAGAGAGACACAGAGAGAGAGGGACACAGAGAGAGACAGACAGAGGAGAGAGAGAGAGAGAGAGAAGAGAGAGAGAGAGAGAGAGATGAGAGAGTCGCAGCGGAGAGAGAGAGAGACGAGAGAGATGAGAGAGAGAGAGAGAGAGACAGAGAGACAGAGAGACAGAGAGAGACAGAGAGAGACAGAGACAGAGAGAGACAGAGAGAGAGAGAGAGAGAGAGAGAGAGAGAGAGAGAGAGAGAGAGAGAGAGAGAGAGAGAGACAGAGACAGAGACAGAGACAGAGAGAGACACAGAGAGAGAGAGAGGGAGAGACAGAGAGAGAGACAGAGAGAGAGAGAGACACACACACACAGAGAGAGAGAGAGAGAGAGAGAGAGAGAGAGAGAGAGAGAGAGAGAGAGAGAGAGAGAGAGAGAGAGAGAGAGAGAGAGAGACTGACTGACTGACTGACTGACTGACTGACTGACTGAAACTTTATTTATCAAGGATTGAGATATTAGGCGCACAGGCCTTTCTTCCAATCTGTCCTTGCTACATCTACTGACATATAATAACAGGCAAAGCTACATTACACTCACAAACAACATCGAAAGTAATGCGAATTACGACAACACTACAAACTGCAACAATGATTTAACAAAACACACAGGTACCCATACGAAGATGTTTGCACGTGTCATAATATCCGTTTGCGGGAGCCCTCCCCAGACACTCCCACCCGGGGGGGGTGGGGGGGTGGGGGGGGGGGCACGCTACAAATATACTTTCACTCGAATGACATACTAAGCACATCGTTTGAATAAAATGTGCACCGGCACTGCATCCCCTGACCAGGTCTATACGGGAAGCACCCCCACAAACGGCACGTGAACGCAAATGGTATAATAAAAAATAATAGTTGCATAAAAAGAAATAAAAATATATTATGTTTAGACAACACGGGATAATTAAATTTACGTTGCCTTGGATAAGTGCTTGTACAGTTTTGCTTTAAAAGCAGCTAGGGAATTAACTTCTTGTAGATGCAGAGGAATAGAATTCCACAGGAAACCACCTGAGTATGACAAACTGGATTTATACAAATCAATGCGGGGCCGTTTTATGCTCAGGTTGCTCCGAGAGGTGCTGTATCTCTTCTCAGTAAGAGTAAAAAGTTCCGATAAGTAGCCGGGGGCCTTACCCTTAAGAGCTTTGTGCACTAGTACGCACTTGTTAAATACTAAGTGTTTGTCAAGAGGAAGGAGTCCAGCTGCCTCGAGCCTCGCCTCAGTGGGTAGAGATGAGCTAGGAATGAGTTTGGCTGCTCTTCTGTATAGTGAATTTATTTTCTTGAACTTAACCTCGCTACAGCCATCCCAAACTGTTGAGGCATAATCAATGTGGGGCTTGATGTATCCATTAAAAAATAGTTTACGCGTGTTCAGATTAATGACCGCTTTCAGTTTAGACAGTAAAAATAATTTCTTTGAAATTGTCTTTCCGATGTGTATGAGATGAGGCTGCCAACTAAGTTGGTTATCTACAATCACCCCTAGTAAACGGTGCTGCTGTACTTGCTCTATGGGGACAGCTTCAAATGACAGGTTTAGAGGCGCGGGTTGCAGCTGATGTTTCTGACGTGTTGTGACTAACATGCTTTTTGTTTTAGTTGGATTGACTATCATTCTATTTCTACTGCACCATTTAGAGACTTCTTGTAGGCTCTGCTGGAGGCTGTTGGTTATGTCAGCTACAGTTTTACCGGATGCATGTAGCGTCGAATCGTCAGCAAACATGTCACACTCGGCACTAGCACATGTGATGTGTAGTGGTAAATCATTAATAAAGATACAAAATAACAATGGGCCCAGAACCGAACCCTGAGGAACACCAAGCTCTACCTTACCCTCTGTGGAATAGTTACCATTTACATAGACAGCTTGTGTTCTCGCAGAAAGATAAGAGTTAAAGAATGAAAGGGCTGACGGGCTGTTGTTGTTGAAATAAACATTAAGTTTCCTCAGCAAGATTTCATGATTTATCAGATCGAACGCTTTTTTCAGGTCCAAGAATACCGTGCCAGTCATTTTGTTATTGTTGATGTTATCTAGCCATGAATCAACCATACGTACTAATGCTGAGTGGCATGAGTGTTTGGGTCTAAAACCGGACTGGAACTTATTTAACAAGGACCGTTCTTCGAGGTACAGGACAGGAGTTGCTGGAGGTCTCTCGTCGACGGCCTATACCCGGGTAGGGGTGACAGGCGTAAGTAAGTAAGTAAGTTCTTCGAGGTACTGGAGGAGATGCTTTTGAATATGCTTCTCAAGTGGCTTTGATAAAACAGACAGAAGAGAAATGGGACGAAGGTCATTTACATCAGTAGTATCTTTGGTCTTGGGTATAGGAACAACTTTTGCTTTTTTAAACGCCACAGGAAAAGTATTATACTGTATACATAAATTAAAAATGTAAAATGTAAATGTAAGTTCAACAATGTAAGGCAGTGATATGTGGAGTATATAACCATTTATACCGTCCACACCAGCAGATGTCGTGTTCTTAAGGCACGTAATATAACGCCCGACTTCGTGAACAGCGATAAAGGGGATACCAAACGTATCATCGGACGATAATCGTTCATGGCAAAACATGGACAGTTGATCCGATATTACATACGCTGACGGATCAAGGCTGTTGGAAGTAAGTAGCTGTTCTGGAGCTGAGAGAAAGCAATTGTTTATGCTTTCCGCAGAGAATTCGTGTGGGACGATATGAGTCTGCCTGCGCGTGTTGCTTGTTAGAGTATTCAAAGCAGTCCAAACAGAAGCAGGAGATTTTTCGTTCTCAATTGTCTTTTCAACAAATGACTTTTGAGCTTCTCGAACTAAGTACTTAACTTTGTTACGCAAACGTTTAAACTCAGCGAAGTTCTTTTCTCGTTTAGCGGTGTTTCGAGCCTCCATAGTTTGTTTGATTTCCTCCGTTATCCAGGAGGGAGGCTCGCGGCGTCGGACTCGCTTCCTTCGGCTTAGCGGCGCGTGTTTATTCAGCACCCCGAGGAACAGATCAAGCCATATAGTGAGCGCATTATCAGGGTCAGTGCAGTTATACACTTGATCAAATCCTGCATAGCTTAGATCATGTAAGAAAGCATTCGTATTGAGCTTTTTAAACGATCTGTACGTTATGTACGAGTGCTGGTCCCGACTTTGTTTTGCGGGCAGATTACACGACCATGTACAGGCGATGGGAAAGTGGTCACTGACGGCTAATGAAGAAACATTAGTTTCCGCTATTGCTGTTGGGTTATTAGTGTAAATGTGGTCGATGATGGTGGCAGCAGAGCGTGATACTCGCGTTGGAGATTTAATCATCTGCTTTAGCCCGAAAAGAGTGATCGCTGATTGCCATGTAGAGAGAGAGAGAGAGAGAGAGAGAGAGAGAGAGAGAGAGAGAGAGAGAGAGAGAGAGAGAGAGAGAGAGAGAGAGAGAGAGAGAGAGAGAGAGAGAGACAGAGACAGACAGACAGACAGACAGACAGACAGAGACAGAGAGAGAAACAGAGAGATAGAGACTGAGAGAGAGAGAGAGAGAGAGAGAGAGAGAGAGAGAGAGAGAGAGAGAGAGAGAGAGAGAGAGAGAGAGAGAGAGATTAACAGTTCAGTCCCCTTGCTGTATCTGCGGGTGACCACTGACGCCATCAAGTGAAAGGCTCAAACTTCCTACAGCAAGTTGATACATGATGCTATAAAGATGTTTACAAAATCTCTCCGATTATTATTATTATTTTGAGGACGCGGGTTGGGTGGGTGGGTGGGGGTGGGGGGTGGGGGGGGGGGTGTGTGGGGGGGTGGGGGGGTGGGGGTGGGGGGGGGGGGGCGTTGCCTTGCAGTAACAGTAACTGAAATCTGCGTAGCATTTTCTTTAAGTGCAAGCGCCCGTGAAAAGGACACCGCACTCTTTTTGTCAAACTGCCATGGGTACATTAGCCTTCTTGTTAGTGCGGGGTTTGTTCAATAGCATGTCCGTTGAAAGGTCCTGGTAAATCAAAGTGGCACAGTTGGAGTGCGCCTGAGTTTAACAGTGTTCAGGTCGTACTCCATAGGCAATAGATTTCCCTGTTCCCCCATAACCCGCCGTCAGGGCCGTCCATTATCACTTCGGTGTCGAGGACGTTATCACTTCGGTGCCGTGGAATTAATCAGGGTTTACCCGGGGTGATAATGGACGGCCCTACCGGGTGGGTTACGGGGGGACAGGGACCTACGGAGTACGACCTGAACACTGATCCATTCGGCCGCGCTGCAACTGTGCCACTTCAGTACCAGGACCTTATGTCGGACATGCTATCTGAACAAGCCTGTCGTTTTGGCGGGGCATACATTAGGTTTTGACTGACTGTTGGTATATATACCACACTGGCTGTCTCCCTCGATTCGCTGCGCTGATAAGTCCAGCGAATCGAGGTAGGCAACCAGTGTGGGATGACCGTTGCGCAATATTGTTCAACTCTTCACACGGGTCCGTAGTAAACATATTAAGAGGTTGATTTCGCAAGAATTGTCCCAAGCCTGTGGATATATATATATCTTCTTGCGCAATTTGGTCACATCTTAATATATATATTACTGCGACCCGTGTGAAGAGTATATATATATTGTGTGTGTGTGTAATTACGGCCGTAAAACCACACGCCAAAGCGATGAGTCACTGGGCCTATAAACTAGGTCCTGAGTTGCGCGGAAAAATCGAAAACCTTGCGAGTGATAATGTCAAGAAAAGCCGCCTCTCCAGTTCTGAAGCCGGCAACAGGTGTTTGTCCCTTAAAATCTAGCGCAGTAAGCAAAACCACGTCGGCCACAGTAGGTGTTAACCCATTCAGCCCTGACGCACTACAGCAGGAGATGGACCGACCATGACTTGATAATTCAAGGGTAGTGCCAGATTAGCTTGGCGCCTGATGGCGCCAAGCTAATCTGGCACCACCCTTGAATTATCAAGGTCGGTCACATAGATGCTAAGTGTGGAGTCAATGAATGGGTCAACGTGTAACAGCCGCGATCTAGCTCTAGCCTAGTCAGCAAAAGGCTAACGGGCGTATATAGGCCTCGTATCTGTCGGTAATCAAGGCTATCAGATGATCCCAGTAACATTACGGTGGCTCGACTTGCAGTCAAGGGTGGGCTTTTTTTGGAAGGGGTGGGGGGTGGGGGGGGGGAAGGACAAAGATCGCACTAAGGCCCGCTAAGGGGCAGGTAAGTCTTTAATGCTCCTCAAGCCTGCGCTTTGTAACGGGCAGGTAAGTCTTGCAGGCTTCCCCATGCCTGTTGTGCAACAGTACGACAGAGGCGCCATCTGGTGGAGAAATCAAGCCGCCCAAGCCGTGCTGTCCGGCGACTCCCGCAGCACTTTGCACTTCAGTCACGCCAGCCATAGTTTCTTTCATACTTTGCTGGACATGGGACAGTGTTTAGACCAATGTGCCGGGAGTGGGGCGGTGACAGGGGTGGGAGGTAAGGGGGGAAGGGGGGGGGGGAAGGGCGGGGACATTATTGCGCCGATTGCATTGTACCAAGATGGTGGTGGAAGTGGAACATGTACCCCTAGTGCATGCTGCCCCCGGTAATGAGGGCAGCGCGCCGCCTGCAGGTGCTGTAACACGGACTGGGCTGCAGGTGAGGCCACAGTCAATTGTGCACAGGTAATTGTACGGGGACAGGTAAACAATGCAACAGGTGACATACTACGCGCTGAATCAATGAATCAATGAATCAATGAAACTTTATTGAGCCAGAGAGAGAGAGAGAGAGAGAGAGAAGGGGAGAGGGTCGGGGGGGGGGGGGTATGGTGTGTGACTAAGGCCGGGTGGAGCGGCAGACTGGAATGAAATTTATAAAATTAATGTAACCCCTTGACGCCAAACCACACCTACGTCTTTGGCACTGGGCGGTATGATGGGTGGCAGTGGAGTGGTGAGCCCTTTTGGCTGCCCGCGGTAGTGGTGATGGACGCGATGATTGCTGCAGGAATCAGCGCGACGAAAACCGCTACAGACACCCAGAGGCCACGTGTTTTCACACAACAACACTTTAACCACGCATAAACCCCAGGGCACTGCATCTAATTACTGCAGGCTAATAATGCAGTGCGGACATCGACTGAGGCTTACAATCCCTTTCTTACATGTTGTGCCGATTCCCCCATCTGCTGTGTCGCCCACCTGCCCCTAACGTCGAGTCTCACAAAGCCACGATACCCAATGCGCAAAAGGCCATCGGGGCCGACGTCGGGCGCCGTTGGCCCGCGCACGAACGTGCGCGGGCCAACGGCGGCTGACGTCGGCCCGATGGCCTTTTGCGCAATGGAGAAAATTATCATCAGCCTGACCCGCAACAGGTCTGGCGCAATGCGAATTTTAGTGCTGCATGACTGCTACTGCGTTCCGTGTTTGCTCACTCAATCAGACACGTGTGAAAAGTGGCACGAACGAATTCGACATGAAGAAAATACACCAGTAGCAATCACACAAGTACGCAGCGTCCGCAGCATAAACACGGAGTACGCCCTCGCTCTCATGCCAGGAATGTGGAAGATCTGTGCTAGCCGCGAGAGGAAGAATTGTCATCAATCCCTGTGATCGTAGGATGATAATCTAGTTTTCTTGCTGCTGGGAGGGTGCGGGGGAGGGTGCGGGTGCGGTTGCCATCTGGATGACATCGATATAATTTTATTGTGCACAACAGGGACACGCGTGCAACTCATTGTCCTTCTAGGTATTACCTTTAACCACTTTAAGCGGCGGCCTGTGGTCACATACTGTTCTTCTCATCTATCTTAGTTCAACCTCGGCCGAGCATGGACGAAACGTGGTTTTAGCAAGAGGTATAGATCCTCATGAATCCTTGCAATTGCGGGGCCCATGAGGATCTATGCCTCTTGCATTTTGTATCACGTTGACTTTATCTCCGTCGCCAGCAGCCGTGAATGTGTTAACAGGCGGAGGGTGTTGCCCCACTGACACCGCACGGCCCAAGCGCATTGTTGGTAGTCTTGCGCAATGCCGACACAAACACTGATATCTACCGTACACAGCCCAGGTCAAGGCCGGTACAACTACTGCAAGAAAAGTACAAGTGCGGGCATAGAGTGCATCACTTCACGTTCGTTTCCTTCTTTGTCTTGTCGTACAGTGCGTACCGATGATGCTCAGTAAACTGACGTCACGACCATGACGTCATGCAAGATCTGTCTTCCTCCAGTAAAAATCATGGTCGTGACGTAATACGGCTCGATCTACCAACTCCTAAGAGAAGATCAGGTGATCATTGTGAGACCACTGCAGACTCAGACACCGCGTGTTCGCCAAACTCCATATTGGAGACACTTCTGTGTGCCCGTGTGGCACCGCAAACATAGCGGTAGAACATCTCCTGCAGCACTGTCCACATCACCACAATCTTCCAGCAGAAACCTGGCCCGCTGACACACGCCGGGGTGCGGGACTGAGAAGATCTTTGGCCCACTGAAGGATCCCCGCCGGACAGCAGCATACATTCCAGCCACCGGATTCCCTGTCTGAGCGTCCGAAGAGGAAGAAGAAGAAGTCGGCCAGTAACGCTCAGTAATCGTCAAGGTCCTCTGGTCCCATCTTAATCGTTACTCACATTAACGGACTCAGTTACACGGCGTTCGTCATACGCAGCTTTGTTGATGGATTGACGGATTGATTGATTTGGTTGATTGATTGATTGAGCTTTGTTGGTGATAACGCTTATTGACGGATTGATTGATTTGATTGACTGGCCGGCTGAGTGGTTGGTTGGTGGTTGACTGATTGATTGATTGACTGGGATTAACGCGGCTGAAGGAGAAAAAGGTACGGACCCAATGCGCAAAAGGTTATAAGGCCGACATCGGCCCCACGGCCTTTGCGCACTGCGGAGCGCGTGTGTACAGACGTCGGTTCTGTTTCTGATACCGACCAACAAACAGGCGGCCATAACGCGCTGAGGGTCACGTTATATATTTAAATTGGGAAGTTGAGGCAGTGCAAGGCCCCGTGTTTTTTAAAAATAATTTTTGCCTTGTTTGAAAATTTGCAGTTGGGCTGAATGTTGGAATTTGCTGGAAATTTGTGGTTAGCTGAGAGGAGACATGTTTGGTGCTTTGATTCATACCATCCTGAGCTTATCCAGTGGACAATTGTGGGCCTATGTTGAGTTGCCGTTGACGTAGTGATTTGAGGGGCACGCTGATTTCAGCTGTGCTTGGGTGTGGGGTTGGTAAGGAACCAGTTTCATAGCCAAGAAATGAGACGGGTCATGTGCTGTTTTTTCTTGCTATTTTGTGCATGGCAAATGTGCAGCTGGTGGGCGGTGGTGTTTTTTAGGGAATTGAAAAATTAGGGGATGACTGGGACTGACTAAGGCTAAGAGACTGGACAGTACGGAAACAGCACTGTGGTCCGTGGCCTGATACCAAGCTGAACTGGCACCAGTCAAAACAGGCGTTGTCTCCCTTAGGCCGGAAAATCACAGCCTTTCCTAGTGACGCTTGTCCCGAGCTGGGGTGGATCTCTGTCAGTCACCTGTCAGCTTCCCAGCTGTGATCTGATTGGCTACCGTTACGCTGGGCAAAACTTGGGCCGGATTAATTACCGGCATATAATACGAACCACTAATTCTGTTCATCGACAAATAATGTTCTCTTAATCATAAGTTTGAGTGTCACGTGACCTTAATGTTGGGCCAGCTGATCCCCGCGTTAGCTGCTGACGTCAGCCAGTGCAACAGGTGTGAGAGGTATTGATCAGAACACGCTTGTCTCTCTCACATCAATATCCCATCCCCCGGTCTCTGTAACACCGTGCAAGACTTAATATCATACACTGCGAGATTGGGTAGATAACACTCTGTCCTCATGGCACGGCATCACCCACTACGGTTCAGTTTCATGATTCACTGATTAGGAAAAATGTCAGCCGTATGCCGACCAAAGAAATATAGATACATCAACTCTGTTTTGTAAAACAGACAACAAAATTAAAAAAAAAAAAGAAAACTTGGAAGAAGACACGTACATTCACATTACATGTGCTTGAAGAGTTTGTTCATACAATTGTCCTCTCTCTCTCTCTCTCTCTCTCTCTCTTGCGCGTGTGTTCAGGTGTGTGAATGTTTGTGTGTGTGAGAATGTCTCTCTGTGTGTGTGTGTGTGTGTGTGTGCGCGCGCGAGAGTGAGAGAGACACAGAGAGAGAAAGAGAGCGTCTGGTTTTTTTTGTTTGTTTTTTTATATAATATACAGGGGACCATAATATCTGAGTGTCAAGAGTACATTGAATACTGCATGTACTATGTATAATGTTTTTGCCTTCATATGTGTGTACGCGATATTTTTGGGCGCGCGCTCACGTGTGTGTGTGTGTGTGTGTGTGTGTGTGTGTGTGTGTGTGTGTGCGTGCATGCTGTGTGTGTGTGTGTGTGTGTGTGTGTGTGTGTGTGTGTGTGTGTGTGTGTGTGTGTGTGCATGCTGTGTGTGTGTGTGTGAGACACAGAGAGAGAGAGAGAGAGAGAGAGAGAGAGAGAGAGAGAGAGAGAGAGAGAGAGAGAGAGAGAGAGAGAGAGAGAGAGAGATTGATTGATTGTATATTGCTTAACGTCCCGACAGCAACAAGGCTTTCTCAGGACGTGCCTGCACTGCTTGTTAAAAAATAAAAAATAAACAGAACATTGAATGCATGTCACCAGCCGGTCAAATACGTTAAATAAACCTAACACATGGGGCCTAAATAAAGCTAAGACCATTTAGCAACACACATCCAACATCAAGAGCTACAGGCAGTGCAGACAGTAGGGAGAGTTTTAAAAAGGCAAATACAGGTGAATGGACAAAGGGTAGACAGAAACACATGCCCCAGAATAGAGAGAAAAACCCACCCTGTGGGGCCTGACCAGGGTGACCCTGGGAACTAAAAAATACCTAACCCCACCCAAGTCCCCCAGGGCAGACCCGGGTGGGGGAGAGAGAGAGAGAGAGAGAGAGAGAGAGAGAGAGAGAGAGAGAGAGAGAGAGAGAGAGAGAGAGAGAGAGAGAGAGAGAGAGAGAGAGAGAGAGAGAGAGAGAGAGAGCACATATATACATATTTGCCTTTGCTGTATGAATTCTAATGTACTTAATGATTTTCTGTGTATTGCTTTACTTTGCATTTTTACTCATTTTATATTTTTGTGCGTACGCGTTATGCGCGTACGTATGTCTGGAGTGCGTGTCCGAGAGCGTGTGTGTATATGTGTGCGTGTGTGTCTAAGTGCGTGCGTGTGCAAGTTTGTGTGTGTGTGTGTGAGCGTGCGTGTGCGTGCGTATGTGCGGGCGTGCGTGCGTGAGCGAGTGCATACATGCGTCAGTGTGTGGTATGTGTATGTTTACATGTCTATGTCATTTATGTAGTAGAAGTAGCAACGGCAAGTTTGAAAACTGGTCCTGTTACCAATAACTTCTACCGTTGGAAAATAAAGGTTCATTGTTCATTGTTCTCTCCCTCCCTCCCTCCTTGCCTCCCTCCCTCCCTCTCCCTCCCCCCCCCCCACTGTCTCTCTGTCTGTCTGTCTGTCTCCCTCCCTCCCTCCCTCTCCCTCCCTCCCTCCCTCCCTCTCTCTCTCTTTCTCTCTCTCTCAATTGTGACTACAGTTCTACCGTCTAGGATGGATGCAGCGAAGTTCACATGAACAAACTTAATTCCTTGTATCGTCGGGGCATTAAATTAATACTTCCCGGTCCTACTTCGACTGATGAAAAATTAAAATCTCTCAAGTTACTAACATTGAAGAAACAGTTTGAATTTAATCGCTGTGTTCTAGTGCACAAGATCATGCACGGAAAAGCCCCACCCTATCTAAAAACTCTTTTTTCCGACAATAATAGGAAAAACACGAGAAATAGCTCGTGATCCACCTTCTAAAAATTAGATTAGACATCTGTAAAACCAGCCTGTCTTTTTCAGGCGCTAAAGCGTGGAATATGTTACCTCCACACCTGAAATCAATTTGTAAGATTAGCGTCTTCAAAGATCGTCTCCATAAATATTTACTTCAGAAGTAATAGTATGTTCGGCTCCCTTATGCTACTATTCGTATAGTTAGTGACAAGTTTCCTATTACCTAATACTCTTCTACTGTTGCTGCAGATTATGTAATAGTTCGACTGTCTGCACTAACATGTCAGGTTCATACCTGTGTATATAATTATATATAATTTTTAATTTGTTATTTCAATTTTTTTTCCTCTGAGTGGTGTGTGGGGGAGCGGAGGGATGAGTCTTTTTACTTACATATGTTTTATCTTTTGCTGCATCGTCTGATGTATTTTTATATGTGTAGAGTAGCAGGGCAGTTTGGAAGATAGGCATTGCTATGCCTAAAACATTTTATCCTGAATAAAAACGTTTCATCATCATCTGTCTGTCTGTCTGTCTGTCTGTCTGTCTCTCTCTCTTTCTCTCTCTAGCTCTCTCTTTCTTGTAAGAAGAGGTTAAACTCCATATACAAAAGAGCTGTAAAAATGATAGATAGACGCCCCATCCCTACCACAGACAAATTTAGACATTTAAACATTCCCGGTCTGCGTCAGCAACTTACTTTAAATAAATGCGTCTTTATGCATAAGATACTGAATAATATGACACCCCAGTATCTAATCACTAAATTTATATCTCACCAAGAACGTGAACGGACCTGAAGAAACAATACCTTACCCCTACCACTGCCAAGAATCGACCTTTTTAAAACTAGTATGTCATTCTCTGGTCCGTTTGCTTGGAATTCAATCCCTGCACATTTGAAAACTATTACCTCTCCAGAAAGTTTTAAAACAAAACTTTATGATTACCCGATGAGTCAAACCTAGTACTTCTCAGGTACTGTAATATTTCCTTACCTCATGTATTTCATAATATGGTTTTATGTGTGTGTGTGTGTGTGTGTGTGTGTGTGTGTGTGTGTGTGTGTGTGTGTGTGTGCTCGTGTTTGTTTGTGTGTGTGGGTGTATGTGTGAGCGGCGCGCGCGCGTGTGTGCGTGTGTGCATGTGTGTGTGATGAATGTCATTATTTTTTCCGAATGGGTCTTTTTACTTACATATGTTTTATCTTTTGCTGTATCGTCTGATGTATTTTTATATGTGTAGAGTAGCAGGACAGTTTGGAATATAGGCATTGCTATGCCTAAAACTTTTTTATCCTGAATAAAAACGTTTCATCATCTCTCTGTCTCTCTCTCTGTGTCTCTGTCTCTTACTCTCTCTCTCTGTAATAGTTTAGCAAAGACAAGATGGAAGAAAGGTCTTCAGACCTAAATCTTTTTATCCTTGGAAAATAAAGATTCATTGTCATTGTCTCTCTCTCTGATTGAAAAAAGGTTTGTGTACCTAATCATTTATCCATGAGAAATAAAGGTTACAAAGTAAAGTAGACAATAACACTGTCAGGGGAGAGAAGTGTGCATGATCGACCAGTGATCATAGATCTACTGTGGCCAAAGCACAAAAAAAAAAAAAAAAAAAAAAAAAAAAGAGATAGGAAAGAGAGGGGGCGCTAAAAAAGTGACTGAAAGCAATGCATATGGAAGCCCCCCCCCCCCCCGAAGGGGGGCGTATCACATATCCCACTGTTCTAGCCACTCGTGCATGGAAATTTAAATCTAGATATTTAGCCGGTGTGGACAGCTGTTTCGGTCTTGGCGACCTCTTCAGCACACTATCGGCGATACTGGAGGAGGCAGGAAGGTCGCCAAGACCGAAACAGCTGTCCACACCGGCTAAATATCTGGACCCCCCTTGGGGGGACCTAGATTTAAATTTCCATGCACGAGTGGCTGGAACAGTGGGATATGTGATACGCCCCCCTTCGGGGGGGGGGCTTCCATGTGCATTGCTTTCAGTCACTTTTTTAGCGCCCCCTCTCTTTCCTATCTCTTTTTTTTTTTTTTTTTTTTTTTTGTGCTTTGGCCACAGTAGATCTATGATCACTGGTCGATCATGCACACTTCTCTCCCCTGACAGTGCTATTATCTACTTTACTTTGTAACCTTCCTAAAATATTAGCACTGGCAGTCTCCCCTTTTCTTTTCATTTACTACAACAATATCGACTGCAACCCCTTCCCCCCTATTGGTAGGTTCTCTTTTAGGGTGCATGGAAATTTAGCTCTAGGTGGTGGCATGGAATGTATGCCCCTGCAGACACCACAGTAAAATGTGGTTGTCTTTGCAGGTAGGCAAAAATTCCTGCCTCCTCCAGTATCGCCGATGGTGTGCTGAAGAGGTCGCCAAGACCGAAACAGCTGTCCACACCGGCTAAATATCTGGACCCCCCTTGGGGGGACCTACATTTAAATTTCCATGCACGAGTGGCTGGAACAGTGGGATATGTGATACGCCCCCTTCGGGAGGCTTCCATATGCATTGCTTTCAGTCACTTTCAGTTTTAGCGCCCTCTTTCCTATCTTTTTTTTTTTGTGTGTGTGCTTTGGCCACAGTAGATCTATGATCACTGGTCGATCATGCACACTTCTCTCCCCTGACAGTGCTATTCCCTACTTTACTTTATAACCTTCCTAAAATATTAGCACTGGCAGTCTCCCCTTTTCTTTTCATGAGAAATAAAGTTTCATTTCATTTCATTTCAAAATAAAGTTTCATTTTCATTTAATTTCTCTCTCTCTCTCTCTCCCTCCCTCCCCCCTCTCTCTCCCTCCCTCCCCTCCATCCGTCCGTCCCTCCCTCTCTCTCTCTCTCCCCCTCTCTCTCTCTGTGTCTCTCTCTCTCCCGGTCTCTCTCTCTTTCTCTCTCTCTCTCCCTCCCTTTCTCTCTCTCTCTGTGTCTCTCTCTCCCTCTCTCTCCCCCCCCCCCTCTCTCTCTCCCCCCCTCTCTCTCTCTCTCCCCCTCTCTCTCTCTCTCCCCCCTCTCTCTCTCCCTCTCTCTCTCTCTTTTTTAAAAATAAATTTTATTGTTGCATGAAATAATATGTGTAAATATAATTCATTATTATTATTATTATTATTATTATTATTTAATCTATTTTATGTTGTAGATGTTAGCAACGGCAAGTTTGTAAAATGACGATTTGTTTCTGTCAAAACTTTTTACCGTTGATAAATAAAGTTTCATCATCATCATCATCATCTCTCTCCCCTCTCTCTCTCTCTCTCTGCGCGTGCATGCGAGCGTGTGTGTGTGTGTGTGTGTCAGTGTGTGTGTGTGTCGCTGTGTGTGTGTGTGTGTATGTGTGCGTGTGTGTGTGTGTGTGTGTATGCCGGTGAGTGTGTGTGTGTGTGTGTGTGTGTGTGTGCGTGCGAGTGTGCGCGAGCGTGTGTGTATGTGCATTCCCATATGTCACACTAATCGAGGACCACGTGCCTGTACCATAATCACAAATCAATGAGAAACGTGCGGACCTCAGCATAACAACATGGCGGAGAGATAGGTACCACACACTAGATTCGTATCAGTGAAACCCGATCCTGGTGTTTACCGCATGAAACGCTGAACACCGAGCGGCAGGAGATCGAAACCAACAGATAATGCACAGACTCGACAGTTCGGAACATGGTAGGGAAGACACGCTGCCCTCCTCCTTTTATCATAAACTGTACCACTGAGTCGGTCTTTCTTAACACCGGTACAATCACACGTTGTTGTCAGACAGCACGGTACTGTACGTAGCTTTTTCTTCGCACTGGTTTTCTCCGTCGACCCTCTGTCGCGGGTCGACGGAGAAAACCAGTGTGAAGAAAAGACTAATACGCCTAAATGTACATGCGACTAAATGTGACTATTTCTGCGTACAGTCATTGTACCGTTCTGGGTGTCTGCAGATGCAATGTAGGCGTTTGCGTCTTGGTCATTGTCCTCACATCAAACCATATGTTGCAGCCTCTAATGATTAGAATATTACTTTTAGGTTCCTCTTATATATATATATATATATATATATATATATATATATATATATATATATATATATATATATATATATATATATTATATATATATATATATATATATATATATATATATATATATATATATTTTTTTTTTTTTTTTTTTTTTTTGGGGGGGGGGGGGGGGGGGCAGCCATGGATTGCGCAAAGACTCGACTCGGCCTAATGTTAACCTTGTCCCAAATCTTCACAATGTGTCGGCGTTGGCGTGTCAGTCTTGCGTTAAGGTTTTGTCTCGGTCGTACATGGGCCACACGATTGCACAATTATTTAGTTAGTTATTGGGGTTTAACGCCGAGCAGGTGACTAAGGCTATCTCACGGCGGGATATTGCACAATGTGAAGGACTTGCTTTGAACGATCAACAAAATATGTTGTCACAAAAACGGCCCCCATATCATACCATAACAAGTGAAGAAAGACAAACAAACAAACAAACAAACAAACAAACAAACAAAAGTAGTATTTGATAGAATACTGACTTAAAGCACTGAAACACTATCGTATGGCAATTCAAAACATGTCATTCCTGCACGGGGTCATGTCTACAATTATTCACGCACAACTGGATTCTTATCATGTAATCCAAACACCCTCTTTAGTCACCGCGGCTGCCATATGATTTGCCGTTCACTTCATGTTCACGTGCCTCATGCACTTCGCCACAAAATATTTCATCCGTGGCGTATTCACCATCTCTACAGATTGATTGTACATTGCTTAACGTCCCGACAACAACAGACTTTCTCAGGACGTGCCCGCACTGCTTGTTGAAAAAAAAAAACAAAACCTAATCAGAATATGGAACGTATGTCGCCAGCCGGTCCAATACGTTAAATAAACCTACGACATGGGGCCTAAATAAAGCCAAGACCATTTAGCAACACACATCCAATATCAAGAGCTACAGGCAGCGCAGACAGTAGGCAGAGTTTGAAAAAGGAAAATACAGGTGAATGGACCAAGGGTAGACAGAAACACATGCCCCAGAATAGAGGGGAAAACCCACCCTGTGGGGTTGACCAGGGTGACCCTGGGAACTAAAAAGTAGTTAACCCCACCCAAGTCCCCCAGGGCAGACCCGGGGGGGGGGGGCGACGTCAGAACCCCTGTTTTCCCGCGTAGTATGTGGTTATTGTAGTGCATCATGCGCACGGCAGGCAAACGTCGACTGACGTCAGCCTCTGAACCTCAAATGCCAGCAAATTCTTCAGTCACTCATTCTGCCCGCGACACACCACAGCAAGATACGGCTCGACCACGATAGTTCAAGGGTGGTGGCATAATAGCTTGGCGCCTATCGGCGCCAAGCTATTCTGCCACCACCCTTGAACTATCATGGTCGATCTGTCTCCAGAATTGTAATACAGTCGGCATCAGAGGATAACTGACTCCCAACTGTGGGTATTTCGTACCTCGGGCACAATGAGTTAACCGTAATTGTGAAGCCGTGTAATGTGGAGTGGATGTGCGCAGAGTGGAGAGCCGGGCCATAGTTAACTGGGGCTGTAGCGCCAAGCAGGCTTTAAAAGGCCATCTTCCGGCGGAAACTAGACTACAGGCCGACCACAGCATCCCGGTGATCCCCGCTCGCCACACGGTCTTGTGGACAAAGCGTGCACAGTGTGGGGCAGGATGACAGTCCGGCAACGCTCAGTGTAGACCAGTTGGCCAGAGAACAAGAGGTCCATAAATTGTGTGCCCTTGTTGTACCAGAACCCGCCACACACAGTGACGTGACAACAAAGCCCCGGATGTACCATGCCGTCACCTCCACGATGCAGTCATCCGCCTCCCCCCCCCCCTCTTCCGCTCTCCCCCGCCCCCCCCCCCCCCCTCAGTTGTAAATACACCAGCACTGACATTAGAGACGTCAGCAAGAAAGAGGCAGGCGTGATGGCCAGTCATTCCACTGATGGCATCCTTAACCTGTGTGAGTGTACTCCCCAAATAGACCCACTTGGGAGTACGTCACAAGCACACTTCTATTCAGATGAGACGCTAAGCAACTCTCTGAACTAGAACTGTGCTTGTGATATACTCCCTGAGTGGGCCTATCTGGGGAGTACTCCCGCAAACGGCGCGGGTTAGCCACCGCGAGTGCCGCCCGTACTAGTTGGCGCGTGTTCCTTGGGTGGGCAGACGTCAGTCTTGGCTGACTATCCGGTGATGGAAGCAGAGTCCAAGGCATACAGGAGCTTCCTCCCGGCAAGTGTGGCTACTGTCATGGTGGCGGCCACTCCGGCAGTCTGTTAGTGCACTTTGTCATTGTCTTTCTGGCTGTCACGGATTGCCCGGCGGCACGTCTACCGCTGTTACAACCTGACACTGCTTTAACCCTCTTAACCCCACGGCCGCATTACTATGTACCAGTTGCAGGAGATGGATTGATCGTGATAATTCAAGGGTAGTGGCAGATGAGCTCGGCGCCTGAAGGCGCCAAGCTCATCTAGCACTACCCTTGAATTATCATGATCAATTCATCTCCATGCAGGGTCCCGGGGCTAAATGGGTTAAGAGGGGAGCGGGAAGAGGGGGGGGGGTGAGGGGAAGAGAGAGGGTGGCAGGGGTCAAGCCGTTCAGCCACCTCACCAACCTCTCCGCCATCTCTGTTACTCGTCATCAGTCGCACACTTCACCCTGGACGAATATGCAACACACTCGTAGGCCGAATGGTTACGTCACAAGCGCGAAGGCCAGATGACTACGTCACACACACGCAGGCGGGATGGATACGTCATACACACGCAGGCCGGATTTATACGTCACACACAGACCGGATGGATACGTCACACACACACACACACACACACACACACACACACACACACACACACACACACACACACACACAGACCGGATGGATACGTCACACACACGCACGGCTGCTCTTGTAACATGCGTCCATCAGAATGGAAAGTTGCAATGAATCTGTAGTCCTACTTCAGTGCCTCTGGGTGAATGAAGCGACACGTCTGGTGCTACAGTGAAGGAAAGAAGATTCAACAGACAGAAGACAGAACGAAGAAGAGGATAACAGAAGACAAACAAATCCAATGCAATGGGCCGCGCTTAGCTGCACCCAACGTTAGATGAACAACAGGTTGGAAGCCAGCGTCTTTCCCGGCCTTTCTTCTGCTTATCTTACAGAGCGCGGGACATACACACAGTTAGATCCCCTGCCCCCTCCTATCATTGGGTGCCTGATAGGAGGGGGCAGGGGATCTAACTGTGTGTATGGCCAGCGCTGAGCAATTCCCCTTGGTATGTGTACTGTTCTACCAGCGCTAGCCTGACCTATCTGGTTTGTGAGAGAGAGTTATCTTACAGAGGACAGACATGGCGACCCATTCAGTGACAGTGGCCGACACCACGACAAGACAGACAGCGAAGAAGCAACAGACAGAAACAGGACAAGACAGACAGCGAAGAAGCAACAGACAGGACAAGACAGACAGCGAAGAAGCAACAGACAGAGACAGGACAAGACACAGACCGAGGGGTGGGTGACGACAGTGACAATGAAGACTACTCACCACGACAGTGCCCGCAGCCCCTCGTCCAGTCCCCCCACGTACTCCTCCACGTCCCCCTGGCCTTCACCTTCAGCCCCGCGCCCGCGCTCCCCGCCGCCTCCGTCCTCCCCGTCACTGTCCGTTACACGCGAGTCGCTCCTCAACCGGCTCCGGATCTTCTCCCGACTCTTGGTTTCCATGGCTTCCGCTATCTCCCGGAACCCCTTGGCGAACTCCTCCACAGAGATCCGCCCGTCGCCGTCCCTGTCCAGCTCCGTGAAGACGTCACGCAGATCAGCGGTGGAGAGCTCCGTGCACACCCGGGCCAGCTCGTGCTGGTCTATGAAGCCTGACCCGTCCAGATCACACGCGCGGAACAACGCGCCCAGCCGCTCACTGTCAGATGACGCCTCACCCGCCATGGTGAGGGGGGAGGGGGGAGGGGGAAGTCACCAGGTAGTACGACCTGAGTACTCTCAATGACAGACTGCCTCCTCACCTTGAGAGACGACAGATGTAGAGAAATGTATGTCTCTAATTATTGTCCGTGCTCATCTCCCTCAAGGCGCTAGGTTAATCAGTGAGCTCGCTAGACAGTTGTTCAATGTCACCATGATGCTCATCTCCCACAAGCTTCCTGCGCGTGAGGTTGGGGTGAACGATGCAGAGTGAACGATGCAGACAGCAGCAAAGAACGCCTGACGTATGGTATGGTCCCACTGTCCCCGGGTCACACTTCAGCCGATGTAGATCTGTGCCTCGCGTGGAGCTGACTCCTGTAACACGCACACAGGACAAAATCGTTATTAGCTGTGTTCGCTCTAATCTTTCTTTATGGCTGCCTAGTCACGTGACTGATGTACTGTGGCCGGAAAACAGCTGACCAGTACGCTCCAGTCATCGGGCCCACCTTAGCCGCAGTCGGCCAGCACACAAGCATGCATGGGCTAACTGCGGCCAGCGTCGGCCCGGGGGTCTAGTTTGAGTTGCATGAGAGAGCTTAGTGCTTCGCAGTCTACTGAGCAAGGTGAGTGTTGTGGCGCTGAGGCCATTTGCATGAGCGAGCTTAGTCCTGCACCAGCCACTAAGCAAGGTCGCTCATGCAACTGGCCCCTGTAGCGGAGCATCTTGCTTAGTGGACGGCGCAACGCCAAGCTCAGTCATGGCGGATCACCTTGCTTAGTGGATTGCGCAGGATAAGGCTCAGTCATGCAACTGATGCCTGGGTATTCGCTGTGGTCCGTCAAACTCTGTCCTTAAGGCTTGAAGATAAATCTTGACACTACTGGCCGGCAAAGCGCAAACCCCCGGACATCTCTTCACTGGGGAAGAGTGCGATGTGAATGGATGTCAGACCAGTTTACGCGGTCGTCAACGAGACATTCTCTGTCGGGAGGGGAAAGCAAGAGCGGCCTCACCATGGCCGGGCCTACAGTGCTGCTGACTATGTTAGTGAGCTCACAAGTCTGTCTCGCCACTAGCGTTGTCCGTCTGACTACCTGCTGCAGTCGCGCCTGTTTTTATCAGAAATGATGTGGAGGCTGTGAAGCAAGATCTGTAAACTACGTGTTGATTTGGCCACCAGCGTAACGCGACACCCTGTGCATTTCCACACATCCTGATGTGCGTGTACGGCGCCACCGGCAACAGGTGTGGCCGATAACTCAAGCGCGTCCATTTACATATCATGAAATAAACTGAGAAAACAATAGTATGAGAGCCCACTCAATATGTCACTCTCATTTTAACAAACAGCTGCAGCCGCTCTCAGTTTGCAGGAGTACTTCCCAGATTCACCTACTCTGGGGGTACACAAGTACACTAGTATTCGAATGAGATGCGAAGCTCAATTACACCATGCGAAGCATCTCATTTGAATAGAAGTGTACTTGTGGTGTACTCCCCCGAGTGGGTTTATCCTGGGAGCGCTAGTATCTCATTTGAATATTAGTGTACTTGTGGTGTACTCCCCGAGTGGATCTATCATGGGAGTGCTAGTATCTCATTTGAATAGAAGTGTACTACTTGTGGTGTACTCCCCGAGTGGGTCTATCATGGGAGTGCTAGTATCTCATTTGAATATTAGTGTACTTGTGATGTTCTCAGTCCCCGAGTGGGTCTTTCTGGGGAGTTCTCCCGCCAATGGCACGGCGATGCATAGATTGTAACGATACCCTTGTTGATTACAAAGGCCAAATGATGGACAGCGCGTCTGGTGACCCGGCTGCACGGGTTGTGACACGTGTATTTGCAGTTTATATAATAAATCTGTCCTGCATTTATCATCCTCGTTATGGTCAAGAATGTTACGTGTGAGTACCGCGACACCAGCAAGCAATTAACTCAGTCGATGGCTGAACGTCAACACCGGGACAAAACGTTTGCAAAGTAGCAACATAGCATCTTACTCACAACCGTATAGTTTGTCAGCCCGGGCCTTAATCCCAAACATAGTCTGTCATCCCAGACCAAAAATGACATCCTTTAAGTCTGTCAGCCCGGGCCTTAATCGAGGTCTTACAGTCTGCCATCCAAACTAGCATCTTAATCGCAACTTTACGGTCTGTTCAATTCGTTGGGCACATTTTCGTCTGTTAATCACAATCTTACACTCTCTCTCATCCCGACCCTTAATCACAATCTTCATCTCGCCCAAAATAGCATCTAAATCACAACTTTACTGTTTGTCTCCCGGCGGGCCCAGTACACACACAAAATAGCACCATGGGGGCTGACGTCATCGCAGTTGGCCCGCGCGCAGCTGCGCGCGGGCCAACTGCGGTGACGTCACCCCGATGAATTTTTGCCTCCTAGGTTGAGACTTGATTGCAACTGCAAAATTTTCCATCCTGAAACAGCCCCACGGCAAAGTTTTTTAATAATCAGATCAATAAAACTAAATAAATCATACAGATACTAAACCATACAAATATTTGACTGACACGGGCTTCGTAACACTGAGTCATGGCTTGACACTTGCCTGACCGGACGAGCTAGTACGGTGCACATTGAACGCAGCAGGTTAATGTCGTCGCGCTATGCATGACCTGGGGGCAGGCACTCAGTTCGAATTTTGAAATGTGTCTATCTGCCTGTCGCTTCTGATTGATCATAACTGTCTGAACAACAGGTATCCAATGTGAAATTGAAACTTTGGGTTTGGTTGGTTGTACACTGCTCAACGCTCCGACAGCAACAGAGACTTTTTCTCAGGACGTGGCTGGTGCTGTTTTTGAAAATGAACCACGAATAGTGAATGCAATCCACCAGTGGGTCTAATATGCAAAATAAACTTGACATACTAGGGGCGCTGCGCCTTTATGCTAATTTATCCACACACACAAAAAGAGTCGAAATCATTACAGTTACAAAATATGTACAGGCAAATGATAGACATTGAGGCTGTGTCTCTATATCCCACAAACATAAGTAACTTACTTTACCTGTATGATGACAAATAATCGGGATTGTGTGAACCGCAGACCTCTTTCTGAATCAGTCCGACAGTAAGCGGGCTGACACAGTTCTGTCTCAATAAACAACAGTAAAGCAACAGATGTTCGTGCAGGCAGCTAGTCGGCAGCGCAGCGGTTGGTGGTTTTCATTTGAAACAATGATGAGGACAGAGGAAATGTTGATAGCTTCCTGATGTTCTTCTTCTTCTTCTCGAACGCCGTCACACTTGGAGTTTGGCTCTCCAAATGAAATCTGTGGTCTTCTGTAGCGCCTCCACAGGCCCGTACAGTTTCGCTTCCTGATGCTTATAAACTCCTGCCTTTGATTGTGGTGTAGCTATCGGGGGACCAGGCGGACCGGGGTCGTGGGCTGCAAAGGGTCACCCAGTTTAACCCCTTCCCTATCGCTGCACGCATATTAACGCTGCACGCATATTGTGTTTCTAAATAACGACCAAGAGCCACAACCGTCAGAAGGACATGGATACAAACTGGTCTCAACAAGAGGCATAGATCCTCATGAGCCCCCGCAGTTGCGGGGGCTCATGAGGATCTATGTCTCTTGCAGATAGCGTGTTCACTTTTCTCGGCTGTGAAGGGGTTAGCCGGCGGTGGTCAGCTGTTGTACTGATGTACTGTGTGTACTGTTTGTACTGCTTACTGTGTGTACTGTTGTACGGTGTGTATTGTTGTACTGTGTGTACTGTTGTACTGTGTGTATTGGTGTACTGTGTGTACTGTTGTACTGTGTGTATTGTTGTACTATGTGTACTGTTTGTATTGTGTGTACTGTTGTACGGTGTGTATTGTTGTACTGTCTGTATTGTGTGTACTGTTGTACTGTGTGTATTGTTGTACTGTTGTACCGTGTGTATTGTTGTACTGTGTGTACTGTTTGTATTGTGTGTATTGTTGTACTGTGTGTACTGTTTGTACTGTGTGTACAGTCTGCACTGCTCGTGAGCCTAGGAGAGGGCGAGAATACACCCAGTAAGCTATTGGTCCTCAGTTAGGCCGACGTCGGCCAGAGGAACTTTACTGCCGAGAAACAGCAAACACGATACAACTCCAAGAGACAGATCATTATGATGGTAATTTGTGCCTCTTGCTTAGAGCACTGCGTGTCCATGATGCTCCTGGGATGGCTGAGAACACACACTTCACAAACGCAATCTGAACCCACTACTAGTGAAAGGGTGAATTTACTGACTGGAATATAGACCACTGGCACCATCAGGCAACAGATAAGTAGATAAACATACACAAGATGACGCAATCACCTATACCATCCCGCTGCCCAAAGGCAACTCGGGACGCCTTTGCAAATAAACCTATGAACACTTTCAATTTGTGTTTCATATGTACAAACTAGGAGAGAAACTTAAAACCAGGCATACGTTTCGTGTGGTTTTCAGAGCAACTTTTTACATTTGCTCAGACTGACGAATCAGACTACGCGTAACCAAGTCCATCGCGAGAGACGAACACTGTCCAGCCTCCACACGCCGGACACTGGTCTACATGATGATGCGCACTAACACATAAAACGATGACGTTCACAAATGATACTCGCACTAATTCTCTATCACGCCAAAACTGAGTACGCGGTTGTCCCAAACAGAGAGTGTGCCGTGTCACTGAACCTATCGACTGGTCCTGCCCCGCAAGGAAACCAACAGCTGGCTACCTTGGCGGACTGAGCAGACGACAGTGACATTGATAATGTGTTCAGCAGCCAATGTGTTCGTTTCCAAAACAACAAGGCGCACGTTGGAGATAAGATGTTGGGGGAGACAAGCAGGGGCGTGGAGGTGGGAAGCGGAGGGGGGAGGGGGGGGGGGGTTGTGTGCGAAGGGGCGGCCCGCCCCTTCGCACATCCCCCCCCCCTCCCCACCTAGTGTCACCCCAACATCCTATCTCCTCCGTGCGCCTTGTTTTTTGATGCTACAAGTGGAGGACGATGCCTTCAACAGGCCTTCACTGCACAAATTACAGAGCTGAAGTGGAAGCCATGGTCCATGCTGCAAACACCCTTAGTGGCACTGCAGACCCTGATGCCCAGATTGTCTTCCTCAGTGACTGATGCCATGTCTGTTCTTGAGGCAGCAACAGCAAGCAAACTGCCACGTCTACAAGAGGCACTGCAAAACATCAAGTGCACCAGACTGGTGCTGCAGTGGATCCCTTCACACTGTGGCATCTACGGCAATGTAGAAGCTGACAGAATGGCAAAAGTGGGCGCAGAGAAAGAACAAGACGAAAATGGAGTCAGCGTCACAGAGATGAAGACCATTATTAAGTCTGTGTACAGATCACCACAACGGCTCCTAGACAGTTACCATCAGCTGTCCAGACAAGAGCAGGTGACCATCTTCCGTCTGAGGACCGGGCACAACCGACTCAATTTCCACCTGCACAGACGCTTCCACCTCGTGCCATCTTCCCTGTGCCCTTGTGGAGAAGCAGAGCAGACCACGGAGCACATCCTCCAGGACTGTGGGGACCACCAGTTGCTGAGGGAGGAGATATGGCCAAAACCCGCCACCCTACAAGAGAAACTGTACGGGCCTGTGGAGGCGCTACAGAAGACCACAGATTTCATTTTGAGAGCCAAACAAAATGACTAAGTACCAGTTGCAGGCGATGCACCGACCGTGATAATTCAGTCCGGGTAGTGCCCCAGATTAGCTTGGCGCCTGAAGGCGCCAAGCTAATCTGGCACTACCCTTGAGTTATCACGGTCGATTCATCTCCTGCTGTGGTGCGTCGGGGCTAAATAGGTAAAAAAAAACACACAAAAAAGCTCCGACAATTAATTGCCAAGAAAGAGCAAATATAACCAAACAGAGAGTGTGCCAACATCTTATCTCCCCCGTCCACACAAATGTAATTGCCCTTTAAGGGAGAAATAAAGTTATTTGAATTGAATTGAATTGAAACAATATTCAAATGTCTGTCGATGATGTAAACTAACCCTGCGTCTGCTGTGACCGTACACAGCTGATTTCGGGGTATAATTGCATGTTTCACTCACGGACAGATTAATTAAGACACCTGGCTGGGGCTCCACAAAGGCCGTTATATCAGATCGCCAGGATCGCCTGCCTTTTGCTCGAGGACCTGGAGTTTGGAGCTATAAATAGCTTTTACCTCGGCTCTGACGCTTGGTGGAGTTGAGCGGCGCATGCGCATGCGGACACAAAGTGATGTAATCTCGCAGTTATGAAAGAAACACCAACCGTAACCACTCGTTAGGAGGCATTTTAACACACATATATGTTGATATTCCTCAGTTTAATGCAATGTTGAGAATGCTGTGGGAGGTCTCAGGACCTTTAAGATATTAGTCAGCTTACTGTCTAAGCTGCCTTTCAAACATTTTTTTTTTCAAAAGAGTTCTTCCGACCCTGTTATCAGGGCGGAGACTGGGCCTAGTGAAAAACGAGGTCTAACAGGTCACACACGGTAAGATTGTCACGTGCGATTTACCTGTGGGAGGGGACGGTTCACTTATTCAGGCCTGACACAACCCCAGCAAGACATGGATCGGGCATGATAGTTCAAGGGTGGTGCCAGAACAGCTTGGCGCCCATAGGCGCCAAGCTATTCTAGCAGCACCCTTGAACTGTCGTGCTCGATCTGTCTCTAAAATTGTAATAGAGTCATTCAGAGAGCAACTTCAACATTTGGGGATTTCGGTCCTGAGGTAGTAGGTAATCGTGCTGATGGTGTCCTGATCTGACCCAAAAGAACTGGGAATAATTACACCAGCTAGAGAAGCAGAACGTCTTAATAATTTTTTTTTAAAATAACAAATTTGATTTTCTGCAGTATCCACTCATTACCTCAGGCCATAATTTCATGCTCCAGTGATTGCCATAGAGATGAAGAACCCACCCATGATAAAACAACAACAACAACTGTGAAGGTTGAGGGCGCAACGTCTTTTATTTATAACAAAGGTAATGTCAAGTCCACGGGGCACCAAAAAGGGTCTGAAATTTTTTGGACTCTATCCGAGTGCGATTGTAACACCTGAGCTACCCAGCAAGAGACATAGATCCTCATGAGCCCCCGCGACTGCGGGGGCTCATGATGATCTAGGCCCCTTGCTGAGACCACTAAAAGTACCGACCTTCTGCTGTTCATGTGGTCACGTTGATTATACGGCGATTTGACAAACGGTCAAGACCCGACATCAGTAGCTGATTCCCATTCACACTGACCCTTCAACTGTGACCCCTTGTGTATGCTCCCGAGATTGTAAGACGATCGATGTCGTCATAAGCCATTAATTTAAGATTTTCAAGCCTTAACACACTCTTTCTACCATTGTGTGTACACATTCTACACGATAAAAGGTAAACTACCACCACGGCATGGATGCGTGGAGTTCCATCATGGATGCGTGGAGTTCCATCAGGACATGGCAAAGTGAATCCAGGGGGAAAAAGACAGGCTTGTTCAATAGCTGTCCGTTAAATGGTCCTGGTAAATCAATGTGGCACAGTTGGAGTGCGCCTGAATTAATAAGTGTTCAGGTCGTACTCCGTAGGCAACAGATTTCCCTTTCCCCCATAATTTGCCCGTCAGGGCCGTCCATTATCACTTCGGTGCCGCGGACGTTAAACCCCGAACTAACCAACCATGGCAAAGTGCATGTGGCAGAGTCTATCGGCCGCAGATATGCTTGGATAAACTTTTTCCGTCCGGCTCAGGCGGTGCGCAAGCTGACTGCCAGTGAACTTGGTAAAAGCGTAACGTTAGTGTGGACTGTAACGCACTGTACATGGTTCGCGTCAGTGTGGACTGTAATGCACTGTACATGGTTCGCGTCAGTGTGGACTGTAATGCACTGTACATGGTTCGCGTCAGTGTGGACTGTAATGCACTGTACATGGTTCGCGTCAGTGTGGACTGTAATGCACCGCTGTACATGGTTCGCGTCAGCGTGCTGTACAGAGCCAGTGGCAGACCACTCTATAATGTGGGTGAATTTGATCTTGAAAACACCTGTCTCTTCCCGCGGATGTCTGGCCCGAAAGTGTTTACGTCTCTCAGGCAGAAAAACTGTGTTACAGTGACAAGTACACGCGGCATACTCGCGCTGTACCCACTGATGTCATAATCATACTTGTAGGAATTCCGTCACGGTGATCACTGAGATTGTGTTGACGTCACTGTCAGATAGACGTCATTTTCAGGCAGTATCAACTCATTTTATCCTGAGGATTTATTTATTTATTATTTATTTATTTATCTCTGTGTATCTTTTGAGGTCTGCGCCACAATTCTGGAGGCACATCGACCACCACAGTTCAAGGGTGGTATCAGAATAGCTTGGCGCCTTCAGGCGCCAAGCTATTCTGACACCACCCTTGAACTATCATTGTCGATCCGCAACCTATCGTAGCATTTTATAGATTAATAGGTTAAGGTGAACCGTCTCAGTAATTGTCACTGTCGCTACATAATATGTCCCCCACACTATGTACCTTTGCTAGGCAGACAAACTGAAAAAAACGCCATACCAAAGTTATCCAAGCATATCAATATAAATAGTGTATACATACATTTTTAATACGTAACAATGAAGGGCGCTGTTGTTGTTGAATGCGCCCATCTGTCGATAGGGCGATAAAGGAGGGAGGGGCGTGACCGGGAGTGCGCACCAAATACACTGCATCTGGACTCGTTCGCACTGACTCAGAAAAACACACACTGAGGACCTCATGAATAATTCATGCGTGCATTGCAAAAAGCCGCAGTGACCGCCTAATCCAATATGCAGAAGTAGGTCCAAATGTGCAGTGTTTGATTAAAAAAAACAGTGGATTAAAAGCCCGGACAAACATGCGATATAGCACGTTTGTCCGGGCTTTTAATACACTTTTTTCCCCCCGCCTACTTAAAGGTGCAAGGCGCTGCCAGTGTTTGGGTGGGATACCAGTCAGAATCATGGTCACCTTCTCCAAATTACTCCATCCGTATATATCCATCCTCACACGAAAATAAATAAATAAATAAATAAATAAAGAACTCGAATGAATCAATAAATCGCTAAATAAATATCCTAGCCTAGTTACACTGTGGTCCCGTTAACTCATTCCAGACGTGCCGCCTCCGGATACGCAACTTATGCCGCGTATCCAGAGTCGGCACATATCGAACGAGTTAAAGAAGGACCCTCGGGTCGACGTTGGGCTGCAACGATTCGTTTGTTGTGGACTTGACGTTGATGCGCTTTTGTTTGTTGAGTTACCTGCATTCCCTCATCGCTCGTGGCCTGCACAATCCCCCCAGCCATCCACAGATACCTGGAATAGACATGGATCCTCATCAGCACTCGTGATGCGCGAGGGCTCATGAGGATGCATGCTCTTTGCATAGAAAACTGACATCTATGACGGCATGAACCCCTTCACTGTCACCCAGTTGATGCAATCGGCATTCATTATTCTTGCAATCTTGGTTAATTCAACGCCAGTGAGCCTCCGCCTGACGGAACATGGGGATCCAAAGTGGTTTCAGCAAGAAGCATAGATCTTCATGAGCCCCCGCGAATGCGGGGGCTCATGAAGATCTATGCCTCTTGCGGAGGTTGGATGGTGTTCACTTTTTCTCGACAGCTTAATCCAGGATGGCACACAGCGCAGGGCGGACTTGTTACACTGCCCGCTGTGATCACCTCATTAATCCTCTACAGGCAGGGCACAAACAAGGCTTGCATCAGGAACAAATACACTGCTTGTCTTTAACCCCCCGTCAGTGTGCATGCAGTCAACAGGACCATCACACACAGCTGTAAAAAGCGCCATTGGCAGCGCGGGTAAGGTGCTGGTGCGGATTCTGTTACGATTTTACCTGCCTTTCTTTGCAACCACAAAAGTGATATCCGGAGATTACAGGGCCTAGGAAGTTCGTTCAAGTTAATTTTTGGAAATGGAATTAAAGCCATTTAGCCGGTGCCAAAGTCCCCGCCCTAGGAAAATCTTGGACAGTCACGGCTTATCACCCTCACCTGACACCTTCTAAAAAAATAAAATAAAAAAATAAATAAATTAAATTAAATTAAAAAAAAAACACGCCGAGTTAAGTGTGAGACAGCGAAGACCGAGCAAGCTTGATCACTGGCAGAATTCTCGATCGCCGCATGATTGAACGCACCGACTTCCGCGGCACAGGGAGATTCTGGTCGTTTTTCCAGCTCCTGGCCTCACGGGCATCAGGAAGCTTAGTCCTGCGCTAGCCACTAAGCAAAGTGCCCCGTTAATTATAGCGCACCACCTTGCTTAGCGTCGTGCACAGGCACTTAAAGCTCACTCACGCAACTGAAACATCTGGGTATACTTTGAAAGTTTTGTGCCCAGTTATTTTTCACTAACACTCCCCCCCTCTCCCCCCCCCCCCACATGAAACAATTTGCCAGAACATAGATTCAATACAGAACGCTATGACAATGAAAGTGTTCATTGTTAGTGTACACCTACTGCAGGCACATCGACCTGGACTGCGGACGGACTTACCTGGATTGCAGACGGCGGCCGAGTGAGGGCATCAGTCACTGTACAACCTCCACACTGCGGTACAAGGCGAAAGTTTCCACGATTAAAACCACACACCACCGCTGACAGCTGTCTCATTAAACTACAAACGTCAACCCTCGTCACTCGAGCTGTTTCAGCGTGCCGGTGTGTAGCTTACATGCGGGCCCTGTGTCTCCCGCTCCCGGTCTGTCTACTCTCGTGTCAGCCTGTCTTGTGTCTGTGATGGAAGGACAGAGTCAGTGAAGCGAAAACACAGCACAACCACTTCCTCGCCGCTCTCTCTCTTGTCTCTCCCTCTCACGACTTCTCGGTGACAAATCTGTTCCAGTTGTTTTATGCTCGTACCTTGCCCGCGCGCGCGCGCGCGCGTGTGTGTGTGTGTGTGTGTGTGTGTGTGTGTGTGTGTGTGTGTGTGTGTGTGTGTGTATACTGAAACTATATAGAAGCTAGAGTTGTGAAATTTTCACGAAATAATAGACACTGGCTGAGACCAAAGAGATGAGGAAGTCGGCCTAACAGAAAGCCTTACGACTGTAGTGTACGAACTTGAACCCGTATAGCTTACGAACCAAAAGCCACTGGCACTGATTGGTCACATCAGTAGTGCTGTAAGTTTGACTGTTCAATGACGCGAGACGTCTAGAGACTCCATACTACATACAGTAGCCCTGAGGCAGCGAGCGCGTTGACGGTATTAGTACAAACTTACGACAACCCTCTGATCGCCATTACACAGAGGCAACGGACGGTAACCTGGCCTGGTGGGAACGGGGATAATCTCCCAAGCAATCAGGTCGGAGACGTGACACACTTTGGACCACACCGATTGTCCCTCTACCGTGGGTAGCGAATCGAGGGACACAACCAGAGTGACTCTGGACACGCTAACCCCTTCACAGCCAGTGGACGCAGATTTTGTTCCTTAACCCATTCACTGCCCCAGCCCAATGCTAAAGAGCCCCAGCCCATCAGCTAAAGAGCCCAGCCCATCAGCTAAAGAGCCCTAGCCCATCAGCTAAAGAGCCCCAGCCCAATGCTAAAGATCCCTAGCCCACCAGCTAAAGAGCCCTAGCCCATCAGCTAAAGAGCCCTAGCCCATCAGCTAAAGAGCCCCAGCCCAATGCTAAAGAGCCCTAGCCCAGTGCTAAAGCCCCAGCCCATCAGCTAAAGAGCCCCAGCCCATCAGATAAAGAGCCCTAGCCCATCAGCTAAAGCGCCCCAGCCCAATGCTAAAGAGCCCTAGCCCATCAGCTAAAGAGCCCTAGTCCATCAGCTAAAGAGCCCTAGCCCATCAGCTAAAGAGTCCCAGCCCAATGCTAAAGAGCCCTAGCCCATCAGCTAAAGAGCCCTAACCCATCAGCTAAAGAGCCCCAGCCCATCAGCTAAATAGCCCTAGCCCATCAGCTAAAGAGCCCTAGCCCATCAGCTAAAGAGCTAAAGCCATCAGCTAAAGAGCCCCAGCCCATCAGCTAAAGAGCCCTAGCCCATCAGAGTTAGTGGACACAAAGTGGTGTCAGCAAGAGGCATAGATCCTCATCAGCCCCCGCAGTTACGGCGGCTCATGAGGATCTATGCCTCTTGCAGCTGGCTCGTGCTCCGGTTTTCTCGGCAGCGAATGGGTTAAGGTCTCAGAAGCCAGGCGGAAATGTGAAGATGACAAGTTGGTCCACCAGACGTCATGACTCATTGACATTTCTGGCGACCCTGCCGTTGCTCAGTGAAGCGCGACAGGAATATACAGGTAGTTTCGACATGCCCCTGGCTACCTATTTGTGTTTATATCAATTGTAAACAAACTTGGCGCAGACAACCACAGTCAGTGACGCAGCATAATGATTAATTTTAATGTGTATTAGTTGTTGTTTTTTTCTTACAAATATATCTAGTGCCGGGCTCTAAAGTTGAAAACACACAACATAGCTTTAAACCCATTCAACTCTGACGCACTACAGCAGGAGATGGATCGACCATGATAATTCAAGGGTAGTGCCAAATTAGCTTGGCGCCTGTCGGCGCCAAGCTAAGCTGGCACTATCCTTGAATTATCATGGTCGACCCACCTCCTGCAACAGGTGCATAGTCGTTAGATGACGCCTCCCAAATTTGGGAAATACGTGCGTCGGGCTGAATGAGCTATGATGGCTGTGTGTACAGACCCCAAGGGTGCACGTGAAGACCTTTATGACGCAACCGTGAATTCCTGGTTTGAAGTATGTGTAGCAGGGGATACAACGGACGATAACAATAGGAAACTGTGGTCAACGTTTACAATCATGTTACAACATCAATTTATGTTTGTATTTAGACGTGTTTTGTATGTCTTGGCACAGCACAGCATTCAAATGATGATTCTATTTACACGTTCCCAGTTTGTATGAATCTCACCCACGTTTGTGTGTGTCCTCGAATTGTATCAACGTACCCAGCTCGTCTCCTGTTCGTTAGTTAGTTAGTTAGTTAGGTTTAACGCCGAGCAGCTCCTGTTCGTATGAACGTAACCAGCTCGTCTCCTCTCCGTATGAACGTAACCAGCTCGTCTCCTGTCCGTATGAACGTAACCAGCTCGTCTCCTGTCCGTATGAACGTAACCAGCTCGTCTCCTGTCCGTATGAACGTAACCAGCTCGTCTCCTGTCCGTATGAACGTAACCAGCTCGTCTCCTGTCCGTATGAACGTAACCAGCTCGTCTCCTGTCCGTATGAACGTAACCAGCTCGTCTCCTGTCCGTATGAACGTAACCAGCTCGTCTCCTGTCCGTATGAACGTAACCAGCTCGTCTCCTGTTCATATTTATGTGTATGAGACAGTGTATCAAAACGAGGATGCTTTGTAGGGTTAGTATAAAGTACTGTTGGAACTGTTACTCCAGTGTGGTCTACAATTAACCTTGTGCCACGTGTGACGAGTTGCAGCTGAGTGAGGTTTCTTTGCGAGAACCCTACGTGCGTGCGTCGGGTGTGACTGCATCACACTACGACCGCGTCTACCACGTAACATACCCGAACTCACCAAAAAGGACTGGGTATTACAGAGGGAAAAGACGGTCTTTTATCCCCACAGCTTTAGCTAAATTAACACATTGAAGAGCCCGCATCAACAGCTGCGGAAGTGTCGTACAGCGTTGAGACCGGCAACGAATTACAACACTTTCGCAGCTACTGATGCCGGGCGACTTCCATGAGTGAAATGTACGCCAATAATACAACACAGTGACACATTAACCCATTCAGCCCGACGCACGTATCTCTCAAATCGTGCAGGCTTTATCTAACGACTATGCACCTGTTGCAGGACCATGATAATTCAAGGGCAGTGCCAGATTAGCTTGGCAGGCGCCAAGCTAATCTGGCACTGCCCTTGAATTATCGTGGTTGACCCATCTCCTGCCGTAGTGCGTCAGGGCTGAATGGGGTAAGACAATCAAAATAGAATAAAAAGGAAAAACAGTATTACTACTGATGCTGTTCTGGCGTCATTGTATTTAACTCATTCAACCCCGACACACCACTGCAAGATATGAATCGAACATGATAGTTCAAGGGTTGTGCCAAGTGTTGTGCCAGAATAACTTGGCGCCCACAGGCGTCAAGCTATTCTGGCACCACCCTTTAACTATCATGGTCGATCTGGTTCAAGAATTGCAATGCAGGCCTCAGATGACAACCCCAAATTCGGTTAGTTAGCTAGTTAGTTATTTGGGTTTAACGCCGAGCAGGCGACTAAGGCCATTTCATAATAATAATAATAATAATAATAATAATAATAATAATAATAATAATAATAATAATAATACCGTTATTATATAGGCGCTTTTTCTCAATTTTGGGGAAATCGACTCAAAGCGCCGCGCCTGAAACCCAACACACACACACTCACGAAACAGACACGGATTTACGCCATTTAAGACAAACACAGTACAAGACAAACGAAGGGCCAGTCAGCTACTGAAGTTACAGAGATTTTTGATCGCTTGTATTTGAAATTTGTAAAGTGGCCTGAGACCGGTACTAAAGTGGCGGGATGGGTAAAAATCTGGTCAGCCAGACTAAAAGAAAGGTCATAAGACAAGATGTAAATATATCTTTAAAATATTTCATGCTAAAATGTTGCACAGGTCTTTAAAGGCAACGTCTACAGACTCTCAAAAAGGTCAAAATAATGAAATTCACATAGTCTATGAATGTTCAAATCTTATTAAAAAATATTGCATTCTCTCAGGAAATTGAAGATTTTGTCCGGGGGAACATCCCAGAACAAAACCTTCAAGGAGTCTGCTGTGAAGTGTTTATATATGGTGTCAATGAGATCGGCACAAGACAGCAAAAAGTGTTTAACAGAAAACTGCTCGTCACAGGCATAACACCATGGACGCTCATCCTGTTTTAGTAAGTAAGAGTGCGTAACATACGTGTAAGGACAGTCTCCTCACGGCGGCTGCCGCAGCGATAAAGGTAGACTGTCGGACACCGTAGGAAGAGCTTCATGCAGCTTGTTAGCTTCCTCTTTGTCCCACTCGGACTGCCACACCTGCGAGCTATGTACGCACTAATCATAGGATTATAATCACTATAAACAGTCTGTGTGTCAGGGACAGGGTCATTGCGGGCATCTGCGATCCTGTTGCCTTCGATGCCCACATGCCCTGGCACCCAAATAAAAATGATGTCATAATATTCCTTCATCAAGTCCGCGTAAAGCTCTCTAATCTGCACCAGCAGGGGGTGGTCTGTTCCTGCGCCCTGAAGGGCCTGCAGGGCAGAAAGAGAGTCAGGCAGAATCAGAAAGTTCCTTTCCCGAGACTGATAGGCATGCCTGAGTGCCAGCAGAACCGCCTACAGTTCTGCACTAAATACAGAGGAATGGTCTGGGAGGCGGTGCTTAAATGGGCGTTTAGGATGGCGAGGGGACACTGCGGCCGCAACCACTCTCCCATCCTCAGACTTTGACCCATCCGTATAAATATGACAATAGCCAGGAAAACTTGAAAGTAGTTCATTGTGGCTCTGTTGGTATATGGCTGGTGGAGTACAGTCCTTCTTGTGGGCGGTCAAGTCCAGCAAGATGTTAGAAACCGGTAGTAGCCAGGGTGGAGTGATGTGTTGCAGTGATTCCGAAACTTTGTCCAGGTCCACTCCGGCCGCCTGCAGGTGAGGTCGGACCCGGAAGGAAAGTGGACGGACAGCTCCAGGATGGGTATAGTAAATCTCTGCAAACGGCGGCTTAAAAACACAATCATAGGCAGGATTGTCTGGATGGGCCTTCAGCTGCAGAACGTAGCTGAGCATGAGGCGGATGCGGCGGAGCTGCAGAGCAGGCTCCCCTGCCTCGGCATACAGACTAGGAACTGGGGATGTCCTGAAGGCCCCCAGACATATCCGCAAACCTTGATGGTGGATCGACCATGATATTTCAAGGGTAGTGCCAGATTAGCTTAGCGCCTTCAGGCGCCAAGCTAATCTGGCACTACCCTTGAATTATCATGGTCAATCCATCTCCTGCAACTGGTACATAGTCGTTAGGCAACACCTCCAAAGTTTGGGACATGGGACCTTGGGGCTAAAAGGGTTAAACTATAACTTGCCATGATCCGTGAAGCTTGGACCATGCGCATCGAGTCATTGTGTCAGAGTTGCCATGATCCGTGAAGCTTGGACCATGCGCATCGAGTCATTGTGTCAGAGGTTGTATTCAGAACTGTTGGTGTGAACGAGATCAGAGGGCTGACTGCCAGTCTTTGTAATTTAGAAGAAACTAACAAGTAAGTAGGCAAAATCAATGTCAGGAGAGAGAATTGTGCACAATTCTCTCCCCTGAGAGTGCTTGTTCCTACTTGGTAGGTTCTTCGAACTGTTGATGTCTTCTGGACCAACACAACTTGCACTCTGGCCGGTGCCATCAACATGTACACGTGTCCCAGCGAAGCAAAGATCCTCGGACCGGTATCCGCCGTAGCACGTCCAGTGGGTGTCTACTGCACCACCACAACTTGCACTCTAACCTTTATAGAATTATATACTGACAAGCAAAAGAAATGCGACTATTTTGTAATCATCGGTAACACTAAAATGTTTCCAATGCGACCTTTTTTTGACTGTTTCCAAGGCAACATTTTTGGAATCGTTGGAAACACTTTAGTGTTTCCGATGATTCCAAAATTGTCGCATTTCGTTTGCTCGTCAGTATAGTTACTGTATTCTATTTCATGCTTTCATGAACTATTTGACTGTTAATGACGAGACCGTTCGACCATACTATGAGCACCACCACATCTCTGCCGTCACGTGCAAAATCCAGTATGTAAAATTTCTGAAAAGCGAGATTTCGTTTTTGTAAATCCATTCCATTATAAAAAATGGACACACTGGATTGTTTGTAGATGACGAGACAGCTGCTTCAGTGCTTGATGCCAACACTAGTTGTAGAGGTCATGGCGGTGGCGGTCTGTTTTCCATCACTAGTTGTGGAGGCCATGGCGGTGGCGGTCTGTTTTCCATCACTAGTTGTAGAGGCCATGGCGGTGGCGGTGTGTTTTCCATCACTAGTTGTAGAGGTCATGCCGGTGGCGGTCTGTTTTCCATCACTAGTTGTAGAGGTCATGCCGGTGGCGGTCTGTTTTCCATCACTAGTTGTAGAGGCCGTGCCGGTGGCGGTGTGTTTTCCATCACTAGTTGTAGAGGTCATGCCGGTGGCGGTCTGTTTTCCATCACTAGTTGTAGAGGTCATGCCGGTGGCGGTCTGTTTTCCATCACTAGTTGTAGAGGCCGTGCCGGTGGCGGTGTGTTTTCCATCCTTGCTGAACATTAGTTGTGGAGGCCGTGCCGGTGGCGGTGTGTTTTCCATCCTTGCTGAACACTAGTTGTGGAGGCCATGCCGGTGGCGGTCTGTTTTCCATCACTAGTTGTAGAGGCCGTGCCGGTGACGGTGTGTTTTCCATCACTAGTTGTAGAGGCCGTGCCGGTGATGGTGTGTTTTCCATCCTTGCTGAAGATACTTTTGAACTCGTTTGTGAACTTGGTGCCGCTCAGACAGTACAGGTAGAAGTTGACGGCAGTGCTACACGACAACATTAAAAGAGACACGGTGAAAAGCAACTGGAAAAGGTCAGTGACCACAGGACTCGACTTGAGGACGACATAAAAGTACAGCAAGCACAGGCAGATGGGTAAAGTCAGTATAAGGAAGGCCGTGGACGTCACAATAAGAGTGACGGTGAGTGACGAGGCTTTCCGCTGACGAGAACTGACGTGGGCCGAACTGACCATCGCCATACTGCGGGCTGTCTGCACGGACTGAGCCACTTTCCACACCAGCAACACGTTGCACACCGCCAGGATGAAAAATGGTAGAAAGGAGGATAAAATCAAATCCAACCAGGGATAGACCTGTGTCGTAAACAAAAACGTTACTTTTTCGTTCGAAACTCGACAAACATAATCCACGTTTTTATCAGGGGTGACTTCAAAAGAATAAATAAGATGTGCACATACAAGTACACATAATGTAGCTATTACAAATACACCCGCCTGCATCCGTCTTTCTGTACACAGGACGTTGGCCCGGTGAGGCCACATCACTGACGTCACTCTTTGCATCGTCATGACGACCAGAAACCACGCTGATGTCATTGTACCAACATAAACAGAAAATTTGTAAATCTTACACACGACGTCGTGAAGACCTTCGATATCCAAGCCAAAAGTGTACAAAGCCCAGGTGTGCGTCATATTAAGAGGAAGCATCACCAGGTCCGAGACGGCCAGAGCGGTGAAGTAGACATGCAGGGACACAGCGGACTGCCTGGCACTCATCCTACGTAGCACCACAATGGTCATCACGTTGCCAAAAGTGCCCAGGACAAAGATGACTGGCGGACACAACTTCCACAGCCACACTGTTGCGTGACGCAAACGAGTTGTCCCCACTCCAGCATCTATGGAAGTGTCTGAAATGTTGTACACGTCAACGCTGGTCGTAGTCTCCATAGTTCTTCCCGTTTATTACTCAGGAATCGGTTGGTGAAATGCTCAATATAGTATTCGCAACTAAATTGGGGGTGAATATCACTCTTTTTCCACAGCCACCGTGCATACCCCACGCAAAAGTACAAGTCTATCTTGAAGTTGAAAACAGCCAGAGATACAAATCATTGCTAAAACAAAATCATAAATGAACTTTTGCCTGGCAAAGTTGCGGAAAATTTCTTATCGAAGTATTCTGCATGCTACTGTGAGCCAACTCGCCCTTCCGTTTCTGAACCTGCTGTTGTGTAGGTTGCGCTAGAGCTGAGAATCAGACACTGGACATGACGGAGCGGAACGACGGTCTTTTAATTTATCCCCTACAGCTTCAGCCAATTAAATTACGACAACAGTACGTATAACATGGTGTCATCGTAACCCCTTCACTGGTAGTGGCCGTATAATGCGTTTTTGATGCGTCAAAGATACACAGCCGTCAAAAAAAAAAAAAAAAAAAAAAAAATCGATACAAAGTGGTTACCGTAAGAGGCATAGATTCTCATGAGCAACTGAGGATATGTACCTTTTGCAGTTCGGTGGTTTTTAATGTCATTGATTCTTCATATTATACACTATTAGTCACTTAGCAAATGTCGCGAGCGCCAGACTGTTGATTAACCCAATCAGCCCTGACGCACTACAGCAGGAGATGGGTCGAACATGATAATTCAAGGGTAGTGCCAGATTAGCTTGGCGCCTTCAGGCGCCAAGCTAATCTGGCACTGCCCTTGAATTATCATGGTCGATCCATCTCCTGCAACAGGTGCGTAATCATTAGATGACGCCTCCAAAATTTGGGAAATACGACCGTCGGGCTGAATGAGTTAAAATCGTGCTTACGTCTTAAAATAAAATAAAACGAAAATAAGAAAAATATAAATCATTGCTAATTGGTACCAGAAACAAAGTATGTTGTGCCGATCGAACAAACTAAAAGGCACAGGGCATTTATTTCATTTATATAACCCAGAAAATTGTATTTTGTGCATATATTGTAAAACGTCGCGATTAGTGAAATTGGTGTGTTGTCGAGTGAAACAGGCTAACTGGAGAGGTTAAAGAAAAACAAGCTTTCCGTTGTCTTTGTATGTCGTAGAACACTTACGCAAGTAGGCGTACACTCTCATCAATAATAATAATAATAATAATAATAATAATAATAATAATAATAATAATAATAATAATAATAATAATAATAATAATAATAATTATTATTATTATTATTATTATTATTATTTGGTATTTTTAAAACTGGAAAAAGTTTATAACAGTAAAAGAAAACAGACTATTAAGTTTCGTTAATGTAAAGATACACACACACACAAGTCTAGGTAATTTGATTGGAGGAGCTAGCGTCTTTTTAACGATGCTTTAACCATTTGGCTTCCATAAAATAATAATAATAATAATAATAAGCGCATTAAATAGGCGCTTTATCCCAATTGAAAATCGGCTCAAAGCGCCGCCGCGAACTGAACCCAACAAGCACGCTCACGTGAATCACGCGCATTCACTCACACACTGAACGTAAACACAGAACTTTCACGTGGTGCTAAGGGCAAGCTCAAGCGAGCTACTGTAGTTTTTGGAAATTCAAAATCGTTTGTATTTGAAATTTGATTAAGTGGACTGAAACTGATACCAAAGTGGAGGGGGAGGAAGAGCCGGAGTACCCGGAGAAAGAACCCCCGACGGTCCGCCCGAGTTAACGGTGACACTTACTAGAGGAGAAAAATCCGACGCCGGAACCCGTAATCGAACCTCGCACCTTTAGCATTGGTGGCAGGCGTCTTAACCACTGCGCCACGGACCGCCCCAAAATAAGAGTGCTACTGACAGCTGCAGGGTCAAGTTGGATTTGTTTTGGCCGTACTACCAAAGGGAAGTGACGTATTTGTAATTATTTGTTTAAAGTCGCACGGGGAAAACACCAGCACTCTGGCCAAACTCAGTGAGAGATATGATGTAGCTTGGTCACGTGAATTCCCCATCAGCAGACTGGTTCGGCTCTCTGTTGTATACTAAAGGAGACAATTGTATCGTAAAAAAAATCTGTTGACTGTCGGTGGCGCTTTTTGTCGCGATGATTGCTGCAGGAATAACAACACCACCCTGACATCCTGCAGGAATAACAACACCACCCTGACATCCTGCAGGAATAACAACACCACCCTGACATCCTGCAGGAATAACAACACCACCCTGACATCCTGCAGGAATAACACCACCCTGACATTCTGCAGGAATAACAACACCACCCTGACATCCTGCAGGAATAACACCACCCTGACATCTTGCAGGAATAACACCACCACCCTGACATCCTGCAGGAATAACAACACCACCCTGACATCCTGCAGGAATAACAACACCACCCTGACATCCTGCTGGAATAACACCACCCTGACATCCTGCAGGAATAACAACACCACCCTGACATCCTGCAGTTCGACCATAGAGCGTATACAAAGGGAGTGGCGATTCCAGCCTCTCAGAGTGTGGCGTCGCTCGCTCAGCGGTCGCCATCTTGAGAGTGCCGGCGCCAGCGCTTCTGGCACTAGCGGCAGAGACAGTTCACGTTTGCTTTCACGCACAATGCAGCTTTCAACTGCAACAATCGCCATATTCCCGAAACTCGGGAGAAAGGCATAATAATAATAAGATAATTACGGTATTTTAGCAATGCGCTTATCTTATAATAATTATAACTCTAAGCGCGCACTCACAACTCGCGCACGCTTTAGACAACGACTCACGTACCACAAATAGTGAAATACATTACGACTGTCTTCTTAGGGTGGGGAGTGTGGTGGTATAGTGCTAGAACTGTTGAAAGAGGTGAGTTTTGAGGGCGGACTGGAAGGAGGAGAGAGAGTGTTTCTGACGGAGAGAGAGTGGGAGGGTGTTCCATGTGCCGGATGGACCGTAGACGGAGAAGGAGCATGACGTTCCACAAGTGAGTGATTTTATTTATTTATTCATTATTATTTTTAGATCTGTCTGCATATGTTTTAACCGCTTGAATTAGATCTGTGCCAGTCTGAATAGTATCACGTTTTTTTTTTATTTATTGTATGCAGAAAAGGTCCATTTTTATCGTACAGTATACAGAGGTAATAGACAAGATCAGTACACCTTTGCCCCATAGACTCACTGTAGTGTTGAATTTTCTTCTCCAGGTTTCCATTCAGCAATCCAGAGCTGCTTAAGAAATGGGTTGTCAATATGAAAGTGTTGAATCATCTGGCAAACACTGGATGCCAACCAAGTATATGAGGCTATGTTCTGCTCATTTTACTCCAGATTGTTTCGACCGCACTGGTCACACAGCTAGACTGAGACCCAGTGTCGTAAGTCAGACTCAATGTCGTAAGTCAGGCTCTTTTAATTGACTTACGGAAGTAGCAAACGCAGAAACAGACTGATGGTTTTTCAAGACCCCCTCTGTCTTTGAAATGAATGAAAGGACGACTTCTGTCTTTTTCGTACATATACATAGACAGCTATGTTTAGCTCTATTTCATCTCTGTCTAAACTGCAGATTTTGGCCATGTTAAATCTGTTGTGCCAGCACCGATATGATGCGTAGATGGACCGGTATGACAGCTTGTACAAACAGTACATTGTTTTGTACTTTGGTTAGTGGCAAAAGTACACGTAGCATATGAATGCGTGGTGGATTCTTATTTGTATTGTTTTGTTTTGTTTTGTATTGTTTAGTCGGCTAAAAATACAATACTTTCATGGTATAAATTGAAAATGTTGGCGTGTCATACCGTTCTGGCTGTCTATAAAGATAGGCTGGTGTGAGTGTGTAAATCCTACGGAGAAGAGTAAGAGTTGCTGAAACACTGACGTTGAATGTCAGATTCTTTTACACGATTTGTTAAATAGTGTTGGGCACGAAATAATAAGCGTCTGCATAATCAAATAATTAGCTCCATTTTCAGAGCTCACGTTCGTCGGTTCCAGGCGCCAAGCTAATCTGACACTACCCTTGAATTATCATGGTCAATCCATCTCCTGCAACTGGTACATAGTCATTAGGCAAGACCTCCAAAATGTGAGAAATGGGACGTTGGGGCTGAAAGGCCCGGTTATCCCCTTCGTTGCCCGCAGCGCCGGTAATCGCGAAAGACGCTTCTGAAACGACTGCAGGCTGCCCGACAACAACACAGATGAAAAGGACACAAACGTCCCCATAAAAAAAAAAAAACAAACAAACAAACAAAGGCCTAACAAGAGACATCAATTCTGAAAAGCCCCGCGACTGACAACTGACGTCTTTGTAGCTGGGTAGCATTCGCCTTGCCCTGGTGGGGAGGGATTGATTGTACATTGCTTAACGTCCCGACAGCAACAAGGCTTTCTCAGGACGTGCCTGCACTGCTTGTGAAAAAAACAACAACAGAACATTGAATGTATGTCGCCAGCTGGTCAAATACGTTAAATAAACCTAACACATGGGGCCTAAATAAAGCTAAGACCATTTATACCAACACACATCCAATATCAAGAGCTACAGGCAGTGCAGACAGTAGGGAGAGTTTTAAAAAGGCAAATACAGGTGAATGGACAAAGGGTAGACAGAAACACATGCCCCAGAATAGAGAGAAAAACCCACCCTGTGGGGCTGACCAGGGTGACCCTGGGAACTAAAAAAATACCTAACCCCACCCAAGTCCCCCAGGGCAGACCCGGGTGGTGGGGAGGGAGGGATTGATTGAACATTGCTTAACGTCCCGACAGCAACAAGACTTTCTCAGGACGTGCCTGCACTGCTTGTGGGAAAAAAAAAAAAAAAAAAGCCCAAAAAAATAAACAGAACATTGAATGTATGTCGCCAGCCGGTCCAATACGTTAAATAAACCTACGACATGGGGCCTAAATAAAGCTAAGACCATTTAGCAACACGCATCCAATATCAAGAGCTACTGGCAGCGCAGACAGTAGGGAGAGTTTAAAAAGGGCAAATACAGGTCAATTGACCTCTCTTGGCTTGACTTCGCGAACGAAGATTTTATAGGAGTTGCCCACGACGTCTGCAGGCTTGTTCGTGGCTGCGGAGGCCAATCCGGGACAGGCAGGTTCGACCGCAGTGGCTGCAGGGGAAGGTATGGCCGGGGTTCTGAGCTGCGGCATCTCTGTTTTTTCTCCTGAGCCGCTTGTCCTTAAGGCTAGCTCTGTGAGAGTCCTCAAAGGAGACAGCTGCCTTGTAAATGGTGGAGCGCCAGGTGTCACGGTCCGCAGCAAGCGAAGACCACTGGTGGTGGTCGATTTGGCAGGCACTAAGTGACTTCTTGAGACAGTCTTTGTATCTCTTCTTTGGTGCCCCTCTGTCACGGTGTCCAGTAGCAAGCTCGCCGAACAGGGTGATCTTTGGTAGGCGATGATCCTCCATCCTGGAGACATGCCCCGCCCAGCGGAGCTGTGTCCGCAGCAGCAAAGCCTCGATGCTCACAGTTTCAGCCTGTTCAAGGACCTCGACGTTGGTGACATAGTCACTCCAGTGAATGCCCAGGATGGTACGCAGGCAGCGCTGGTGAAGCGTTCGAGGAGTCGTAGTTGGCTGCGGTAGAGGGCCCAGGACTCGGAACCATACAGCAGGGTGGTGAGGACCACAGCTCTGTACACGCTGATCTTGGTGCCTGTTTTCAGCTGTTGATTGTGCCACACCCGCTTGAAAAGTCGCCCGAAAGCGCTGTTCGCTTTTGCCAGCCTGCTGTCAAGCTCCTTGTCCAGCTTGGCGTCCGACGTGATAATGCAGCCAAGGTAAGTAAACTGGTGCACTGACTTTAGTTCAGACTCGCCAATGGTGATGTGAGGAGGGCGATACACTGTCTTGGGTGCCGGCTGATGGAGGACCTCTGTCTTTTTCAGACTGACCTCGAGTCCAAAGAGCTGGGCAGCATCTGCGAAGCAAGACGTGATGCGCTGCAGGGCTCTCTCTGTGTGTGCAACGAGGGCAGCATCATCAGCAAAAAGCAGCTCACGAATCAGTTGGTCTAGGGTTTTCGTGTGGCGAGACGATACCTGATGTACACTGCATCGTCATCATCGAGGTCCACTGTGGCCTGCTTCAACATCATGCTAAAAAAGATGGTGAAGAGGGTCGGTGCCAGCACGCAGCCCTGCTTTACGCCGTTGAGAATAGGGAATGGTTCTGAGAGGTCATTGTTGAGTCTGACCTGGCCTTGCTGGTCCTCGTGTAGCTGGACAATCATGTTGAGGAACTTTGGGGGACAGCCAAGTCGCTCCAGGATCTGCCACATGCCTTGCCTGCTCACAGTGTCGAACGCTTTTGTTAGGTCGACAAATGTTACGTACAGCCCTTTGTTCTGCTCGCGGCACTTCTCCTGTAGCTGTCTCAGCACAAAGACCATATCGGTGGTGCTCCTGTTTGCTCTGAAGCCACACTGGCCCTCTGGGAGTTGGTCTTCAGCGATGGCAGGTACCAGCCGATTCAGGAGCAGCCTTGCAAGGATTTTCCCAGCAATGGACAGCAGGGTAATTCCCCGATAGTTGGAACAGTCAGACTTCTCGCCTTTGTTCTTGTACAGGGTGATAACGACTGCATCACGGAGATCTTTTGGTAGTGTTCCTTCCTCCCAGCAGCAGAGAAAGAGGTCATGGAGCTTGTTGTGCAGTGCTGTGCCTCCATGTTTCCAGATCTCTGGCGGTATTCCATCAATGCCTGCTGCTTTGCCACTCTTGAGCTGGTGGATGGCTGTGAGGGTCTCTTCAGCGGTGGGCGGTTCGTCCAATTCAACCTTTACTGGGAGGTGTGGGATTTGTAGGACGACTGCTTCTTGAACAGTGCGCTCAGCGCTGAAGAGGCTCTGAAAGTATTCCGACCAGCGGTTCAAGATGGAGGTATTATCTGTGAGGAGTGCCTGGCCATTCGCGCTTCGCAGGGGACTTTGTACCAGGTGCCTGGGGCCATACACTGCTTTCAGTGCTTCGTAGAAGCCCCTGTAGTCACCATTGTCAGCACAAAGCTGGGTCCTCTGTGCAAGTCTGGTCCACCACTCATTCTGGAGATCTCTGAGCTTGCGCTGGAGACTGCTGCAGACGAGGCGGAAGGCAGACTTCTTCACAGGGCAGGAAGGCTGGGCTAGGTGGGCCTGATGGGCGGCTCTTTTTTTTTTGCTAGGTGTTCCTGGATCTCTACATCGTTTTCGTCAAACCAGTCTTTGTTCTTCTTTCTGGCGAAACCCAAGACTTCTGCAGAGGATTTTGCAATAGCAGTTTTCAGTTGTTCCCAAAGTGTTTCAGGGGAGGAGTACTGGGTCCGCTGTGTCTTTGAGCCTGCGCTGTAAATCTGTCTGAAAGGCGGCTTTCACATCGTCACGCTGAAGGCTGGCAACATCAAGCTTTTTCTTGGTGGGGGGGGGGGGGGGGGGGGGGCATTTCTTGGGTTTTGGCCTGAAGTGGAGCCTGAGTTTGCAGCGGACAAGGCGGTGGTCAGTGTGGCACTCTGCGCTGGGCATCACTCTGGTGAGGAGGACGTCACTGCGGTCCCTCTGACACACTAGGACATAGTCGATAAGGTGCCAGTGTTTGGAGCGAGGATGCATCCAGGTGGTCTTTCGACTGTCCTTTTGCTGAAAAGTAGTGTTGGTGATGACCAGTTGCTGCTCCGCACAGAACTCCAACAGTAGGCGGCCATTGTCATTGCAGTTCCCCACGCCATGCTTGCCGAGGACTCCTTTCCAGGCTTCAGAGTCCTGGCCCACTCTGGCGTTGAAGTCGCCAAGGATGATGACTTTGTCGTCTGCAGGGGTACTCTGTAGGAGGCTGCGCAGGTCCTTTTCAGCAGGCTCTGCCAGGAGGGTTGGGGAGTACACACTGAGAAGGGTGACGTGTTGCTGGTGTCTCAGTGGGAGGCGCATGGACATGATGCGGTCTGAGTGGCCCGTTGGTAGGTTTTCCAGCTTAGTCGCAATGGATGTCTTGACCATGAAACCCACGCCTAAAATGGGACCCAGCTATGCCTGCCTCTTCATGGGTTTCCTTGAGAACCAAATACTTCAGACATACACCGGGCCTGTCCCTGAGATGTATAAACGCTACATCGATGATGGTATCGGAGCTACACACATGACCCACGCTGCACTTTTAGACTTCATTCACTTCGTGCAGGATTTCCACCCATCCATCAAGTTCACATACAATATATCAGCTACTTCAGTCGACTTTCTGGACATGAGCATCAGTATTGACTGCGGAATGTTGAAAACTTCAATACATTACAAGCCTACCGATTCACATTCATACCTCGACTACCGCTCTTCGCACAACCCCAAATGTAAGAATAGCATCCCATTTTCTCAGTTTCTTCGGCTTAAAAGAATCTGTTCCGAAAAATCAGATTTTGATGTTCAATCCAAAGAAATGGCTGGATTTTTCATCGACAGACATTACCCACATACTGTTGTTCAAGGTTCTCTCCAAACAGTACAAAAACTTAGTCGCGCGAGTATACTGCAGACTAAGCCTACCGCTGAGAGTGACAGGCCCATCGTAACCATGGTTTACCATCCGCACACCAATCCGGTTCGTAAAATACTTCTTTCTAACTGGGGTCTTTTGTCATCCAGTAAAGAGTCCGCTGCTATCTTTTCTGAACCTCCGTTGGTGGCTTTCAAGAGGGATATTAATTTACGAGACATGCTTGTTCGCTCTACTCTTAAGCCTCGTTCTACCACCAGACCCTCCGGCTCCACACCGTGCAATGTTCCAAATTGCAAGACATGTCCTTTTATTTGCCCTTCTACAGTGGTGAATGGTCCACGCTACAACTTCAACATAGACAGATACTTCACATGTCAAACTACCAACGTGATTTATGTCATCTCCTGTGTGAAATGCGGCCAACTCTATGTTGGAGAGACGGAAAGAACCATCAACGACCGTTTTAAAGAACATCTTCAGTCGGTCAAGTACCATTACAATAGACCGGTCGGGCGACATTTCAACCAGGCCGATCACTCCGTCTCGGACATTCGTGTTAAAGGCCTCTGGCTTATGCAAACCAGTAATGTCTGGGCCAGGAAAGACCGAGAAAAATTTTTGATTAATAAACTGGGCACTGTGGCGCCACTCGGGATGAATATGAAAGATTAACTTTTTGGACCTTACCTGTGTCTTCTGCTAACTGTCATTTACCTTACCGAGTCGCTTCTGTATGACTACTCACTAACCAGATAGGTGCGGCTGGCGCTGATTGATATGTACTTTGTGCCTCCCATGGGGACTTTTTCAGCGCTGGCCATACGTTAAGTTGGATCCCTTGCCCTTCCCTGTCGGGCGCCTGGTCGCCGGTCCTTGGATTTATGCGCGGGTGTGGGGGGCGATCATGTGCATTCCCTTGGGGATGTATGTGGTCGTCTTGTTCGCATGCCTGTGCGTTCGTCCGTGGGCTGGAGGGTGCCTGTTGGGTGGGGCTGGTGGCTCTGTTTGTTTGCCTTCCCCCCCCCCTCCCTTTTTGTTTTTTTTCTCTCTCTCTCTCTTCCCCCTTTCTCTCTCTCTCTTCCCTTTCCTCCTCCCCTTCCCCCGCCCCTTTTGTCTTTCTCTCCCCCCACACCCGTTTTTTTTTTTTTTTTTTTTTTTTTTTTTTGAGTTACCCTTGAAGATGGTTTCACAACTACCTACTCTCCTCTTATACCATTATTCTCTTACTGAATTTGATTATTTGCTTTGTTTCATCGATATTCCTTGTTGTGTACCATGCTAAATGCTGGGTTTTTTTTTCCCGGGGTCCTCCCGTTTTTCCCCGAGGTAGTCCTCAACTCGATGGTGATATAAGGTTTGCCTTCGGGTTGGTGTTTAGCTGGCTTTGTGTATTAGACACTCAGCCTACTTCGTGCCCAAGGGTACTCCCCGTTCGTTCTCTCTCTCTCTCTCTCTCTCTCTCTCTTTCTCCCCCCCCCCTCTCTCTCTCTCGCTGTCTCTCTTCTCTCTCTCCCCCCGGCCTCACACACGCGCATTTACTTTTGCTCGCTCCTGCGCGCGCTTACACACACTCTTGTCTCTCGTGTTTAGTTTCTCTCGGAGTCTTTCTCTTACGATTTTTTTCTTTGACGTCATTTTTACTTTTGTTCTTCCTTTCCTTTTCTTTTCTTTTTCTTTTTACGTCACCTTCAGTTGCCACATTCCTTCTGCATCTGAAGATAAGTAGCGGCTAATGTCTCTGTTTGTTTGTCTATTTTGACAAAGGGTATTTACCCGAAATATTAATAAATTGTGTTGTACCGTTTTTTCTAAGCGTGTTTCTTTCTCCGTTGGGTACTTCTCCACGCCTGAGAGCCGTCTTTCTGATGCAGGCCTGCCTGACCAGTAGAGGGTGTACCCAGCACCAAGTTCTTGGAGGCTGCCTTCGTCCGGAAGGCGTACTTCGCTGAGCGCGGCGATGTCGATGTTTAACCTCCGCAATTCATGGGCAATGAGGGCGTAGCGACGTTCTGGGCGTCCGCTGTCTGCTTTGTCGAGCATGGTTCGGACGTTCCAGCATGCTACGTTGAGTCCGGTCGTGGTCGTCATGAGAGTGGATCCGTTATTCTTTCTTGTTTTTTGACCGCAGGAGAAGATGCCCGTTGACCGCGGCTAGCCAACTGGGGTTGCGAGGGGACGAGCTTTGGTTAGGCCACCTTTTCTAGGCCCCTCTCCGTGTGGAGCAAGCAGTGCTGTCCCTAGAGAAGGCTGCTTGGTCGTTCAGGGTGTGCCGAGTGATGTTGTCATCCCCAGGTCAACATCAGGCGACCAATATCCGGAACCGCCTGCATGCAGGTTTGAGACTGCGGCTTCCAGTGACATCTTTTACTTGCCGTTTCGCCCCTCGCTACAGGACTTGGAATGGTCAGTGTCGCTTTTCGCTGCTTTGATGGATCCCTACCGCCATACCTCTCATCCCTCCTCAACATCTATCAGCCCTCCCGTTCCCTTCGTTCCTGCTCTGAGAAGCGTTTCCGTGTCCCCAGCTTTTCCTCTAAGCGGTTTGGCTGCCGGACATTCCAGTATCAAGCCCCTATTGTCTGGAACTCACTTCCCCTACACCTCCGGAATGCTGAAAACATTGACGTCTTTAAGACCCAACTTAAAACCTACTTCTTTCAGCTTGCGTACCATTAATCCACAGATTGTGTGTGTGATGTTTGGTTTGGTCTGCATACATATGGTTTTGTTATGTGTGTTTTAGTTGTATGTGCGTGCGTAGATTAGAAGTGCATAGATTAGACTTTTTTAAAGGTAGTGAGATTCTCCATATATACATTTTTTTGTAACGCGCTTAGAGCCCACTGCTCCTGGGGATTCAGCGCGATATAAATGCTCTTTATTATTATTATTATGGTCCGTGGACGTTTCCTAAAGCCTGCGCGGTGGAGCTTTTTGGTGGAGTGCAGTGTGCGCAGTACTGGCCCCACCCTTTAAACCCTTGGTTCATCTGCCATGGCCTAGCAAGCTGGGACGATGGCATCAAGGTCCTCGGGTCGTAGGTTTTATATCAGACTGTCCTTGTCCTAGTCTCTGGCTCAAAAGCCTTCCCCGGAGACACGGGGGCTTTGATGTCAGGGGTTTCCTCCCTTAGCCTTTCCGCAGCCAAGCGGCCAGGCCTGCAAGGCAGCAGGCGACTCGTGGAGGGCGGGGTCGTCTATGCCCCGTGCAGATGTTTGATTGTACATTGCTTAACGTCCCGACAGCAACAAGGCTTTCTCAGGACGTACCTGCACTGCTTGTGGAAAAAACAAACAAACAAACAAAAAAAAAAAAAAAAAACACAACAGAACATTGAATGTATGTCACCAGCCGGTTAACCTAACACATGGGGCTAAATAAAGCTAAGACCATTTAGCAACACACATCCAATATCAATAGCTACAGGCAGTGCAGACATTAGGGAGAGTTTTAAAAAGGCAAATACAGGTGAATGGACAAAGGGTAGACAGAAACACATGCCCCAGAAAAGAGAGAAAAACCCACCCTGTGGGGCTGACCAGGGTGACCCTGGGAACTAAAAAATACCCAACCCCACCCAAGTCCCCCAGGGCAGACCCGGGTGGGGTCCCGTGCAGATGTGAACATCTGCCCACTGCCCACGTGGAATGGCCGACCAAGGGTAGACAAAAACACATGCCCCAGAATAGAGGGGAAAACCCACCCTGTGGGGCTGACCAGGGTGACCCTGGGAACTAAAAAGTAGTTAACCCCACCCAAGTCCCCGGCCAGGGCAGACCCGGGTGGGGGGAGGGATGGGTGTCCAAGAGCGCAGGTTTTTTTAATTTTGGGTCGGGGGGGGGGGGGGGGTCCGGACCCCCCCCCCCCCCCACACACATCACATCCGCCCCTGAACACGTTAACCCATTTAACCCCGGGACCCTCTAGCAGTAGACGGATTGATCATAATTCAAGGGTAGTGCCAGATGAGCTTGGCGCCTAAAGAACTTGAGCTCATCGGCACTACCCTTGGATTATGACTATCTGAATCGATCTCCTACAATTGGTACATAGTTACTGAACAACGCCTTCAACGGTTTGGAAATGGGGTCGTGGGGTTAATGTGAAGGCCAAACAGCGATAGCTAGTCATGTATTCCAGTTTTTCTCGAATGAAAGCTCATAGTCGTTCGACACGTTAAGGGAGGTCACCCATCGGTTCTTATCGCCAATCTGTATAGAGTTACTTCCCATCGATTACTTGGTTTGTGTTCTCATTCTGGCCACGGACCACAGTGCTGTTCCGTACTGTCCAGTCTCTTAGCCTTAGTCAGTCCCAGTCATCCCCTAATTTTTCAATTACCTAAAAAACACTACCGCCCACCAGATGCACATTTGCCATGCACAGAATACCCAAAAAAACAGCAATTCACTCGTCTCATTTTTTGGCTATGAAACTGGTTCCTTACCAACCCCACACCCAAGCACAGCTGAAATCAGCGTGCCCCTCAAATCACTACGTCAAAGGCAACTCAACATAGGCCCACAAATGTCCACTGGATAAGCTCAGGATGGTATGAATCAAAGCACCAAACATGTCTCCTCTCAGCTAACCACAAATTTCCAGCAAATTCCAACATTCAGCCCAACTGCAAATTTTCAAACAAGGCAAAAATTATTTTTAAAAACACGGGGCCTTGCACTGCCTCAACTTCCCAATTTAAATGTATAACGTGACCTGTCGGCTGGATGGGTGAAACCATGATAGCTCAAAGGTAGTGCCTGATCCTCTACAAACGCTGCTCATCTTCCAGAGTGCCCGTGTGCTGCCTGTTATTTTGGACCTTACGGCTTGAAGCAAGGCCTCTCATAGGGTGGTCTGCTCAAAGATTTCTAAAGGCAGCTTTCAAATTCAATGAATTTAATAAATTTAACCCCTTACATCCTGAGGCTGATTTTTTGTTTACATTGTGCTTATTGTCTATGAAGGCTACATTACAGAGGAGATAGATCAACCATTTTAGTTCAAGGGTGGTGCCAGAATAACTTGGCGCTTGAAGTGCCAAACTATTCTGGCAAAAAAAACATCAGTCATATTAATTTCTAGCGGTAATGTACCAAAATGAAAAGGGTTACCCATCGGCCAATGTGTTAGTACAGTCTCATTTTGGTGCATACTTGTGAACGGTTTTAATCTGCACTTTGGTGTTCGGGCGGTTGGTTTGGGATTACAGTAGAAATCTGCTGAACCGCAGCCCTTGTGTGGATCATTACAAGTTGTAAATCTCACAAACAGTCTCCCACACACAAACACACACACACTCACGAACACATGCGCACATCACGAGTGAAACGTGTGCATGGCACTTTATTTATTGAAACACCACTATTGACACACTGTATCAAACTCAACAGGCAACTGAAAACAAATGTACATCCTGAACAGTATGGGTGACATCGATACTTGTACAGGCAATCTGAAAACATGACCACCACCGTCAGAGAAATCAAACACCAAGTTTCCACTCTCCGTCTAGGGTGCACACGTTCCAATCTTTAACTGCCCAATAAAGCAGACATGCTGGCTGCAAATTACACAGGAATGTAATGATGTGGGCTTACTGTATAAGGTCCGTGAGACCATAAGGTCCAAAATCACAGACCAGGACAAAGCACAGGCAGGTTTTTAAAGTGATTGTTACACACGGGGGTTCAATTGTGCGTACTACAGAGTCTGACAACATACGCAAAGGACGCATACAGAGTTTCCATTTTGATCAAGTGGTTTCTGAACGAATATTTTCTTTCTAAGACAAATTTTAACCCATAATGTCCCATCGCCTTACACCAGGAGACTGCTTAGCAATGATAATTCAAGGGTAGTGCCAGATTACCTTGGTGCGATCAGGCAGGCGCCAAGTTATTCTGGCACTACCCTTGAATCATCATGGCCTATCCCGTCTCCTTGGGCAACGATGAGAGAAATGTGGCCCTGGGGTTAAATGGGTTAAGTAAACACACCACACACAACACAGACGTGGTCACATTTGGGTGACTCAACTACCAAAACAATTCAACTCTATTTACATTAAATTGCAGGTCCCTCATGACAGTCGTAAGTATCTACACAATACTTCATCAGTCAAACTTGCAAAATACTCTTGGCCAGACGGACGAAGCTAAAGACACAACCTAGCAACTTACATACCACACATTAAATGTGTGCCAGTTTGCAATCTTGGACCTCACAGCTCTTGGCAATATGGCCCAAAATCACAGACCACCACAACACTTACACTGAGCAGGCGCAGGTCAATGTAGTGTGTACGGTTATTGCTATCAGCTATACTAGTAGTGCAACCTAACTCACCATATGACACACTTTTAGAACAGTGCATCTAACAGCGTCAGACACACATGTAGAGGAGATGAACTATATTGCAAGTGCATAATGTATACCCAGTACGTTAAGGTCCTCGGGCCAACGACAGCTGCAGTGAGCCCATGCACGGCTATGCATGGGCGCACTGTGGCATCCGTCGCCCGATGTTTGCTTCTGGTGTAGACTGCGACACTAAATATTGCATTTGAAGAATTGTGCATCTACACTACACAGTGCGTCTGTACCATATTACTTTGTATTCCTGCATTTCCACTACACAGTCCACTGCAATAATCCATATCATACCGAGGCTAAAAGCTTCAAATCTGTACACCGTCATATGCAAGCTATATTATATTACTTACACTGCCATATGCAAGCTACATTATACTTTCAGATATAGACCAATGGCTTTAGTTCAAGGGTGGTGCCAGAACTATTTAAGTCAAATTCATTTCACACATTGGTGTGTTCCGAATGACAAGAGTTAAGGACAGCATTCTGCAACTGCGCACACTCCCCATACAGAGTGCATTTACACCAGTGTCCACTACAGAGTGCATTTACACCAGATAGTCCATTACCGAGTGTATTAAGGCACTGTCTCTAAACCGTGGTCTTGGTTGGAGCAAAGCCGACTTTGTTGTTGCCCATGTCGAATTCGGTGTAGTACGGACCGATAAACACATCTCCCAGAATCCACAGCGGGCCGCTGGGCGGAGGGATATCGATGCCGGCAAATCCGCTCAGACATATTGTCCGTCCCTGCTCGGCGACCTGCGTAACATGCAACCAGAGGTGCACAGGGTTGGGTAGGGATAGTGGTAGGAGCGGGTGAGACACGCACGACAGAGGGTCAGACACGAGGTGAGAGGAGGAAGGAATCCCATATTAGTCACCATGCACAAAGTTACCTCTTTGGCGGTCAGTAGTGGTTTGTGTCACCATGAATCCTGCAGGAAATCACCACAAAACACACTACCAACAGCTACAGGGTTAAAGCCTTTTACCACAGTGACATGTCCTGGGGTCAGCTTCGACTGTTTACTCAACCTCTTCACTGCCAGCCATCGTAGACTGTATTTCTCAAATCTTTGTCAATTCCCGCCAAAGCACCAGCTGCCCAACAAAACTGGATACAAAGTGGTGTCAGCAAAAGGCATAGATCCTCATCAGCGCGCACGCAAGTGTTCCCGATGATTCCCAAAATATCGCATTTCTTTTGCTCGTCGGCAAAAGGTGCCATGCTACTTCAGAAGGTTCCATACCTCGTCATGCACACAATACACCATAAATTGAAGTACCAGTAATGCAGGATACAGTTCTGGATACAGTGGATCAGATCTGTACAGCAAGCTACACAAGCACACAGCATGCACAGTTAGAAGACTAAGATGTGACCACACTGGCTACCCAGATGTGATCACATGGGATACCTCACTGGATCCTCTCCGCTAATGTGGAGCGAGTCAAGTGAGGTACCCAATGTTAGATGTGTGAGCTGAAGCAACAGACACAAGCAGAAGTGAGAAAAGAAAAGAATGATTCAGTCTGCACAACAAACGCAGATCAACAACGCCAACCCACACCCAAGTAAAGCATGCAAACATGTGCAGGTTGTCCAACAGGACACGGAGCTCCCAACAATTCTACCACACCAGTACTAGCCATGTACTGAAAGACAGAAATCTGTTCCACCTATTTCTTGGTTATTACAAACACCCAATCATAAGCAAGCCCACCATTCTCCCTCAGTCTACCTGTCCAGCCTGCACAGAGCCACGGAAAGTTGTAAAAAAATGAAAGACCAGGTCACCAAGAACAGCACACACACTCACTGCAAAACCACTTGCAACACAAGTACATATATACATATTATATTATCGACTTTTACTTTTCAACTTTAACAGCACAAATCAAGTCCTCAACTTTCAAACAACGCAAGAATAAGTCCACAAGATAAACGGATATTTTTTTCAAAGTATGTTACACGTCCAATATGCATGATTAAAACTAGTAAAATATATACTCTTATCCTTTTGGCTGTTGGTAGTGTTTTTGTCGCTACAATTCCTGCAGGAATCATTGTGACAAAAGCCGCTACCAACAGCCAAAGGGTTAACCGACTAATAAACCAGGACTAGGGGACAAAACTGCAGCTCAACATAAATATTCTGGTCTTGAAGCTAAAAAAATCACTGAGCAGTACACATCAAGGTTTCTCGGTCAGTGACAACACTGAACGCTACAAAAGTTTTCACAACAAGATCACACACTGTTGCTATTTTGTGCCATGAATCACAAAGCGAAGTTATGCTTGTAAGAAATAATTTATACATTAAAAGCAAATAATAATGATACAAATTTCCTCTGAAAGTTTTTATATTTTGTTTGTCATGCATTGGCCAGAGAAACTACTTTGGAAAGCCAGTGTTACAAAACGAAAATGACGAGTAACATTTAGGAAACGACAGAAAAAAACATTTTAAACGAACAAGTTAATAGATTTAGAAATATGATTAAAATATGATTATTTGTCAAAACAGAAATGTCCGCATCACACTACTGCGTTTGACGCTCTCAACAAGTGGAAGATCAGCCACACGTTAAACCACGTCAGTCCACTTTGTTAGTTTATCTTCCAATCATATCCACACAACAGATCTCTACAGTAACGCCACTGCAAGTTACAGAATACATCAGGCAGAGTTTGTGCATAATAATTAGATTGCTTCTTGTTTTTTCTCCGTTTGTGAAAGACACAAAAATATTCATTCAAGCTCATGAAAATCTACGCCTTGTGTTAGCGCAGTTTTCACCACAATCAACAATCAGATCCAATCATTTAACTGCTACCGCCTGACGAGTCACTAAACCCAAACACCCTGCTTCCAACTTTCACAATAATCTAAATTCCACCATCCCAAACATTCAAAACCAAACATCTTGTTTCCAACTATCACTGGGACTTAATGCTCCCTCTGAAACTTGAGAGTGTAGTTAGAGTCTTTGGTTGGAGCAAAGCCCACACGATTATTGGACATATCAAACTCCGTGTAATATGGGCCGATAAAAACATCTCCCAGAATCCAAAGAGGGCCCGCAGGGGCAGGGATATCCAGACCGATAAAACCGCTCAAGCATATCGTCTGACCCAGCTCCTTCACCTGAAAAAAGTCATCCATGACCAGTCAAATGTGATCCCGAGGCAAGTGACGTACATGGCTCACATCCACACGCACAAAACAAATAGACCAGGCTAAGTACACGTGTAAAAACCTGCAATAGTGGCCACCATTACAGCACCTGTCTGCAGCAGCCACCTAAGAGGCACATCTTCCCTTCAGTTCTACCGCATCATCACCCTGTATAATGGCCACCTGTCTATAGTGGCCACATCTGTCCTGTCCCTTAGATGGCTGTTATAAGCAGGTTTGTTTGTACTAAGCTAACCCTTTTAGCCCCAAATCTCTACAGCAGGAGATGGACTGACCATGATAATGCAAGGGTAGTGCCAGATGAGCTTGGTGCCTTCAGGCGCCAAGCTCATCTGGCACTACCCTTGAATTATCATGGTCAATCCATCTCCTGCAACTGGCACATAGCAGTTAGACAACACGTCCAAATTTGAGAAATGGGACCTTGGGGTTGAAAGGGTTAAACAACAGTTGATGTTTACAATCATAAGCCACTTGTCATCATAGTCATGTGTGCAACAGAAACGCCTGACCCGTTGGCCGTCGCCAGAGCTTTTGGTCGTGATGATGCCTACAGGATAAATGGACCTATTACTTCCCGAGGCTGATTGTGTAAAATGTGTTTATTGTCCTATGAAAGCTACATCACTGATTAGGAGATAGATCAGCTGTTCTAGTTCAAGGATGCTTCCAGAATAGCTTGGCGCCTCAGGCGCCAAGCTATCCTGGCACCACCCCTTGAACTATCAGTCAAATTTCAAGCAAAGGGTGTATCAGGATGAAAGGGGTTAACAGCCAAAGGTTTAAGTGCATAATAAACAGCAAATGCCACTCTGGTGCAATATCGGGATGGTGTTTGGGGTATTGTCATGTAGCACAGACCTTATGTGTACAGCAAGTTCGGGAGCTAGTGCGATGACGGGGGTGGTGCCTCCCTTTCTCAAATCGTGCTAGATCCCAAGCCTTTGTCAGACGTTGCAGCAGGCCAAGTACTTACCGTGAGGACGTACTGCTGTCCTGTGAGAGAGAAAGCTTTGCCAGCCAGCGTGATTATGACGGTGGGAAGGGAGGGAATCTTACTGCAGTTCACCATGAACTGTAACACAAGAAGGAAGAGTTATGCGGAAATTATGTCAAGTCGAAGTAATAAACAAGCAAACTGAAAGCAATATCTTAATCTACAGCTCCTGTTATCTACAGGTCCTCTTAACTAAACACACAAGTGATTGATCTTCAAAATATCAGGTAATAAATCTGTCATTGTGAATTGCGAAAAAACACCTAGGAGCTAGTGGGGTGTTGAGAATGATTTGGTTTTACTTTCCCAGGATCTTTGCACTTTCTAGCTTCTCCTCCTGCCATCTGGACGATACACAAATGTTAATTCTGCTACATCACAACCTGTTTTGAACTGTAGCCACCTAAATCATGGTCTTTAACCCATTCAGCTCCGAGTCCCTACAGCAGGAGATGGATGGACCATGATGATTTAAGGGTAGTGCCAAATTAGCTTGGTGCCTGAAGGTGCCAAGCTAATCTGGCACTACCCTTGAATTATCATGGTCAATCCATCTCCTGCAACTGGTACACAGTTATTAGGCAAAACCTCCACAACTTGAGAAATGGGACCTTGGGGCTGAAAGGGTGAATGACGGGTGATCTGTCACAAAGGCTGTTGCTTGAAACAGGTTCTGCTGCAGCATACGAAGGGGTTTGATTATTTCTGTCTGTCAGTGTGCCAAGTTTCAGCCTACTGAGAGACCTGCCCTCACAGATCTACTGAGAGACCCGCCCTCACAGATCTACTGAGACCTGCCCTCACAGATCTACTGAGAGACCTGTCCTCACAGATCTACCGAGAGACCTGCCCTCACAGATCTACTGAGATACCTGCCCTCACAGATCTACTGAGAGACCTGCCCTCACAGATCTGCCGTCATGACCCACCTCGCCCCCTGGGAGAGGAGTGGCGCCGATGGCCAGGTTCAGCTTGGTGATCTCCTCCGTAGGTCCCGCCAGGAGAGAGGTGCCAGTGTCAGCGATCGCGTTACACCCACCCTGACAGAACTCGTTAGATCCAAGCTTCAGACTGGAACAGAATAATAATAAAAATAATAATAATAATAATAATAATACGGGTTATTATATAGGCGTTTTTTCCCAATTTGGCGAATCGGCTCAAAGCACCGTGAACTGCACCCAACACGCACGCTCACGTGATACACACGGATTGAACTCTGAAGACACAGTACAAGACACAGGACATTCACGTGGTGCAAAGGGTCAACTCAGCTATTGAGGTTTCGGAAATTTTTGAAATTTATAAAGTGGCCTGAAACCGGTACCAAAGTAGAGGGGGTGGAAGAACCGGAGTACCCAGAGAAAGACCGACGGTCTGCCCAAATTAACGGCGACACTTAATACAGAAGTCCAACGCCGGAACCCGGTATCGAACCTCGCATCTTTAGCATTTGTAGTTGATGTTTTCAATCTCCCAAAATACACGCATTACGATAGGGATTGTCGCTGCCACCATTGCAAAGTTCGTCATCTATTACACTAATTAATGTCCATTATGTCAACATGATTATCTACAAAACTGCATGCAAATCTGCTAAATCTTTGTTTTCTATGGCGAGACTTACAATGGCACTATTTCAAAATCTGTCATGCCTTTGTACTAAATTCTCCACAGAAGGACACGTAGAAAGGCAAAGCTGTAGCCAGTACAGTGGAGGTACAGCACTCACTCACCCGTCCATCTTGATCTGCCAGTACCCCTGCTTGGTGACGTCCAGGTAGGTGAAATTGCCCGAGTACTTGGCCGGATCACTTCCACCCAGGATCAGCTCTCCACCCTCCTTAGCATCAGGGTTCCTAGCAGCACAGCAAGGCCAAATCAAAATGCCAGTGGTAAAAACCCAATAACCATACGTGGGACTTGTTACTTTCACCCGCATGGTGCCCGCTGCCGCAGACTGTTTCTGTTGTCTTGGTTACTTGAAGACCCAAAAACTCGAGACGTCCCAGGAACAGCGATTCAAAGTGATGTCAGCAAGAGGCGAATGCAGGGGCTCATAAGGATCTACGTCTCTTGCAGTTGGGTGGTGTTGACACTTTCTCGACACTAAAGGAATTAACCCCCATGTGCATGCAGCCACCAGTACTACTTCCAGTACCCCCCCCCCCCCCCCCCCCACACACACTATTTACTCAACCAGTGGCTGCGTGCACGATGGACTTACAGGGCTGATTCCCAACAATGAACCTGTGGCTACAGCTGCAGTGCGGGCAGTGATATGCTTCACCATGCGTCTAGTATTCAAATGATACGTCGCCACTGCACGTGCATCGACACCTACCAGTCGGCTAACTAACCCATTACATTCCCAGGCTGAATTTTTTTAATCTGCTTATTGTCTGATGACAGCCACAATAAACATTTTAGGAGATAGATCAAAAATGAAAGTTCAAAGGTGGGTGCCAGAATAGCTTGGCGCCTCAGGTGCCAAGCTATTCTGGCACCACCCTTGAACTATCATGCTCGATCTGTCCCTAGAACTGTAATACAGTCCTCCAGAGGGCAAATTCAACATTGGGGATTTCGGTCCTGGGGCAGAATGTGTTAACAAGCCCACAATCTGATGCAGTGTTCTAGTAACGGCCACACCTTGTTCCTCACCTGTCAAGATAGAAAGAGAAGACAGGCTGCGACACCAGGCCCTGGGAAACGGCGTTGTAAAAGGGCGGGATCACAGCGTCTACGGAAATTGTCTTGTAGGCCATGCCCAGAATACCGTCGAACTTTGCGGCGACGAATGTGATTCCTGGCTGCTGGGTTGCCTCAGCAAATGTCTGGTCTTTGATCTGCATGGTCCCGATCTGCCAAGAAAGAAAATTAACACATGGAACTCCAAGGCTACAGTCCCAAATATCAGACGTGTCACATGACGACTATGTAAAAGTTGCATGAGGTGAATTGACCATAATAATAGTTTGAGTAAATGTTGCAAGAGGTGAATTCACCATGTTACATGGTAGAATCGTAGTCGTAGTATAATGAACACACCAGACGCACGCACGTAAGGTTCTTTTAAATAAACTTCATTCAGCTGCAACCCGTCGCACATGGCTTAAGGATGTAGACAATACTGGAGTAACAGTTCAAACAATAATTTAATTCAGCGATGCGACCTCCACACAATGCATTTCCAAATGCACCAACACTGATACAAAGTCTCTAAAATGCAAATGTTCACACTGGCGACAAAGTTCCTCACACGACGTACACCACTGTTACGCTGTGGCTCTCACAATGTACACTCTATACGGGCCACGTACAGGTCTACGATAAACTATGTGTCTCTACAACTGACAATGCAAGACAATGTATATCCGCACTTTCCTAGCACCACCGTTATATAGTAAGACAACTTTCTAGAATAATCCAAGAAAATCATTCAACGCAACCAATCAGAATGGAACCCGTAACTGAAACTCATAAATATTAATAAAGAATTTTCTGGAATAACTACAACAGGCAACAAAAATTTGGCTGCTCAATTCAGCTCCAAATCCTAATGTAAAATGACATCTCACAAAAGTATGGCAGGCAGTTCACGACCTAGTCGGAATCTTTCAGAACTAACACGATCTTTCAAAAACCATACTGAGTGGCTGCCAACTTCACGCGAACAATAAACAACTATGACTCGTCTATAAAACAATGTAGCAAAACGTTTCTTACTCTTCTGACGACACACGCACGCGGTCACAAAACAGCGCGACCTGCTCGAAGGTTCTAATCTATACTCCGCGAATCTACGCAAAACAAAGATCGACCGCTATTCTCCGTGAGACTTTTCTAGAAGCTTCTGGTTAAACTTAGCGTATCATAAAGCGAATTCCGCTCTACACGCGAACGAAAGAAAAACTTACTAAAAAGGTACGTGAATCTTAACCATGATAGCACAAATAAATATTGGATCGTTTCCTACGATCAACACATGTATGCTCTCACAGGACAACACAACCACAATCGTAACACACCATCATAATAGTTTGAGTAAATGTTGCACGAGGTGAATTCACCATAATAGTTTGAGTAAATGTTGCATGAGGTGAATTCACCATAATAATAGTTTGAGTAAATGTTGCAGGAGGTGAATTCACCATAATAATAGTTTGAGTAAATGTTGCACGTGGTGAATTCATCATAATAGTTTGAGTAAATGTTCCACGATTGATTGTACATTGCTTAACGTCCCAACAGCAACAAGGCTTTCTCAGGACATGCCTGCACTGCTTGTGAAAAAAAACTAAACAGAATATTGAATGCATGTCGCCAGCCGGTCCAATACGTTAAATAAACCTACGACATGGGGGCCTAAATAAAGCTAAGACCATTTAGCAACACACATCCAATATCAAGAGCTACAGGCAGCGCAGACAGTAGGGAAAGTTTAAAATAGGAAAATACAGGTGAATGGACCATGGGTAGACAGAAACACATGCCCCAGAATAGAGAGGAAAACCCACCCTGTGGGGCTGACCAGGGTGACCATGGGAACTAAAAAGTAGTTAACCCCACCCAAGTCCCCCAGGGCAGACCCGGGTGGGGACTAAATGTTGCAGGAGGTGAATTCACCATAATAGTTTGAGAAAATGTTGCATGAGGTGAATTCACCATAATAGTTTGCGTAATTGTTGCATGCTTGCATTTCAGGAGTTAACGAACAGGACAACATGCAAGACAGGCAATATAAAGCCTCATCGCTTATCCAATAAAAATAGTTTTATATAGATCTCTCTTTCTCTCACACGTGAGCATGATTGCTGAAGGGTGGTGCATGATCAGTCGCACACCACAGGCGACACAGGGCAATTGCTTCCGGTGCATGTAGTAACTTCCGCAAGAAATAGTTCCAAAAATTTCCTCCCTTTTTGCAATTGTTTTAGGGTGTAAAACTTCCATTTTTTGCCTTTTTTGGACATTTTGAGCAACAAAAGGCATGACCAGTGGTGTGAAAAAGAGCAAAATCTGGGTAATTTTAGTCGACCTAGTGTGTTCATGGGAGCCTTATTGGGGCACGTGCACGGTTGTATACAGGCTTGCAGACAGTGTTGTGGAAAACGCTAACAGATAATTTGTTAAGAATTGCTGAAAATGTTTCTCCTGTGATATGCTCCGCATGGATGTTTTGTTTTGGCAGAAAGGTTCTTCCTTCATAGCTTTGTGTTGCAAGAGGCTAATAGAGAAGAGTGTGTGAAAAGGGGGCGTAACCTAATTGCCCTGTGTGGACAGGGGTCAGCAGCCAACTTTGAACTAGTGGTTGATCTATTCACTGCAATTTGTACAATCAGATGGAACTGTGATGCAGCTTAACAAAAGCTCATTTTATAACAGCTCACACTAGTCACCTCCCTTGACGCGCTACTTTCTTGTTCTATTTCTGTTTTTGTTCATTACTAAGACTAACAGCCCACTCACCCTGCACATGCCAGACGTACCAGTACAATGTCACACCAGATTTATCTGGTATACTGGTAATACCATGCAACTTTTAATTACTACAAGCTAACATTCTTTACTTACTGTAAGGAAATCTGTACTAAGGAAGCCACTAAGACTGCCGGTTCCATATCGGATCTCAAAGTCCGTGCCGTTGGCTTTGTACGTGTTGGACTTGGTACTGTCATACTTGTTGTGCAACACTGAAAAAACACAAAAAGGATAAATTATCTTCAGTGCAAGACACATGACCATCCTGATCTGCGTTACAAATCACAGAAATCACTCTGCAGTTCAGCTGACAAGGGCTAATTTGTAACCAATTCTGGTCCGACTCGTTACAGCAGGAGACGAAATCATGATAGTTCAAGGGTGGTGCTAGAACAGCTTGGCACCTGTAGGCGCCAAGCTCTTCTGGCACCACCCTTGAACTGCTTCATGACTGTCCTACTGAAAGAAACCAGTACAGTCATGAGGCTCCCAGACAGCTCCAGACGGTGCTTCATACAATCAGTTTATCAAGCACCCTGCGAGATGACTAGGTGTTACATACTTACAGCACCCTGCCAGATGACCAGGTCAGTGTTACATACTTACAGCACCCTGCCAGATGACTAGGTCAGTGTTACATACAGCACCCTGCCAGATGACTAGGTCAGTGTTAACATACTTACAGTACCCTGCCAGATGACTAGGTCAGTGTTACATACTTACAGCACCCTGCCAGATGACCAGGTCGGTGTTACATACTTAAGCACCCTGCCAGACGACTAGGTCAGTGTCACATACAGCACCCTGCCAGACGACTAGGTCAGTGTCACATACAGCACCCTGCCAGACGACTCAGTCAGTGTCACATACTTACAGCACCCTGCCAGACGACCAGGTCAGTGTCACATACTTACAGCAGGCGATGTCGGTAAATTTGCATTTCTTGGAAGGGACCCACAGGTTGGATGACCCAGTATCGAACACGACCTTGAACTTCTGCTGAGGTGTTCCCAGGCCGATCACTCCATAGTACTGTGCCTGTAAGTGCGACACATGGACAAGGGTAGTGCACACAGACAAACTAAACACAGCAGAACCAGACCAAAACGAGTCACCAGTATAAAAATGGAAATAAACAAAGGTACCAGAAAATGTGTTGTCTACTGTTGTCTACAAAAATAAGTCAGTTCCCCTATTACTGATAAAGTCTGCAAGTTATGCAACTTTTAACACTTTGGGTGTTGGTAGCAATATTTGTCATGCAGGAACCCTCATGACAAAATTGCTGCCGACACCCAAAGGGTTACCCATCGTGGTTACTGTTTAGGAGGGTAGAAAACTGTGCTTGTGCTGTGGAACTTACATCCAGGTAGTTGGAGAGAGGTTCAGGTACCGGTCCTGTCACCTGGAAGCGGTTGAGAGGGTAGAGGGCGTACTTCTCTTTCAGAGACACGATGCTGTTGCTAAACTCGGTCAGAGACTGGCGTGTTGACTGCATGCGATACAGCTTTATCCTGCGGCAGACAAAAAACGAATAGATGAATGAAAAAAGAAAGAAATTAGATTTATAAGACAAATGTATCCCCCATAATGGCCATATACATGCAGCCACCAACACTGTAAACAGCACCACTGGCAGCTGGCATAAGAGGTTCGATACTATTCCTCAATGCCATCACAAGACCGAGGTAATAGACCTGTACACGTGGCCAACCTTGCTCGACCCTTTAGACCCAAGGTCCCATTTTTCAAATTTTAGAGGTGCTGCCTACTGACTATATGTACCAGTTGCAGGAGGCGGATTGACCAAGATAATTCAAGGGTAGTGCCAGATTAGCTTGGCGCCTGAAGGCGCCAAGCTAATCTGGCACTACCCTTGAATTATCATGGTCAATCAATCTCATGCTGTAGGGACTCGGGGCCAAATGGGTTAACCCATTTCATTCTGAGGCTGATGTTTAAAAATTGCTTATTGTCCTATGAAGGTTACATTACACTCCCTGAGGAGCTACCTTAAGCGCTTTAGTTCAAGGGTGGTGCCATAATAGCTTGGCGCCTTAGGCGCCAAGCTTTTCTGGCACCACCCTTGAACTACCATCGTCAATTTTATTCAAGCAATGGGTGTATCAGGATGAAAAGAGTTAATGCAACAGCACGGTCAGAGTGCGGCCTTTGTATTTATTGCAAGAGCAAACCGAAGCACCAGCTTTATATTTGGGATTGTTTTTACAGGCGAGTGAATAATTGTGGTACGAGGAGCTGGCTTAAATATTTCACTTCTTGTGATATTCAACCTAGCGTTTACCCCTTTGTTCACGCTGCCATTGATACTGTTGATAGTGCTGGGGGCTGTATGCACAAGGAGTTGACATCAGACTGTTTATTGATACTGTTGATAGTGCTGGGGGCTGTATGCACAAGGAGTTGACATCGGACTGTTTATTGATGCTGTTGATAGTGCTGGGGGCTGTATGCACAAGGAGTTGACATTGGACTGTTTATTGATACTGCTGAGGGCTGTATGCACAAGGAGTTGACATCAGATTGTTTATTGATACTGTTCATAGTGCTGGGGGCTGTATGCACAAGGAGTTGACATCAGACTGTTTATTGAAACTGTTCATTGTGCTGGGGGCTGTATGCACAAGGAGTTGACATCAGATTGTTTATCGATACTGTTCATAGTGCTGGGGGCTGTATGCACAAGGAGTTGACATCAGACTGTTTATTGATACTGTTGATAGTGCTGGGGGCTGTAGGCACAATGAGTTGACATCAGACTGTTTATTGATACTGTTGGTAGTGCTGGGGGCTGTAGGCACAAGGAGTTGACATCAGACTGTTTATTGATACTGTTGATAGTGCTGGGGGCTGTATGCACAAGGAGTTGACATCAGACTGTTTATTGATACTGTTCATAGTGCTGGGGGCTGTAGGCACAAGGAGTTGACAGACTTTATGAACTGTGGTATGCTGGGGCTGTAGCCAGGATTGACAGCTGTTATTGATATCCATAGTGCTGGGGGGCTGTAGGCACAAGGAGTTGACATCAGACTGTTTATTGATACTATTCATAGTGCTGGGGGCTGTAGGCACAAGTTGACATCAGACCGTTTATTGATACTGTTGATAGTGCTGGGGGCTGTAGGCACACGGAGTTGACAGACTGTTTATTGATACTGCTGATACTGATAGTGCTGGGGGCTGTAGGCACAAGGAGTTGACATCAGACTGTTTATTGATACTGTTGATAGTGCTGGGGGCTGTATGCACAAGGAGTTAACATCAGACTGTTTATTGATACTGTTCATAGTGCTGGGGGCTGTAGGCACAAGGAGTTGACATCAGACTGTTTATTGATACTATTCATAGTGCTGGGGGCTGTATGCACAAGGAGTTGACATCAGACTGTTTATTGATACTGTTCATAGTGCTGGGGGCTGTAGGCACAAGGAGTAGACATCAGACTGTTTATTGATACTGTTGATAGTGCTGGGGGCTGTATGCACAAGGAGTTGACATCAGACTGTTTATTGATACTGTTCATAGTGCTGGGGGCTGTAGGCACAAGGAGTTGACAGACTTTATTGATACTGTTGGTAGTGCTGGGGGCTGTAGGCACAAGGAGTTGACAGACTGTTTATTGATATTATCCATAGTGCTGGGGGGCTGTAGGCACAAGGAGTTGACATCAGACTGTTTATTGATACTATTCATAGTGCTGGGGGCTGTAGGCACAAGGAGTTGACATCAGACCGTTTATTGATACTGTTGATAGTGCTGGGGGCTGTAGGCACACGGAGTTGACATCAGACTGTTTATTGATACTGTTGGTAGTGCTGGGGGCTGTAGGCACAAGGAGTTGACATCAGACTGTTTATTGATACTATTCATAGTGCTGGGGGCTGTATGCACAAGGAGTTGACATCAGACTGTTTATTGATACTGTTGATAGTGCTGGGGGCTGTATGCACAAGGAGTTGACATCAGACTGTTTATTGATACTGTTCATAGTGCTGGGGGCTGTATGCACAAGGAGTTGACATCAGACTGTTTATTGATACTGTTCATAGTGCTGGGGGCTGTATGCACAAGGAGTTGACATCAGACTGTTTATTGATACTATTCATAGTGCTGGGGGCTGTATGCACAAGGAGTTGACATCAGACTGTTTATTGATACTGTTCATAGTGCTGGGGGCTGTAGGCACAAGGAGTTGACATCAGACTGTTTATTGATACTATTCATAGTGATGGGGGCTGTATGCACAAGGAGTTGACATCAGACTGTTTATTGATACTGTTCATAGTGCTGGGGGCTGTAGGCACTAGGAGTTGACATCAGACTGTTTATTGATACTGTTCATAGTGCTGGGGGCTGTAGGCACAAGGAGTTGACATCAGACTGTTTATTGATACTATTCATAGTGCTGGGGGCTGTATGCACAAGGAGTTGACATCAGACTGTTTATTGATACTGTTCATAGTGCTGGGGGCTGTAGGCACTAGGAGTTGACATCAGACTGTTTATTGATACTGTTCATATTGCTGGGGGCTGTAGGCACAAGGAGTAGACAGACTGTTTCTGAAATATTTTTTTTATTCCACTCCAAAGAGCCCCAGCCCTCTGAGGAATGATTCATGTGGTGTCAGCAATTCAGGAATGCAATTAGGTGTCAGACTTCAGTCCTAGTCCGACTGCATTATGTGCCAGTCCCATCACAATTGCCTAGAAGCTGCCCATGTCCGACCACTTTTCTGTTGTCTTGCTCTTTGAATTTTACATAGCAAATTAGCATCCTAAGTCTGAACTGCAGGCAGTGACCACTCTCGAAAACACTATCTTATGTGTACCTATTACACCGACGAGCAAAGGAAATGCGACATCATTCGAGTCATCTGAAACACTAAAGTATTCCCGATGACTCAAATGATGTCACGTTTCTTTTGCTTGTCAGTATTAAATTTCTAACTCTATATGGCGAACATTACGTCCTATTCATGTTGGCAAACCCTGGACATGTATGAACGATCTGCAGAAATGTCTAGTTGCATCCCTGCCAATGTCTGGGACTCAAGAGGGTGTACGTCCCTTAAAAACTGAATAGTGCCCACCTTCACGGAAGTCAAGGGATTAACCCTCTTAGCCCCAAGATCCCAGTTCTCAAATGTTGGAGGTGTTGCCTAATGACTGTGTACCAGTTGCAGGAGATGGACTGACCATGCTAATTCAAGGGTAGTGCCAGATTAGCTTGGCGCCTCAAGGCGCCAAGCTAATCTGGCACTACCCTTAAATTATCATGGTCAATCCATCTGCTGCTGTAGGGACTCAGGTCTAAAAGGGTTAAAGTGTGCATAACTTGTCATGTTCAGGCTGTCCGCTCACATACAATAAGTAATTCAAGTTGAGATGAACCATTAAAAATTTTATCAAACCCGACAAAGGTCAGGAGACCCAAGCTGAGTAAGTGAGATTGTCAAGTGCTGATCTAGTGACTGATAAATTAAACCACAGATGAAGTGGCCCATGTCATGATTATCAACATCACATGCAGTTTCAGTTATCACCTGACACTCTTCACAAAGGCCTAGATCCCAGAGCGCACAAGGTCCTCTGGCTGACACTTGCCACTTTTGGACCACATGCCCAGACCAATTGTCACTGATGTCAGCCCAAAAGAGACGTGTACACTGGGACACAATTGGTCCTACAACTTTTGATCTTATTCTTAATCTTAAAACAACTCCACTGGCTTCCTGTCAAACAGAGAATTGAACGTAGTAGTAGTGAGAGGACAAAATAGGCCGCGAGGCCTTTGCAAATGTCCGTTCTTTCTTCAATTACTTTACTATGGGTGTGTTAAGCATGAAAACTTTTCCTACAAATCATTCAATGATTCATCATAGCAATAGAAAATATGTTTAAATTTTGGTAATTCATACAGCTGGTTTTAAAGAATTTATATTAGGTGCTTTTTTTTTTAATGAAACTGGTAATTCATTCCAAACAATGGCAACTCTGTTAGAAAAACAAAACTTTTGCAGGTTAGTGTTGCACTGCCGTACAAAGATTTTCCATTCAGAGTTTCAGGTTCTGTCACTAAACGGTGCTGCAAAAAAGTCGTTCCAATTTAGGTTGTCCATGCCATTATAAATTTTTAAAACTTGGACTAAATCGCCATGTATTCTACGTCCACGTATGGAGTGTAGTTCAAAGTATCAAGTCTTTCTAAGCAAGTCATATTTCTACATTTTTTAACCATCTTTGTTGCTCGTCTCTGTACCCTTTCGTGTGCAACTGATTGTCTTTTAAACCTGGGTACCATACAGTGTTTGCATGTGGTCTGACTAGTGCTTTATACAGTTTACTAAAAGTGTCCTTATCCAAATAATATGAACTGGCTACCCAGGCACACAAGCACTTTGACAACACACTTCCCCTGTACCTCTCCAGTCTCTGCTCTCATAACCCTTCCCGTAGCCTACGTTCTTCTTCCCAGAAATTACTGGTCCAGCTGAGAGTTGACTACAAGACTACAGGTGCTCGGTCTTTTCAGTACCAGGTCCTTCATGTGTGGAACTCTCTACCTTCCCATGTACGTCAATCCCTGTCTCAGTCTACAAAACCAACCTGAAAACATATCTTTTTAATTTGGCATATGTGTTCATTTTTCTTTGTTTCCCATCGTGTGATTTTTGGATGGTGTTACTGTAAACAGAATGTGTTCGCTGTGTGAAAGACTGTGGTTAGTATGCCTGAACTGTTTTTGTTTAACTTCGTGATTTGTAGTTTATTGTGTGTTTATAATTACTTGTAAAGCGTTCCGAGCCTGCGTAAGTAGGGAAGGACACTATAGAAAAAGCGCTGTATTATTTTAATCTGACACAGACAAGGGACATCATGACTTGCTACTTTGTCATCTGACCTAAAGCTGTAATCTTTCACCCTCTGACCTACAACCTGTGCACTCTACAACAGGCTTTCTGCAGACCCTCTGACCAACAACCTGTGGCTCTACAACAGGCTTCCTGCTAGGATTTACAATTGTCCATCATCAGGATGAACAGCAGGACAAAAAAATCCAAACAATGCGCTCTACCGGCCGGGTTAAGTACTAACTGGACGCTTTTTTTTTTTTTTTTTTTTTTCCATGAATGCTACTCCTGTAATTGGTACATAATCGATACGCGACTATAGTTCCTGCTCAAGGTCCCATTACAGTCTGTTACGCAGTATGTTACCATATCAGCGACAGGTATTTGGGAGATGATTTAGAAATTATGTGTACACCATGCGCCTGGAGAGAGACGGTCGGTAGCTGTGCTTTGTAAAGCTCGGTTCCAGTGTCATGTGGTTCTGGTAGTCCTGAATGAGACTGGAAGCCATCTTCACAGCGTGATAGTGCAAATTCTTACATAATGACCGACTTGACAAAACATATCCCTCGTGTACAACACATACCTGTGTAGCTGTTTCGCCTGGCAGCACAACGCTCCAAGGAGTGCGGCTAAAATCAGCAGCTTCATCGTTTCAGTGTCTACTTTCGTCTGCGGAGTGTCCGATGCGACAAAACAACAGTGACTCTAACCCAAGCCGGGGCCCCGTAATCTGCGTTGGCAGTATTAGTACGCTCGACAAAGAGGCAAAATTTTTAAATATGCAGATTGCCTGTCAGGCGGTGCTTGTCATGTGAGGCATCACATGACTAGAGAACCATGTGACATTTTGAAAAGAAAAGGGGAGACTGCCAGTGCTAATATTTTAGGAAGGTTACAAAGTAAAGTAGGTTATAGCACTGTCAGGGGAGAGAAATGTGCATGATCGACCAGTGATCATAGATCTACTGTGGCCAAAGCACACACAAAAAAAAAAAAAAAAAAAAAAAAGAGATAGGAAAGAGAGGGGGCGCTAAGAAAGTGACCGAAAGCAATGCATATGGAAGCCCCCCCCCCCCCCCGAAGGGGGGCGTATCACATATCCACTGTTCCAGCCACTCAGTGCATGGAAATTTAAATCTAGGTCCCCCAAGGGGGGTCCAGATATTTAGCCGGTGTGGACAGCTGTTTCGGTCTAGGCGACCTCTTCAGCACACCATCGGCAACACTGGAGGAGGCAGGAAATTCTGCCTACCTGCAATGACAACCACATTTTACTGTGGTGTCTGCAGGGGCATACATTCCATGCCACCACCCAGAGTTAAATCTCCATGCACCCTAAAAGAGAACCTACCAAAAGGGGGGAAGGGGTTGCAGTCGATATTGTAGTGATAAATGAAAAGAAAAGGGGAGACTGCCAGTGCTAATATTTTAGGAAGGTTACAAAGTAAAGTAGGTTATAGCACTGTCAGGGGAGAGAAATGTGCATGATCGACCAGTGATCATAGATCTACTGTGGCCAAAGCACACAAAAAAAAAAAAAAAAAAAAAAAAGAGATAGGAAAGAGAGGGGGCGCTAAGAAAGTGACCGAAAGCAATGCATATGGAAGCCCCCCCGAAGGGGGGCGTATCACATATCCACTGTTCCAGCCACTCAGTGCATGGAAATTTAAATCTAGGTCCCCCAAGGGGGGTCCAGATATTTAGCCGGTGTGGACAGCTGTTTCGGTCTAGGCGACCTCTTCAGCACACCATCGGCTGGAACAGTGGATATGTGATACGCCCCCCTTCGGGGGGGCTTCCATATGCATTGCTTTCGGTCACTTTCTTAGCGCCCCCTCTCTTTCCTATCTCTTTTTTTTTTTTTTTGTGTGTGTGCTTTGGCCACAGTAGATCTATGATCACTGGTCGATCATGCACATTTCTCTCCCCTGACAGTGCTATAACCTACTTTACTTTGTAACCTTCCTAAAATATTAGCACTGGCAGTCTCCCCTTTTCTTTTCATTTATCACTACAATATCGACTGCAACCCCTTCCCCCCTTTTGGTAGGTTCTCTTTTAGGGTGCATGGAGATTTAACTCTGGGTGGTGGCATGGAATGTATGCCCCTGCAGACACCACAGTAAAATGTGGTTGTCATTGCAGGTAGGCAGAATTTCCTGCCTCCTCCAGTGTTGCCGATGGTGTGCTGAAGAGGTCGCCTAGACCGAAACAGCTGTCCACACCGGCTAAATATCTGGACCCCCCTTGGGGGACCTAGATTTAAATTTCCATGCACTGAGTGGCTGGAACAGTGGATATGTGATACGCCCCCCTTCGGGGGGGCTTCCATATGCATTGCTTTCGGTCACTTTCTTAGCGCCCCCTCTCTTTCCTATCTCTTTTTTTTTTTTTTTTTTTTTTGTGTGTGTGTGCTTTGGCCACAGTCGATCTATGATCACTGGTCGATCATGCACATTTCTCTCCCCTGACAGTGCTATAACATACTTTACTTTGTAACCTTCCTAAAATATTAGCACTGGCAGTCTCCCCTTTTCTTTTCATTTATCACTACAATATCGACTGCAACCCCTTTCCCCCTTTTGGTAGGTTCTCTTTTAGGGTGCATGGAGATTTAACTCTGGGTGGTGGCATGGAATGTATGCCCCTGCAGACACCACAGTAAAATGTGGTTGTCATTGCAGGTAGGCAGAATTTCCTGCCTCCTCCAGTGTTGCCGATGGTGTGCTGAAGAGGTCGCCTAGACCGAAACAGCTGTCCACACCGGCTAAATATCTGGACCCCCCTTGGGGGACCTAGATTTAAATTTCCATGCACTGAGTGGCTGGAACAGTGGATATGTGATACGCCCCCCTTCGGGGGGGGGCTTCCATATGCATTGCTTTCGGTCACTTTCTTAGCGCCCCCTCTCTTTCCTATCTCTTTTTTTTTTTTTTTTTTTTTTTTGTGTGTGCTTTGGCCACAGTAGATCTATGATCACTGGTCGATCATGCACATTTCTCTCCCCTGACAGTGCTATAACCTACTTTACTTTGTAACCATGTGACATTTTGTTATGAAAAGGTAGGCCTAAATGTTCCTAGATTCCATGGGGTCACGATCGAAGGCCTTTGTAGATATTAATAGGAATGCCTTTGTGATCCAGACCAAAAAGGTGACTGCCAAGCGTGTAAAATGCAAAGAAGTACCCAACGGAGAAGAAACACGCTTAGAAAAGACGGGTACAACACAATTTAATAATATTTCGGTAAATACCCTTTGTCAAAATAGACGAACAGAGATATTAGCCGCTACTTATCTTCATTCGCAGAAGGAATGTGGCACAATGTGTTGTACCCGTCTTTTTTAAGAGGGTTTCATCTCTGTTGGGTACTTCCATGCCTTTTGTGGCACTATTCTATTACTTCACTGTGCTATTTTTACTTGTTATAAGGGCTACGTAGCATGCCAGATCGGGGGGGGGGGGGGGGGGGGGGAGGGGGAAGGAAGGAGGAGGTGCGTGCGAAGACTCTCGCCATTTGCCCAAATAGGGCTCGGGAAATTCACCGCGTTGCCTAGGAGCGTCGGCTGCCGCGCCACCACTCTTGAGAGGACACACTATAGCCTGGCGGACTTTAGATAGTAGTAGCGAAGCAGTGTTTCAACACGTTTTTCTTTGTTTCTTTGTCAGGTTTTGGAAACAAAAACATATTCTGCATGGTTAGCGGTTTCCTACGGTAATGGCAAGACTTGCTGTTATTGCATAGACTTGCTGTTATTGCATAGACATTGTCCTGACACTGAGCGATTCCTGATGAGCGCATGCCGGAGTCCGGGGCGTATCCTCTCAAGATGGCCGCCACGACTAGCTTGATGACGTCGGCTTCTAGAGCACCAAACAACGGGCGGGGGGTGGGGGGGGGGGAGGGTCCAAACATCCCAAATAGGGGACTTTGCTATAGCATTTTAAAGAATTTTGGGTCCGGAAGAGGGGGGGGGGGTGCGGAACTCATGGAACCCTCCGCCCCCCCCCCCCTTTCTCAGATCTACCCGTATGACAGTGTTAACTTATCTATTCAGCGTCTCTTTTCAGCGTTGAACGTGAATGCTATTTTGGGGCATTCAGTGATTAGTGCCGAATTGCAAAATATAAATCGTGAATCCGTGAACCCCCTCCTGTTCCGTTTCGCACGTGCAGTGGGAACCGGTCTTGTACTGTGTGGACACATTTCCATGATGGTCGTAATGTATAAGAGTCTTGTAACAGTGACGGCCACTTCAGTGGTGCCACCCTAAACTTGACCTAGATTTTGCGGCAAGACTGAGCTGATTAGATTACACATGTGTGCCAGACCACCGCAGATGCATTGTTTCATGTGACAGACTGCGAAGAACTGAAGAGCCCAATGAACAAACGTTCACTGCAGTTGGTAGGCCGCACACAACTGTCGGTGTGCGAGTCAGCTGCGGCCAACGAACTGTCGGTGTGTCAACTGAGTCAGCTGCGGCCAACGAACTGTCGGTGTGCGAGTCAGCTGCGGCCAACGAACTGTCGGTGTGTGAGTCAGCTGCGGCCAACGAACTGTCGGTGTGCGAGTCAGCTCCGGCCAACGAACTGTCAGAAATGTACTGAGCTCAGTGATAATGAGGAGCTGCAAGTTTATGGTTTGTCAAAACAAGCACATTTGTGAATCAGATTCACCCCGACAAGGACGAAAAAAGCCAGAAGAACACTTCATTGCTATAAAAAAAAAATTATAGTTTGGCCTTTGGTTGCCAGCTTGCTTACTTGCTTAATTCCTTGGATTCCTCGCGTGGAACAAAGGGCCTCTGCAACAGTCCTCCAGCGCACTCGATTCTGGGCAGCCTTTTTCAATTCACCCCAAGACAGGTTGCAGCTCTTCATTCCACAGGATCGTCTCCAGGTGGTCTTAGGGCGACCGACCCGTCTCTTTCCTTGGGGTCAAGTTACACTGCAAAGGCCAAACTATAATTTTTTTTTTTATAGCAATGAAGTGTTCTTCTGGCTTTTTTCGTCCTTGTCGGGGTGAATCTGATTCACAAATGTGCTTGTTTTGACAAACCATAAAATTGCAGCTCCTCATTATCACTGAGCTCAGTACATTTCTGACAGCACATATTAGCATTTCTTGTTTTTGGCAATTTTCAAGTGGATAAGTCTGTCATGCAGTATGGACCCCCCCCCCCACCCCCCACCCCCCCTTCCGGCCAACTCTCAGTGCATGTGACATACTACAATCTGGATCATTTAGAGTGTGTATGAGTAAACTCATGAAAGCTTGTTGCAGTACAAAGGCTTGTAGCCTTCTGTGTGCGGGTACGTGTTTGAGAGTCACACAACACTAATTACCCCCATCACAAAGTGTCCTGTGACTGCCTGCATGACTTTCATTGTTTGTTTAACCATTTTAGCCCCAAGGTCCCATTTCTCAGATTTTGGAAAGTGTTGCCTAACGACTATGTACCAGTTGTAGGAGATGGATTGATCATGATAATTCAAGGGTAGTGCCAGATGAGCTTGGTGCCTCAGTGAAGGCGCCAAGCTGATCTGGCACTTCCCTTGAATTATCATGGTCAATCCATCTCCTGCTGCAGGGTCCCGGGGCTAGAAGGGTTAAACAAAGTTGACAGCTGGAATCATTTCACTGTTTACCCAACTCCCACCGCCAGTCAATCAAACTAGAGAAAACACACACACACACACACACACACATACACACACACACACGCACACACACGCACGCACGCACGCACGCACGCACACACACACACACACACACACGCACACACATACACAGACACACACACACGCACACACACACGCACACACACACACACGCATGCACGCACGCACACAAGTGGAAAATCAACCTTTGCCGGGCTCAACTGTTCGTAGTGATTTCTGTTGCATTCCTGCAGGGATCATCGCAACATAAAGCGCTAATAAAAGTGACAGCCAAAGCGTTAATTTGAATACAAGAAAAAAGTCATTCATTTTGTACATTTTTACATGGCAATTTACTTTCAAAATACCGCAGACACGTGTACTAGCCAGAAGCCTGCACAGCCGTCTATCTTGGCTGGCATCAAAACATCGCTAGACAGGTCCTGCTTTATGCCTTGCATCACTGACAGAGGAAGATCGGTTGATCTTTGTTCGAGTTTCTTAAAAGTAATTCGTATCATTATAGGTCAATGGTCACTAAATATTTGTTCTAAGGTTGGTACAGACAAGTGGTCCCATATGTGAAAACCGTGTGCTCCGATGTCAAACGCCCTGTATCAGTCATTGCAGCCTGGGGGTTAACTCATGCGTGGCGCCGCCCTGCGCCATCAGCTGTGAAAATGTCCTATAGTGCTGCCGGTGGCAATGCCATACCGCACGTCCACAGCCATTGATACAACTCCTTGAAGAGTTGATGCTAAAACCCTCTTCAGACTTCGTGTCATGTCTGTGTTCTGGTCTGTGCTTTTAGACCTACGATTTGGGAGCCGTAAGATACACAATCACATTTGATGTGTGATTTTATTTACAATGTAACGCCGGCAAGAGTACAGAAATGAATGAAGAAGGAAAATGAAATAAATGGACTTTCATACATATCTTCCAATAAAAGTCATTGGGTCGACCTCGTTCGGGGCCCCGATCACTTTTGTGCCAGTGGGACATTAAACTGGATTCAGTTAACAAACGAACTCGTTCAAAATTGTGCAACAACACTGACGTGATGACTGTTTCGCTGAGTTCAGCAGTTAAAAGTACAACAGCTGTGACTCTATATGGAAACACAGAAACTGACTAAAAATGTTATGACTTTGCTACAACTTTAAAAAAACAGACTGAAGACCATTTAGGAAATGAAACATTGATGAAACGATATAAATCTGATGCACTGGCACCCAATGCCTCAAAAGCGTGTGCATGTGTGCTCGAGTTGTGAGTGCGCGCATAAAATTATAATTATTATAAGATAAGCGCATTATAAATACCGTAATTATTATTATTATCAAAATAATAAAGTATGAACAGGCTAAAAATAAAGTTAGTTAGGAGCTAGGTTTGCTAGGTGTAGTATTCGAAGGTCTAGGTGTTAAGCCTAAGGTTATTAGGATTTGTATTGATGTGATTAATTTTGATTATGTTGTTTTATCATGAATGCTTTGGCTGGTGTAAATAAATCTTGGAACCTTACTTCCATCTTATAAAGCTCAGATAGAGTGAGAGCGAGACTGAGATGACTGTGCATGTGTGACTGATCATGCGAGCGCATGTTGGTAGCGGTAGAAACCCACACGCTAGCAGCTGCAGACACAAACTGACAAAGAAGTTGCAACAACGCTCGTGGCAAACAACAAACACCAAATCCAGTCAAAATAGGGTCTTTCTGGATACTGTGGTTAGTCCATTGCGCAGGTAACTTGACTTTTCAACACAACGCGAGGCAAATAAACAATGATTTTGTGAGCATGCGAGACTAGGGTAGACTTATCTAAATAATTTACTCTCCACAGAAATCTCCAGCCCTTCCCTAGACTATAAAAGGGATGCGGACGAACTGGGCACTTGAGTACTGCATTAGATGGGCAGTTCGTGACCATCTAATAACTATTAAGTCACCTACACCCAGTCCGGTTACATTACTGTATTAGATGGGCAGTTCTTGATTGTCTAATAACTTTTAAGTTCGCCTACACCCAGTCCGGTTACATTACTGTATTAGATGGGCAGTTCTTGATTGTCTAATAACTTTTAAGTTCGCCTACACCCAGTCCGGTTACATAACTGTATTAGATGGGCAGTTCTTGACTATCTAATAACTGTTAATTTGACCCAAAATGACAGAATGACACAATTTTCAAATCGCTATAACCCAAAAACCGTTTAAGATATATCCACAAAATTTTGCATGCAAGCTCATCTTAAGTTTTACTTTCAGAAAACTGTAAAGATTTTATGGTTTTTTAAAATATGAAAACATTTCTGGGACAACCTATTTACAGACAGATCCTGCATGTCAAAGAGCATTGTGTCAAAGCTGATCTTGATAATGCAGCTGACTATTATTTTTTAACTGTCAGTGTCTGATCTTCAAGCAAGGATGTCGTCCGCATCAATCAGAGCTTGCCAGTTGCCCATGAGCGAGATTGGCTTAGCCACCAGTAGCTCTCCTCGTCAGGTGTTCCCTGAGCTGCAATCTCGACAGTAATATTCATCAGCTCTCGTTCCTTCAGATTCACCACTTTGTCGACCAGCATGAAAGGGATGGCCATGGGTCGCAGGTTCCACATTTTGGGGTCGGTTACTTTGGCCGTGTGTGACCAAGGGATGGTAGCAGTGTTGCCGTAGTCCAGGTAAAACACCTGTGCTTTGGGGACCACGCTGCCAATCACCCAAGCCCGATACCACAGGCCGTCTGCATCTGGGCAGAGGAGAACATGCCACAGGAATTTAGAGATGCTACAATCGTCTCCCTGTTCAAGAACAAGGGCAGCAAAGCAAACTGTGCCAATTACCGAGGGATCTCACTCTTGTCCATTGCTGGCAAGATCCTCGCGAGAGTCATCCTCAACCGCCTGATCAGCTCTGTATCTGAGGAAGCACTCCCAGGGGCTCAGTGTGGCTTCAGACCCGGCCGCAGCACAGTCGACATGGTCATCTCTGTGAGACAGGTCCAGGAGAAATGCATTGAGCATGGACCTCTAGGCTGTCTTCATAGATCTGACCAAAGCATTCGACACCGTGAACAGAGAAGCGCTTTGGGTCATCCTCGCAAAGCTCGGCTGCCCCAGGAAGTTCACCAACATCATCCGCCTGTTCCATGATGGAATGGTAGGAGTTGTCCAGTCAAACGGTGACACATCCGCACCCTTCGACATTTCCAACGGTGTGAAACAAGGTTGTGTTCTTGTCCCCGTGATGTTCAACCTGTTCTTAACGTGTGTCCTGACCCATGCAGTACGTGACCTTGAGAATGGAGTGTACCTGAAGTACAGACTAGACGGCTCTCTCTTCGACCTCCGTCGACTGAACGCCAGGTCCAACACCATCGAGAGACTGATCCTCGAGGCGCTGTTTTCCGATGACTGTGCGCTGATGGCGCACACGGAGTCTGACCTCCAGACCATCGTCAACAGGTTCTCGGAAGCCTCTCGACTGTTTGGCCTCACCATCAGTCTCAACAAGACTGAGGTCCTGCACCAACCAGCCCCAAGCAGAAGAGCCCCCCCACCCAAAGTGTATATCGAAGGCACCGAGCTGAAGACTGTCGACCAGTTCAGGTACCTGGGAGCATCATCTAATCTGACGGTACTATCGACAATTATTACAAGGAAATCGCAGCTCGCATCAGCAAAGCCAGGCAAGCCCTGGGTCGTCTGCGCATTCGTGTGTTAAATAACAACAACGTCAAGCTCTCCACCAAGATCAAAGTCTACAAGGCAGTAGTCCTCCCCAGCCTCCTCCACGGCTGTTAGTCATGGACGCTGTACAGAAAGCACCTCAAGCAGCTTGGACTTTTCCACATGAGATCTCTGCGCTCACTCATGGGCATCAATTGGCAAGACAAGGTGACAAACCTGGAAGTCCTGGACAATGCTGGCTTAGTGAGTGTTGAAGCCTTTATCTTAAAGACACAACTTCGCTGGACAGGTCATGTCATGGATGATTCTCGTATGCCACGCCAACTCCTGTATGGTGCACTCTCAAAAGGCCACAGGAAGCAAGGACGGCCAAAGAAACGCTTCAAAGACTGCATAAAAGACAGCCTCAAATACTGCGTCTTCCCGGTAAAGGAACTTGAAGCACAAGCACAAGACAGATCCGGCTGGCGTGCCGCCACCAGGAAAGCCTGCACGCTCTTTCAACAAAATCGGCGCGAACGGATCACCAGTGCCAGAGCTCGCAGAAAGACAGCGTCGACTCTCACTACAGCTACGTTCCAATGCCCCCATTGCCCTCGCAGGTGTGGCTTCAGGATTGGCTTGGCCAGCCACACCCGCACCAACAAATAGAAGTCATGCACAATGAGGACATCATCGGTTTCGATGGTCTACCCATTATTATTATATAATAACTGTTAAGTCCGGTTACATCTGAAATCCTCGTGAAATCACGCCAAAAGCCCCAGCTGTCCAACAACAATGGATACAAAGTGCTGTCAGCAAGAGGCATAGATCCTCATAAGCCCCCGCTGTCGCGGTACTGGACTGGCGCTGTCGCAGGGGCTCATGAGGATCTATGTCTCTTGCAGCTGGATCGTGTTCCATTTTGTTTTCCATTGAAGTGAAGGGGTTAATGGCAGTGCCGATTAGCTCCCTTCCCTCCAGGCACAAAGCTTATTGGGCAGTACCATCTAGCAGTGACACAACTCGGGGCCTGTGCCTCCAGCTATCACAATCCATCCACATCCCTGATAAGCAGACAAGCTATTAGTCAACAAAAGATGCTAAAACCAACGTCAGTCATAGTCGGACTGAACACTCTGACGCAAGACAACCAAGGCTGACGTCACCCTCAGAAACGTTTCATGACAAAAGTACAGGCCTGGAGATAACGGCCCTGTAAAGGCAAACAGACCATCTGTAGGAACAGCAGGTATTCACTGTACGTGTAACATAATCACAATCTCGGGCAACATCTCCCTTCATACGCTACTCGATCTCTCTGCCGCCTTCGACACCATAGACCCCTCTATCCTCCTCCATCGCCTTCACCACTCCTTTGGCATCACTGACTCTGCTCACTCCTGGTTTCTCTCCTACCTCTCCGACAGACAGCAATCAGTCACCACCGACGGCGTCTCCTCCAACCCAGTCAGGCTCTCCTGCGGCGTTCCACAGGGGTCCGTCTTGGGTCTGGTCTTTTTCACACTCTACACCTCTCCCCTGTCCAACATCATCCAGTCTCACCACATACACCACCACCTCTACGCTGACGACTCACAACTACTAGACAAAGACAAACTCGACAACACTCAGTCACTACTGACTCGCACGGCTGACTGCTACGAAGACGTGAAAAACTGGATGACAGCAAACAAGCTCAAACTGAACGACGACAAAACTGAAGCCATGCTGGTAGGCACTCGCCAGAAACTTTCCCAGCTCCCCCCTTCTCTCCACCTTCAACTCGACAGCACCCCCATCTCCCTCTCTGACTCGGTCTTGAAGCTAAAAAATCACAGAGCAGTACACATCAAGGTTTCTCTATCAGTGACAACACTGAACGCTACAAAAGTTTTCACAAGAAGATCACACACTGTTGTTGCTATTTTGTGCCATGAATCACAAAGCGAAGTTATGCTTGTAAGAAGTAATTTATACATTAGAAGCAAATAACAATAATGATACAAATTTCATCTGAAAGTCTTTACACTTTGTCATGCATTGGCCAGAGAAACAACTTTAGAAAGCCAGTGTTACGAAACGTAAATGACGAGCAACATTTAGGAAACAACAACAACAACAAAAAACCCCACATTTTAAATGAAAAACTGAATAGATTTAGAAATTAAAATATGATTATTTGTCAAAACAGAAATGTCCGCATCACACACTACTGCGTTTGACGCTCTCAACAAGTGGAAGATCAGCCACACGTTAAAGCCTGACAGACCACTTTGTTCGTTTATCTTCCAATCATATGCACACATCAGATCTCTACAGTAACGCCGCTGCAAGTTACAGCGTACATCAGACACAGTTTGTGCATAATAATTAGATTGCTTTTTCTCCATTTGTGAAAGACACAAAAATATTCATTTAAGTTAGCTGTCGACTATTCCTAACATGACTATCACATCATACACACCAATGGCAGGAGGCTTATATCACCATCAGGTCCCCCAGCCGCAGGGGCTCATGAAAATCCACGCCTCGTGTTAGTGCAGCCTTCACCATAATCAAGAATGAGATCCAATCATTTTATCACCCCTAACTTCTCAAAACTGCCACTGCCCGACGAGTCACTAAACCCAAATACCTTGCTTCCAACTTTCACAATAATCTAACTTCCACAACACCAACATTCAAAACAAAACATCTTGTTTCCAACTATCACTGGGGCTTAATGCTCTTTGTGAAACTATCACTGGGACTTAATGCTCCTTGTGAAACTTGAGAGTGTAGTTAGTCTTTGGTGGGAGCAAAGCCCACACGATTATTGGACATATCAAACTCCGTGTAATATGGGCCGATAAAAACATCGCCCAGAATCCAAATCGCAGATGCAGGGATAGCCACACCGACAAAACCGCTCAAGCATATCGTCAGACCCAGCTTCTTCACCTGAAAAAAAGTCATCCATGATCAGTCAAATGTGATCCTAAGGCAAGGGATGTGCACGGCTCACGTCCACACACACAAAACAAGAAAGGCAAAGCCATTATGGCTCACATGTATGACCGATCTACATATGTGTAAATTTTGTGACAAGGGCTGGTTTCTTGCAGCAGCAAAATCCATGTTTTCTGAAACTTTAAGCATTTTTCGCACACCTGTCAACCCCTTGTCACCCTTGACCTTTGTGATGAGTGGACTAAATTAGTGTGCATATGAAGGTCTCGTCATCAGCTATCTTTGTGCCAAATTTGGTTGAAATAATACATACAATTTTATGAAAAAATGGCATTTTGCACACATTTGCCAGCTTCTTATGACCCTTGACCTTTCTGTGGGGGTCATCCAAATTAGTATTCATAGATAGGTCTTACCATCAGGTATCTCTGTACCAAATTTGGGACAGAAGTTGTGAATAGTATTTGAGAAAAAACATCTTTTTGTCAAAATATGGCTATTTTTTTAAACCTATTTCCTGAGCCCTCATGACCCTTGACCTTTCTAAGGGATAAACCAAATTAGTGTGCATTGATCCCATCAGGTATCTCTGTAGCAAGTTTGGGTTTAAAGTTGTGAATATTATTTGAGAAAAAACATCTTTTGTGAAAATATGGCTGACCTTTCTGAGAGGTCATCCAAATTAGTATGCATAGATAGGTCTTACCATCAGGTATCTCTGTAGCAAGTTTATGTTTGAAGTTGTGAACAGTATTTGTTAAAATATGGCTATTTTTCACCTATTTCCTGAGCTCTTGTGACCCTTGACCTTTCCAAGGGATCAACCAAATTAGTATGCATAGAAAGGTCTTACCATCAGGTACCTTTGTACCAAGTTTGGGTTTGAAGTTGTGAATAATATTTGAAAAAAAAAATGATGTCAAAATATAGCAAATTTTGACATATTTCATAATCTCTTGACCTTCGTAATAGGTCACTCAAATTGGTATGTTCTGAAAGGTCTTGCCATAAAGTATCCTTGGGACAAGTTTGAAGACTGTGGCTTGAATAGTCTCCGAGAAAATGCCAACGTTAAAGTATACCACGAACGACGGCGGACGGACGACCACTGGCCAAAAACACACACTCACTTTTGCTTCGCACGTGAGCCAACAAATGGACCAAGCTAAATAAATGTGTACAGTCAAACCTGCCTTAGTGGCCACCATTACATCCCTGTCTGCAGCAGCCACTCAAGAGGCACACCTCCCCTTTAGTTCTACCGTATCATCACCCTCTATAATGGCCACCTGTCTATAGTGTCCTGTCCCTTAGGTGGCTGTTATAAGCAGGTTTGTCTGTACTAGGTTAACCCTTGTAGCCGCGGATCCCTACAGCAGGAGATGGCCTGACCATGATAATTCAAGGGTAGTGCCAGATTTGCTTGGCACCTTCAGGTGCCAAGGTAATTGGACACTACCCTTGAATTATCATGGTCAATCCATCTTCTGCAACTGGTACAGTCGTTAGACAACACGTCCAAATATGAGAAATGGGACCTTGGGGCTGAAAGTTATATAACAGTTGATGTTTACAATCATAAAACACTTTTCTTAACAGTCATGTATGCAACAGAAACGCCTGACCCGTTGGCCGTGGCCAGAGCTTTTGTCATGATGATGCCTGCAGGATTAGCGAACCCATTACATCCTGAGACTGATTCTGCAAAATGTGCTTATTGTCTTATGAAGGCTACATCACTGATTAGGAGATAGATCAACTGTTTTAGTTCAATGGTGGTGCCAGAATAGCTTGGCGCCTCAGGCGCCAAGCTATTCTGGCACCACCCCTTGAACTATCAGTCAAATTTATTTCAAGCAAAGGGTGTATCAGGATGAAAGGGGTTAACAGCCAAAGGGTTAAGTGCATAATAAACAGCAAATGCCACTCTGGTGCAAAATTGGGATGGTGTTTGGGGTATTGTCATGTAGCACAGACCTTATGTGTACAGTAAGTTCGGGAGCTAGTGCGATGAAGACGGGGGGTGGTGCCTCCCTTTCTCAAATCGCGCTAGATCCCAAACCTTTGTCAGACGTTGCAGCAGGCCAAGTACTTACCGTGAGGACGTACTGCTGTCCTGTGAGAGAGAAAGCTTTGCCGGCCAGCGTGATGATGACGGTGGGAAGGGAGGGAATCTTACTGCAGTTCACCAGGAACTGTAGCACAAGAAGGAAGAGTTATACGGAAATTACGTCAAGTCCAAGTCATAAACAAACTGAAAGCAACATCTACAGCTCCTGTTAACTAAACGCAGAAGTGATTCATCTTTAAAAATATGAGGTAATAAATCTCTCATTGTGAATTTCCGAAAATACATAAAAGTATAAAAGCAGGAACACCAAGGAGCTAGTGGGTGTAGAGAGGGATTTGGTTTCACTTTCCGAGGATCTTGGTAGCTTCTCCTTCTCCTGCCATCTGGACGATAGATAAATGTTAATTCTGCTACATCACAACCTGTTTGCAACAGTCAAATCAATCATGATCTTTAACCCATTTAGCCTAGTCCCTACAGCAGGAGACTGATTGACCATAATTCAAGGGCAGTGCCAAATTAGCTTGGCACCTGTAGGTGCCAAGCTAATCTGACACTACCCTTGAATTACCATGGTCAATCCATCTCCTTCAACTGATACACAGTCATTTAGCCAACACCTCCAAAATGCGACAAATGGGACCTTGGGGCTACAAGGGTTAATGACAGGTGATCTGTTACAAAGGCTGTTGCTTGAAACAGGTTCGGCTGCAGCATGTATACGCAAGACTTTGATTATTTATTTCTGTCTTTCAGTGTGCCAAGTTTCACCCTACTGAGAGACCTGCCCTCTCATATCTACTGAGACCTGCCCTCGCAGATCTACTGAGAGACCTGCCCTCACAGATCTACTGAGAGACCCGCCCTCACAGATCTACCGAGAGACCTGCCCTCACAGATCTACTGAGAGACCTGCCCTCACAGATCTACTGAGAGACCTGCCCTCACAGATCTACCGAGAGACCTGCCCTCGCAGATCTACCGAGAGACCCGCCCTCACAGATCTACCGAGAGACCTGCCCTCACAGATCTACTGAGAGACCTGCCCTCACAGATCTACTGAGAGACCTGCCCTCACAGATCTACCGAGAGACCTGCCCTCGCAGATCTACCGAGAGACCTGCCCTCACAGATCTACTGAGAGACCTGCCCTCGCAGATCTACTGAGAGACCTGCCCTCACAGATCTACCGAGAGACCTGCCCTCACAGATCTACTGAGAGACCTGCCCTCACAGATCTACCGAGAGACCTGCCCCCACAGATCTGCCGTCATGACCCACCACCCGATGGCCAGGTTTAGCTTGGTGATCTCCTCCGTCGGTCCCGCCAGGAGAGAGCAGCCGGTGTCAGCAATCGCGTTACACCCGCCCTGACAGAACTCGTTAGATCCAAGCTTCAGACTGGGACGAAATACACACATCATGAAAGTCAAGCACCATTGTACCTGTCCCCCAAAAAACCTCTCCTAAAGAACTGAATAACAGACCCATGGCCCTCTCCTCCCTCCCCATGAAATTCCCCCACCTGGGTCTGCCCTGGGGGACTTGGGTGGGGTTAACTACTTTTTAGTTCCCAGGGTCACCCTGGTCAGCCCCACAGGGTGGGTTTCCCTTCTATTCTAGGGCATGTGTTTCTTTCTACCCTTGGTCCATTCATCTGTATTTGCCTTTTTTAAACTCTCCTTACTGTCTGCGCTGCCTGTAGCTCTTGATATTGGATGTGTGTTGCTAAATGGTCTTAGCTTTATTTAGGCCCCATGTCATAGGTTTATTTAACGTATTAGACCGGCTGGTGACATACATTCAATATCATGTTTAGTTGTTTTTTTTTTCACAAGAAGTGCAGACACATCCTGAGAAAGTCTTGTTGCTGTCGGGACGTTAAGCAATGTACAATCAATCAATCAATCCCCATGAAATCCCTTGAGAAGCTGATCCTCAGTAAACTCGTGCCACTTGTGCAGGACAAGCTGGACCCTTACCAGTTTGGCTACCGGCATGGACGTAGTGTGGAGGATGCGGTGGCCACCCTGCTGCATTTACTTACCAGTCATCTGGACACTCCAGACACCTACGCACGCGTGCTCTTTGTGGACTATTCGAGCGCATTTAATACCATTCAGTGCCACAAAATGCTGGAGAAGCTGATAGACCTGCAAGTTCTACCTTCATCGTTTGGGTGTACAGCTTTCTCAGTGACAGACCCCAGCATGATAGAGTGGGTGACACCCTTTTCCCCAGTATCACCACCAACACGGGCGCCCACAGGGCTGTCAGTAAAAACGACTCCAATTCCTTTGTCAAGTTTGCTGACAAAAAGGCAGTGGTGGCTTGACTTACCAACAGCAAGTCCTTCAGTGTGTATAAGGACACAGTGGCCGACCTGTCTGCATGGTGCCAAGAGAATTTTGGGGAATTAAGTGTTCCCAAGACAAAGGAGATGGTCATTGATTTCCGCAGCAAGGGCCACTTTGACGGCGCTATAACCATCGATGGTAAAACTGTAGAAATTGTTGACAGTTTCAAATATTTGGGCGTGGCTCTTGATTCTAAACTTACCTTTGGCCCACATGTGCAGACTGTTTTCAAAAAGTGCCAACAAAGACTGTACATACTGAGGAAACTAAGATCTTTTAACGTGAGCCCCAAACTGTTGTCACTTTTATGTCAGCATCATTGAGTCTGTTTTGTCATTCTGCACGATCTGTTTCTCCCCCGCATTGTCTGCAGCAAACAAAAACGTGCTGCACCGCGTTACCAAGACAGCCGCCAAAATCATCAGCTTACCTACCAACAGCCTCCTACGACTGACTGAGAGAGCGCCGGCTAGGAAAGCACGTGCAATCATGAGTGACCCAACCCACCCACTTCACTTGCATGTTGAACTCCTTCCCTCCAAAAGACGCTATATCTGCCCGAAATGTAACAGGAACAAATTCAAACTCTCTTTCATTCTGCAGGCAATACAACAAGTCTAAACTGTAACCCCTCCCCCCACCCCCAGGATTGCACGTGACTTTCCACATGACTTTCCAGCTGAGCAGACTCACACCTAATGACCTACAGTTCCCTTTGGGGGCAAAACACGGTAGTTCCAACATAGTTATGTTGGACTTGTCGTGTTTTGCCTTCAGAGGGCTGTACTGCCCAAAACTAAGTTTGTGATTCTGTACGTGTGTCTGGGCGTGCGTACGATATTGTTAAAACATACTATTTTATATTTTTGTTTAGTTGGGGATTTAGCATTGTTGTTTGTTTGATGTGTAAACTAAATTGAGGTCATATTGGCAATTTATTAATAGCTTAATGTTTCATTTTTCGTGTGATTCTGTAATTGTCCACATTCTTGTTAACATTTTGAGATATTACGTTTCTGAGATATTATGTTTCTAACCTTGACCTACGCTCAGCAGGCAAAGACAAATATCCTTTAATGGACAATACATTTCTTGAATCTTGATTGTCACTGTCACCATTTCAAAGTCCGTCATCTATTACACTAATAATGTCTATTGAGGCAGCATGATTATCTACAAAACTGCATGCAAATCTGCTAAAACTTTGTTTTCCATTGCGGGGCTTACAATGGCACTGTTTCAAAATCAGTCATGCGTTTGTAATAAATTCTCCAGAGACGGACATGTGCAAAGGCAAAGCTGTAGCCAGTACAGTCGAGGTATATATACAGAAAATACTCACCCGTCCATCTTGATCTGCCAGTACCCCTGCTGGGTGACGTCCAGGTAGGTGAAATTGCCCGGATCGCTTCCACCCAGGATCAGCTCTCCACCCTCCTAGCAGCACGCAAAGGCCAAGGTCAAATCAAAATGCCAGTGGTAAAAAGCCAGTAACCATACGTGGGACTTGTTACTTCACCCGCACGGTGCCAGCTGATGCAGACTGTGTTTCTGTAATCGTTAATTCAAGACCAATAAGCCAAAGCCGTCGCAGGAACATGGATTGAAAGTGCTGTCAGCAAGAGGCACAGATCCTCATCAACCCCTGCAACTGTGTGGGTTCATGAGGATCTATACCTCTTGCAGTTGGGTGGTGTTCACATTTTCTCAGCACTGAGCAGATTTACCCCTTTGTGCATGCAGCCACAAGTACTATTTACAGTACCCTTCACACACTATTTACAGTACCCTCCCCCCACACTATTTACAGTACCCCCCCCCCCACACACACACACACACACACACTATTTACAGTACCCTTCACACACTATTTACAGTACTTTCCCCCCACACTATTTACAGTAACCCCCCCCACACACACACACTATTTACAGTACCCCCCCACACACACTATTTACAGTACCCCCCCATACACACACACTATTTACAGTACCCCCCCATACACACACACACTATTTACAGTACCCCCCCCCACACACACACACACACACACTATTTACAGTACCCCCCCCACACACACACACTATTTACAGTACCCCACACACACACACACTATTTACAGTACCCCCCACACACTATTTACAGTACCCCCCCCCCACACACACACTATTTACAGTACCCCCCCCACACACACACACACACGCACACTATTTACAGTAACCCCCCCCCCCACACACACACACACACACACACTATTTACAGTATCCCCCCCACACACACTATTTACTGTGCCCCCCTCCCCCCCCCCCCACACACACACACACAATTTACAGTTACCCCCCCCCCCCCACACACACACACACACACAACAACACAAGCATACTATGTACAGTACCCCCCCAACACACACTATATACAGTACCAATGGCTGCATGCACATCTAGGTTAAAGGATCGATTCCCAACGATGAACCTTTGGCTACAGCTGCAGTGCAGGCAGCGATAAGCTTCGCTGTGCGTCTAGGATTCAAATGACGCGCCAGCACTGCACGTGCATTGATAGACACCAGTCGACAAATTAACCAATGGATCACATCCTGAGGCTGAATTTTTGTTATTTGCTTATCGTCCGATGGAGGTCACATTAAAGATCGGGAGATAGATCAACCATGAAAGTTCAAGGGTGGTGCCAGAATAGCTTGGCACCAAGTTATTCTGACACCACCCTTGAACTACCATAGTCAAATTTACATCAAGCAGTAGTGTATCAGGACCAAAAGGGTTAAGAGGTGAAATCTGCTCTCACCAATAAATGCAATTCACCCACACTCTTCAACTTCTGTTTGAACATTTTTTTCCCTACAGCATTTTCAGCATACACTGCGATGAACACGAGCGCCATCAATCAAAATCATCATTGTCATAGAAAGGAAGGGCGGGCTGCTGTGATACGACTGCGGTAAATTCACAATCACGAATGTTTAACTCATTCAGCCCCGACACACCACAGCAAGACATAAATCGAGCATGATAGTTCAAGGGTGGTGCCAGAATAACTTGGCGCCCATGGGTGCCAAGCTATTAAAATAATAATAATAATAATAATAATAATAATAATAATAATAGTATTTATACAGCGCATTTCTCATATTTATCTCCAAGTGTCATATGGCTGTATATGCGTGGTAATGTGGTTTATTAGAGTGCGCTGTGCAGCCCAGTATCTCCGTCTTCAGCACTCGGGGTTTCTGTCTGGGTTACCTCACCCTTAGCTCCTGGTCAAAAGGCCTTTCGTGGGGGCACAGGATGGTTTGGCTTTGGAGTGTCCTTCTCCTAGATGGGTTGCCGACCAAGGCTTATGAGTCCCATCTACTCAGGTTTTTCCTCGGAGTTTTCCTTCTCGAAGGAGATCTGCCAACCAAGGCTATTGAGCATCCCTGCCCGGATTTGTATAGGGTTTACTCCCCTAGCCTTTGCCTCTCCCAAGGCACCCACAAGGCAGTGGGGCTATTTACCCATAGCTGGGGATCTGGTTCATGGGCATCAGGGCTTGTCCACATATCGATGGGCCTGCGTGCCGCATGTCTGGGGGCCAGACCTCCTCTGAGTCCTCTGTAGTTCAGCCCGAGTCCGTAAGGTGCTCGGTTACCGTGAGTCGCCACGAGGAGACACTACATGAGGCTTGTTATTGGAGAGGCTGTGTACTGGCAGAGAGAGACTGACATACTCTGCTCCCATTTTCGCAAAACTGCTAGCCAGCGGTGGAAGCTGAAAGCGAGAGCGACAAGCACAGACGTTACACTACCACACTAGACGCATCACAACAACCATTTGACCCACTCTCATATTTATAATTTAACTCAATGCGTAGGACATAGCCGCAAACTGAACCCAACAAGCACGCTCACGTGAAACACGCGCATTCCCTCACACACTGTACATAAACGCAAAACATTCACGTGGTGCTAAGGGCAAGCTCAAGCAAGCTATTGAAAGTTTTAAAAATTTAATCGTATTTTATATTTTTGAAATTTGATTAAGTGGACTGATATTAATACCAAATTCTGGCACCACCCATTGAACTATCATGCATCCATCTGTTCCTAGAACTGTAATACAGTCCTCCAGAAGGCAACTTCAACATTTGGGGATTTCGGTCCTGGGGCAGAATGTGTTAACAAGGCCCACAATCTGATGCAGTGTTTTAGTAATACTAATGGCTACACCTGTGCCTCACCTGTTGAGGTAGAAAGAGAAGACAGGCTGCGACACGAGGCCCTGTGACACGGCGTTGTAGAAGGGAGGGACCACAGCGTCCCTGGAGATCGTCTTGTAGGGCCATGCCCAGAATACCGTCGTATTTTGTGGCGATGAACGCGATACCTCGCTGCTGGATTGCCTCAGCAAATGTCTGGTCTTTGATCTGCAGGGTCCCAATCTGACAAGAAAGAAAATTAACACATTTAACCCCCAAGGCCGCAGTCACAAACATCAGACGTGTCACCTGACGAATATGTCAAAGTTGCACGAGGTGAATTGACCATAACAATAGTTTGAGTAAATGTTTGCTAAATGTTGCATGCTTGCATTTCAGGAGATAACGAACAGGTCAACATGCAATACAGGCAGTATAAAGCCTCATCGCTTATCCAATAAAAATAGTTTCATATAGATCTCTCTTTCTCTCACACACAAGAGCATGATTGCTGAAGGGTGGTGCACGGTCAGCCGGACACCACCACACGAGTCAGCGCAACCTTGAACTACAGTGGTTGATCTATTCACTGAAATTTGTACAATCAGATGAAACTGTAATGCAGCTGAACAAAAGCTCATTTTATAAGTTATAAGACAGCTCAGGCTAGTCACCTCCCTTGATGTGCTACTTTCTTGTTCTAATTTCTGTTTCTGTTCATTACTAATAGTAACAGCCCAGTGACCCGGCACATGGCAGACGTACCAATATGCCTAGCAGTACAATGTCGCACCAGATTAATCCGGTATACCACTAATTTCGTGCAACTGTAACTACTGCACACTGACATTCTTTACTTACTGTAAGGACATCTGTACTAAGGAAGCCAGAAAGACTGCCCGTTCCATATCGGATCTCAAAGTCCGTGCCGTTGGCTTTGTACGTGTTGGACTTGGTACTGTCATACTTGTGCAACACTGAAAAACACAACCAGGATAAATTATCTCTCGTGCACAACTCGTGACCTCCCGATCTGTGTTACAAATCACAGAAATCACTCTGCAGTTCAGCTGACAAGGGTTAAATTGTAACCAATTCAGGAGACGAATAAATCATGATAGTCCAAGGGTGTTGCCAGAAGAGCTTGGCGCCTGTAGGCGCCAAGCTTTTCTGGCACCACCCTTGAACTGCCAGATGATTGTCCTGCTGAAAGAAACCAGTACAGTCACCAGGCTCCCAGACAGCTCCAGACTGTGCTTCATAGAATCAGTTCATAGAATCAGTTGATCAAGCACCCTGGGAGACGACTAGATCAGTGTTACATACTCAAGTTACCGCACCCTGCCAGACGACTAGGTCAGTGTTACATACAGCACCCTGCCAGACGACAAGGTCAGTGTTACATACAGCACCCTGCCAGACGACTAGGTCAGTGTTACATACAGCACCCTGCCAGACGACTAGGTCAGTGTTACATACAGCACCCTGCCAGACTAGGTCAGTGTTACATACAGCACCCTGCCAGACGACTAGGTCAGTGTTACATACAGCACCCTGCCAGACTAGGTCAGTGTTACATACAGCACCCTGCCAGACGACTAGGTCAGTGTTACATACAACACCCTGCCAGACGACTAGGTCAGTGTTATATACAGCACCCTGCCAGACTAGGTCAGTGTTACATACAGCACCCTGCCAGACGACTAGGTCAGTGTTACATACAGCACCCTGCAGACGACTAGATCAGTGTTACATACAGCACCCTGCCAGACGACTAGATCAGTGTTACATACAGCACCCTGCCAGACGACTAAATCAGTGTTACATACAGCACCCTGCCAGACGACTAGATCAGTGTTACATACTTACAGCACCCTGCCAGACGACTAGATCAGTGTTACATACTTACAGCAGCCTGCCAGACGACTAGGTCAGTGTTACATACTTACAGCACCTTGCGAGACGACTAGATCAGTGTTACATACTTTCAGCACCCTGCGAGACAGAGAGATGAAAATAAGAGAGCACAAGCCCACCCATTTAATAATCAATAGATTTATTCTAATTAACACAGTATTCAGACAAACGAACTCCAGCAAATACCCCCCAATGCTTTGTTTTTCTAACCATATTAGTTCCATTCCTGAAATAATTAAAAGCTACGTTTTTTGATCAGCTGTCAACCCGTGATTATTAAGACAGATCCCCCACCCCCACCTAAATAATTAATGCTGTCATTGACCTTTTTAAACAAAGACTAATTAATCTATCAACAGTGACAGTCTTACCTTTTTCAATGCATTCTCTCACTGCGCACACACAACACAACTGTTACCTACACATAACGGTACATGTGGCATACGCGGTACATGCGGCATACGCGGCACACGCGGCATACGCGAAATACGTAGCATACACAACTTTTATTTTAGGTTCCTGAGTATTAATTATCATCGGCTTTACAAAGCATCTCATTCTATTTTGGCGCATAGGCGGTGCGACCCGGACGTGAGAGAATTTGACCTCAGCCTGACAAATATGCACAGGCAAACAAGCCATGCTAATTTCTAGTCTCATTAACTTTATGCACAAATACAACGGTATTCACAAATTTCACAAACCGTAAGTGCCTCGCAGTGAAGCGCTCAAGTGCACTCAAATATACACCACCTGTGAATGGTGAACTCCACATATGTAAATTACTTTTTAATAGGGGTAGGTCAACTTGTGATGCATTTTAAATTGAAAGACAAATCCCATTACTCTACCCTCCAGTGAGAGACCTGATTTAAAGTTAGTATACACCCACTCTGTTTTCAGAGTGTTCAAAATGATTTTATGTTTGCAACCACAAGAACACATGAAAAACACCCCCCTGGCAATAGGCTCGTCCATCAGGCTATTCAAACGGTCTGGCCCATTCAAAAGGGGTGCTTTAAATATCCCTTTCCTGTCCACATAGGTATGAACAGATTTTGCACTATAGACCTTTCTTTCCAGGGTGCTATGTGCACACACCCCTATTGTGTGATAAAAAAAATATCCTATTACACTACCGGGCAATCTCTGTGCCTCTCTGTGCAAAGCTAGGCATAGCTGTCTCAATGACACGTTCGGCTCCACCGGTTAGGAGCCTAAACCCAACAACATATGATACCTCATTCAGGTACACAAGTCAGCTATTGAAATACTGTTAGTCTCAGGCTTAGTCAGGAACCACCCAAAATCTTACTTTCTTCATCTGAGTACGTAAATAAAACAGTTTCTTTTTGCAAAAGGCTTAGATTCTCAAGATTTTTTCCAGAGTCAGATCCACAAGAGCCCTTATTTCATAAGATTTCATACATTTAATTGACTAGCTTTAAATGAATAAAATATCCTATCTGTGTTTGGGTTCTGCTTTGGTCGGGAGGTCTAATCGATGGTAAAGTGATGAAGGATAGTATGCGCAAACTATTCTGTCTTCACTTGTGCTGCCGTTCATTTCTCAGCCTTGGCGTCCAGTTGTCAGGCCACCGCCCACGAGGGTTCTCACAGGAAAGATGAACGCATGACCCATCAGGCTTATAGCCCCCATAGGGGGTGAATGCGTGAATAACCTGGCTTACATCGTATCCTGTGAGAGCAGGTGGGGAAGGTCAAAGCAGCCCTTTTATCATTTTTTTCTTCTATTTTTATTATACCAAATTTCAATAAAAAAAATTCTTTCTTTCTATTTTTTTATTATGCTAAATTTAATTACAGCCTGGTCAGGCTAGCCCTCCTTCAACTCTGTTTTCAGACATCTATTAAGACATGCAAAAATCTACACATTACAGCTAGTGGTAGGTCTTTCAATGACTGAGTGGGGTAAACTTAAAAACTTACTACTCTTATAGCTGAGTGGGAGGTAAACTTAGGAAGTTACTGTTCATGTAACTTTCTAGAATAACATGATTTTACTTGATAACAAATTTCAAAGTTATCTACAACTTACAAGTAACTTTGAAGTTGGTTGCCATAAGTTTTTACAAGTAACTTTAAAATTAGTTGTCGCAAGTTCTTATAAGTAACTTAAAATAAGAACTTATAAGTGTCTTAACATAAGTTCTTATAAGTTCTTGACCCAAGTCATTAAGATACTCGGACAAATTTCCCAAGTTACAAGGACAACAAAAAAACTTTTTTTCCTCAGTAATACTCTGGCGGTGGAGCTGATGGTGTCAAATGGGCAGACGTGAAAGGCATGACATCTCTTTGTGAAGAATATGACAAAATTAACGATTACCAAAAACTAATATTAACTTGCTTAGAAGTCCTTAAACTCTTTCCATTATTTCTTTTATGCCTATTTTCTTCATTTCCTCTAAAAAAAAGTAGCTTTCAGTTCTTCAACATTCATGGGTTGACTACGCATCTTATTCTGAATTTCAGACTTCTGTTGTTTGTAATTGGCCAAATCATCCTGCACTCTTTTAAATTCATGATCATCAATTTTATTATCATCTAAAGCCTTACTGATAATAGGTTTCATACTGCTCAGCTTAGCTCCAGCGAGCGTACTCAATGCTTCATGTTTCTGCAACTTTGTATGAAATCTTTTGTTAAGGGCTTCCATACCAAAACAAGCCAGGCTTGTGGCAGCGCCAACTCCTTCAATAGCAATTCCTATGATACTTCCCACTCCCGTTGCAAACAGAGCTAAATCAGTGACAGATAATACAGCTGAAACCACACCCATAGTCATTGATGTGTTGTGTACAGAATTGAAAACTGTTTTATATCGTCTTTTGCACCTGGAGTATTTTGCTTGTTCTCCTTCCAAATACTTCAATGCTCCTGTAATATTCATTAATCGGAATGAGTCTACCTGTAATGTTTCATCACACACAATCGGCTTAAGCAGCTCAAGTGGTATTTGCGTATACAGTGGTGGCATTTTTTTATGGCAAATATTTTTTTAAAAAAATGTAATCATTGAATTCATTTTGCAACTCTTCAAAGGTATACAATTTGCTAGCGTAATAAAAGGAAACAAGATCTATGTATTCCAGTCTTATAAAACTTAGAAAAACTAGAGTTGTTTTATCGATCACTACCTTAGCAGTGGGGATACTACTCAAAACTTCAAAATCTGTGCTTTTTCTAATAGCAATAATGACCTTTGTTGACTCTGCTACTGTACTATCCCACGTAACTTTGATTCCCTGTGCGATATCTGCTTCTTTAGCAGCATCCACAGATCTCATGATATTTTCAAAAACTATTGTCGCTTCTCTAGCTATGGTAAAGTTTGCTGATACGAACACAATAGTAGTATCTGACCTACCCTTTCTATTTGTAAGAAGATATCTTCGTTTTCCATACTCTTGCAGTTTTAGTTTTTCTCTGCTAAAGGTTTCTACGAAATAGCTCGGTACAAGACTTACAAACATTGGCTCAGAGTTAACAACTTTTCTAAATACTAAGGCTCCTTCATCAGTATAATATACATAAGGACTAATAAATACAAACTTTACATCCCAGTCAATTGGTGTAGGCAAAAGCGGAGCAGGAGCAGGAATAACTACCCACTTATTACCCACATGTTTTAAGTTGTAGAGCACATTATTTACAGGAGTAGGTACAGTAACATCATGAAGCTGACTAAGTTTAGGATACCTTTTTTCTGCATCATCTTTTACATCATCAATTACATTTTGTTTGTACAATCCAACAGAAACAAGTTCAAAGCCATACACCTCTCCTACCTCACCTTCTTTATCAAAATCTTGCATGTCAGCCAAATCTTTTAACTCTATTGACGGACACGCAACTGAAATAATTCTAGACTTTGGACCAAGACCGCTCATTTTTATAAACAAAAATAAAATTTATTTAACTTCCAACACAACACTAAAATCACGCATTAGAACTGGTTTACCATCCTGATTAGTTACAGAAAAACACAGTGATTCAAAGAAACTGGAACCTAATTTCTTAAACTGTAAATTAGGAAATCTAGCAACCACACTTTCACAATATGGAGCAGTTCCAGTCGGCAAGCATCTTAACAAAGTTGAAGGCTTTCCATTGTGTACATTTTCAGACATGTTCAGTTCATTTAAATAAACATTTAGCACTGTGTGTACTGACAAATGAACAGGGTATTTTCCAGTTATTTTATCTCCAACTGTCATAGGTAACCAAACCTCAATATTATGACTTCCAAAACCCAATGCCCAATTCTCATCACTAGCAGTTATATGTTTACCTATTAAACCAAGCAAATATGCAAGTTCACGAGAAATTATAGGCTGACTACCTACAGGAAAATCTAATGTAACACGTAAGTTAGCCGGATTTAAAGTTGCTTTAATTTTTAATTTACTTTGAAACCATTCAGCTATAGTACAAAAGTCATAATACCCAGATGGTATAAAGTGTGTCTTATTGCCCATGCCACTATTACCAGCGACGCTATAACTTACATGAAAACTTGTATCATCCGTTACATTAAACCACTTTACTGTGTAGAACATTTCATGGATAGCTACAGCCTGGTTACCACCATGATTATCAATTCCATTAGTTAACCACACTGGTTTGCTTGTATCAAGATTTGTTAAGATAATAAACATTTTATTATCACATAAAAAAGCATAATGGAATTTAAATCACCAATAATTACCACTGTAAATGCATTTCAATTTAATGTGGATGCAAAGTACAATGTCATGCCTACCTATGACCAGAAAATAATTCAGCTAAATCAGCTCGATATAGCTTTGTCCGAAGGTGATTTATTTCAAGTGAAAGTGCCAAATCCCTATGACCATTACCTAAACCCACCAATTACAGATGATGCAACTGCAAGAAAGTGGTCCTCAAGCCCACTACAGATGTTTCAAAACCAGCTTAACTTTGCTATACTATGCTCAACTACAGGCTGTGGCGTTTCATTTACAGATAATTTGAATCACTCAAACAAACTGTTTAGGTCTGTATATCATTTCCACATGTATTACCAGCTTAGAAGAATACTGTCAGAACTGCATACCCATTGCCCACTGAATCCAGTTTTAATCAGTTTAATAACCCAATGGATTTGAAAGCATTTGAACGCATATGTAATGAATTTAACATCAGTACAAAGTATGATTTTACTCAAAAACTTGATGATAGCAACGGCAGGGGTACATTGTATTATGCTATGAATCACAGGCAATACCCCCAAGATTACTACCCCGGTTACACTTCATTTTCACAAAAATCTGAAATCTGGTTAGGCTCAATAGAACAGAAACAGTCTAATGCCACGACCACATTTGTCTTAGACAGGAATGATGGGTTTACACAAGCAGGAGTCGATTGCATCAATGAGTCTATCAGAACGTATGTGTGGTGTATACTAGGAGCACAAGCTCAAACAAAATCAAACATCTTAAACGGGAGTGGAAAATTTGAACCACAAAAACAGTTTCTTGCAAACCTAGAAGACTTGGTAAACTCAGTAGTAGATCTCCCATCAAGCATACAATGCTATCAAGACCTTCTCAGATATGCCAGATCAAAAGCTGACTTTGTAGTTGGCATCAGGTTATACATGTTACCATCTGACCTTCAACTCCAAATGGGGACAATAACAAATTACAATAATGAAATAATTGTTGCAGGGCATGATCAGAAATTAGGACTCAATTAATCTGTAAACTTGAGCCCAACAACCACACACCTACAGCCGTTAAAACCATTAATAACGCCAGTAACGTTAGTAGCATTATCATCACCTGTACAGGCAGTAACGCCAGTAATGTCAGTAACAACCCCAGCCCCGGCACAGATGCCTGCACCAGCACCAGCACCAGTACAACCAGTAACCCCAGTAAACACACATGAGTCAGAGAGAACTGCATTGGTAATAGGCCTTACTGGATTAGGGATACTACTTCTTTACCTGTTTCATTAAATATCCTACAATTAATCCTCCTACTGTCACCAAAAAGACCCACACATGCTCCGCCATAAACCCTATTACCTTTCCTGCTGTACTGATCAGCCAACTAACAACACTACCTATTATGCCTGGCAAAGCATCCATTGCTTTTACTGCCAATTTTTGAAGCAAGTCTGATATATGAGACAACTGTTTCTTTACCCACGCCTGTAAATCTTTTGGGTCTGATGGAACCGGAGGAGCTGGAGGTGCTGTGGAGCTGGTCCGCTTGGGCCACCTGTTACAGCTAATACAACAGTACTGATAATAAATCCAAGAGCAGTGTTGTTAATCTTTCAGCCAAAGTTGTGTCTTCATGAAGTATTTTTTTAATAGTTTCTCTAATCCTGTTGACCTGTGCTTTCAGTTTTTCTTTTCCATTTTCAATCACTTCTAGCCGTGCGGATCTTTCTATCTGCAAATCATTTAATCTGTGTTGTATTCTTCTTTTATTTCAATGTCATCATTCTCATCATCAGCTTTACCTAATTTTTCCTTTTCTCTTTCTATGTGTTTATCAAGCTCACCTAGTTTGGCTACATTAATCACAAGCTCACCTCTTATTGACTGCAGTGTTTTATCCAACCCTGCTAACTCCCGCATTGTCAATGGAGAGTCACCCATTGTTTTCATAGCTTCATTTATTTGATCTTCTGTAAATGAAGTTTCATGTATTACCTTGTTTGCTATTTCTGGCAGGCTTGTTACTTCTGCCATTTCACTTTTTGCTCTGTTGGCAACCTTGTTTGCACATCATGGAGGGCACTAGCAATTTGTGGTGTCAATTTTTTATCTCCAATACCAAGTTGATGCAAGGTGCCAACACCACCTTCCCTTTGATTGTACTTAAAGCTTTAAACTTAGCAGGGTCTCTTTTGTTAGTCAATTGTACTTTTTCTTTGTCAACAGTATTTAAATATAAATGGCCCTTGCCATCAAGTTCAAACTGATTAGGATCTATGTTGTCTGGGCGGTCACCAACATGATCATAAAACGAGTTCACATTGCTTTCTAAAAGTTCGTGGTGTAAACTGTAAGTATTCCTTGTACCAGTCATATCTGTTGCACTAGTATCATAGTTATGCATGTCATCCATTTCAAAATCTTCACGATCAAATCCTCCCATGGCCGTTGTTTTTATTAATTTTTTTTTTTCATAATAAAATGACATCGGCCTATGGATCAAAGTTAGACCCATACAGAAAACTGCATGAACCTCTTGGTGTTAAGGGCATTAGGCTATCAACTGTCATCACTAACAATCCTAGCTCCATAGATCAAAACCAAACTCTTACTGTCAAATTTCCTAACCTAGGCCCCAGTGACGTTATTGTTCCTGGTACTGCATGCCTTGCTTTTAATATTGAACTTTTATCAGACACAGATGACGAAAGAACACTAGTTGACAAACTTGGCAGAGCAATTATTAAAACTATTAAATTTAAACTTGAAGGACAGGAAGTGTTTAGTCTTGACGATGCTGATGTATTCTACTGTTACAAAGATCTGTGGCTCACTCGAGAAGAAAGAGAAGACCGTATTTATCAAGGCATACAGTCTGGTTGTTACGTGGTGGAGTTGTAGTCGAAGTATGATAAACACACCAGACACACACACACACGTAGAGTTCTTTAAAATAAACCTCATTCAGCTGCAATCCGTCACACGTGGCTTAAGAATGTAGACAATACTGGAGTAACAGTTCCAACAATATTTAATTCAGTGATGCGATATCCACACAGTAATGCACTTTCAAATGCACAAACTACTGATACAAAGTCTCTTCTGTGATGTCCACACTGCGACACAAAGTTTCTCATAAACAGTGTCTCTCGCAATAAACTACGTGTCTCTACAACTGACGAAGCAAGACAATGTATGAACGGGCTTTCCCAGCGCCCTCCTTATATATACTATGAAAATCTAGAATCTTCTACGGAAATCATACAACGCAACCAATCAAAACGAAACACGCAGCCGAAGCTCATTAACATAAACTTTCCAAAAAAACTATAACAGGTTACAAAAACTCGGCTGCTCACTTCAGCTCTAAATTCTAGCGTATAATTAAGACACATAAAAGTATGGTATCCCTATCACCACGTTCCATGATAGCTCAAAAAGGTACGAGAACATTCCCAAGACAAAATAAAGGCTGCTCAATTCACGCGCACAGGAAAACAAAAAGTAGCGAAAAATGTTGCGATGCCAACTACCCGACGTGACACTTACGATGTCACAAGACAGTGCGACCTCTCCAGAACGCACCTGACTAAACACAACAAAACAAAATTGGCTCTACTCACAAACAAAAGAAAATCTTACTAAAAAGGCACGTGAAACGTAACAGTGATAGCTCAAATAAACATCGGATCGTTACCTACGATTAACACACGCACGCTCTCACAGGATAACACAACCACAATCGTAACATTAACCCCCTCTTAAGAATGAAATTTCACAAAAATTTCTTCTCAAATTTAAAAAATACGGTTGTGGCTGTGTAAACCTACACAAAACCCTAAACAAATATAATTTCACATCAAAAATCGAATTAAAATAAACGTCTCACAGTTCCTGTAGACAATCCTGAGCATCGAAATGTTTCATACAAAAGTTCTGGACACAAAAATGTTCATTTAAACTGCTCTGCTCAGGTAATCTGCTCCAAAATTCTGCGAACCCTTGATAGACTGTAGTTTAATGTCAAAATTCTGCGAGAACATCGCCCATCTCATAATACGAGAATTTGTAAACTTTGCAGAGTTTAGATAGTTCAAGGGCTGATGATCTGTTTGGAGAACAAATGGCACTCCCAGAAGGTACAGTTCGAATCGCCTTACTCCCCAGATGATGGCTAGGCACTCCTTCTCGATGGTCGAGTAGTTTCTCTCAGCTCTGGTCAACTTTTTGCTGGCATAGCTCACTGGGTGGAGTTTTCCGTTATCTTCTTGCATCAAGACTGCACCTACTCCTTCGTTGGAGGCGTCTGTTCTCAGGAAGAACGTTTTCAACGGGTCAGTAAGGTGTAGAACAGGCTTCTCCGTTAGGATGTCTCGAACCGCCTGGAATGCTCGCTCTTGGGCCTCCTCCCACTTCACTATGTTAGGTTGTCCTTTCCTCAGCAAATCAGTCAAGGGTGCTGTGACTGCCGCAAAGTTTGGTATGAACTCCCGGTAGTAGTTCGCCAAGCCCATAAATGAGCGGACTTGCGTCTTGGTCGTAGGTCGCGGGGCATCCCTGATCTTCTGCACGTTGGCGTCGTGTAGCCCCTTTAAACCTTCGCTCAATTTATGTCCAATGAAGTCTATGTTGTCAGCCCCAAGAATACACTTGCTTGGACGGATGGTGAAATTCGCATCTGACAGTCTTTGGAACAGTTCTCGGAGGGCTTTGAGGTGGTCCCCCCAAGTTTTGTATGGATCAAAATGTCATCCCAGTAAAAGACCACATTTTGCATATCTTCTAGGATCCTTTTCAGTTCTCTCTTCAATGTGGCACCACTGTTCACCATACCAAAAGGCATTTTCAGGAACTCCCAATGACCATCGGGTGTGACGAACGCTGTCTTGGGGATATCTTCTTCTGCAACCTTGATTTGCCAATACCCTTTGCTTAGGTCAGTTTTGGAGAAAAATCGGTCTCCACTGACCTTCTGGAACAGTTCTTCTGCTGTGGGCATAGGCTCTGGATCAAAGATTGTTAGTTTATTGAGTCTGCGATAGTCCACACACGCTCGGTTGGATCCATCGGGTTTCTTCACGATGACAACTGGGGACGCATACGGTGACTTGGACTCTCTGATGACATTCAGACTCAGCATTTCCTTGATATCCTTTTTCAATTCTTCCCTCGTGTTATAAGGAAGACGATAAGGTTTGCTGTGAACTGGCTCGTTTGACGTCAGGTTTACCTCGTGCAGGATGGTGTCTGTTGTCCCTGGGTCAGGTGTAAACCGATGCTCGAACTCTTGAGTCAGGACGCACAGTTCTTCACGTTGAGTCTGGGTCAGATTCTGACCGAACTGGCTATCTTCTACATCCTCTTTGTGTCGGAGTTCATTAAGGTCAAACGGGTTCTCGTCGTCTAGTCTTTCGTCATCAGCAAGACGCACCGATTCCGCCAATTTTGGTTTGTCTTGACCTCTATGTAGCTCCACCAGCCTGTCCCTATTCACGACAGCTGCTTCCGTGTTGTCCGCCACTTTTAGAGGGATGGTCTGGTGACTCTTCCTTGCTTGACTTCTCATGGTAACAGAACATATTTCAGGTCTCCACTCTGGATCTGGATCGTCTGCGTTTCTGGCACCATCAATGTTTCCGATGATGAGGTCGTAGACTGGTGTCTTCACGCACAACGCCTTCACCTCTCCTGTCAAGTATGAGGTGTCGACACTGACTTTGGCAAGGGGGATAATCCTTACAGTTCCGTCAGCCAAAATGAGGGTGGTCCACTCCTGTAGCTTCTGGTCTTCAGCTACTAGGTCCTCTCTCACAATGATGCAGCTACAATCAGTGTCTCTCAACACTCTCACTGGTGTGTCGCCGACGAATCCTGACACCACCGGCATGTTCGGCACTTCATTCTCAGGCAGCGCGATGTTAGAGACTGGTAAAAATGTAGTCCCATCTCCTACTGGGATGCGTCCATTCTTTCTGAAAGATTCGATCAGCTCTGGTGTCACTCGCGTTTCTCTAGACTCAAAGTCATTGGATGACGTCACATCATTGGCTAATACAGCGGCAGCTCTGTGTTGAGACGTGGTACTGCTTCTGCCTGCTATCCCACGATCTTGGTTGGATCTTCGGATGTTGTCGCCTCGGGGAACATCTTTAGAAGGACACCGTATCGCTTTGTGACCTTTCTTTCTACAGAGAAAACATGTCAGGTTCTCCACCGGCTTGTATCTCGGGGTGTCTCTGACATTGTGGATTTCCTCTGCTGGTGCAGACACACGCTGTGGCTTACTGGACCCGAACTTCATGTTGTGAGAGTCAAGGTATCTTTGAGCAAAGTCGGCCAGGGCCTTTAGTGACTGGTCTTTTTGCTCTCTGAGGTGGGCGGCCAGGTCCTTAGAACATGCGCTGAAAACTTGTTCTTTGATGATGAGGTCGCACAGGTCTTGGTACTCTCTGTTTAGGCCAGCCAGCTCTATTCATTTCTCCAGGTAGATTCTGATTCTTCCAATGAATAGGCCGGCTGTTTCTCCTTCTTCAGGCTTGCAGTTCTGAAATCGTCGCCTGTAACCTTCTTCAGTAAAGTCATACTGTCTCAGCTGGGCGACTTTCAACTGTGTATAATCTTCGGCTTCTTCTCTTGGCAAACGGGTGTAAAATTCAAGCGCTTTTCCAGTTAGAAGTGCGCTCAGTTTAATAGCCCAAGTCTCTTGTTTCCAATTGTTGCTATTTGCGAAGCGCTCGAATCGCTCCAGATAAGCGTCCATCTTATCTGAATTTTCAATGAAAGGTGGAAGTTTTGGCGCACGGGCTGTTTGTTCTCTGCTCGCTAATGCTGTTGCTTCATTAGTTCTCTGACTCTGTGCCTCTATCTCCATCTGCTTCAGATGAATTTCGTGTTGTCGCTGCCTCTCTGCCTCTTTTCGTTATTTTTCTGCTTCTTCTGCTTGGATTTCAAGTTTCCTGATTTCACGTTCTCTAGCTCTTTCTTCTCTCTCCAATCTCTCCTTTTCTTCTTTCTCTCCTCTCTTTTCTTCTTTCTCCTCTCTCTCTAGTCTCTCCTTTTCTTCTCTCTCTCGTCTCTTTTCTTCTTTCTCCTCTCTCTCCAGTCTCTCCTTCTCTCTCTCTTTTACAAACTCGAGGAGTTGAGCTCCTTCGAGTCCACATTCCTTTCCAATTTTCAGGAATGTCTCCATCTCCGACGTCGCCATCTCTGCTTTTCATTGCTGGCTGTTTTCTCCTGCTACCCTTTCCACTGAACCAACTGAAGAGGTCTCGTCGGGGTCGCCAAAATGTTACGTGGTGGAGTTGTAGTCGAAGTATGATAAACACACCAGACACACACACACGTAGAGTTCTTTAAAATAAACCTCATTCAGCTGCAATCCGTCACACGTGGCTTAAGAATGTAGACAATACTGGAGTAACAGTTCCAACAATATTTTATTCAGCGATGCGATATCCACACAGTAATGCACTTTCAAATGCACAAACTACTGATACAAAGTCTCTTCTGCGATGTCCACACTGCGACACAAAGTTTCTCATACACAGCGTCTCTCGCAATAAACTACGTGTCTCTACAACTGACAAAGCAAGACAATGTACGAACGGGCTTTCCCAGTGCCCTCCTTATATATACTACGAAAATCTAGAATCTTCTACGGAAATCATACAACGCAACCAATCAAAACGAAACACGCAGCCGAAGCTCATTAACATAAACTTTCCAAAAAAACTATAACAGGCTACAAAAACTCGGCTGCTCACTTCAGCTCTAAATTCTAGCGTATAATTAAGACACATAAAAGTATGGTATCCCTATCACCATGTTCCATGATAGCTCAAAAAGGTACGAGAACATTCCCAAAACAAAATAAAGGCTGTTCAATTCACGCGCACAGGAAAACAAAAAGTAGCGAAAAATGTTGCGATGCCAACTACCCGACGTGACACTTACGATGTCACAAGACAGTGCGACCTCTCCAGAACGCACCGGACTAAACACAACAAAACGAAATCGGCTCTACTCACGAACAAAAGAAAATCTTACTAAAAAGGCACGTGAAACGTAACCGTGATAGCTCAAATAAACATCGGATCGTTACCTACGATTAACACACGCACGCTCTCACAGGATAACACAACCACAATCGTAACACTGGTAATGTTGCCAAACTCAGAATCAATACAGCAGATAAATCATCAATAAAGTCAACGATGTTATTGTGGCAGAAACATATGGAAATAGATTTTGCATTCCACTTAAATTTGAAATCCTAACAGCGCATTTACTTTAATACCAAGGAGCACTAAATGACCACCTGAGTTTTGAACTAATCTTTAATGACTACTCCAAAGTTATCAAGTCAACTGGCACAGACGCAACATATAAGATCTCTAATATCTCTTTGGAATATGAAATTGTCACACATGCTCATCTAGCTACTCTCATTCAAAATCAGTACCAGTCAAGACTACCGATTTATTATGACCGTGTGATAAGACACAGTTTGATTCATAAGACAAAAGCTATCCAATGTGGAACATCAACATAAACACGCATGTTAGGTCACTGAAAGGCATTCTTTTGTTGTTCATTGAACCGGCGAGTCCATACCAACGGGATTCAGAAAAATTCTACAAACCAAAGATTACACATTTGTCATGTACTATTGAAGGGCGTCCAAATCAAGTGTATGCATCAGGTATGTTACCTTACCAGCACTATGACGAGATCACAAAGTTTTTTGCGGGTGGAAGGCTTAGAGAAAAACCAGCAAACATAACATGCAAAGATCTACATCTGTATGATGTAAGAATCGTACAATACCTAACGAATAAATGTGCACCTGGGAAGTGGCGCAGTGGTTAAGGCGTCTGCCTCCAATGCCAAAGGTGTGAGGTTCGATACCGGGTTCCGGCGTTGGATTTTTCTCCTCTGGTAAGTGTCACCATCTGGGCAGTGGGCAGATGTTCACATCTGCACGGGACATAGACGACCCCGGCCCCCACGAGTCCCTTGCTGCCTTGCAGGCCTGGCCGCTTGGCTGCAGAAAGGCTAAGGGAGGAAACCCCTGACATCAAAGCCCCCGTGTCTCCGGGGAAGGCTTTTGAGCCAGAGACTAAGACAAGGACAGTCTGATATAAAACCTACGACCCGAGGACCTCGATGCCACCGTCCAAGCGTGCTAGGCCATGGCAAACGAACCAAGGGTTTAAAGGGTGGGGCCAGTACTGCGCACACTGCACTCCACCAAAAGCTCCACCGCGCAGGCTTTAGGAAACGCCCACGGACTATGACACTGAACTTTCCAAGTCCTGTAGCGATGGGCAAGGGGCAAAACGGCAGGTGAAAGATGTCACTTGAAGCCGCAGTCTCAAACCTGCATGCAGGCGGTTCAGGATATTGGTCGCCTGATGTTGACCTGGGGATGACAACGTCACTCGGCACACCCTGAACGACCAAGCAGCCTTCTCTAGGGACAGCACTGCTTGCTCCACACGGAGAGGGGCCTAGAAAAGGTGGCCTAACCAAAGCTCATCCCCTCGGAACCCCAGTTGGCTAGCCGCGGTCAACGGGCATCTTCTCATGCGGTCAGAAAACAAGAAAAAACAATGGATCCACTCTCATCACGACCACGACCGGACTCAACGTAGCATGCTGGAACATCCAAACCATGCTCGACACAGCAGACAGCGGACGCCCTGAACGTCGCTCCGCCCTCATTGCCCATGAATTGCGGAGGTTAAACATCGACATCGCCGCGCTCAGCGAAGTACGCCTTCCAGAGGAAGGCAGCCTCCAAGAACTTGGCGCTGGCTACACCCTCTACTGGTCAGGCAGGCCTGCATCAGAAAGACGGCTCTCAGGCGTGGGCTTCATGGTGAAGACCCCCATTGCGACTAAGTTGGAAAACCTACCAACGGGTCACTCCGACCGCATCATGTCCATGCGCCTCCCACTGAGACACCAGCAATACGTCACCCTTCTCAGTGTGTACTCCCCAACCCTCCTGGCAGAGCCTGCAGAAAAAGACAAGTTCTACTCTGACCTGCGCAGCCTCCTGCAGAGCACCCCTGCAGACGACAAAGTCATCATCCTTGGCGACTTCAACGCCAGAGTGGGCCAAGACTCTGAAGCCTGGAAAGGAGTCCTCGGCAAGCATGGCGTTGGGAACTGCAATGACAATGGTCGCCTACTGTTGGAGCTCTGTGCAGAGCAGCAACTTGTCATCACCAACACTACTTTCCAGCAAAAGGACAGTCGAAAGACCACCTGGATGCATCCTCGCTCCAAGCACTGGCACCTTATCGACTATGTCCTAGTGCGTCAGAGGGACCGCAGTGACGTCCTCCTCACCAGAGTGATGCCCAGCGCAGAGTGCCACACTGACCACCGCCTTGTTCGCTGCAAACTTAGGCTCCGCCTCAAGCTGAAACCCAAGAAAGCCCCCCCCCCCCCCCCCCCCCAAGAAAAAGCTTGATGTTGCCAGCCTTCAGCGTGACGACAAGAAAGCTGCCCTTCAGGCTGATTTACAGCGCATGCTCAAAGACACAGTTGATCCAGCAGACTCCTCCCCTGAAACACTCTAGGAACAACTGAAAACTGCTATTGTAAAATCCTCTGTGGAAGTCTTGGGCTTTGCTAGAAAGAGGAACAAAGACTGGTTTGACGAAAACGACGTAGAGATCCAGGAACTTCTAGCAAAAAAAAGAGCCGCCCACCAGGCCCACCTAGCCCAGCCTTCCTGCCCTGTGAAGAAGTCTGCCTTCTGCCTCATCTGCAGCAGTCTCCAGCTCAAGCTTAGAGAGCTCCAGAACGAGTGGTGGTCCAGACTCGCACAGAGGACCCAGCTCTGCGCTGACAACGGTGACTACAGGGGCTTCTACGAAGCACTGAAAGCAGTGTATGGCCCTAGGCACCTGGTACAAAGTCCCCTGCTAAGCGCTGATGGACAGGCACTCCTCACAGATAATACCTCCATCTTGAACCGCTGGTCGGAATACTTTCAGGACCTCTTCGGTTCAAGAAACAGTCATCCTCCAAATCCCACACCTTCCACTAAAGGTTGAATTGGACGAACCGCCCACGGCCGAAGAGACCCTCACAGCCATCCACCAGATCAAGAGTGGCAAAGCAGCAGGCATTGACGTAATCCCGCCAGAGATATGGAAACATGGAGGCCCAGCACTGCACAACAAGCTCCACGACCTCTTTGTTTGCTGCTGGGAAAAAGGAACACTACCAAAGGATCTCCGTGATGCAGTCATCATCACCCTGTACAAGAACAAAGCAGAGAAGTCTGCCTGCTCTAATTATCGTGGAATTACCCTGCTGTCCATTGCCGGGAAAATTCTCGCAAGGTTGCTCCTGAATCGGCTGGTACCTGCCATCGCTGAAGACCACCTCCCAGAGGGCCAGTGTGGCTTCAGAGCCAACAGGAGTACCACCGTCATGGTCTTTGTGCTGAGACAGCTTCAGGAGAAGTGCCGAGAGCAGAACAAAGGGCTGTACGTAACGTTTGTCGACCTAACAAAAGCGTTTGACACTGTGAGCAGGCAAGGTATGTGGCAGATCCTGGAGCGACTAGGTTGTCCCCCTATGTTCCTCAACATGATCGTCCAGCTCCACGATGATCAGCAAGGCCAGGTCAGACTAAACAGTGACCTCTCAGAACCATTCCCCATTCGCAACGGCGTGAAGCAAGACTGCGTGCTGGCACCGACCCTCTTCACCATCTTCTTCAGCATGATGTTGAAGCAGGCCACAGTGGACCTCGACGATGACGACGCAGTGTACATAAGGTATCGTCTCGATGGCAGCCTGTTCAACCTCAGACAACTGCAGGCCCACACGAAAACCCTAGACCAACTGATTCGTGAGCTGCTCTTTGCTGATGACGCTGCCCTCGTTGCACACACAGAGAGAGCCTTGCAGCGCATTACGTCCTGCTTCGCAGATGCCGCCCAGCTCTTTGGACTTGAGGTCAGTCTGAAAAAGACAGAGGTCCTTCATCAGCCGGCACCCAAGGAAGAGCATCGCCCTCCCCACATCACCATCAGCGAGTCCGAACTGAAGTCTGTACACCAGTTTACCTACCTTGGCTGCATCATCACGTCAGACGCCAAGCTGGACAAGGAGCTGGACAACAGGCTGGCAAAAGCGAACAGTGCTTTTGGGCGACTATTCAAGCAGGTGTGGCACAATCAACAGCTGAAAAAAGGCACCAAGATCAGCGTGTACAGAGCTGTCGTCCTCACCACCCTGCTGTACGGTTCCGAGTCCTGGGCCCTCTACCGCAGCCAACTATGACTCCTCGAATGCTTTCACCAGCGCTGCCTGCGTACCATCCTGGGCATTCACTGGAGTGACTATGTCACCAACGTCGAGGTCCTTGAACAGGCGGAAACTTTGAGCATCGAGGCTTTACTGCTGCGGAGACAGCTTCACTGGGCGGGGCATGTCTCCAGGATGGAGGATCATCGCCTACCCAAGACCACTCTGTTCGGCAAGCTCGCCACTGGACACCGAGACAGAGGGGCACCAAAGAAGAGATACAAAGACGGTCTCAAGAAGTCACTTAGTGCCTGCCAAATCGACCACCGCCAGTGGTCTTCGCTTGCTGCGGACCGTGACACCTGGCACTCCACCATTCACAAGGCAGCCGTCTCCTTTGAGGACTCTTGCAGAGCTAACCTTAAGGACAAGTGGCTCAGAAGAAAAAACAGAGTTGTCGTAACTCAGAACCCTGACCAGACCTTCCCCTGCAGCCACTGCGGTCGAACCTGCCTGTCCCGGATTGGCCTCCGCAGCCACGAAAATGCCTGCAGATGACGTGGGCAAGCCCTATAGAATCTTCGTTCGTGAAGTCAAGCCAAGAAATGTGCACCTTGGCTAGACCTGCGTAGTACAGATGATGACTACCTACATGGGTCAGGTCGTACTGTCGAAAACGGCAGTGACGGGATCACAATTCAGATACAAAAAAAGAATGAAACCGTTGGAGCAATAAATATATATTTATATCTGATTTATGATGCACAACTGAACATTCAAGAAAGCAGACTTAGTGGTCACGTGTATTAAAATTATATTGTGTTTTAAAATGAACTTGATGACACTCGACCCACACTGTGGATTGTTTTGTGGTGCCACAGGCTGGTGGGAATACTGAATTTGTTCTTGACCTCTTACAAACAAGATACATCCATCATTTCGAAAACATTGTGATATTTTGTCCTACTATCAAACACAAGAAAGCTTATCTCAACAGTTTATTTATTTGGAATGACAACAACATTTATTTAGTTCCTGAGAAAAAACTGAACGACTGGCTGCAGTATTTGTACAATCAATTTGAAGGACAGCCAACTTTGTTTATTGTTGATGACTGCTCTGCAGAAAAAGATATTGTCAAGAAGAGAAACACACTGGCAGAACTGGCCTTTAGTGGCAGAAACCCAAACATCAGTGTATGGATTCTCACTCAAACATATAATGCTGTACTGAAAGATTTTCGTGAGCAACTAAAGTTTATCTGTTTGTTTTACTGTAAGGATCGTGACAGCTTTGAAGACTGCCTCAAAGAGAACAATGTCATCCCTAACAAACATGAACGAGACATTGTAAAAACCAAACTGAAATTGACTAAGCATCTAAAGCTTATTTTAAAGACAGATCATCCCACAGGGCATGGGTTAGTAAATTAATTTAATCTTTTGGTTTGTCCATAAAAAATGATGGACAGATAAGCGCAAGTGGTTGATGTTACAGACTACTTTCGATATATCCAGCACTTTGAAGAGATAAGAACACATTACAAAAACCCATTTGCGCTTGCTATAACACCAATAGCGGTACCAGTGGTAATATATGTGGTATATAACGTGACTTTGGAATATATTGATGAGTTTCCATTTAGAGAGTCCATTGCTGGTAATTTTAAAACAAATACCTTTGAAGTTGATGATGACTGATTTATAAAAGTGTGTGAACACATGCACCAACAACTAAAAAAACTAAATGTTTGTTTGTTAGGTGTTATGGTCAATAAAGTAGTATTACACAAGGTGCACCATTAGTAATATTTTTTATATTATTATTTTGTCAGACAAATAAAAATGACGGACAACATGATCGATGTAATAGAGTGCTTCAGATATATCCAGCACTTTGATCAGATAAGAACAGATTTTAGGCAGCCGGACATAACACCAATATCAACACCGGCGATGATTTCTGTGTCATATCAAATGACTTTAGAAATATTTGAGGAGTTACCATTTGTAGAGTACATGACTGTTGATCTTAAGACACATACCTTTGAAGTTGATGATGGCTGGTTTGAGGCAGTGTGTGAACAAATATTTAGACAACTATGGAAACTAAATTTGTTTATTGTAGGGATTACAGTCAATAAAGTGGTATTACACAAGATGTAAATTTTTTTATTTATTATTTTGTCGGACAAATAAAAATGACGGACAATGCCCAAAGCTCATCAGGCTCTCCAGGCTTAAGAAACGTGTTTCACACAATAGACTTGCCTATATCTAATAGTTACAGTGTCTAGGAATCAATAGAAAGATCTTTTTCTGTCATACAACATAATCTTCTTACAGGAAGTGTAAAGATTCAGATTGTTGCTAAAATAGAATTTACCAGAGTAGATGGTGAAGTGATTGTATCATATATCTCGACAAGACAACACACAGTTAATTCAAAAGAGGAATTGGAAAAAGTGTTTAGAGAAAGACTGTTGCCCGACTTCCTTGAAGCAATTGACAGAGCAAAAATGAGGGGGTCTGGTTGGCATGAAGGTCGTGTACATGAACTGCAACTGAAGCAGTCAAGATATCATCCTATATTAGGTAAATCATGGCTGCCACTACCAACTGAGGTTGCAGACAAAACCGCTGTAGTCAATATTCAGAACAATGATAATAACTGTTTCATGTGGTGTGTGCTTGCTAAACTACACTTAGTAAAAACAAAACCTGAATGTGTATCTAACTATACCAAATTTGTAAATGAACTCAATTTCAGTGGCATACAATTCCCTGTTAAGGTAGAGGACATAGATTTGTTTGAAAAACTAAATCCTGGGATATCTGTGAATGTGTATGCATGGGATAATGAGTCAGAAAACAAGTTACAACCAATTAGAGTATCACCAATTGCCCCAACCTATGGTCAGTCAGAAGATAAGCATGTTGACATGTTACTAATAAGCTCTGGCTCAGGTGATAACTTTCACCACACAATTAGCAGGAGTATGTCACGACTAATTCATAATCATGTATCAAAACACAATGGCAAACAGGAAGTGTGTAAAAGATGTTTACAAAGGTTTTCCCCTATTAAAGTAGCACACAAACATGTCCAGGACTGCAGACATTCAAACAATACTTAGGTATCCAGATCCTGGTAGCAAGGTATATTTCAAGAACTATGTTAATCAGCAAAAGCTGCCGTTTGTAGTGTATGCTGATTTTGAATCACTGGTTGTACCATATAAGGGTCCTGTTCCAGAATCATTACCAAAGACTGTAAAATTGAGTGACCAAGTCGTGTGTTCTTTCGGATATATTCTTGTTAGGTCAGATGGTCAGCATACAGAACCTGTTATCTACAGAGGTGAAAATGCAGCAGCTGAGTTTTTAACAGAAATGAGACAACTGTATAGCCAGGTAGTACATTATTTGGAAAAGTGTCAGATGCCTTTGATGATGACAGAAGAAGATAAAGTAAATTTTGATACGGTGGAGACATGTTGCATTTGTAAACAAGCCCTTCATGGTGATAAAGTTCGTGACCATGACCACATAACTGGACATTACAGAGGTGCTGCACATGGTGCATGTAACTTAAAACTAAAAATAGATCCCAAGGCACACAAGTTGCCTATCTTTTTTCGCAATCTCAAGGGGTATGATTCACACATTATCATGCAGGCTGTGGATGAATCTTACAAGAAAATTAGTTGTATTGCCCAGACAACTGAGAAATACTTAACTTGTATAAATCCATGCAACATTTGTCTTTAGGGCTTGCTAGTCTGGCAGAAGGTCTGTCATCATTTCCAATAACAAGTAAATATTTTGAGCCAGAGTTGATCAAGAAAGGAGTCTATCCCTACGAGTACATTGATCACTGGGTTGTGTTTGAAGAAAGGAGTCTACCTCCAAAAGAGAAATTTTATTCTACACTAAATGGTAATGGTATTTTTGACTCTGAATACCAACATGCTCTCGATGCATGGGGTAAACTAGGGTGTAAAACGATTGGTGACTACCATGACCAGTACTTGAAAGCTGATGTTTGCTTGCTAGCAGACGTATTTGAAAGTTACCGTGAAAAGGGTTTGTTACACTACAGTCTTGACCCAGCTTGTTACATAACTAGTCCTGGCATGACATGGGATGCTTTTTAAAAATCCACTAAGATAAATATAGATCTGTTGTCTGATCGTATGATGGGTGAAATGGTGCAACGTGGTTTGAGGGGAAGCATAAGTATAGCCGCAAACAACTATGCCAAAGTGAACAACAAATATCTTGACGACCCAAACTTTGACCCCACAAGGTCAAGGTCATTTATTACGTACCTTGACGCCAATAATTTGTACGGATTCGCGATGTGTGAATTATCGCCCTTGAAAAACTTTTGTCTACATGATTTGTCAAAGTGTGATATAACAAAATCAACAAACTACATTATGACTCTTGCCCGGAATGATGCAAAAGGTTGGATCTTTGAAGTCAACCTGGAGTACCCGCACTGCCTACATGATTACCACAATGAATATACATTAGCAGTTGAGAAAATGAGTATGACTGGGAAAAAAGAAGACACTAAACTTGTGCCAAATTTAAATGACAAATTCAATTACGTTTGTCACTATCGCTTACTACAGTTTTACATCAGGCATGGGTTAGTACTAAAGAAAGTTCACCGAGGCATTGAATTTGATCAAAGTGCTTTCAGGAAAGATTACATAATGAAAAACACAACATTGCATGCAAGAGATGGTAACACTGCATTTGACAGAGACTTCTTTAAGCTTATGAACAATGCCTGTTTTGGCACGATGATGGAAAATCCTCATCACTGCAAAGATGTGAGACTGGTCACAACTGAATCAGGCACAATTAAACTTACGGGCAAGCCAAAATACACAGGGTATAAAGAGTTTCATTCATCATTGTATGCAGTGTCACTCAAAAAAAAAAAGATTGTTAAACTGGACAAGCCAGTATTCATTGGTATGGCAATACTTGAATTATCAAAACTGTTGATGCTTGAATTTTATTATGATTACTTTAAACCAAAGTATCCTGAGTGTCGTCTGCTATACACTGACACTGACTCTATGATTATAGATGTACCTACTGAAGACTTTTATGAAGACATGAAAACAGAGTTACATATGTATGACACGTTTGATTATCCTCAAGACCACCCATTGTATAGCACACAAAATAAGAAAGTGCCTGGGGAGTTTAAAGTTTAAAGTTTATGTTTCTCCTGCCTACTTCCTAAGTTCGGGAGAAAGACATGGGTTATAAGCAAGACCTGATGCATCCTTTTAAGGGATGTAGATGATCGTCTTGTTCTATACCTGTGTATTTCTCTGTGGGCTGGCAAATAGGTGCCTGATAGGCAGGGGCAGGGGATCTAACTGTTTGTCTGTCCAGCGCTGAGTGATTCCCCTTGGTTTGTGTACAATTCTGCCAGCGCTAGCCTCACTTATCTGGTTTGTGAGTATCTATAACTCGAGGCAAATTTGTATCGTTACATTGTTGTGTAATGTTCTGTGCATCTACTGTGGGCAATCAGGGTATTTACCCGACCACATATAGTAATGCACCTTCGTGTTTGTGTATGTATGCTTCTCCTGCCTACTTCCTAAGTTCCGGAGAAAGACATGGGTTATAAGCGAGACCTGATGCATCCTTTTAAGGGATGTAGATGATCGTCTTGTTCTATACCTGCGTATTTCTCTGTGGGCTGGCAAATGGGTGCCTGATAGGCGGGGGCAGGGGATCTGTTTGCCTGTCCAGCGCTGAGTGATTCCCCTTGGTTTGTGTACAATTCTGCCAGAGCTAGCCTCACCTATCTGGTTTGTGAGTTTAAAGATGAACTAAATGGAGTGCCTATAGTTGAGTACGTTGGACTGAGATCAAAAATGTATTCTATACTGCACCAGAAAGGCAGTCAGTCAAAAGCAAAAGGTATAAAAAAACAGCAATAAAAAATAAGGACATTCGTCATGAACATTATAAGCAAGTATTAGATGGAGAACTAATGCCTGATTATCCAAACAAGACACTGAGGTCAACTAGACATAATCTTGAAATGATCCAAACACATAAGAAGTCGCTTGCAGTAGGGGACACAAAACGAGTGTTTCACACCAAGGAAAAGGCTTATGCACCTGGCCATTATGCGCTTAAGTTATCTGAAGAAATAGCTGATGAACTGGTTGATGAACTAATTGATGAGTTAGTTGATGAAATGATTAAAAATGCGTAACAGTGTCTGGAGAATAATATGTAATTCTTCTCTGACAAATGCCCTCTGTGGGGCAGGCTCATAAAGATAATAAATCGATGCGTTAGCGCCAGGGACTATTTTTTTTATATTGTGAATGGACGTGGACCATATTGGATCAGTTGCCCTGCGTCTGACGTCATTCTCGGCCTCACCAGGTTGATATAAATATCTTACCTGTTTTGTAAACAAGCTTGTGTCAGGAGGTGTTGTTTTTAGTCCTGGTCCTGTCCCTGGCGGTATTGTTTTTAATTTAATAGCATCAACAGGCTTAGGCTGGCCCTCGTTATTCATTGCTTTCATCACAGATGGTAATCTCTTAACCCACTCAGTGTTACGTGCGTCATGCATGAGTTCCTTAGAATACTGATAGCTGAAAAGTCTCTCCGATAATTTCTTGTTAAAGTTCTCAACAATTGCCTGAGATCTGTGCACACCTGGTATGCCTCAACGTACTAGCACTCCATGCTTTGCAAATAATTGATTAACGGCACATTTAAATTCAGATCCATCATCGACTTGAACAAGCCTGGGAAATTTTAAAGGACCATGACTATATATTTTTGTTAATGCAGTGGCTACTGTGGTAGCATTCTTGTCAGTTATGGGCTCGGCGTCCTTGTACCTTGAAGCTATGTCGACAACAGTTAGTGAATATTGTATCACTTTTTTCTTATTGTTTCATATGGCAGAAACAAAAGATCCATTTGATGGGTGTCATTTGGCGTAGTGTTTACAAAATGAGGTCTTGTTATTTTTCTTGGAGCAGGTAAATATATTTGCCAAATTGCTTGTTTTTGGAGCCATTGTTTTATTTGTTCGAGTGTGACATCCCCGCCCACAGCGGCATGTAATTTCTCTATTGCAGTTTTTCCTTTCCAGTAGCCAATAGGGGAGTAATATATTTTCGATAGCTTAGCTCTGATGTCTGTCATTTTTTCTAGCAATAAAAACTCCTGTAAAATATACAAATGTCATTCCAACTAGAACAAAAATAATTTCTCTATTTCTTTGTTATGGGCTTGGTTGATAGTAGTCGCTAAGTTTCACCTGTGGGATGGTCATATCTTCGCCAGTAACAAGAAAATATTCTTTGATCGCGTCATCGACATTTGAAAATGTATGCTGTGCATGAACGTCAAGTCTGAGTTTTTCATTGATGAAATCAAGTTTCTCAATTCTTTGCTTCTCATAATCCTGCTGAGCTTGTGCAAGTTTTTCAGACGCCTCATTGTGCCGCTTCATTTCTTCTGCAGATTCCTCTCTATCCATTTTTGAAAAGAGATAGTTTGATCCGCTAAATGCCAATGCATTAACAACGGCCCCGCCAATCATAACAGCTATAGTTGCCATATTTTTTTTTATTTACATAGAAACATTTTCTGGAATAATTCCTTGCTTGACGAGAAAGTCTTTTGTAGCAATTGACGCTGTTACAACAGCTACTAGCTTAGCACTGTCTTCGAAGTCTAATCTACTCAAGTCTGCCGATTTCATTTTGAGAAGACTTTTTCCCAGGATAGAATAAGCAACGGTTAGTCTGCTTATTACGGCAGAGTGATAGACGAGGTTCATTATGTTCTTTGCATTGCTCATTTTCTTATGCCACAAAAATTATAATAATAATTTTTTTTTACTGCATAACAAATGGGTCCATGGCTTTGGATGTTGCTGGTAATGTGGCAACGTCTGGTTTTGTTTTTGGAGTGTCTACTTTTTTGGACACTGTTTGAGTCTGTGGTTTGTATTTTTTGTATAATTGGTAACCTACATAACCAAATCCGACAACAAATCCAGCAACTATATATTTTGTTGTTTCGGGTTTAGACTCAGTTGTTTGTCTCTCACTTTGTTGAGGTGGTGAAGGTGTTGGTCCTGACGGTAGTGACAGTGGTGCTTGGGCTGGTGCTGTTGACAGTCCTGACAGTGGGTCAGTTACATAAGCCTTTTGTGCTAACACCTGAAGCTGTAAATTTTTTTGTCTGATCCATTCGGCTAATTTTTTTCCAGCATCAACCCTACCTTGGCTTTTGGCCTTAGTCACCGTTTGAACCTGTGTCAAGACAGGACTCAATTGTGGTGTCATCTGGGTCTCGTCCATTTTCTTCTGCTTTAAAATTTATTTTAGAAAAATCAATATGACTCCCAGTAACAAGCAAGGTTACCACGGGTGCAAGGTAATTGCCAAACTTGTAAAACATGAGGCATGCTAATTTTCCGATTGAACTTGAAACAATGGGGTTGCTTTCGAGATCGTGTGATAAACTGTCACTATCAACAGGTAGGAAGTGACTCACAGCTTTTGTATATAGGCAGACAAGAGATCGACTTAAGTCCCGGGTCATTAGTGAAGCAATGTGATTTTCGTATTTAGCATGTAGCTCATCAGCAGTGAGTGATTCTATATCTTCTGTCATGTATTGTTTACCGAGAAAAGCTTTTGATTTTCCAGAAACAACTACAGAGAGAAGGCACTGTTTTTTAGAGTCTAAGTCTTTGTTCTCTACAGCACAGATATCACTTAGAAGAAGTAATTCATCTTGATTCATTTTAAAATGAAATATAATAATTTTTTATGCTATAATTAATCTAACTGTAAAAGTTGATTAATTAATCAGCCTTTGTTTTAAGAAGACAACGACAGCATTAATTATTTAGGTGGGGTGGGTGATCTGCCTTAATAATCACGGGTTGATAGCTGATAAAAAAACGTAGCTTAAATTATTTCTGGAATGAAACTAATATGGCTAGACAATAAAAGCGTTGGTGGGATTTGGTTGAATACATTGGTCTAATTACCGTGCTAATCAAATAAATCTATTGATTATTAAATGGGTGGGCTTGTGCTCTCTTATTTTCATCTCTCTTGCGAGACGACTAGGTCAGTGTTATGTACAGCACCCTGCCAGACGACTAGGTCAGTGTTACATACTTACAGCACCCTGCGAGACGACTAGGTCAGTGTTACATACTTACAGCACCCTGCCAGACAACTAGGTCAGTGTTACATACTTACAGCGCACTGTGAGACGACTAGGTCAGTGTCACATACTTACAGCAGGCGATGTTGGTAAATTTGCATTTCTTGGAGGGGACCCACAGGTTGGAAGACCCGGTATCGAATATGACCTTGAACTTCTGCTGCGGTGTTCCCAGGCCGATCACTCCATAGTACTGTGCCTGTAAATGTGACACATGGACATTGTTAGTGCACACAGACAAACTAAACACAGCAGAACTAGACCAAAATGAGTCACCAGTATAAAAATGGAAATACCGGTAGCATCAAACGAAGGTACCAGAATCATCAAATGGCACTGAACACGTGTTGTCTGCTGTTCTCAAGAAAAAAGGAGTCAGTTCCCCCATTTCTGATAAAATCTACAAGTTACGCAACTTTTAACCCTTTGGCTCTCAGTAGTGCTTTTTGTCACGATGAATCCTGCAGGAATCATTGTGACAAAAATTGCTACTGACAGCCAAAGGGTTAACCACCCATGGTGACTGTTTAGGAGGGTAGAAAACTGTACTTGTCCTGTGGAACTTACATTCAGATAGTTGGAGAGAGGTTCAGATACTGGTCCTGTCACCTGAAAGCGGTTGAGAGGGTAGAGGGCATACTTCTCTTTGAGGGACATGATGCTGTTGCTAAACTCTGTCAGAGACTGACGTGTTGACTGCATGCAATACAGCTTTATTCTGTGGCAGAAAAAAATGAATAGATGAATGAATATAGAAATAAATTAGATGAAACAAACAAACACGCAAATGTATCCACCAAATGCATACAACCACCGACACTGTAAACAGTACCACTGGCAGCTGAGAGATAGATAGATGGAGATCCCAACCCCACCTATTTAATAATCAATAGATTTATTTGATTAGCTTGGTAATTAGACTAACGCACTACAATCATTGTAACCATCTCTTTGTTTTTCTAGCCATATTAGTTCCATTCCGGATATCATTCAAGCTATGTTTTTGATCAGCTGTCAACCCGTGATTATTAAGGCAGATCCCCCACCCCACTTAAATTATTAATCTCCGTTGTCTCTTTCAACACACTGCCTTTCAATACAAAATAAACGCAGTCAAACACATTATGGTACCTACCCTGTTACACACACACACTGCGCACACACTGCGCGCACACACACACACACACACACACACACACACACACACACACACGCACACAAACACACACAGAGGTCACATATACATGAAAAAAACACACACTCAGTGCACAATACAACATGCAGCTCAACACACACTATCTTTGACTGTCTGTAACTGACACCGCCCAGACAGTTGAGTTATTTGGGTTACATACTTATCGTGTTTCACTTACACACACCTTGGCCCTTGCACAAAAGCTGAGTGAAGCTATGAGACGTTCTGCTCTACTGATTATGATTACAAGTAGAGGAACCCCACTAAATCTGACTTCCTTCCTCTGAGAACATAAAAAACATGTTTTATTCTTACAAAAGGCTTAAATTTTTAGTAGCCCACACCCTCACAGATTTTTATGAACAGGGCAAGATTCTCAAGAGCCACTGTTTTTATAGGGTTTTAGTCAACTCTAAAGATTTCTAAACAATCCAGACCAAAAAGGTGACTGCCAAGCATGTAATATTCAAAGAAGTACCCAACGGAGAAAGAAACACGCTTAGAAAAGATGGGTACAACACAATTTATTAATATTTCGGGTAAATACCCTTTGTCAAAATAGACAAACAAACAAACAGAGAGATTAGCTGCTACTTATCTTCATTGGCAGAAGGAATGTGGCAAAGATTTCTGAATTCTAAGCATAGCAGCTAACCGAAATACTGTGATAATCTGAAACACAGGCATGACAGAGAAGCCTACAAGCATACTGTACAACTGTACATACCTGAATATAAACACTATCCATGCGACACACACACACTTGAACTATTTCCTCAATGATATTTTCTCGGGAACTTGCCCCTGTGCGATTTGTGACAGTGAAGTAACACATTCACCAATGTCAAGGGCATCTTTAAAATAGCATGTTGCAGTTAGCCTCAGTCTTAGATAGGAAGTACCACGCATCTGAATTACTTCATCTGAGTATGTAAAAACCAGGGATTATTTTTTGAAGAGGCTTAGATTCTCAGGAGCCTGTGTCTTTGTAGGCTTAGATTCTCAAGATGTTCTCAGAGTTAGATCCTCAAGAGCACTGCTTTTACAGGATTTCAGCCAACTGACAAGCTTTATATAAATATATTATCTTACCCGTCTTTGGGACTGCGAGTGGTCAAGGGGATAGTTTGCTGGTAAAGTGAGGACAGATATTATGCATAAGGTATCTTCTTCACTATGTTGGAGTTCGTTTCTCGGCTTCGGCGTCCAGTTGACACTCTACACTACAAGGGCTTTCACAGGAAAAGGTGAACACTCAACCCGCCAGGGTTATAGCCCCCTCCATAGGGGGTCAATTAGTGCGTTAATGACCCGTCGATTCCTTTGAAAGCAGGTGGCAGGAAACAAGCAGCCCTTTTGCCAATTTTTTTTCTTTCTCATTTTTATTTTATTTTTTAAATTTATTTATTTATTTTATTTATTATTTTTTTCTTAGTTTTTATTTTTGTTAGAGTGTTTTTTTCAAAAAGCTGTAATTATGCGCCAACAATTAATGTATGCGAAAAATTATAGTTTGCGAAAAATGCGTCAACAATTATCATATGCGAAAAATTACAGTTTTCAAAAAATGCGCCAACAATTATCGTATGCAAAAAAGTACAGTTTGCGAAAAATGCACCAAACAATTATCGTTTGCGCAAAAACAGTTGACCCAATGCCTGGCTTTTTAGTTGTTTTTTTTTTTTCTTCCAAAAGTGACAGTGCCACAACTCTCACAAAATCCTATCTCAAGTCATACCGCAAGTGTATTATGAGAAAATAAATAAAGCTTCAAAATTCAATATATTTCAGTATAAAATGAACCAAGATGAATTACTTCTTCTAAGCGATATCTGTGCTGTAGAGAACAAAGACTTTGACTCTAAAAAACAGCACCTACTCTCTGTAGTTGTTTCCGGCAAATCAAAAGCTTTTCTCGGGAAACAATACATGACAGAAGACATAGAAACTCTCACTGCTGACGAGCTAATCAGACTTCATGCTAAATATGAAAATCACATTGCTTCACTAATGACCCATGATTTGAGTCGATCTCTTGTCTGCCTCTACACAAAAGCTGTGAGTCACTTCCTACCTGTTGATAGTGACAGTCTGTCACACGATCTCAAAAGCAACCCCATTGTTTCAAATTCAATTAGTAAAATAGCGTGCCTTATGTTTTACAAGTTTGGGAATTACCTTGCGCTTGTGGTAACCTTGCTTGTTACTGGGAGTCATATTGATTTTTCTAAAATAAATTTTAAAGCAGAAGAAAATGGATGACACTCAGACGACTCCACAACCGAGTCCTGTCTTGACACAGGTTCAAACGGTGACTAAGGCTAAAAGCCCAGGCAGGGCCTGAGGCTGTAAAAAGATTAGCTGAATATAATAGGCCAAAAAAATTACAGCTTTAGGCGTTAACAGAAAAGGCTCATGTAACTGACCCACCATCAGGACCACCAACAGCACCAGTCCCAGCACCGGTGTCACTACCATCAGGACTGATGCCCTCACCCCAATAACAAACAACTGAGTCTAAACCTCAAATAACAAATTATATAGTTGCTGGCTTTGTTGTCAGATTTGGTTATGTAGGTTACCAATTATACAAAAAAATACAAACCACACACTCGATCAGTGTCCAAAAAATCAAACACTCCCAAAACAAAAGAAGAAGTCTCCACATTACCAGTAGCGTCAAAACCTTTCGACCCATTTTTCATGCAGTAAATAATTTATTATTTTAATTTTTGTGGCATAAGAAAATGAGCGACTCCAAGAACATAATGAATCTTGTCTATCACTCTGCTGTAATAAGTGGACTAGCAGTATCTTACACTATGCTTGGATGGAGTCTTCTCAAAATGCGATTGGCAGACCTTGGTAAACTAGATTTTGAAGATACCACTAAACTAGTAGCAGTTGTAACAGCGTCAATTGCAACAAAAGACTTTCTCGTCAAGCAAGGAATTATTCCAGAAAATGTATCTATGTAAATTCTATTTGGCAAATATATTTACCTGCTCCATGAAAAATAACAAGACTTCATTTTGAAAACAGTACCCCTAATGACACCCATCAAATGGATCTTTTGTTTCTGCCACATGATATGATAAGGAAAAAAACGATACAAGTGTGCATTAACTGTTGTTGACATAGCTTCAAGGTACAAGGATCTGAGCCCATAACTGACAAGAATGCTACCACTGTAGCCACTGTGTTAACAAAGATATATAGTCGAGGCCCTTTAAAATTCCGAAGGCTTGTGCAAGTCGACGACGGATCTGAATTTAAAGGCGCCGTTAATCAGTTACTTGCGAAGCATGGCGTGCTGGTGCGGCGGGGCATACCGGGCGTGCACAGATCACAGACAATTGTAGAGAACTTTAACAAACAATTATCAGTTATCAGTATTCTAAGGACTCATGCATGATGCGCGTAACACTGAGTGGATTAAGAGATTACCATCTGTGATAAAAGCAATGAAAAACGAGGGTCACCCTAAACCTATTGATGCTATTAAATTAAATACAATACCTCTGGCATCAGGGCCAGGACTAAAAACAACACCGCCTGACACAAGATTGTTTACAAACAGGTGGGATATTTATATCAACCCGGTGAGGCAGAGAATGACGTCAGACACAGGGCACCTGATCCAATTTGGTCCACATCTGTTCACAATATAAAAAAAATAATCCACGGCAACCCATCGATTTATTATCTATATGAGCCAGCCCCACAGAGGGCGTTTGTCAGAGAAGAATTACAGATTATTCCCCCAGACACTGTTATGCATGTCATCAACTAATTCATCAATTAATTCATCGACCAGTTCATCAGCTATTTCTTCAGATAACTTAAGCCTGTTATGTCCGGGTGCAGAAGACTTTTCCTTAGTGTGAAACACTCGTTTTGTGTCCCCTACTGCAAGTGACTTCTTATGTGTTTGGATCATTTCTAGATTATTTTTGTTTGATCTCAGTGTCTTGTTTGGATAATCAGGCATTAGTTCTCCATCTAATACATGCTTGTAGTGTTCATGCCGGATGTCTTTATTTTTTATCGCTGTTTTTTTTATATTCCTTTTGCTTTGGACTGACTGCCTTTCTGATGCAGTATGGAATACATTTTTGATCTCATTCCAACGTACTCGATTATCGACACTCCATTTAGTTCATCTTGAAACTTTCCAGGCACTTTCTTGTTTTGTGTGCTGTACAGTGGGTGATCTTTAGGATAATCAGATGTGTCATACATATGCAACTCTGTTTTCATGTCTTCATAAAAGTCTTCAGTAGGCACGTCTATGATCATAGAGTCAGTGTCAGTGTATAACAGTCCACAGTCAGGATACTTTGGTTTAAAGTAATCATAGTAAAATTCAAGCATTAATAATTTTGATAACTCAAGAATTGCCATGCCAATGAATACTGGCTTGTCCAGTTTAACAATCTTTTTTTTTTTTGAGTGTTACTGCATACAATGACGGATGAAACTCTTTATACCCGGTGTATTGTGGCTTACCTGTAAGTTTAATTGCACCTGATTCAGTTGTGACCAGTCTCACATCTTTGCGGCGATGAGGATTTTCCGTTGTCTTACCAAAACAAGCATTGTTTATAAGCTTAAATAAGTCTTTGTCAAATGTAGTGTTGCCATCCCTTGCACGAAGGGTTGTGTTTTTCATTATGTAATCTTTCATTAAAGCACACTGATCAAAGCTTATGCCTCTGTGAACTTTCTTTAGTACTAATACATGTCTGATGTAAAACTGCAGTAAGCGATAGTGACAAACGTAACTGAATTTATCATTCAAATTTGGCACAAGTTTGGTGTTCTCTTTTTTCCAAGTCAAAGACATTTTCTCAACAGCCAATGGATAATCATTGTGGTAATCATGTAGGTGGTGTGGGTATCCAGGTCGACTTCAAAGGTACAACCCTTTTTGTGATTCCTATCATGTGTCATAATTTCATTTGTTAGTTTTTTTTTATATCACACTTGACAAATCATGTAGACACAAGTTTTTCAAGGGCAATAACTCACACATCGCAAATCCGTACAAATTGTTAGCGTCCACGTACATAATGAATGACCTTGACCTTGAGGGGTCAAAGTTTGGGTCTACAAGATATTTGTTGTTGGCTTTGGCATAGTTGTTTGCGGCCATACTAATGCCTCCCCTCAATCCGCATTCCACCATTTCACCCAACAGGTCTATATATATCTTGCTGGATTTCAAAAATGCATCCCATGTCATGCCAGGAGTAGTTATGTAGCTAGCAGGGTCAAGACTGTAGTGTAACAAACCCTTTTCACGATAACTTTCAAATACGTCTGCTAGCAAGCAGCTTTCAAGTACTGATCATGGTAGTCATAAATCGTCTGGCACCCTAGTTTATCCTTTGCATCAAAAGCATGTTGGTATTCAGTCAGAAATTCCTTTACCATTTAGTGTAGAATAAAATTTCTCTTTTGGTGGCAGTCTCCTTTCCTCAAACACAACCCAGTGATCAATGTACTCATAGGGATAGACTCCTTTCTTGATCAACTCTGGCTCAAAATATTTACTTGTTATTGGAAACTCAGTCAGACCTTCTGCCAGACTAGCAAGCCCTAAAGACAAATGTTGCATGGAGTCATCAAATGCTAATTTGTCTAGCCTAAAAGTCAAGTATTTTTCAGTTGTGTTGTAAGACTCATCCACAGCCTGCATGATAATGTGTGAATCATACCCCTTGAGATTGTGGAAAAAGATAGGCAACTTATATGCCTTGGGATCTATTTTTAGTTCTAAGTTACATGCACCATGTGCAGGCAGCACCTCAGTAACGTCCAGTTATGTGGTCATGGTCGCAAACTTTATCACCCCCTAGGGGCTGTTCACAAAACCAATATGTCTCCACTGTATCAACATTTAGTTTGTCTTCTTCTGCCATCATCAAAGGCATTTGACACTTTTCCAGATACTGTACTACACTACTATGTAGTTGTCTCATTTCTGTTAAAAACTCAGCTGCTGCATTTTTACCTCTGTAGATAACAGGTTCAGTATGCTGACCATCTGACCTAACAAGAATGTACCAGAAAGAACACACGACTTGGTCACTCAATTTTACAGTCTTTGGTAATGATTCTGGAACAGGACCCTTATATGGTACAACCAGTGATTCAAAATCAGCATACACTACAAACAGCAGCTTTTGCTGATTCCCATGGTTCTTAAAATATACCTGACTACCAGGATCTGGGTACCTAAGTATTGTTTGAATGTCATCAGCCGACCTACAGTGCTGGACATGATTATGCGCTACTTTAATGGAGGAAAACCTTTGTAAATATCTCTTACAAAATTCCTGTTTGTAATTGTGTTTTGATACATGATCATAAATTGGACGTGACATACTCCTGATAATTGTGTAGTGAAAGTTATCACCATGGCTTATTAGTAACATGTCAACATGCTTATCTTCTGACTGACCATAGGTTGGGGCAATTGGTGATACTCTAATTGGTTGTAACTTGTTCTCAGACTCATTATCCCATACATACACATTTGTGACCCTCTCTCACGAAATCAGTCTTAACTTGCATTTTGGGTGTTTTGAGTTATATACATTTCTGAAATGTACAGAGCTTGCTGATTAATTTGATATATGAATGAATGCTGTAGTGCAAAAATTGTAGAAGTTATTAAGGTTTAAAGTTGTTAAATGCACCGGTGGCCATTTTGAGAAAAAAGCCTGCAAAGTTTCTGTGTGCATGTCTTGCACACCTACCTTAGCAACGGGGGTTCAAAGTCAACCAATCAACCTGATATTTTGCATGGTGGTTCAGTAAGTCCATCACTATGTGTAAAACCTCACATTAAGTTGCTAGCTAGTCAGGATCTTGTGATAAATAGCCCCCAAAAGTGCCATACCTAATGTAAACATGACAAATTTGGGGGGAAAAATGCATTTTCATATTTTGGTATCAAACTCAAGGCATAAATAATTTTAATTCTGTTTGAGCATAAAAGTATTTTGCTATAATATATTTAGGCAGAACATGTATGAAAATGCTGTGTAGCACTCTTATTTAGTGGCAAATGTTATCTAAAATTCGATTGCGGACGCGTTCAAGGAATGTGAAAACCACCATCACCAAGGCAAAATAAAAACCATCATTAGAAAGACTGAATACAATTTACATTCAATTTATGAATTTGCCAATCACTTTATTTCATTGTTTGTCATTTATACCCACTTATGACTGATTCGAACTGAAAGGACACTAGAGAGAAATTATCCTTAAAACATGCAAAACAGAAGTCGCAGTCAGCTGCCTGTTGTCCCAGACTGAAATGAATGCTATTTACTACTACTACCCTGCAAAATGAAGTCACAAAAGCTAAAAAGTCAAATCTACAAACTGAGTATTAGTAGTTCCACATTCAGATATGTTAGTAATCATGCAACAACTTTAAAAAATACCAACACAATCTATACTTACAGGCTGTAGAAGAAATTTAAGAAAGGAAAGTACTCACGTTTCGCAGGCAGCACACCACTTCACCAAATACATCACCTTTAGTATCCAATTATCCGCTCAGGCACAGCACATCACACAAGCACAGCACACCACACAAGCACAGTAGCCAGACACAAGGGAGTCAGCACACTGGAAATCAGCCGCGAATCGGAGGGCACACAAGGTCACGCTTGTCGTCTCGGACGTACTCCCGAATGTGCTGAAATAGATACTGCTGTCTGTCTCTGGAAAGTCCTGGAGCTGGTATGATGGCTGGCATGTGGGGAAGTTGAGTAACACGGCCAGGAACAGCTAGCATCTTCTCCTCTTCAGCGTCCGCGATGGTCGTCTTGTATAAAACCTTTCCAGGATACTGACAACTGAACCTGAAGTGTCCAACAGGCTTGATCCCATTCAGCGGCTTGTAGGCTTGGGCGAGGAAGGACTGCCAGTCGTAAGTTGGCACAAACACTGTCACATCTTCCCTACCAACAAGCTGCAGGATGTTCAGGCGGGACACTGCAGTGCTCGCTCTCACAACATCCTGGAGGTCATCCAGACAGGACACGTGGGAACGACAAAAACACCTCTTCAGCAAACCAAAACACCAGTCTGGAGCAAACTTAGTGTGGCCTGGTGGCATGAAGTTCAGTGTGACGTCGCTGTGAAGTCCCATCTGCACGCGCCAGGCGAAGTAGAACAAGACCCAGCGGTTCTTATTCTGTCCGGAACAGTTGTCGCAGTGAAGGTGGACAGACTTCTCCCCAAGGCCATACTGGTTGAAGAAGAAGTGAAGATAGCTGATCACGGCATTGCTCCCTTTGCTGCTGCTCACAGACTCGTCGATCAGAAAATTCACCTGCTGTGACAGCCCTTCACAGTGAACTCCGAAGATTCCGCACTTCCGTGGCGTCAGGAAATACAGTGGTCCTGGTTGCGCAGCATCGCTGGGGTAGTGGATCTGCTGCGTGAAATCAAAGCTGTAGTGCATGGAGAAATCCCCGGAGTTGGCTGGAGTAGGCTGGAGCTGCTGGAGACCATGCTGCTGTGCGATGGTCCTGGCATCGGTGCTCATGTCCTTGTAGAGTGTGCGCTCCGCTTCCACCTGCATACAAATTTCATATAATAATATAAAATTAATTAATTAATTAATTAATATCATGTAAGTAAAATCCTCACCTCAGGTTTTCGTAACAAATTGCTTAAAACAAGCCGTAAGCCAGAATGAGTACAGATCAATTCCCATGAGAACAGCATGATGGCCCACCTGGCTTAGATGTCTCTGTTGCTCTTGAAGGGACTCATCCTTCTCCTCCATTGTCATGTTGGCACTGCGGTAGATCCTCGTGTTGTTCTTCTGGCACTTCCAGCAGAGGTCGGTCATGGGCTTTGCCACAACAATGAAGGGACAAAGCTCACTCCACAACTTGCTAAAGGTGGATTTCCCAACAACCCGATACCCTGAAAAAAGGAAGCAAATAAAGAACCATTAAAAGTTATCATAATGAATATGATATCTTCGAAAGCAGAGTTAGAAAGTTTATGCATGTATAACAACTGCATCCCATAAAAAAAATGCAGAAAGATATTGTGGGAAAGCTTACCGCATCTAGCGCCCTGCTGTTCATACTGTCGGTAAACATGACTCTTTGGTGATGATGAAGGCAGCAGGCGAATATCCTCCCTCTTAAATCCTGGTACTCGCCCAGGCAAGGTGACGGCGTGGTCCTCTGCAAAGTTTTGAATGAAGCGCACCACGTGGGCTGTGTCATCGATCGTCAGGCTGCGGGTGTTGTTTTTTTGCCCCCCAGCACTTCGTCAGCCCCTCTTCCTGGTAGTGCTTCGAGAGGCGCGTCAGCATGTCTTGGCTGATACTAAAAACAGAAACCAACAATAATGAAGTCAATGAAAATACACTCGTCGTTCGTTAGACACAAAATACAAGTATACTTGATTCTGTACAGTGCTTAAATGTAATATACATACCCAAGGAGATAGAGGAAGGCATCTTTGCAGACAGGACGTGTGAGCAGGCAGTAGCTGGATCGCGGCTTCTTGCGGTCCTTCTGCACTTTCCACTTGCTACACTCTGTCTTCGGTCCATTCCGCATGCACGAACTCAGAATGCCAAGGATCATCCACTCCTTTGCATCTGAACAAAATAGTATACACTCTTTTTAAACTGTCCACTTATGTCAGCATTTCTATACTATCATTAATAGAATAATTAGCCTATTCATCTAGTATTGACAATTGCACACACACACACACACACACACACACACACACACACACACACACACACACACACACACACACACACCATCACACACACACCATCACACACACACACACTATAATAAGCATACATCTACATTCAGAAAGTCATGCACATACCTCGATCCATGTCTTGAACTGAGAGTTAAAGAGCCACGATTTCTTCTGGTGAAAACTCGGTGATGCAGCCGTGACGCGTGTCTTCTGGTCCAGGCGACGGTACCTTTATCTGCTTGCACCCATGTCCGTTGGCCTTGCACGATCGAACACGGGCACGAGCAAACATTCCCCCATCGTCTGGTGCAGCATCCACATCCAAGCCGGTCTCTCCATCACCTCTAAATTCCTCAACGTGGACTAGTGGGGCATTAATCTCTCCTTCGCTTTCATCCTCACCATCAGCCGGTTCAAACTCAAAATCGTTGTCGGAAAAGCTATCGTCGTGATGAGAATCGGCGACAAAATAATCACTGATCAGGTCGCTTAATTCTTCCTGATCTGCGGGCGGTAAATTACCAGATTTGCAAGAGTTTAGTAAGTACGCTAGTCTGGCTTCCATGGTTGTAAACACAGAAAGTGACCGCGGAAGAGATCGGAGTTCCTTCCCTTAGTCTTAGCTCAGCCAATGGAAATGTGTTTAACTTAGTCGTTGCCATGTCGTTAGCTGTTCTACTCTCTGATTGGTCGAAATTGAACATTTGTGTACGCCCATTTCTTCCTTATTTGGAAGCTTTACAATGTGTAAAAATAGAACACACTCTAAGCCCGCGAAAGTGCGGACAAAGGCCTTTCCAACAGTGTATAACATGATGGGGTTCTGTAGGGGATGCAACGTGTTCTGTTATGTTAAAAATGGGTCATTTTGCACACAAGAAAACCATAATTGGGGCCAAGCTCAGACTTTTAAAATCATTTTTAACCTATTTAATGGCATTTTTTACGATAAAATTTTTAACCATACGATACTTTGGTGTATGTAGAATACATTTCTGCAAAAAAGTGAAAATGACCCAGATTGACCCCCACCACACATTATTGCGTGTAGCGCCGATCGGCTCGCTGCGAGTTAAGACTGGTTTCGTGAGAGAGGGTCACATTTACAGATATACCAGGATTTAGTTCTTAAAACAAGTCTATGTCCTCTACCTTTACAGGGAATTGTATAACCACTGAAATTGAGTACGTTTACAAATTTGATATAATTAGATACACACTCAGGTTTTGTTTTTACAAAGTGCAGTTTGGCAAGCACACACCACATAAAACAAAAATTATCATTGTTCAGAATATTGACTACAGCCTTTTTGTTTACAACCTCAGTTGGCAGTGGCAACCATGATTTGCCTAAAATAGGATGATATCTTGATTGTCTCAGTTGTAGTTCATGTACATGACCTTCATGCCAACCAGACCCCTGCATTTTTGCTCTGTCAATTGCTTCAAGAAAGTCAGGCAACATCTTTCTCTAAACACGTTTTCCAGTTCTCTTTTTGAATTAACAGTGTGTTGTCTTGTCGAAATATACGATACAATCACTTCACCATTTACCCTTCTGAATTCTATTTTCGCAACAATCTGAATACACTACCTGAAAGATGATTATGTTGTATGACAGAAAAAGATCTTTCTATCGATTCATAAACATTGTAAGTGTTGGATATAGGCAAATTTGTTGTGTGAAAGACGTTTCTTAAGCCTGATGAGCCCGACGAGCTTTGGGCATTGTCCGACATTTTTATTTGTCCGACAATATAATAATAGAAAAAAATTACTGCTGGCTCTGTATGTGTAATACCATTTTATTAACTGTAACCGAGTTAATATAAACATTTAGTTAATGTAGTTGTTGAAATATGTTATAACCCAGAGTCTTAATCCAGCTACAGCTTGCATCATTAACTTTAAAGGTATTTGTTTTATTATGAACAGTCAAACACCCCACGACTGGATGCTCATCAACACAATCCAAAGTCACATTATATGACATATATATCACCACTGGTACTGAGAGGCTTATGTCAGGCTGTTTGGGAGATGTTATTAAGCTATCTAATTGATCAACATCTCTGAAGCAGTCAGTAATGTCAATAGCTTGCTCCGCTTGTGCTTGTCTGCCCATTATTTTTATGGACAAATCAAAAGACTAAATTAATTTTCTAATCCATACCCAGTGGGCTGATCTGTCTTTAAGATAAGCTTTAGATGCTTAGTTGATTTCAGTTTGTATATTCACAATGTCTCGTTCATGTTTGTTTGGTATTACATCATTCTCTCTGAGACAGTCTTCAAAGCTGTCACAATCCTTACAGTAAAACAAACAGATAAACTTTAACTGTTCACGAAAATCTTTCAGTACAGCATTATATTTTTGAGTGAGAATCCATACACTGATGTTCGCATATCTGCCACTGAAGGCCAGTTCTGCTAGTGTGTTTCTCTTCTTAACAATGTCTATTTTCTGCAGAATAGTCATCTACAATAAACAAAGTTGTCTGTCCTTCAAATTGCTTGTAAAAATACTGCAGGTAGTCGTTCAGTTTTTTTTTTAGGGTCTACTAAGTAAATGTTATGATGAGTCCAAATGAATAAACGGTTGTGATAAGCTTTGTTGTGTTTGATATAGGACAAAATATCAGAATGTTTTCGAAATGATAGATGTATCTTGTTTGTAAGAGGTCAAGAACAAATTCAGTTTTCCCACAGCCTGTGGCACCACAAAACAAACCACAGTCTGGGTCGAGTGTCAGCAAGTTCATTTTAAACACAATATAATTTTAATACACAGTAGACTTAGTCTGCTTTCTTGAATATTTAGTTGTGCGTCATAAATATGATATAAATATATATTTATTGCTCCAGCGGTTTCAGTCTTTTTTTGTATCTGAATTGTAATTCCGTCACTGCCGTTTTCAACAGTATGGCCTGACCCGTGTAGGTAGTCGTCGTCTGTACTGCGCAGGTCTAGCCAAAGTGCATACCTGTCTGTCAGGAATTGAAGGATTCTTACATCATACAGATGTAGATCTTTGCATGCCATGTTTGCTGGTTTTTCTCTAAGCCTTCCACCAGACCATTTTATGATCTTGTCATAGTGCTGATAAGGTAACATTTCTGATGCATACACCTGATTTGGACACCCCTCAATATTGCAGGACAAATGTGTAATCTTTGGATTGTAAATTTTTTCTGAATCCCGTTTGTATGGACTTCCTGGTTCAACAAACAACATAAGAATGCCTTTCAGTGACCTAGCAAGTGTGTTTAGGTTGATGTTCCACATTGGATCGCTTTTGTCTTTATGAATCAAACTGTCTTATTACACGGTCATAATAAATCGGCAGTTTTGTCTTGTACTGATTTTGAATGAGAGTAGCTAGATGAGCATGTGTGACAATTTCATATTCCAAAGAGATGTTAGAGATCTTATATGTTGCATCTGTGTCAGTTGATTTAATCACTGTGGAGTAGTCTTTAAAGATTAGTTCAAATCTCAGATGGTCATTCAGTGCTCCTTGATAATAAGGTAAATGTGCTGTTAGGATTTCGAATTTAAGTGGAATGCAAAATCTATTTCCATATGTTTCTGCCACAATAACATCTTTGACTACCGTTGTTGATTTATCACCTGCATCGATTCTAAGTTTTGCAACATTATCAGCCTGTATGCCTTGATAAATACGGTCTTCTCTTTCTTCTTGAGTGAGCTACAGATCTTTGTAAACACTTCCTGGCCTTCAAGTTTAACTTTAATAGTCTTAATAATTGCTCTGCCTAGGTTGTCAACTAGTGTTCTGTTTGCGTCATCTGATGAAAGTTCAATATTAAAAGCAAGGCGAGCAGTGCCAGGAACAATAACATCATTGGGACCTAGGTTTGGGAACTTAACAGTAAGAGTTTGGTTTGGATCTATAGTGCTAGGATTGTTTGTTATGACAATTGATTGCCTAATGCCCTTAACACCAAGAGGTTCACGTAGTTTTCTGTATGGGTCTAACTTCAATCCATAGGACAGTGTCATTTTATTATGCAAAAATTAAAAAAAAAATTAATTAATAAAAACAATGGCAGTGGGAGGATTTCATCATGAAGATTTTGAAATGGATTGTCATGGATGACTTTGGTAATAGTACAACAGATATGTCTGGTACAAAGATTGCTTCTAGTTTGCAACAGGAACTTTTACAAAGCAAAGTAAACTCATTTTATGATAGTGTTGGTGATCGCCTAAAAGTTATAGATCCTAATCAGTTTGAACTTGATAACAAAGGTCACTTATTTGTAAATACAGATGACAGATGAAAAGTGTATCTAACCTATAAAACCAACCCTGCTAAGTTTAGAGTTTTAAGTACAATCAAAACTGATGTTGGTGGTAAGGCAGCACTGCAGTGTTACCTTGGTATTGTTATTGGTAGTAAGAAGTTGTCACCTCAAATTGCTAGTGCCCTTCACGACGAGCAAACAAGGTTGCCAATGGGACAAGAAATTGAAAAGGCAGAAGTAACAAGCCTGCCAGAAATAGCAAACAAGGTAATACAAGAAACCTCATTTACTGAAGGGCATATAAATGAGGTTATGAAAACAATAGAAGACTCTCCTTTGACAATGCGGGAGTTAGAGGGTTGGATAAAACACTGCAGACAATCAGAGGTAAGCTAGTGAATAATGAAGCCAAACTAGGAGAGATTGATAAACACATAGAAAGAGAAAAAGAAAAATTAGGTAAAGCTGATGATGAGAATCTTGACACAGAAATGAAACAAAGAATACAACACAGATTAAATAATTTGTATATAGAAAGATCCGCACGACTAGAAGTAGTTGAAATTGGAAGAGAAAAACTGAAAACACAGGTAAACAGGATTAGAGAAACTATTCAGAAAATACTTCACGAAGACACAACATTGGCTGAGAGATTGAAAACACTTTTCAGAGAGCAGGGTATCACTATTGCAAGTTTAATTACTGCTCTTGGATTTATTATCAGTACTGTAGTGTTGGCTGTAACCGGAGGACCAGGGAGTGGTGGCAGTCCAGCTCCACCAGCACCTCCAGCCCCGGCTCCGACTGACCCAAAAGATTCACAAACATGGGTAAAAAAAAACAACTCTCACATATATCAGACTTGCTTAAGAAATTGGCTGTGAAAGCAATGGATGCTTTGCCAGGCATAATAGGGAGTGTTGTCAGTTGGCTGATCAGTACAGCAGCAAAGGTAGTAGGGTTTATGGCGGAGGATGTGTGGGTCTTTCTGGTGACAGTTGGAAGGTTAATCATTGGCTATTTAATGAAACAGGTAAAAAATCCCTAATCCAGTAAGACCTATTACCAATGCAGTTCTCTCGGACTCATGTGTGTTCACTGGAGGGGCTGGTGTTACTGGCTGTATGGGTGCTGGTGTAGGTGTCGGTGTTGTTACTGTCTAAATGGGTAATGGCATGACTGGCATTACTGGTGTTATTAATGGTTTTAGCACAAGTGGTGGCTGTAGGTGTGTGGTTGTTGGACCCAAGTTTACTGATTGACTGAGTCCTAACTTCTGATCACGCCCTGCAACAATTATTTCCTTATTAATATTTGTTATTGTCCCCATTTGGTGTTGAAGGTCAGATGGCAACATGTATAACCCAATGCCAACTACAAAGTCAACTTTTGATCTATCATATCTGAGAACGTCTTGATAGCGTTGTATGCTTGATGGGAGATCTACTACTGAGTTTACCGTGTCTTCTAGGTTTGCAAGAAACTGTTTCTGTGCTTCAAAGTTTCCACTCCCGTTTAAGATGTTTGATTTTGTTTGAGCTTGTGCTCCTAGTATACACCACACGTACATTCTGATAGACTCATTAATGCGTTCGACTCCTGCTTGAGTAAACCCGTCACTCCTGTTCAAGACAAATGTAGTCCAGGCATTAGACTGTCTCTGTTGAATTGAGCCTAACCAGACTTGTGATTTTTGTGAAAATGAAGTGTAACCAGGGTAGTAATCTTGGGGGTATTGCCTGTGACTCATAACATAATACAATGTTCCCAAGCCATGGTGATCATCAAGTTTTTGTGCAAAGTCATTCTTTGTACTGATGTTAAATTCATTACAAATGCGTTCAAACGCTTTCATATCCATGGGGTTTATTAAAATGGTTAAAACTGGATTCAGTGGGCAATGGGGCATGCAGTTCTGACAGTATTCTTCTAAGCTGATAATACGTGTGGAAATGATACACAGACCTAATCAGTTTGTTTGAGTGATTCAAGTGGTCTGTAAAAGAAACACCACAGCCAGTAGTTGAGCATAAAATATAGCAAAGTTAAGCTGGTTTTGCAAAATCTGTAGTGGGCTTGAGGACCACATTCTTGCCATTGCATCATCTGTTATTGGGGGGTTTAGGTAATGATCATACGGATTCGACACTTTCACTTGAAATAAATCTCCTTCCTACAAAGCTATATCGAGCTGATTTAGCTGAATTATTTTCTGATCATAAGTTGGTGTGACATTGTACTTGGCATCCACATTAAATTAAAATGCGTTTGTAGTAACAATTGTTGGTGATTTAAATTCCAGTGTTGTTAACTAATGGGATTGATAATCGAGAAGGTAAGAAGGTTGTAGCTATACATGAAATGTTCTACACTGTAAAGTGGTTTAATGCAACGGATGATACAAGTTTTCATGTAAGTTATAGCATCGCTGGTAATAGGAGCTTGGGCACTAATGCACACTTTATACCATCTGGGTATTATAACTTTTGTACTTTAGCTAACTGGTTTCAAAGTAAATTAAAAATTAAAGCAACTTTAAATCTGGCTAACTTGTGTGTTACATTAGAATTTCCTGTAGGTAGCCAGCCTATAATTTCAAGTGAACTTGCATATTTGCTCGGTTTAATAGGCAGACATATAACTTCTAGGGATGAAAATTGGGCATTGGGTTTTGGAAGTGCTAATATTGAGGGTTGGTTACCTACGACAGTTGAAGATAAAATAACTGGAAAATATCCTGTTCATTTGTCAGTGCACACAGTGCTAAATGTTCATTTGAAAGAACTGAACACTACTGAAAATGAACACAATGGCAATCCTTTGATTTTGTTGAGATGCTTACCAGCTGGAAATGCCGCCTATTGTGAAAGTGAAGTTATTAGATTTCCTAAGTTACAGTTTAAAAAATTAAGTGCCAGTTTCTTTGAATCCCTTTGTTTATCTGTAACTAATCAGGATGGCAAACCAGTTCAGATGCATGATTTTAGTGTTGTATTGGAAGTTAAATAAATTTTATTTTTGCTAAATAAAAAATGAGTGCTGGTCCAAAGACAAGAATTATTCCAGTTGTGTGTCCAGTAACAGAGTTTAAAAGATTTGGCTGACGTGCAGGATTTTGATAAAGAAGGAGAGGTAGGAGAGGTGTATGGTCTTGAACTCGATTCCTTTGGATTGTACAGACGTAAGGTAATTGATGATGTGAAAGATGATGCAGAAAAAAGGTATCCTAAACTTGGTCAACTTCGTGATGTTACTGTACCTACTCCTGCAAATAATGTGCTCTACAACGTAAAACATGTGGGAAATAAGTGGGTAGTTGTTCCTGCTCCTGCTCCGCTTTTGCCTGCACCCACTGACTGGGACATAAAGTTTGTATTTATTAGTCCTTATGTATATTATACTGATGAAGGAGCCTTAGTATTTAGAAAAGTTGTTAACTCTGAGCCAATGCTTGTAAGTCTTGTGCCGAGCTTTTTTTGTAGACACCAATAGCAGAGAAAAACTAAAACTGCAAGAGTATGGAAAATGAAGATATCTTCTTACAAATAGAATGGGTAGATCAGATACTACTATTATGTTCATAGCAGCAAACTTTACCATAGCTAGAGAAGCGACAATAATTTCTGAAATTATTATGAGATCTGTGGATGCTGCCAAAGAAGCAGATATCGCACAGGGAATCAAACTTACGTGGGATAGCTCAGTAGCAGAGTCAACAAAGGTCATTATTGCTATTCAAAAAAGCACAGATTTGAAGTTTCGAGTAGTATCCCCGCTGTTAAGGTAGTGATCGATAAAACAACTCTAGTTTATCTAAGTTACGTAAAACTGGAACACATAGATCTTGTTTCGTTTTATTAAGCTAGCAAATTGTATACCATTGAAGAGTTGCAAATGAATTCGATGATTAAATTTAAAAAAAAATTTGCCATAAAAAAAATGCCACCACTGTATCCTCAAATAACGTCTGAGCTGCCTGAGCTGATTGTGCGTGATGAAAGATTGCAGGCAGACTCATTCCATTTAATGAATATTACAGAAGCATTGAAGTATTTGGAAGGAGAACAGACAAAATACGCCAGGTGTAAAAGACGATATAAAACGGTTTTCAATTCTGTTCACAACACATCAATGGCTGTGGGTGTGGTTTCAGCTGGATTATCTGTAGGAGGTATAGCCCTGTTTGGGATGGGAGTGGGAAGTGTCATAGGAATTGCTATTGAAGGTGTTAGCGTTGCCACAAGCCTGGCATGCTTTGGTATGGAAGCACTTAACAAAAGATTTTATACAAAGTTGCAGAAGCATGAAGCATTGAGTACACTTGCTGGAGCTAAGCTGAGCAGTATGAAACTTATTATCTGTAAAGCATTAGATGATAATAAAATTGAATCTAAGAGAGTGCAGGATGATTTGGCCAATTACAAACAACAGAAGTCTGAAATTCAGAATAAGATGCGTAGTCAACCCATGAATGTTGAAGAACTAAACAAATCTTTTTTTAGAACAAGGGAAACATATTGGAGTAGAAGAAACAATGAAAAAAGTTCAAGGACTTTTAAACAAGTAATGTTTAGTTTTGGTAATCATTCATTGTTTCTGAAATACTCTTCGCAAAGAGATGTCATGCCTTTCACATCTGCCCATTTGACACCATCAGCTCCACCACCAGAGTATTACTGAGAAAAAAAGTTTTTTGTTGTCCTTGTAACTTGGGAAATCTGTCCAAGTGTCTTAATGACTTGGGTCAAGAACTTACAAGTTCTTATGTTTAGGTTCTTATAAGTTCTTATTTTAAGTCACTTATAAGAGCTTATGCCAACTAACTTATAAAACTTATAACTTTACTTAGAAATCTGCCTTAATAATCATGGGTTGACAACTGATCAAACACGTAGCTTGAATGATTTCCGGAATGGAACTAATATGGCTAGAAAAACAAAGAGATGGCTGCAATGATTGGAGTTCGTTAGTCTAATTACAGTGCTATTCAAAAAAAAAATCTATTGATTATTAAATAGGTGGGTTTGGGATCTCCATCTATCTCACAGCTGGCATAAGAGGGTCAACACTATTCCTCAATGCCATCACAAGACTGAGTTATTAGGTACACGTGGCCAACCTTGCTGGACCCCTTTAGCCCCAAGGTCCCATTTCTCAAATTTTGCAGTGCTGCCTACTGACTATGTACCGGTTGCAGGAGACGAATTGTCCATGATAATTTAAGGGTAGTGCCAGATTAGCTTGGTGCCTGAAGGCGCCAAGCTAATCTGGCACTACCCTTGATTTATCATGGTCAATCTCCTGCTGTAGGGACTCAGGGCTAAATTGTTTAACCCATTTCATTATGAGGCTGATTTTTTAAAAAAATGGCTTCAGTTATTGTCCTATGAAGGCTACGTTATACAGACAAGGAGCTAGCTTCGCCGTTTTAGTTCAACTTTAAGGGTGCCTTAGGCACCAAGCTATTCTGGCACCACCCTTGAACAATCGTAGTCAATTTTATTTCAAGCAATGGGTGCATCAGGATGAAAGGGTTAATCCAACAAAACAGTCAGCGTTCGGCCTTTGTATTCATTTTATTGCAAAATGTTTGGGATTGTTTTTATGGGTGAGTGTATTTAATTTAAGTCTAGCAGCTGCCCTTCATAGATGATGATGATGTCCACTTGTAATGCGCATCCACTCCATGCTAGCAGCATGCTCAGGGCACAAATAAATAAATAAATAAATAAATAAAAACAACACACGCAACTTCTGGTGCACAGTAGTCCTAGAATTAAAAGTCATGAAAGAGTTGGGTTTTGAGGTGCCTCCTGAAGGTGTCAATGCAGTCAATGTCCCTCAAGGGTTGTGGTAGTCCATTCCACAGCCTAGGTCCGAAATGTGAAAATGCCCGGAAACCAAGTTGCTTCTTTGTGTGGCTTTCAACGCTTGGGGTGCAGAGTTTGGATCAGACAGCAGAACGGAGCTGCCTCGGAGGGTTATAATAATAATAATAATAATTACGGTATTTATAATGCGCTTATCTTATAATAATTATAACTCTAAGCGCACACTCACAACTCGCGCACGCATGCGCACGCTTTAGACAATGACTCACGTACCACAAACAGTGAAATACATTACGACGGTCAGCTTGGGGTGGGGAGTGCGGTGATATAGTGCTAAAACTGTTGAAAGAGGTGAGTTTTGAGGGCGGACTGGAAGGAGGAGAGAGAGTGTTTCTGACGGAGAGAGAGTGGGAGAGTGTTCCAGATGGATGGACCGTAGACGGAGAAGGAGCGGGGACCGAAAGTGTTAAGTTTGGTGCAAGGGATGTGGAGGCGGAGAGGGTCGGAGGCAGAGCGGAGGGAGCGGGAATGTGTGTAGGGGTGAAGTAAGTTGGAGAGATAGGCAGGAGCGCAGTTGTTCAGGGATTTGTAGCAGAGAGACAGAACTTTGTATTGGATGCGTTGGGGGATGGGGAGCCAGTGAAGGAGTTTGAGCAGGGGTGTGATGTGGTCGGATTTTTTCTTTCTGAGGACGAGGCGGGCAGCATTGTTCTGGACGCGTTGGAGAGTGAAGATGGTGGAGTGAGGGAGACCGGAAAGGAGAGAGTTGCAATAGTCAATGCGAGATAAGATGAGAGAGACAGCAAGTTTGGTGGCAGCTTCGGTAGTGAGGTATTTTCTGATCTGACTGATGCGGCGAAGGTGGAAATAGCATGCCTGGGTCGTGGCGGAGACGAAGTTGGTCATGGACAGAGAGGAATCGAGGATGACGCCGAGGTTCTTGGCCGAGTCAGAGAGGGAGATGGGGGTGCTATCGAGTTGAAGGTGGAGAGAGGGAGGGAGCTGGGAGAGTTATGGCGTGGGACTACTTCCCAGAGGACTCTGGTGAGTTTGAGTTATTTATAGACTTGTGGCACAAAGTGAGAATCTTGTGATCAATTCTTTGCTTGACTGGAAGCCAGTGCAACTGCTCAAGGACTGGTGTGATATGCTCCGTTGTTTTGGTTCTTGTGACAATTCTGGCGGCCGTGTTCTGAACCAGTTGAAGATGTCTGAGTTGTTGCTCTGGCAGACCCCAAAGACAGCTGTTACAGTAGTCAAATCTGGATAGGACAAGGGCAACGGCGATAGCATTTGCAGCTTTGGCTTTCAGGACAGATCGTAGTTTCCCAAGGAAGCGAAGACGGAAGTAGCATCCCCTGACAACAGCACTGATGTGGTCTGCAATGGTAAGACTGGTATCAACAAATACACCAAAATCTCTGACAGTCTTGGAGAAAGGGATGAGAGACTCACCAACACGGATGGCATCAAGAGATTCCACACCCAGTTTGTTCTTGGGTCCACACAGAATTGCCTCAGTCTTATAATCATTTAACTTCAGCATGTTGGTTGATATCCAGGACTTGATTTCTTGGCAGCATGACTCGATTTTCTGCACTGTCTGAGAAGAGGAGACACTGTCAGGATGAAATGAGTCATAGAGACCAGAGTCATCTGCAAACAACTGTCGCCCTAACCTGTACTTGTCAACCACACGTCCTAACTTAGTGGTGTAGAGAGAGAACAGAACAGGCCCTAAGACGGACCCTTGAGGGACACCTCATACTAGCCGGGTAACATCAGACGCCACAACATTAACAATGACGTACTGGAACCTGTCCTCAAGGTACTACTGAAACCACTGTAAGACAGTCCATGATACCAAACTCAAGCTGAAGTTTCTGCAGCAGTATCTGGTGATCTATGGTATCAAATGCCGCACTGAGATCCAGCAGTACCAGGAGTGAGTGGCCACCATGATCAGCTGCACTGAGAATGTCGTTTAAGATACGAAGTACTGCGGTCTCTGTAGAATGATCTGGCCTGTATGCAGACTGAAATTTATGCAGTAGCTGGTACCTATACACATGATCAGCCAGTCTATCGGCCACCACACGTTCTAAGAGCTTGGACAAATATGGAAGGTTTGATACTGGCCTATAGTTCTTAGGAGCATCAGGGTCCAAGTTTGACTTCTTCAAGAGAGGACGAATCACAGCAGTCTTAAAGGCTCCTGGAACAACACTGGTGAAGAGACTGCGGTTGATGATGTGAAGAATAACTGGCAGAAGAATGTCCAAATTCTCCAAGACTATTTTAGTGGGGATCGGGTCAACACTAGAAAATGTGGACTTGGATTTTGTGATGACTTTGTGCAGTTGATCAGCAGAGACTGGCATAAACACTGAGAAAGGATCACCAGCAAAAGCGGATGAATGTTCCTAGCTATGACGTTTACCACTTGTGTTCTCCTTTAACAGCTGCTCTCTGATGGCACAGAGCGGCACCAGCCAAGTCACTGCTCATGTCAGGAAGAATAGGAGATTTGGCCTCCTTGCCAAGCAGTCTGCGATCAGCCGTTTACGAGATAGTGATTGTCTAGAGAGTAACAAAGGTTTGGGTACATCAAAATAAGTCTAGTATGAATAAAAGCAATGCGCACTCGTTTTAAACCGCCGGAGGATGGAGACATTTTTCTGTAGCACATTTTGTTTCCAGTACGGCTGCAGACGAAACCAGGACTGTCGCAGCCACGTTCACAGGGGCTCAGTAGTTTACACGGGTCTCATTGTTCCTGTATTCAGTGGTAGTATGCACTATATGTCACTTGAAAGGATTTCATTTATTTTTTAATTAATATTTTCACACTTAGATATATTAAGAGAAGAAACAATTACGAAAAAGCTTACCTTGAACTCAAATATTGTTACTCAATAATAAGGTATCCCAAATCACGTGATCAAAACATGACACGCGGATTCGTTGCTGTGAATTTCGGTGTGCCGACGAGTTCTTTTTATTTGTTCTACATAAGCTTGTTTGTTTCCCAAAAGAAAGCAAACGTGTAAAGTTGCTGTGTGCATTTTTACGTCTTGTTAAAGGTTTGTCACGTTTATTTCCATTCACTTTACCATCGCTTTGCCCATTTCATTTCGACACCACAGCACAAAAACAAAACGCAACCCACAACACAAACGCTATCTTCGGTAACTATGTCCGGAGTGCAACATGCTGCATGCTGTAAAAGAGAAAGAGTGCCACACCACTTAGTTTTAACTGTCATGGCTGAGCAAAGTTTCGGAACTTGATTAATTATTTTATTTTTATGCAGTAACATTTATTTTAATCAGTTGCACTGACAAGCTATGTTGTGATGTGCGATCACTGCTAGTGCCAATTAAGCAGTCTCAGTGATCACTGATGGTACAGTACACTTCACACTGAAAAAAAAAAATACACAGCACAATGTGAACACGCTTGGAAGTTCATGCAATGTTTTGTTTAAAATTAAACCCTATCTTGCTAGCAGTGGCCTACTGCACAAAAGAGGAGCGTATTTTGCTCCTGTGTTATTTGCAGTTTGTCTGCATATAGACATTTGCAGTGCGCTGCACGGATTCTTAACAGCTGACATTAGCACTGACATATATATATATATATATATATATATATATATATATATATATATATATATATATATATATATATATATATATATATATATATATATATATATATATATATATATTGGATTAAAACAATAAAGAAAACAGAGAAAGGTGACAGAGAGATGATTTAATAAATCAGTCAAGTGTTCAAATGAATGAGATATATATGTTTTATGATGAACAGCTAGGTAAACGGGGGTGGGGGGGGGGAGGGGGGGGGGGAGGAGGCACATACTTTATAATGTACACAGACTATTTCTTTCAGTGTTTCCATCACCCACTCACAACACCATTAGGCTCAATGAGTTCTCATGTTTTGAGTGGTTTACAAAATACATGTACTTGCTGCTGTTACATTATCTTCTTACTGGTTTTGACATTTCGCTGTAAGATTTACAGTCCCATACTTTAGTTTAAGCCTGTTCCACCTAACGCACATGGAGGTTGACTGTATCATTGATATGTGTGTGTAGGTAGCGTTTTGTTTGAGGTGGCAGTTTTGGCCTCACCTTTAAGTTTGGTGCCCCTGTGCATGTGGAAAAAAGTACTATTTACAGAACTGATGGGGCGGTCCGTGGCGAAGTGGTTAAGGCGCCTGCCACCAATGCCAAAGGTGCGCGGTTCGATACCGGGTTCCGGCGTTGGACTTTTCTCCTCTGGTAAGTGTCACCGTTAATTCGGGCGGACCGTCGGGGGTTCTTTCTCCGGGTACTCCGGTTCTTCCACCCCCACCCCCCCACCCCCACTTTGGTACCGGTCTCAGGCCACTTTACAAATTTCAAATACAAGCGATCAAAAATTCTCTGTAACCTCAGTAGCTGACTGGCCCTTCGTTTGTCTTGTACTGTGTTTGTCTTAAATGGCGTAAATCCGTGTCTGTTTCGTGAGTGTGTGTGTTGGGTTTCAGGCGCGGCGCTTTGAGTCGATTTCCCCAAAATTGAGAAAAAGCGCCTATATAATAACGGTATTATTATTATTATGATGGCTGCATGTGCCGGCTATTTCGCGGTATCACTTATCAATGTGAACTGGGCAATGCGAACTGGGCAGCCTATTGTTTGAAGTGATCAGTGGTGGCATCATCCATGATGTATGTGTGCATTTGGCCACTGGTACTGTTTACAACGGTGCTGTTTACAGAACTAGTGGCTGATTATGCATATTAGTTCTGTTATTGTTATCAGGTGTGGCCTCATCTCTAAGTTTTGGTGCCCCTGTGCATGAGGCCAACAGTACTTTTCACAGAACTGATGGCTGCATGTGCAGTGTGATTAACTGTACACATGAAATTTGTAGGTGGGCAGTTAAAATACAGGCAGTCAATACAAGCCACTTTCTTAACCTCGAGTCTCTATACAGACTGTATATAGGTTTTACAGTCCACTAATGCCCATCAGTATACTATTGTGCATGTCTTTGGTGGGTGTTCTGCGGTTATGTGTGTGTATGTGGGGTGGGGTTAAAAGTGGGGCGGTACGGCACCTATAACCGTGTATGTGTATGTACAGAACCTACATTACAAACAAACATAAATTAATAATTTTAATAAATAGTTATTTGGGTTTAATGCTGCGCGGGCGACTACGGCCACCTCACGGCAGTTAAATAAATAAGATAAAGTAAGTCGAAGATACCTGGGACATATGAATGCTAAGTAAAGTATAGATTATGAACATGCACAGATGTACATTCTTTTGGTGGATGTTCTGCGGTTTTGTGTGTGTAACTGGATTGGGGTTGGGAGCGAGCGGTACGGCACCTATTACAATGTGCGTGTATAAGACATTTATTCACCAAGTAAAACGTTACAAGGATTTTTGTGTTGCATGGCGACAGTAAAATACATCCTCACTTGTAGGGCATTCACCATGTCATACGCTCAGTTGGCGATCATCCTATATACAGCACTAAAAGATAGATATTAAACACAAATCAGTCATATGTCACAAATCATTTAATCACGTTGGTCCATGGATGGTGATGTACCGAGGACAGCTTCTAGAAAGAAACTGCATCTGAATCGAGAGGTTCTGGCATTAAAAGCACGGAACCGCCAGCCAGAGGGCAGAAGCTCGAAGAGATGATTGGCTGGGTGTGATAGATCTGACAGAATAGTACTGGTGGCCACATGCACAGGGGCACCATGGTGTATGTTCTTAAGCTATATGCTGATGTGTGTACAAAACCTACATTACAAACAAACAAAATAAATAAATAAATAAATAAATTAAATAAATAAGATAAAGTAAGTCTAAGGTACCTGGAACATATTATTATGCATGCTAGGTAAAGGATAGATTAAAATTATGAACATACACAGATGTGCATGTCCTTTGGTAGGTGTTCTGCGGTTTTATGTGTGTATTTAGGTAGGGGTTGGGAGCAAGCGGCATGGCACCTATTACCATCTATAATTATATGTAATCCAGACCAAAAAGGTGACTGCCAAGCGTGTAAAATGCAAAGAAATACACAACGGAGAAAGGGTATTGACAAAGGGTATTTACCCGAAATATGAATAAATTGTGTTGTACCCGTCCTTTCTAAGCGTGTTTCTTTCTCTGTTGGGCATTTCTTTGCATCTATATATTATTTTCTTCTTGTATGCTGATGTGTATGTACAAAACCTGCATTACAAACAAAGAAAACAAATAATTTAAATAAATAGTTATTTGGGTTTAATGCCGAGCAGGTGACTAATGCCATCTCATGGCAGTAAAATAAATAAGATAAATTAAGTCAAGATACCTGGGACATATGAATACTAAGTAAAGGATAGATTATGAACATGCACAAATGTAAGTGTCTTTTGGTGGGTGTTCTCTGGTTGTGGAGTGGGGTTGGGAGTGGGCAATATTACCATGTATGTGTATGAGAACATCAGATGTACAAAACCTACTTTTCAAACAAATAAAAATAAATAATAAATTTAAATAACTAGATGAATACTAAGTAAAGGATATAATTATTATGAACATGCACAGACATGCATGTCTTTTAATGGGTGTTCTGTGGTTTTGTATGTGGGGTAGGGAGCGGGTGGTATGCACCTATTACCATATATGTGTACATGTTATGTTCACATCATATATTACCATATATGTGTACATGTATGTTCTCATCTTGTATGCTGATGTCCCCCACACGGGTCTGCCCTGGGGGACTTGGGATTGGGTTAACTACTTTTTAGTTCCCAGGGTGACCCTGGTCAGCCCCACAGGGTGGGTTTTCCCCTCTATTCTGGGGCATGTGTTTCTGTCTACCCTTGGTACATTCACCTGTATTTTCCTTTTTTAAACTCTCCCTTCTGTCTGAACTGTCTGTAGCCCTTGATATTGGATGTGTGTTGCTAAATGGTCTGGTTAGGTTTATTTAGCGTATTAGACCGGCTGGCGACATACATTCAATATTCTGTTTAGTTTTTTTTTTTTTTTATACAAGCAGTGCAGGCACGTCCTGAGAAAGTCTTGTTGCTGTCGGGACGTTAAGCAATGTACAATCAATCATTTTATGCGGATGTGTATGTGCAAACAAACATCACAAACAAACAAACAAATAAAAAATAATTAAAATAATACATTAATAAATAAAATAAATCAGAGATACCTGGGATCTATGAATATGCAAGCTAAGTAAAGGATAGATTATAAACATGCACTGATGTATGCATATTGAAAACAAATTTCCTCTCCTTGGTGGCCACTACCATACCACTAGTGATCATGTGCATCAAGGAATTACTTCCATCCATAATTGAAAGGATAAATAATAAATACATAAATGAATAAATAAATAAATAAATAAATAAATAAATAAAACATGTAATATAATGGAGAGGGCTACTATCTGAATAGTGTCTCATGCAGTCCCGATAAAGCTTGATCATAAGAGTCCTTGTGAGTACTTGAGTGCGGATTGGTTGAATGGGTTGCAAAAACTAAAACTTTGTATATATAGGCGTTTAGCTGAACATGGTGATTTAGATGGAAACGGTTCGGAGATGGATTTCACCGAGAGTCCGAAATAGCCCAGGCGGTTAAACGTCGGAGCAGGAGAGCGAAGGGAACCGCTGGGTCAGTCGTGGGTTCGAATCCCGTCCCGGCCCCGGTAGCTGGACTCACAATCCAGGGGGAAAAACGGATTTGTTCAATAGCATGTCCGTTGAAAGGTCCTGATAAATCAAAGTGGCACAGTTGGAGTGCGCCTGAGTTGATCAGTGTTCAGGTCGTACTCCATAGCAATAGATTTCCATGTCCCCCCCCCCCCCCCATAACCCGCCCGTCAGGGCCGTCCATTATCACTTCGGTGCCGTGGACGTTAAACCCGGAATTAATCAATCAATGGATTTCACTCTGCCTGGCTTGTGCTTAAGACCAGTCGGATAAGAGTGTGCTTGACGAGTTTAAAATCCCATCTCCACTAATAAATTAAAAAAAAAAAAAAAAGAGCTGACCTACACTTAGAGCCATTAGGCTGAAAAAAAGACGAACAACATGCATGTTGTATCCGGACAAAAAGTCCTCAGAATGTTGAAGATGGTCGGCAGACACAATGTACAACATGCACAAAGGGAGTTTACTTTCGATATGCTTTCCTCCCACAAAAGACCGAGTTCATTGGGAAAGGCTGTTTTCAAGACCAGGTAAAATAACGTATTTGACGTTGATAAGATGTACTTCAAAGTTCAAATCGAAACTAATCTCTGTTTCACTTCAGGAGCAAAGTAAAGCTGCATCAACCGTGCGCATCTGATCGACTTCTTTCGAAGGCATCTCGCTGACTGCCATTTTGAAACTAGCGACGCAAGTATGCTTACCGCATTAAAAATAATACTTTTAAACTTATTTTATCGTAAATATGTATGCATGTTTACTTGCTCATGATTTTAATTTACTCACTGGAATAAACTTGTAACTTGTATGCTTGAAATTTGCAACGTTATGCACAAAAAATGTCTTGTACCTTATCCGGGCCGTGCACGAGGACTGGTTCCCTCACATCGAAAAATAGCTTTCGAAAAACACTTCTACAAAAATGTCTCCATCCTAAGGACAAATATTGTTGCCATGCATAAACCATATGGCATTAGTACTTTCGTTTCGTACCTGCAAACCATTGTTACTCTTTTGACGAACTACTTACCTTTGCAGAAATTGCGTAAGCTGCTAGACTTTAATTGTGATACCAGTAGCTGGCTTAAACATTTCACTTCGTGTGATATTGATTCCTGCGTTAACCCCCTTGTTCACGCAGCCACTGATATTGTTGATAGTGCTGAGGGCTGTACTTAAAAGGAGTTGACATAAGACTGTTTCTGAAATATTTTAAATTCAACTCCAAAGAGCCCCATCTATCTGAGGAATGTTTCATGTGGTGTCATATTTATAGGCATCAGACTTCAGTCACAGTCCGACTGCATTAGGTGCCAGTAGGTCAAATGTCCTATTATGATTGACTCAAAGCTGCCTATGTTCCGATCACTTTTCTGTTGTCTTGGACTTTGTATTTTACATGGCACTTTAGCATCCTAAGTCTGAACTGCAGGCAGTGACCACTCACGAAACACTATCTTATGTGTACCTACTATACTGACGAGCAAAAGAAATGCGACATCATTCGAGTCATCCGAAACACCGTGACCGACACTGAAGTGTTTAGTATGGCAGCACACTGAAGTGTTTAGTATGGCAGCACACTGAAGTGTTTAGTATGGCAGCACACTGAAGTGTTTAGTATGGCAGCACACTGAAGTGTTTAGTATGGCAGCACACTGAATTGTTTAGTATGGCAGCACACTGCAGTGTTTAGTATGGCAGCACACTGAAGTGTTTAGTATGGCAGCACACTGAAGTGTTTAGTACAGCAGCACACTGAAGTGTTTAGTATGGCAGCACACTGAAGTGTGTCCGATGACTCAAATGATGTCGCATTTCATTTGCTTGTCAGTATTACATGGCGCACATTATCTCCTGTTCATGTTGGCAAACCCTGGACATATGAGTGATCTGCAGAAATGTCTAGCTGCATCCCTGGCAATGGCTGTTGGCAAACCGTGGACATATGAGTGATCTGCAGAAATGTCTAGCTGCATCCCTGGAAATGGCTGTTGGCAAACCCTGGACATATGAGTGATCTGCAGAAATGTCTAGCTGCATCCCTGGCAATGGCTGTTGGCAAACCCTGGACATATGAGTGATCTGCAGAAATGTCTAGCTGCATCCCTGGCAATGGCTGTTGGCAAACCCTGGACATATGTGTGATCTGCAGAAATGTCTAGCTGCATCCCTGGCAATGGCTGTTGGCAAACCCTGGACATATGAGTGATCTGCAGAAATGTCTAGCTGCATCCCTGGCAATGGCTGTTGGCAAACCCTGGACATATGAGTGATCTGCAGAAATGTCTAGCTGCATCCCTGGCAATGGCTGTTGGCAAACCCTGGACATATGAGTGATCTGCAGAAATGTCTAGCTGCAACCCTGGCAATGGCTGGGGTTCAAGAGGGTCTATGTCCCTTAAAACTGAACAGTCCCGACGTCCACGGCAGTCACGGCTTAAAGTGTGCATGCCGCCTTGTCATGTCAGTTCAAGCTGTCCATTAACCGCTCATATACAATAAGTAATTCAAGTTGAGATAAACCGTTTTATAAAACCAGACAAAGGTCAAGAGACCCAAGCTGAGTGAGTGAGATTGTCAAGTGCTGATCTAATGACTGATTGTGACGAGCTGTGTTTTGTATATGTTTTTAATATTACGTTTTATTACGTCACCTCTCTACTCGTTGGTTAATGCATTGTAGCACCATTGTGTGCGGCCCGTGCCACTTAGCTGCTCAGTGTGGGTTCTGGCAGAGGTGACCTACTTAGCCCCCAGTCTTAGCCTGGCTCCCCTTTCCCTGTCCCACCCCTTTTCTTACTCCGCACCCCCGGGGCCCCTTTGTTTTTTCCCCCGCCTAGTGGTTTTCCTTTTGGCTGCCCCATCTAAATTTAGCTGGCAGTGATCAATCATTTCATTAGACCAGTGCTAGAACGTCGACCTTGACCCAGTAGCGCCCCTCCGTGTTAGCGTCCCCCCTGCTAGGAGCGCACTTGTTGTCACACCAAAGGGCTCTGTCCGTCTGAATCGACCATAGATATAATGCATCCTAGTTGTTCTGATCTGATTGCCTGCTCAGCTGGATTTGGAGCAGCATCTTTTGTGACTGTAGAGGCCAATGCGGGAGTGGCAGTCCCTGCTGCAAAGATCACAAATGTACGTGGTCACTGGTCTGATGAAGTTGTTGCACTCCTTTCTGCATACCCGCTTGTCTGCTGCTGCTTTCGACATCTTCTCTTCCCCTGACTTGAGGTGTTGGTGGAGGATACTTCTCCACTTTGCACGGTCATCCGCAAAGCGTTCTCATGACCCAGTGTCAATGTCCAGTCCTGTCATGTCCCTCTTGCAGACATCTACAAATCGTAGCTTGGGGTGACCAGTGTTTCTTCTCCCAGCTGCCAGTTCTCCGTAGAGGATGTCTTTTGGGATGCGGCCATCTTCCGGCCGTGAACGTGGCCGAGCCAGCGCAGTCTGCATTGTCTGAGTAAGGTGTACATACTGGAAAGGCCAGCGCGTGATAGGACTTCGGTGTTGGTTACTCTATCTTGCCAAGATATGCCCAGGATACGGTGGATGCTTCTCAGGGGGAAAGTGTTGAGTCTTCTCTCCTGTTTAGCATATGTGGTCCATGCCTCACTGCCGTATAGAAGTGTGCTGATGACGCAGGCGTTGTACACAGCCATTTTTGTTTTCATATTCAGCTTGGGATTTGTCCACACTCAAGTTGTGAGGCGTGCTAGAATTGCAGCAGCCATCCCGATCCTCTTGTCGATCTCGATGTCCAGAGAGAGGTTATCGGTGAGGGTGGACCCAAGGTACGTGAACTGGTGGACGACGTTGAGCTCGTAGTTGTCAATGGTGATGAATGGCGGTGTCTCTGTGTCCTGTCCCAGGACGTTCGTCTTCTTTAGACTGATAGTCTGTCCAAGTCCTTGCAAGCCTGGGAGAATCGGTCTATCAGCGACTGTAGTTCCTGCTGGGTGTTGGTCGAAACTGCCGCATCGTCAGCGAACAGCATGTCTCTGATGAGGGCTTCGCGTATCTTTGTCTTGGCTTTGAGGCGGGCAAGGTTGAAAAGCCTGCCATCTGATCTGGTTCGCAGGTAGATTCCTTCTGTTGCTTTACCAAAGGCATGCTTGAGCAGGACAGTGAAGAAGATCCCAAAGAGAGTAGGGGTCAGGAAGCAGCCTTGTTTGACTCCGCTGCATACGTCAAAGGGTTCGGATGTGCTGCCGTTGAACTGCACTGTCCCCTTCAAGTTGGTGTGGAAGGATTCTATCATACTTTGCAGTTTGGGCGAGCATCCAATCTTTAAGAGGATCTTGAACAGACCATCTCTACTGACCAGGTCGAAGGCTTTGGTGAAGTCAATAACAGCGACATACAGAGGCATGTGTTGTTCCCTGCACTTATCCTGGAGTTGACGGAGAGAGAAGACCATTCTACCGTTGACCGCTTAGCTCGGAAGCCACACTGTGACTCGGGATAGACACGTTCTGCCAGCTCCTGCAAACGGATCAAGATGACCCGGGCAAAGACTTTGCTGACAATGCTGAGAAGGCAGATGCCTCTGTAGTTGTTACAGTCGCTTCTCTCACCCTTGTGAGGGCGGTGATCTTGGCATCCCTCATGTCTTGTGGTACCTCTCCTTCCTGCCAGCACTGGAGTAGGACCTCATGCAGGTGAAGAAGGAGGATGGCCTTGCCGTTTTTGATCAAATCCGGGGGGATCCCATCGTTGCCTGGAGCTTTGCCTGCAGCCAAGCTGTCAATGGCTTTGCTCCTCTATTGTTGGCACTGCATCTAGCTCATCTATTACAGTTAGGCACTCGATGGCGTCAAGAGCTGATGGGGTCACAACGTTCTGTCCGGAGTAGAGGTCAGAATAGTGTTCCACCCATCTCTCCAGCTGCTGGCCTTTGTCCGTAATAACTTCCCCGGTGGAGGATTTGAGGGGGGGGGGGGGGGGCGTCTTGTTTTGGGTTGGTCCTAATGCCTTCTTAATGCCGTCGTACATTCCTCTGATGTTTACTGTAACGGCTACAATCTGGATGTTCTCACGGAGCTCCGTCCAGTACTCGTTGGCGCAGCGCCTGGCAGTCTGTTTGACCTTGCTTATGGCAGCCCTGAGAACCTGCAGGTTCTTTTTGCTGGGAGACCGTTTGTGCTCAGCAAGGGCAGTTCGCTTAGCTGCGATGATGGGGGACATCTCGGTCGACTTGGTCTCGTACCAGTCTTGTGTCTTCGAGGTCCTCTTCCCAAAGGTGGTCAAGGCTGTGCGTTGCATGGTGTCCTGCAGGGTTTCCCACTTCTCTGTGGCAGAGTCAGAGTCACCGGGCTGTTGCTGCAATGGGTCTTACTTTTGAAGAAAGGTATTACTAAGGTTTAGAACTTGGGGATATGATGTGTACAGTGATATTGTGGACCAAAGCATTCCTCTCTCACTCTCTCCATCCTGTGTTTATACTTCTAAACTATACTATGCACATGGCAATATGTTCCAATCTTACACATTATGATGACCTTATACTTATTTCTGGTCATATTGGTTTTGTAGTATTTGAACTTAGACTTATTTTATAAAATGCTGTCTTGACCAAAGTACATCAGTGGATGGTGGATGTATGAGAGCCGTGTGTAATGATCTTTTGAATTATCCGGCCACTGTAGTATTTTGTAATAATAACATACCTATCCCGCAGTTTTATATAACATCAATTTTATATTTGGTATGTACACTTGAGAAGGAAATTATATTTTGTGTTATTTGATATTCCAGGTGTACTGCCTCCTTGGTGGGGAAATTAAAAAATTTTCACAGGGCGCAATAAGGCCTCCCTATCTGTTTTGTTTTAATCCGCCCCACCACACTGATAATTAAACCACAGATTGGCAGAATAAAGTGGCCCATATCATGATTATCAATATCACATGCAGTATCAGTTATCGCCTGACACTCTTCACAAAGGCTTATAGATCCCAGAGCGCACAAGGTCCTCTGGCTGACATTGGCCACTTTTGGACCATGCGTGCATGCCCGGACCAATTGTCACTGATGTCAGCCTGAAAGTGATGTGTACACTGGGATACAATTGGTCCTACAACTTTTGATCGTAATCTGACACAGACAAGGGCCATCATGACATGCTACTTTGTCATCTGACCTAAAGCTGTGATCTTTCACCCTCTCACCTATAACCTGTGCAGTCCACAACAGGCTTTCTGTACACCCTCTCTGTCTCACCTACAACCTGTGCAGTCCACAACAGGCTTTCTGCACACCCTCTCACCTACAACCTGTGCAGTCCACAACAGGCTTTCTGCACACCCTCTCACCTACAACCTGTGCACTCCACAACATACTTTCTGCACACCCTCTCAGTCTCACCTACAACCTGGGTACTCCACAACAGGCTTTCTGCTAGGATTAACAATTGTCCGTCATCGGGATGAACAGCATGACAAAATCCAACCCAGGCGCTCTACCGGTCGGGTTAAGTAACTGGACGCTCCTTTTTTCTTTCATGATTTGTCCATAACGGTGACGGACGGGCTTCCATTTTGTTTTCATCCCTCTCAAAATTTGTCCGTCAAATAATTCTACATTGATGGAAAGCCTGCTGCAATAATCCATTCAGCCCTAACACTACAGAACGACACGGATCGACCAAGATAAGTTAACGTACTACAGCCCTCATGCACTACAGCGGGAGATGGATTGACCATGATTTAAGGGGAGTACCAGATTGGTTTGGCACCGTCAGGCGGCAGGCAAGCTAATCTGGTGCTAGCCTTTAATTATCATGGTCAATGCTACTCCTGTAATTGGTACATAATCGATACACGACACTTCCACAATCTGGGAAATGCGACCTTGGGGTTAACTCATTCAGCCCGACGGCCGTATTTCCCAAATTTTGCAGGCGGCATCTAATGACTATGCACCAGTTGCAGGAGATGGATCGACCATGATAATTCAAGGGCAGTGCCAGATTAGCTTGGCAACAGGCACCTAGTTAATCTGGCACTACCCTTGACTTATCATGGAGGACCCATCTCCTGCTGTAGTGCATCAGGGCTGAATGGGGTAAAGGAGTCTGGAGGCCCACATACATGTTCCTCCACATGTAACCCATTACTTCCTGGAGGTCCACATACATGTTCCACCACATGTAACCCATTACTTCCTGGAGGTCCACATACATGTTCCTCCACATGTAACCCATTACTTCCTGGAGGTCCACATACATGTTCCACCACATGTAACCCATTACTTCCTGGAGGTCCACATACATGTTCCACCACATGTAACCCATTTACTTTAGTTCAGTCATACAATAACAGAAGGAAGAGTGATTGTAACAGCTCACAGGCAGTGCCAGAATTGCTATATGTACATGCTACTCTGCCACCACCCTTGAACTATAGTATCATGGTTGAGTTATCTCCTTTAGTGAACTAACAATTAACATACGCCTCAGATGACAGCTCGATCAATCAATCAAATCAATGCGTTACAGGCACAACCAGGGTACATCACATAAACAGGATTCAATCCTAATACAGCATTTCATGACCGACCGTCAGGGTGTACATTTAGCCGGTGTAGTTATCGATGTCATGCTGCCAGCACTGCGCCTTTGTCCGACAATCGATTGTCAGCTGTTGTGCCTTTAAGTTTGATAATTGAAGGCAAAGTTGAAACTGAGGCACACCCATCTATCGATTGAAAACCACTTGATTGTTGCATGAATGCAAAATTTTGAAATGGAAAACTGAATTTGAATTTATGCTCATAATTGAAAACAAATTTCTGTCGATTACTGCATGGTGCAAGCAATCAGCTTGAAGTCTATATTATGACACAATTCCTTTAATGACAGTGTGATCGATGCCTAAATTTTATTCAGATATATATATATATATATATATATATATATACATGTATCTGCAAACACGCAATACTTAATAATCTTCCTATCTTAAATCTTCCTATGAATTATAAATACACCCACAAATTCGTTATAAATATAGTGAAAGAAACTGACGAAACAGATGTTCACTCTAGTTCCTGCTCAAGGTCCCATTACAGTCTGTTTCGCAGTATGTTGCCATATCAGCGACAGGTATTTGGGAGATGATTTTGAAATTATGTGTACAACATCGCCTGGAGAGAGACAGTCGTTAGCTGTTTTGTAAAGCTCGGTTCCAGTGTCATGTGGTTCTGGTAGTTCTGAATAGGAATGGAAGCCATCTTCACAGCGTGGTAGTGCAAATTCTTACGTAATGTCCGACATGACAAAATATATCCCTCGTGTACAACACATACCTGTGTAGCTGTTTGGCCTGGCAGCACAACGCTCCAAGGAGTGCGGCTAAAATCAGCAGCTTCATCGTTTCAGTGTCTACTTTCGTCTGTCGGTGTGCAAGTCAGCTCCGGCCGACGTCCGTGTCTGAAATGTAGCTTATATGTGAGGTGCTGCAAGTTTATGTTTTGTCAAAACAAACACATTGTGATTCAGATTCACCCAGACAAGGATGGAAAAAAGCCAGAAGAACACTTCTCGCTATAAAAACTTAAAGTTTGTGCTATGGTTACGAGCACATATCAGCATTTCTTGTTCCTCGCAGTTGTCAAGTGGGGAAGTCTGTCATGTAGTACGTACTTCCCCTATACTTCCCCCATACCCCCAACTCTCAGTGACATACCACAATGTGGTTCATTTAGAGTGTTCCTGTACGAGTGATCAAAGCTTGTTGCAGCAAAAAAAAAAAAAAAAGTACAAAGGCTTTGTAACGCACGCAGACTTGCCCCCAGTCGTACGCACAGACTCTCGCACAACAGACGCATACACCGCCACTGCATTCATGCGGTAAAACTCAACACACGGGCTCCCTTTCTAAAGTAACTTTTATACACTAGTAAACAATAAAAGGCTCAAAAAGATTATCAAACTCTATACACTTCCCTTCTCCAACATCCAAACATCACACACACAATATCTCGGCCAGGCTAGGTATTAGTTTCTCACAGTCTCCAACCTGTTTGGTGTTCTCGCCTGGTTACGTTAGTCCTTCTCACGTCTAGGCGTGCAAGTCCTTCGTTGTACGCTCTTCGAGTCGTCCTGTCTCTTGTATCACGGGCGTCCTCGTTACTCGTACCGTAGCGCAGTTCTCGCTGTGACTCGGGTGTTTCGGTCCCGATCGCTCACTCCCTGAGTGAAGAGCTGGAGAGATGTCCTCACATTAGGTCCCTGGTGACTGAGGTCTCGGCGTCCGTCGCTCCACTCTTGACAAGCACTCTAAACAACAACAAGGACACAAATCGTAACACTTGCTAAACACACAACATATTGGATGATATGAGAAACATCACGCAACCTGGCCATACAAACAACTCACACGTTCATTCACACACACACGTGCTTCACAACCGAACTACTTTCATAACACCCCCATATCTCTGTCACTATCTTGAAAACGACTATAACCTAACACTCTCACTATACATTATTCTATACACTGGAAAAGACTATGCTTAACCAAACACGTACTACCTTTATAGCGACTTAGATATACACACCTCGCATTCCCTAGTTATCCATCTCGGTACATAACTAACTCGCATTCATTTAGTTATCCATCTCGGTAAATAACTGTATACGAAAACATCAGTTATCTCACTGAATTCCAAAGCCACATAACTGAACCAAACCGGTCAACACTACACAACCAAATTACTCTCACCAACGCATACTGTCTTTAACGAAGCAACTATCAATAATACATATATAGAAACATACCTGAATTCTAGGTTTCAGAGTCTTGCAATACGGGCTAGGTGTCTCACATACATCCGTCCAAGCTGACGATAAAGCCCCGTACTAATGTATTTACTGCTCTGCCAGACTGAGCTTTCGCCTAGAACTCACTATAACAGAACTCACTAAAACTCCCGTATTAACCATGTCTTAAAGATTTCATGTGGTTATCGTGCCACCCGGACTATCGGCACAAAACAAACCGTTAACAAAAGCCGTACCGTATTAAACCTAATGTGTGAACACTATGCATGAGCATAGAGTTTCATCACAGGCTTATAGCCTTCAGTGGCCGGTACGTGTTTGTTTCGCGTCACACAACACTTACCCCTATCACAAGTTGTCTTGTAGTGACTGCCTGTATCACTTTCATTTTTGTTTGTTTAACCATTTTAGCCCCAAGGTCCCATTTCTCAAATTGTGTAGGAGATAGATTGATCATGATAATTCATGGGTAGTGCCAGATGAGCTTGGCACCTTCAGACGCCAAGCTCATCTGGCACTACCCTTGAATTATCATGGTCAATCCATCTCCTGCTGCAGGGTCCCAGGGCTACAAGGGTTAAAACAACGTTGACAGCTGGAATCATTTGACTGTTCTTACCCAACTCCCACCGCCAGTCAATCAAATAACACACACACACACACACACACACACACACACACACACACACACACACACACACACACACACACACACACAAGTGGAAAATCAACCTTTGGCTGTTCGTACTGTAGAGCTTTCTGTTGCGATTCCTGCAGGGATCATCGCGACAAAAAGCGCTACTGACAGCCAAAGCGTTAATTTGAATACAAGAAAAAAGCCATTTAATTTGTACATTTTTACATGGCAATTTATTTTCGGCAAAATACTGCAAACAAGTGTACTAGCCAGAAACCTGCACAGACGTCTATCTTACGTGCACCAACACAATCATCCCTATACAGGTCAGAAACCTGCACAGCCGTCTATCTTACGTGCAACAACACATCCCTATACAGGTCAGAAACCTGCACAGCCGTCTATCTTACGTGCACCAACACATCCCTATACAGGTCAGAAACCTGCACAGCCGTCTATCTTACGTGCACCAACACAATCATCACTATACAGGTCAGAAACCTGCACAGCCGTCTATCTTACGTGCACCAACACAATCATCACTATACAGGTCAGAAACCTGCACAGCCGTCTATCTTACGTGCACCAACACAATCATCACTATACAGGTCAGAAACCTGCACAGCCGTCTATCTTACGTGCACCAACACAATCATCACTATACATGTCAGAAACCTGCACAGCCGTCTATCTTACGTGCACCAACACAATCATCACTATACAGGTCAGAAACCTGCACAGCCGTCTATCTTACGTGCACCAACACAATCATCACTATACAGGCCAGAAACCTGCACAGCCGTCTATCTTATGTGCACCAACACATCCCTATACAGGCCAGAAACCTGCACAGCCGTCTATTTTACGTGCACCAACACAATCATCACTATACAGGTCAGAAATCTGCACAGCCGTCTATCTTACGTGCACCAACACAATCATCACTATACAGGTCAGAAACCTGCACAGCCGTCTATCTTACGTGCACCAACACAATCATCCCTATACAGGCCAGAAACCTGCACAGCCGTCTATCTTACGTGCACCAACACAATCATCACTATACAGGTCAGAAACCTGCACAGCCGTCTATCTTACGTGCACCAACACATCCCTATACAGGTCAGAAACCTGCACAGCCGTCTATCTTATGGGCACCAACACATCCCTATACAGGCCAGAAACCTACACAGCCGTCTATCTTACGTGTACCAACACATCCCTACACAGGCCAGAAACCTGCACAGCCGTCTATCTTACGTGCACCAACACAATCATCCCTATACAGGTCAGAAACCTGCACAGCCGTCTATCTTACGTGCACCAACACATCCCTATACAGGCCAGAAACCTGCACAGCCGTCTATCTTACGGGCACCAACACATCCCTAAACAGGTCAAAAACCTGCACAGCCGTCTATCTTACGTGCACCAACACATTCCTATACAGGCCAGAAACCTGCACAGCCGTCTATCTTACGGGCACCAACACATCCCTATACAGGCCAGAAACCTGCACAGCCGTCTATCTTACGGACACCAACACATCACTAGACAGGCCAGAAACCTGCACAGCCGTCTATCTTACGGGCACCTATCTAACGGGCACCAACACATCCCTATACAGGCCAGAAACCTGCACAGTCGTCTATCTTACGGGCACCAACACATCCCTACACAGGTCAGAAACCTGCACAGCCGTCTATCTTACGGGCACCAACACATCCCTATACAGGCCAGAAACCTGCACAGCCGTCTATCTTACGGGCACCAACACATCCCTATACAGGCCAGAAACCTGCACAGCCGTCTATCTTACGGGCACCAACACATCCCTATACAGGCCAGAAACCTGCACAGCCGTCTATCTTACGGGCACCAACACAACTCTAAACAGGTCAACAACCTCCACAGCCGTCTATCTTACGGGCACCAACACATTCCTATACAGGCCAGAAACCTGCACAGCCGTCTATCTTACGGGCACCAACACATCCCTATACAGGCCAGAAACCTGCACAGCCGTCTATCTTACGGGCACCAACACATCCCTATACAGGCCAGAAACCTGCACAGCCGTCTATCTTATGGGCACCAACACATCCCTATACAGGCCAGAAACCTGCACAGCCGTCTATCTTACGGGCACCAACACATCCCTATACAGGCCAGAAACCTGCACAGCCGTCTATCTTATGGGCACCAACACATCCCTATACAGGTCAGAAACCTGCACAGCCGTCTATCTTACGGGCACCAACACATCCCTACACAGGTCAGAAACCTGCACAGCCGTCTATCTTACGGGCACCAACACATCCCTACACAGGCCAGAAACCTGCACAGCCGTCTATCTTACGGGCACCAACACATCCCTACACAGGCCAGAAACCTGCACAGCCGTCTATCTTACGGGCACCAACACATCCCTATACAGGTCCTGCTTTATGCCTTGCATCGCAGAGGAAGATGTTGATCTTTGTTCGAGTTTCTTAAAAGTAAATCGTATTAGGTCAATGGTCACTGAATATTTGTTCTATGGTTGGTACAGACAAGTTACATCTGCGAAAAACGTGTGCTCCGATGTCAAACGACCTCATATCTTAGAGTTTACTCTGTGTATGTGTGTGTGTGTTATTTTAGTCTTAGTAACTGACATCAAGACAAATTCCAATGTTTTTATTGTTTTGTACATGGAAACATATAGTGGCAAGAAACTATCTTATCTTATCTTATACCAGTCATTGCAGGCTGGGGGGTTGACTCATTCATGACACCCTGCACCATCAGCTGTCAAAATGTCGTGTAGTGCTGCTGGTGGCAATGCCATACCACACTTCCACAGCCATTGGTGCAGGGTGCCTTGAAGAGTTAATGCTAAAATACCCAGCAGACTTCGTGTCATGTGTGTGTTCTGGTCTGTGCTTTCAGACCTTAGAGAATCACAGACCAGCAAACATATCATGTGTGATTTATTTACAATGTAATGTAAGAGTGCAGAAATGAATGAAGAAAGAAAATGAAATGAATGGACTTTCCTACATACCTTCCAATGAAAGTCATTGGGTCGACCTCGTTACAAATTGTGCAAAGGCCAATTGCCACCAACATGATGACTGCTTGCTGAGTTCAGCAGTTAAAAGTACAACAATAGCGACTTAGATGGAAACGCAGAAACTGACTACAAACTGTATGGCTTTGCTACAACTTTAAAAGAAGGACTGAAGACCATCTAGGAAATTAAACATTGATGAAACAATATAAATCTGACGCACTGGCATCAAATAAAGTATGAACAGGATAAAAAATAAAGTTAGTTAGGAGCTAGGTTTGCTAGGTGTCGTGTTGGAAGGTATAGGTGTTAGGCCTAAAGTGTTTCAAATATTAGGAATTGTATTGATGTGACTAATTTGGATTATGTTGTTTTATCATGAATATGTAACCGGACTGACTAGCTAGCCTTTACTAGCCTGGCTGACTTGTTATCAGATGGTCAGACCTCAGTGGACTGCCCATCTAACGTAGTGCAAGTCGGTGCCAGTCTAGTTTTATAGCTACCCTTTCAAGTCCGTATCCCTTTTTCGGTTTAGGGAAGGGCTGGAGATTGCTGTGGAGTGTAATTAGTCTATCTTCAAGTCTTTTACACTGGTCTCGCATGCGCACTCACAAAATATGTGTCTCCCTCGCGTTGTGTTCAAGATATCAAATCGCGCAATGGACCTACCACAGTATCCAGAGAAACCCTAGTTGATATGATCGAGTAGTGACTGTGCGTGCGTTGCCATGTGTGCCACACTGAACTGATAAGCTAAGTACGTCAACAAACTCTCAGCATGTTCTCAGTCTCACTCTTGGCTTGACTTCGCGAACGAAGATTTTATAGGAGTTGCCCACGACGTCTGCAGGCTTGTTCGTGGCTGCGGAGGCCAATCCGAGACAGGCAGGTTCGACCGCAGTGGCTGCAGGGGAAGGTATGGCCAGGGTTCTGAGCTGCGGCATCTCTGTTTTTTTCTCCTGAGCCGCTTGTCCTTAAGGCTAGCTCTGTGAGAGTCCTCAAAGGAGACAGCTGCCTTGTAAATGGTGGAGCGCCAGGTGTCACGGTCCGCAGCAAGCGAAGACCACTGGTGGTGGTCGATTTGGCAGGCACTAAGTGACTTCTTGAGACAGTCTTTGTATCTCTTCTTTGGTGCCCCTCTGTCACGGTGTCCAGTAGCAAGCTCGCCGAACAGGGTGATCTTTGGTAGGCGATGATCCTCCATCCTGGAGACATGCCCCGCCCAGCGGAGCTGTGTCCGCAGCAGCAAAGCCTCGATGCTCACAGTTTCAGCCTGTTCAAGGACCTCGACGTTGGTGACATAGTCACTCCAGTGAATGCCCAGGATGGTACGCAGGCAGCGCTGGTGGAAGCGTTCGAGGAGTCGTCACACACATACAAGTACACACACCCTTGCGCTGCCATATCACACAAACGTGTACAAACATCAGTACCGACTTGCATCCTCGCATTCGTCAATCTCTGACTCTCACTGATGAGATTTCTATAAGTACTTTAGTTTTATTTACAGTACATACATTCTATTACCAGTCATGATGTCAGACATGTCAAAAGCCATTCATTGTAGCACAGAACACAATGATACAGACGCTCGTAAGACACCTGAAACCATAACTATGCTTACCTACTCATTAGACCCTATGAACCCAAAGCTATGCTAGCCTACACACTAGACATAATAACTGACCCAAGTAAAACCTAAATTATAATACCAAGTTATATAGGACCCTAACTCCCTTGACTAAGTTCTTAAATTATCTACTTAAATAATTACAGTATGTCCGTTGCTGGACAGTGTTCCTTAAAGGGGTTCTAACTTACTAATGTTCTCTACAGAACAGTCTTCTCTTGCGAGAAGCTTGCTCCTATTTAATGTTCTTTTGCAGAACAGAGTCTTCCCTTGTGGGAAAGCCTGCTCGCCCTGCGCAAGTGCATATTTAAAAGGGACAAGGACTTCCAGCTCTCGCTGATTTCGTTGGGGGGTGGGGGGGGGGGTGGGTGGGACGGGGATGGGGGGGGGGGGGTCTATATTTTGGCTGTTTGTCGCTGATGTCCGCGCATCATTCCTCATCATGTCTGTCCACTTCACCGAGGGCCGGGTCATTGGGGGAAGAGCCTGAGTTCCCACGAGGGACCGAATTCCAATCTCCCTGGCCGATGGTGTGGGTTCCTGTTCCTCCTTTGGTGGTCACCGTGCAAGGCCCGATTTTCTTGGCCCGCCAGCTATTGCCCTCTTTGTTTGAGGGGGGTTGATTTTTACTAACCCCCCTATATGTGTTCTTGTACATTTCTGGAGGGGGGTGTTGTGCCCTCCATTGCCCAGGGAGTGCATTGACGAAGGATGCTAGACCTCCCTGGGGTCCCTATTTATTTTGATGGGTGACGACCGTACACAGGCGAGCGGGACATAGATCCTCATGAGCCCCCGCAACTGCGGTAAGTTAGTGCGACTGTGGTAAGTTAGTGCGACTGCGGTAAGTTAGTGCGACTGCGGTAAGTTAGTGCGACTGCGGACTGCGGTAAGTTAGTGCGACTGCGGTATGTTACCGACTGCGGTAAGTTAGTGTGACTGCAGTAAGTTAGTGCGACTGCGGTATGTTAGTGCGACTCTGGTAAGTTAGCAACTGCAGTTAGTGCGACTGCGGTAAGTTAATGCGACTGCGGTAAGTTAGTGCAACTGTGGACTGCGGTAAGTTAGTGCGACTGCGGTAAGTTAGTGCGACTGCGGAAAGTTAGTGCGACTGCGGACTGTGGTAAGTAAGTGCGCCTGCAGTAAGTTAGTGCGATTGCAGTAAGTTAGTGCGACTCTGGTAAGTTAGCGACTGTGGTTAATGTGACTGCGGTAAGTTAGTGCGACTGCGGAAAGTTAGTGCAACTGCGGACTGTGGTAAGTTAGTGTGACTGCGGTAAGTTAGTGCGACTGCGGACTGCGGTAAGTTAGTGCAACTGCGGTAAGTTAGTGCGAGTGCAGTAAGTAAGCGACTGCAGTAAGTTAGTGCGACTGCGGTAAGTTAGTGCGACTGCAGTTAGTTAGTGTGACTGCGGACTGCGGTAAGTTAGTGCGACTGCGGTAAGTTAGTGCGACTGCGGTAAGTTAGTGCGACTGCAGTAAGTTAGTGCATCTGCGGTAATTTAGTGCGACTGCGGTAAGTTAGTGCGACTGCGGTAAGTTAGTGCGACTGCGGTAAGTTAGTGCGACTGCCGTAAGTTGGTGTGACTGCAATAAGTTGGTGTGACTGCGATAAGTTAGTGCAACTGCGGTAAGTTAGTGCGCCTGCGGTAAGTTAGTGCGACTGCAGTAAGTTAGTGCGACTGCGGTAAGGTAGTGCGACTGCGATAAGTTAGTGCGACTGCGGTAAGTTAGTGCGACTGCTGTAAGTTAGTGCGACTGCGGTAAGTTAGTGCAACTGCTGTAAGTTAGTGTGACTGCGGTAAGTTAGAGACTGCGGTAAGTTAGTGCGACTGCGGTAAGTTAGTGCGACTGCAGTAAGTTAGTGTGACTGCGGTAAGTTAGTGCGACTGCGGTAAGTTAGTGCGACTGCGGACTGCAGTAAGTTAGTGCGACTGCGGTAAGTTAGTGCGACTGCGGTATGTTAGCGACTGCGGTAAGTTAGTGTGACTGCAGTAAGTTAGTGCGACTGCGGTAAGTTAGTGCGACTGCAGTAAGTTAGTGCGACTCTGGTAAGTTAGCAACTGCGGTTAGTGCGACTGCGGTAAGTTAATGCAACTGCGGACAGTTAGTGCAACTGCGGACTGCGGCAAGTTAGTGCGACTGCGGTAAGTTAGTGCGACTGCGGAAAGTTAGTGCGACTGAGGACTGCGGTAAGTTAGTGTGACTGCAGTAAGTTAGTGCAACTGCAGTAAGTTAGTGCGACTCTGGTAAGTTAGCGACTGTGGTTAGTGTGACTGTGGTAAGTTAGTGCGACTGCGGACTGCAGTAAGTTAGTGCGACCGCGGTATGTTAGTGCAACTGCGGTAGTGCGACTGCAGACTGCGGTAAGTTAGTACAACTGCGGTAAGTTAGTTCGACTGCAGTAAGTAAGCGACTGCGGTAAGTTAGTGCGACTGCGGACTGCGGTAAGTTAGTGCGACTGCGGTAAGTTAGTGCGACTGCGGGGGCTCAACAGGATCTGTCTCTTGCAGCAGGATCGTGTTCCATTTTTGTTTACATTGCAGTGAAGGTGTTAATGGCAGTCGCCAGTGGCGATTTGCTCCCTTCCCTCCAGGCACAAAGCTTATCAGGCAGCACCATCTAGCAGTTACACAACTCAGTGCCTGTGCCTCCAGCTATCACAATCCATCCACATCCCTGATAAGCAGACAAGCTATTAGTCAACAAGAGATGCTAGGACCAACGTCAGCCTTGGTCGGCCTGAGCAGTCTGACGGCAAGACAACCGAGGCTGACGTCACCCTCACAAACGTTTCATGACAAAAGTACAGGTCTGGAGATAACGGCCCTGTAAAGGCAAACAGTCCATGTGTGAGAACAGCAAGGTATTCACTGTACGTGTAATACAATCACAATCTCACTTTTCACTATAATGGACTCTTCATCTTTTTGCCATTATAGGGCAGAATGAATATGTATACCGAAAAGCAAAAGAAATATGACATTTAGAATCATCGGAAACACTGAAGTGTCACATTTCTTTTGCTCGTCAGTATATATATATATATATATATATATATATATATATATATATATATATATATATATATATATATATATATATATATATATATATATATATATATATATATATATATATATATATATATCCAGCCTCAGCAAAAGGTGCCACGCTACTTAAGGCACCATACCCATCATGCACACAATAAACTGAAGTACCTGTAATAATATTAATAATACATAGTATTTATATGGCGCATTTCTCATATTTATAATATAACTCAATGCGCAGGGCATAGCCGCGAACTGAACCCAACAAGCACGCTCACGTGAATCACTTGCATTCCCTCACACACTGTACATAAACACAGAACATTCACGTGGTGCTAAGGGCAAGCTCAAGCGAGCTACTGAAAGTTTTTGGAAATTTAAATTTCATTTTTTAATATTTTTTTGAAATTTGATTAAGTGGACTGAAATTAATACCGAATTAGTAATGCAGGATACAGTTCTGGATACAGTGGAACAGATCTGTACAGCAAGCTACACAAGCCCACAGCATGCCGCAGAGGTAGACAGAAGACTAAGATGTGATTGATTGATTGATTGTACATTGCTTAACGTTCCGACAGCAACAAGGCTTTCTCAGGACGTGCCTGCACTGCTTGTGAAAAAAAGAAATAAACAGAATATTGAATGTATGTCGCCAGCAGGTCCAATACGTTAAATAAACCTACGACATGGGGCCTAAATAAAGCTAAGACCATTTAGCAACACACATCCATTATCAAGAGCTACAGGCAGCGCAGACAGTAGGGAGAGTTTTAAAAAGGCAAAATACAGGTGAATGGACCAAGGGTAGACAGAAACACATGCCCCAGAATACAGAAAAAAAAAACCACACTGTGGGGCTGACCAGGGTGACCATGGGAACTAAAAAGTAGTTACCCCACCCAAGTCCCCCAGGGCAGACCTGGGTGGGGACTAAGATGTGACCACACTGGCTACCCAGATGTGATCACATGGGATACCTCGCTGGATCCTCTCCGCTAATGTGGAGCGAGTCAAGGGAGGTACCCAGTGTTAGATGTGTGAGCTGAAGCAACAACACACAAGCAGAAGTGAGTAAAGAAAAGAAGGATTCAGTCCGCACAACAAACGCACTTCAACAACGCCAACCCACACCCAAGTCAAGTCAAGCATGCAAACACGTGCAGGGGTCCAACAGGACACGGAGCTCCCAACAATTCTACCACACCAGTACTAGCCATGCACTGAAAGAGAGAAATCTGTTCCACCTATTTCTTGGTCATTACAAACACCCAATCGTAAGCAAGCCCACCATTCTCACTCAGCCTATCTGTCCATCCCGCACACAGCCACGGACAGTTGTCAAGAAATGAAAGACCAGGTCACCAAGAACAGCACACACATCTCACTGCAAAACCACTCACAACACAAGTACATATATACATATTATATTATCGACTTTCACTTTTTAACTTCAACAGCACAACTGAAGTTCTCAACTTTCAAACAATGCAAGAACAAGTCCCTAAGAGAAATGCATATTTTTTCCAAAGTATATATGTTACACGTCCAATAAGAGATAGAGATAATGACATTTTAAAACCATCATTAACATAATCACTGAGTTAACCCCCTAATTATTGCTTTAACCTTCATCATCTCTCTACCCCGCACAGAGTGTGCACGCGACGCCGCCTGTTGCCGGTATTGATTTTTGAGAAACACTGTTCCTCTGCTGACTGGGACTGGCTTTATCATAATTATGAGTTAAATATGTATGGCGTTGGAAGCATATGCGCCACACAGCCGTGGTATTGATGAAATTTTCTAAAGTACCCGCTCATATGGAAATGCAATTACCTGCTTGCACAAAATCGAAGAAACGACCCCGACGTATGCACAATGCTATCAATGTGAACCCAGAATATGCTCATAGGACAACACTGCAGAAAATTACCTGGCCATTCCTGTCATAATCAATCATCAGCCAGCACACCAGTCTGCCTAATGGACGTATCAATCAATACGGGGCTTTTATCATTTCTGGCACCCAAACAGTCTGCTAATGCACGTATCAATCAAATACTTGCACTGGTAATGCACTGGATCAATCACTTAAGTGCCGGGCACACCACTGCTGCCAAGTGGAACTATGTACTTACTTACAACTTAAAGGTTACCTCTGCAGGTTCTTTAAAGTTAGTTACAATAAGAACTTATAATTACTAACCATAAGAACTTATTAATTACTTACCATAAGAACTTATTAATTACTTACAAGAACTTGTCTCTAGTCACAAGATACTGAGTCAGATTTGACAAGATACAAAGACAAAAAAAGTTATTTTTTAAAAATATTCTGGTGGAGCTGTGGGCGTCAAATAGACAGGTGGCGTGTCATCTCTCTGTGAAGTGTATGACAAAAATATTGTTTGATTACCAAAACTGATTTTTACTTCCCTAAAAGTCCTTGAAGTTTTTCTGTGGTTTCCTGTACCCCTATCCTTTTTCCCTCTGCTAAAAAACTAGCCTTCAGTTCTTCAATATTTAAAGGAGATTGACTACGCATTTTATTTTGTATTTCAGATTTCAGTTGTTTGTAGTTATTCAAATCATCTTGGACTCGCTTAAATTCTTCGTCACTAATATAATTGTCCTCCAATGCCTTACTTATAATCAGTTTCATACTACTCAGTTTTGCACCGGCCAGCGTACTCAATGCTTCATGTTTTTGTAATTTTGTGTGAAATCTCTTGTTTATGCCTTCCAAACCAAAGCATGCTAGACCTGTGACAATGCTAGCTCCTTCAAGACCAACGCCAATTAAACTACCAATTCCAGTTGTTATCAAAACAATACCTCCTACAGATAATCCGGCTGAAACTGCACCAACAGCCATAGATGTGTTTTGAACAGAATTAAATACTGCCTTATACCGTCTCTTACATCTAGAATATTTCGCCTCCTCACTTTCCAAATATTTCAATGCATCTGTAATATTTATTAATCAGAATGCGTCTGCCTGTAATGTTTTATCTGATGCAATTGTCTCAATCGACACAGTATCAGTCGTCGGTAGTTGCGGATACAAGTTCACCATTTTTTTTTATTGACAAATATTTTTTTAAATTTAATCAGTGATTACATTTTGCAACTCGTCAAAAGAATACAATTTGCTGGCGTAATAAAATGAAACAAGATCAATGTGTTCCAGTTTTATGTAACTCAGACGAACAAAAGTTGTTTTGTTGACCACCGCCGTAACTGCGGGTATACTGCTCGAAACTTCAATATCTGTGCCTTTCCTAATAGCAATAAAGACCTTTGTTGACTCTGCCACTGTGTCATTCCATGTAAGTTTGATTCCCTGTGCAATATCTGCCTCTTTTACAGAAGGTACAGATTTCATGATAATTTCAAATACTATTGTCGCTTCTTTTGCCATGGTAAAGTTTGCTGGTGAAAACACAACTTCTGTATCTGTTCTATTTTTTCTATGCATAAGAAGATACCGTCTTTTTTCATACTCTTGCACCTTTAGCTTTTCTCTGCTATTGTTGTCTGGGGCAAAGCTTGGAACAAGGCTTACAATCAGCGGTCCAGAGTTAACAACTTTCCTAAACACTAAGGCACCTTCATCATCAGTGTATACATAAGGACTAATAAATTCCAACTTTATGTCCCAGTCAATTGTTGGCGGTGGAACAGGTACAGGTGAAACTACCCACTTATTTCCCACATGTATTAAGTTGTAAGGCGCATTATTTACAGGCGGAGTAGGAACAGTGATATCATGCAGCTGGCCAAGTTTAGGAATTGGTCTTTCTGTTCCGTCCTTCATGTCATCGATTACTTTTCTTTTGTACATACCAGTCGAATCAAGTTCAAAACCATACACTTCCCCTACCTCTCCTTCCTTTTCAAAATCCTGTACATCAGCCAAATCTTTCAACTCTGTTACCGGACACACAACTGGTATGATTCTCGGCTTTGGACCAGCACTCATTTTTATAAACAAAAATAAAATTATTTAACTTCTAAGACAACACTAAAATCATGCATAACAACTGGTTTGTCATCTTGATTAGTTACAGATAAACACAATGATTCAAAGAAACTGGAACCCAATTTCTTAAACTGTGCTGGAAATCTAACAACCACACTTTCACAATAGGGTGCAGTTCCAGCTGGCACACATCTCAACAAAGTCGAAGGCTTTCCATTGTGTACATTCTCAGTCGTGTTTAGTTCTTTTAAGTGAATATTTAATACTGTGTGTACTGACAAATTGACAGGGCGTTTTCCAGTTATTTTAAGTTTTTTTGTCTTCATTTTTATAATACCAAACATAAATTCATCTAAATCATCTGATCTATACCAATCTTCATCAAAATAAAATCCAAGTAAATATGCAAATCTATCTGAGATCTTTAACCAATTTTGTGTCGGAAATTCTAATGTAACAAGTAGGTTAGCTGGATTTAAAGTTGCTTTAATTTTAAATTTACTTTGAAACCATTCAGCTATAGTACAAAAGTCATAATACCCAGGTGGTATAGCTTCAGTCTTACCATCAAGATTTACATAATAATTTTTGTCTTCTATATTAAACCACTTTACAGTGTAGAACATTTCATGGATAGCTACAGCCTTGCTACCATCTCTATTATCAATCCCATTAGTTAACCACACTGGTTTGCTTGTGTCAAGATTTGTTAAGGTAATAAACATTTTTATTATCTCATAAAAAAGAACATGATGGAATTTAAATCACCAACCATTACCACTACAAACGCATTCAATTTAATGTGGATGCCAAATATAATGTCGCACCTACTTATGAACAGAAAACAATTCAACTAAATCAACTTGATATTGCTGTATCAGAACAAGACCTATTCCAAGTCAAAGTACCCAATCCATTTGACCATTACCTAAACCCTCCAATAACAGACGATGCTACTGCACGAAAGTGGACATCAAGACCATTACAGATGTTTCAAAACCAACTTAACTTTGCCATACTGTGTTCAACTACAGGGTGTGGTGTTTCTTTTACAGACCACTTGAATCACTCGAACAAACTGATTAAATCTGTCTACCGTTTCCACACATATTACCAATTAAGAAGAATACTGTCAGAACTGCATACACCACTGCCCACTGAATCCAGTTTAATAATAATAATAATAATTACGGTATTTATAATGCGCTTATCTTATAATAATTATAACTCTAAGCGCACACTCACAACTCGCGCACGCATGCGCACGCTTTAGACAATGACTCACGTACCACAAACAGTGAAATACATTATGACGGTCAGCTTGGGGTGGGGAGTGTGGTGATATAGTGCTAAAACTGTTGAAAGAGGTGAGTTTTGAGGGCGGACTGGAAGGAGGAGAGAGAGTGTTTCTGACGGAGAGAGAGTGGGAGAGTGTTCCAGATGGATGGACCAGTTTCAACAGGTATAACAACCCCATGGATATGAAAGCATTTGAACGCATCTGTAATGAATTTAACATCAGCCCCAGGTATGACTTCACACAAAAACTTGATGATCACAATGGCATGGGTACATTGTATTATGCTATGAGTCACAGACAATATCCACAAAATTATTACCCCAGTTACACTTCATTCTCATCAAAATCACAAGTCTGGTTAGGATCAATAGAACAGAAACAGTCTAATGCGTGGACCACATTTATTTTAGACAGGAGTGACGGATTTACTCAAGCAGGAGTTGAGCGCATCAATGAGTCTATCAGAACATATGTATGGTGTATACTAGGTGCACAATCACTAACAAAATCAAATATTTTAAACGGGAGTGGTAAATTCGAGGCACAAAAACAGTTTCTTGCTAATCTAGAAGATTCAATCAATTCAGTAGTAGATCTCCCATCAAGCATACAGCGCTATCAAGACGTCCTCAGATATGCCAGATCGAAAGTTGACTTTGTAGTTGGCATCGGGTTATACATGTTACCATCTGACCTTCAATTACAAATGGGGACAATAACAAATTATAATAATGAAATTATTGTTGCTGGTCGTGATCAGAAATTAGGACTCAATAAATCAGTAAGCACACATTTACAATCATTAACAATGCCAGCACCAGTAACGTCACCACCCGTACAGGCAGTAACGCCAGCAATGTCAGTAACAGACCAAGCCCCGGCACCCACACCTGCACCGGCACCAACACCAGCCCTGGCACCAGCACCGTCATCAAACACACATGAGTCAGAGAGAACTGCATTGGTAATAGGCCTCACAAGACTAGGTATATTATTTCTTTATCTGTTTTATTAAATAACCCACCATTAACCCTCCTACTGTCACCAAAAAAATCAACACATGCTCTGCCATAAACCCTACTACCTTTGCTGCAGTATTGATCAGCCAACTGACAACTGTGCCTATAATGCCAGGCAATGCATCCATTGCTTTTGCAGCCAATTTCTTAAGCAAGTCTGATATGTGTGATAATTGTTTTTTTACCCACGACTGTAAATCTTTTGGATCACTTGGTGCTGGAGGTGTTGGAGGAAGAGCACCACCCCCGGGTCCCCCGGAGACAGCCAACACTACAGTACTGATAATAAATCCAAGAGCAGTAATTAAACTCGCAATTGTAATACCCTGCTCTCTGAAAAATGTTTTCAATCTCTCAGCCAATGTTGTGTCTTCGTGAAGTATTTTCTGAATAGTTTCTCTAATCCTGTTGACCTGTGTTTTCAGTTTTTCTCTTCCAATACTAATCGCTTCTAACCTTCCTGATCTTTCTATCTGCAAATCATTTAATCTGTGTTGGATTCTTTCTTTTATTTCTGTGTCAAGATTCTCCTCATCAGCAGTTGCTAATTTTTCTTTTTCTCTTTCTATTTGATTATCAAGCTCACCCAGTTTGGCTATATTATTTACCATCTCACCTCTGATTGTTTGCAGTGATTTATCCAAGCCCATAATCTCCCGCATTGACAGAGGCGGATCATCTATTGTTTTCATTACTTCATCAGTAAATGAGGTTTCTTGTATCACCGTGTTTGCTATTTCTGGCAGTCTTTTTACCTCAGTCATTTCAATATCTTGTCCTGTTGGTAATCTTGTTTGCGTGTCGTGAAGCACAGTAGCAAGTCTAGGGGGTAACTTTTTACTAGTACCAACACCAAGGTAACGCTGCAGTGCTGCCTCACCACCTACATCAGTTTTAATTGTACTTAAAGATCTAAACTTAGCAGGATTGTTTTTATGTGTTAGATATATACTTTGCCTCTGTCAACAGTATTTAAATAAAATGACACTTGCCATCAAGTTCAAACTGATTAGGATCTATGTTGTCTGGGCGGTCACCAACATGATCATAAAACGAGTTTACTTTGCTTTCTAAAAGTTCATGACGTAAACTGTAAGTATTTTTTGTACCAGTCATATCTGTTGCACTGGTATCATAGTCATCCATGACATCCATTTCAATATCATCATGATTAAATCCTCCTGCTGCCATTGTTTTTATTAATTTAATATTTTTGATTTTTTGCACAATAAAAATGACACAGTCCTACGGATCAAAGTTAGACCCATATAGAAAACTACGTGAGCCTCTTGGTGTTATGGGCATTAGACAATCAATCGTCATCACAAACAATCCAAGTACTATAGACCAGAACCAAACACTTACTGTCAAGTTTCCAAACCTGGGTCCCAATGATGTTATTGTTCCTGGCACTGCCCGCCTTGCATTTAATATTGAACTTTCATCAGAATCAGAAGTAAACAGAACACTGGTTGACAATCTTGGCAGAGCAATTATTAAGACTATCAAAGTAAAACTTGAAGGACATAAAGTGTTTAGTCTTGATGATGCTGATGTGTTTTACTGTTACAAAGACCTTTGGCTTACACGACAAGAAAGAGAAGACCGTGTTTATCAAGGCATACAGTCCTCAAACGTTGCTAAACTTAGAATCGATTTGGCAGACAAATCAACATCTGTAATTGAGGACATTATATTAGCAGATACATATGGAAATAGATTTTACATTCCACTTGAATTTGAAATCCTCACAACACATTTGCCTTATTACCAAGGAGCACTGAATGACCGTCTGAGTTTTGAACTAACTTTTAATGACTTTGCAAAAGTTATCAAAACAACTGACCCAGACGCAACATACAAGATTTCTAACATTTCCTTGGAATACGAAATTGTCACACACACTGAACTTGCCAGACTAATTCAAAATCAATATCAGTCAAGACTTCCAATTTATTATGACCGTGTGATAAGACACAGTACAATACCCAAAGACAAAGCTGATACAACGTGGAACATAAACCTCAACACACCTGCCAGGTCACTGAAAGGAATACTGATGTTATTTATTGAACCAAAAAATCCATTCAAAAGAGATTCAGAAAAATTGTACAATCCAAAGATTACACATTTATCCTGTACAATTGAGGGACATCCTAATCAAGTGTACGCATCGGGTATGCTGCCTTATCAACACTATGATGAAATCACAAAATGGGCGGGTGGAAGACTTAGAGAAAAACCGGCAAATATGGCGTGTAAAGATTTACATCTGTATGACGTAAGAATTGGACAATACCTGACAGAAAAATATGCACTTTGGTTAGACCTTCGTAGTACAGATGATGACTTTTTACACGGGTCAGGACGTACTGTTGAGAACGGCAGTGACGGAATAACAATTCAGATGCAAAAAAAGACTGAAACAGGAGGAGCCATAACATATATTTGTATCTGATTTATGATGCACAACTCAATATTGCAGACAGTAGACTAAGTGGACACTTGTATTAAAATTATATTCTGTATTAAAATGAACCGGAGCTTGATGACACTCGATCCACACTGTGGATTGTTTTGTGGTGCCACTGGCTGTAGAAAAACTGAATTTGTACTTGACTTATTACAAACAAGATACAGCCATCATTTCGAAAACATTGTAATATTTTGTCCAAAGATAAAACACAACAAAGCTTATCACAACCGTTTATTCATTTGGACTGACAGCAACATTTATTTAGTCGACCCTGAGAAAAAACTGAATGACTACCTGCTCTATTTTTACAAACAATTTGAAGGACAGTCAAACTTGTTTATTGTTGATGACTGTTCTGCAGAAAAAGACATTGTCAAGAAGAGAAACACTCTAGCAGAACTGGCTTTCAGTGGCAGACACGCAAATATCAGTGTATGGATTCTCACTCAAAAATATAATGCTGTACTGAAAGATTTTCGAGAACAGTTAAAGTTTATCTGTTTGTTTTACTGTAAGGATCGTGACAGCTTTGAAGACTGTCTCAGAGAGAATGATGTAATACCAAATAAACATGAACGAGACTGTGTGAAAAATAAACTGAAATCAACTAAGCATTTAAAACTTATTTTAAAGACAGATCAGCCCACATGGTATGGGTTAGTAAATTAATTTATACTTTTGTTTTGTCCATAAAAAATGACAGATGGACAAACCATTGACATCACACACTGCTTCAAAGATGTTGTGCACTTTAATCAGATAAGAACACCTCCCAAACAGCCTGACATAAACCTCTTAAAACCGACAGCAATACATTTGTCATATACAGTGGAGTCCGCTTAACACGAATTTCTGGGGACATGGAAAATCACTTCGTGTTAACCGTATTTCGTGTTAACCAATATGGCCTCAAAATTGATCACGGCCCTCCCGTCAAGGAAAAAGTGTGTAAGAGATGCGTGCATGAATGAGTACGAGGTTAAAAGTGCACATTATCGTACTAAATATGCTTACCTTACCATCAGCTCGCTAGGAAAACACAAGGAGACGTGTACAGCTCACGTATTTAATGTAAACTCCATAGTAAAGTAAAAGCAACACAGGCTAAAGTACATTTTCGCATCGGTAAAAGCAACACGGTCAAAGTCATTTAAAAAAATGCCATGATCGAAGTCTGTCTTGCGTTAGTGACAGCCCGTGAAGAGAGACAATCGTGGATCTCTTTAATCTTGTTTTTCACTTCAAGCGTAATCCACTTCTGTTTTGGTAGCCACGATCGGTGGTTAACTGAAGTGAGGGAGTGTTGGGTTGTGTTGGTACACAAATGATACATGAATACAGTTCAGAAACTCTAGCCAATGAGAAAACGGATTACAACAACTGAAGGCTGTTCAGCCAATCACAGGCTAGAGTTCGTTCTGATCTGTGTCATGTGTACTACAGCACGAGAGTGACACGTGCAGTGCCCCTTTCATGAATTGGTTTTCGGTGTTTGAGATTGGAATGTGTTCGTGTTAAACAGGTGAATAATAGTGAAATTGCTCTGGTTGGGAACCGAAAACAGCTTCGTGTTAAGCGAAATTTCGTGTTAAGCATTTCGTGTTATCAGTAAAATTTTAATACAGAATAAGAAGGCCGTCGGCCGGGAATGCAAAAACGGTTCGTGTTAACCGGAAATTCGTGTTAAGTGAGTTCGTGTTAACTGGACTCCACTGTAATGTGTCTTTAGATTATGTTGATGAGCATCCAAATGTGGATTGTCTGACAGTTGATTTTAGGACACCCACCTTAAGAGTTAAAAATAATAACCGCCAGGACTGGTTTGAGATACTTTGTGAACAAATATTTCAACAACTACGCAAACTAAATGTTTATATTAACAGTGTTACAGTCAACAAAGTGGTATTACATAAGGTGTAATTTTTCTATTATTATTTTATCAGACAAATAAAAATGACGGACAATGCTCAAGGCTTAAAAAACGTGTTTCACACAACAGACTTGCCTATATCTAATAGTAACAATGTCTATGAATCAATAGAAATGTCTTTTTCTGTCATACAAGATAATCTTCTTACAGGCAGTGTAAAGATTCAGATTGTTGCAAAAATAGAATTTACTAGAGTAGATGGTGAAGTGATTGTATCGTATATATCGACAAGACAACACACAATTAACACAAGAAGAGTATTGGAAAACGTGTTTAGACAAAGACTATTGCCTGACTTTCTCGAAGCAATTGACAAAGCAAAAATGAAGGGGTCTGGTTGGCACGAAGGTCACGTACATGAACTACATTTAAAACAGTCAAGGTATCATCCTATACTAGGCAAATCATGGATACCACTGCCTTTTGAGGTTGCAAACAAAAAGGCTGTAGTCAATATACAGAACAATGACAATTTCTGTTTCATGTGGTGTGTGCTTGCTAAACTGCATTATGTAAAATCAAAACCTGAACGTGTATCTAACTACACCAAATTTGTAAATGAACTCAATTTCAGTGGTATTGATTTTCCTGTTAAGGTAGAGGACATAGACTTGTTTGAACAATTAAATCCTGGCATATCTGTAAATGTATATGTATGGGATAATGACTCTGTTGACAAGTTACAACCTATTAGAGTATCACCACTTGCCCCCACCTACGGTCAACCAGAAGACAAACATGTTGACATGTTATTAATTGGTGATCACTACACAATTATCAGAAGTATGTCACGTCTAATTCATGGTCATACAACAAAACATGATGGCAAACAAGAAGTGTGTAAGAGATGTTTGCAAAGATTTTCCTCTATTTCAGTAGCACACAAACATGTTTTACATTGTAGGTCAGCTGATGACATACAAACAATACTTAAGTATCCAGATCCTGGTAGTCAGGTATATTTCAAGAACTATGGGAATCAGCAAAAGTTGCCATTTGTAGTGTATGCTGATTTTGAATCACTGGTGGTTCCATATGACGGTCCTGTTCCAGAATCATTACCAAAGACAGTAAAATTGAGTGACCAAGTGGTGTGTTCTTATGGTTATATTCTTGTTAAGTCAGACGGTCAGCATACAGAACCTGTTATTTACAGGGGGGAAAATGCAGCATGTCTGTTTTTAACAGAAATGAGACAACTGTATAGTCAGGTAGTACATTATCTGGAAAACAATCAGATGCCTGTGATGATGACAGAAGAAGATAAACTAAATTTTGATACATCTGTGACATTTTGGATTTGTGAAAAACACCTACAGGGTGACAAAGTTCGTGACCATGATCACATAACTGGATGCTACAGAGGTGCTGCACATAACAAGTGTAATTTATTATTAAAAATAGATCCTAAGACATATAAACTGCCAATCTTTTTTCACAATCTAAAGGGATATGATTCACACATTATCATGCAGGCTGTAGACGAGTCTTACAAAAAAATTAGTTGCATTGCACAGACAACTGAAAAATACTTGACGTTTAGATTGGACAACAAATTAGTGTTTTATGACTCAATGCAACATTTGTCTTTAGGGTTGGCTAGTCTGGCAGACGGACTGACTGACTATCCAATAACAAGTAAATATTTTGAGCCAGACTTGATCAAGAAAGGTGTGTATCCGTATGAGTACACCAGTGACTGGGTTGTGTTTGAGGAAACAAGACTACCACCAAAAGAGAAATTTTATTCTACACTTAATGGAAAAGGTATTTCTGACTCTGATTACCAGCACGCACTTGATGCATGGGATAAATTAGGGTGTCAGACAATTGGTGACTACCATGACCAGTACTTGAAAGCCGACGTTTGTTTGCTAGCAGAAGTATTTGAAAGTTACAGTGAAAAGGGTCTATTACACTATGGTCTTGACCCGGCTTGCTACATAACTAGTCCAGGCATGACTTGGGATGCATTTTTGAAATCCAGTAAGATATTTATTGACCTGTTGTCTGATCGTACAATGGGTGAAATGGTGGAACGTGGATTGAGGGGTGGCATCAGTATTGCAGCAAACAATTATGCCAGAGCCAACAATAAATATCTGGACGGTCAGGGGTTTGACCCTGAAGGGTCAAGGTCATTCATTACCTACGTGGACGCTAACAATTTGTATGGGTTCGCAATGTGTGAGTTATTGCCCTTGAAAAACTTTTGTCTGTATGATTTGTCACAGTATGACATAACACAGTTAACAAACAATATTATGAGTCATGACCGGAATGATGCAAAGGGTTGGATTTTTGAAGTAGACCTGGAGTACCCACACCATCTACATGATTACCATAATGATTATCCATTGGCTGTTGAGAAAATGAGTATGACGGGGAAAAAAGAAGACACTAAACTTGTGCCGAATCTGAATGACAAATTCAATTACGTGTGTCACTATCGCTTGCTGCAGTTTTACATCAGACATGGGTTAGTACTAAAGAAAGTTCACAGAGGCATCCAATTTGACCAGAGTGCTTTCATGAAAGATTACATAATGAAGAACACAACATTGCGTGCCAGAGATGGCAACACTGCATTCGACAAAGACTTCTTTAAGCTTATGAACAATGCCTGTTTTGGGAAGACTATGGAAAATCCTCATCACCGCAAAGATGTGAGATTAGTAACAACTGAATCAGGCACAATTAAACTTACAGGCAAGCCACAGTACACAGGGTATAAAGAGTTTCATTCGTCATTGTATGCAGTGTCACTCAAAAAAAAGATTGTTAAACTGGACAAGCCAGTATTTATTGGTATGGCAATTCTTGAGTTGTCAAAATTATTGATGCTTGAATTTTATTATGATTACTTTAAACCAAAGTATCCTGAGTGTCGTCTGCTATACACTGACACTGACTCTATGATCATTGACGTGTGTACTGAAGACTTTTATGAAGACATAAAAACAGAACTACACATGTATGACACGTCTGACTATCCTAAGGATCATCCACTGTACAGCACACAAAACAAGAAAGTACCTGGAAAGTTTAAGGATGAACTGAATGGTGTGCCTATTGTTGAGTACGTTGGTCTGAGATCAAAAATGTATTCTATACTGCACCAAAAGGGAAGTCAGTCAAAAGCCAAAGGAATTAAAAAAAAACAGCGATAAAAAATAAAGACATCCGTCATGAACATTATAAGCAAGCGTTAGATGGTGCATTAATGCCTGATTATCCAAACAAGTCACTGAGATCAAATAGATATAATTTAGAAATGATCCAAACGCATAAAAAGTCACTGGCAGTAGGAGACACAAAACGTGTGTTTCACAGTAAGGAAAAGGCTTATGCACCTGGGCATTACAGGCTTAAGTTATCTGAAGACATTTGTGATCAAATGATTGATGAATTAGTTACTGAAATGAGTAACAGTGTCTGGGGGGATAATCTGTAATTCTTCTCTGACAAATGCCCTCTGTGGTGCAGGGTCATACCGGTAATAAATGGATGGACTGCTGGGGACTATTTTTTTATATTGTGTACAGATGTAGACCAGATGGGGTCTGTTGCCCTGCGCCTCACGTCATTTTCAGCCTCTCCAGGTTGATACAAATATCTTACTTGTTTTGTAAATAAACTTGTGTCAGGCACTTTTGTTTTTATTTCTGACCCTGACGGCACTGTTTTCAATTTAATAGCATCTGTGAGTTTAGGGTGACCTTCGTTATTCATTGCTTTAATCACAGATGGCAATCTTATTACCCACTCAGTGTTACGCATGTCATGCATGAGTTCCTTAGAATACTGGTAACTGAAAAGTCTCTTTGATAATTGCTTATTGAAGTTCTCAACAATTGCCTGTGATCTGTGCACACCTGGAATGCCTCGCCGCACAAGCACACCATGCTTTGCAAATAATTGATTAACTGCTCCTTTAAAGTCAGATCCATCATCGACCTGCACAAGCCTGGGGTATCTTAAAGGGCCTCGGCTATATATTTTTGATAATGCAGTTGCAACAGTAATAGCGTTCTTGTCAGTTATGGGTTCAGCGTCCTTGTACCTTGAAGCAATGTCGACAACTGTTAATGCATACTTGTAACGCTTTTTTCTTATTGTATCATGGGGTAGAAACAGGAGGTCCATTTGATGGGTGTCATTTGGTATAGTGTTTTCAAAATGAGGTCTTGTTATTTTTCTTGGTGCAGGGAGATATATTTGCCATATTGCCTGTTTTTGCAGCCAGTGTTTTATCTCTTTGAGTGTTATGTCATTACCAACAGCCGCGTGTAATTTTTCTATTGCAGTGTTTCCTTTCCAATAGCCAATTGGAGAGTAATATATTTTTGATAGTTTAATGTCTGTCATTTTTTCTAGCAATGAAAACTCCAGTAAAATAAACAAATGTCATTCCCACTAAAACAAAGATTATTTCACCATTTCTCTGTTGTGGACTGGGTTGATAGTAATCACTTAGTTTTGGTTTTGGAATGGTCATGTCTTCACCCGTGACAAGAAAATATTCCCTGATTGCGTCATTGACATTAGAAAATGTATGCTGTGCGTGACCCTCTAGTCTAAGTTTTTCATTGATGAAATCAAGTTTCTCAATTCTTTGCTTTTCATACGCTTGCTGGGCTTGTGCCAGTTTTTCTGATGCTTCATTATGATGCTTTAATTCTTCTGCAGATTCCTCTCTACCCATTTTTTTAAAACAGATAATTTGATCCACTAAATGCCAGGGCGTTGACAACGGCATCTCCCACAATAACAGCTAGTGTCACCATATTATTTTTATTTACATAGATATATTTTCGGGAATAATTCCCTGCTTGACAAAAAAATCTTTCGTGGCGATTGACGCTGCTACAACTGCAACTAATTTAGCCGAATCTTCAAAATCTAATCTGCTAAGGTCTGCTGATTTCATTTTGAGGAGACTTTTTGCAAGCATAGAATAAGCTACTGCTAATCCGCTGATCATGGCAGAATGATAAACAAGATTCATTATATTCTTTGTTTCGCTCATTTCTAATGCAATAAAAAGTTAATTAATATTTTTATTTATTGCATGAAAAATGGGTCGACAGGTTTTGGTGTTACTGATAATGTGGAGACTTCTGGTTTTGTTTTTGGAGTGTCTAATTTTTTGGACGTTGTACGAGTCTGTGGTTTGTATTTTTTGTATAATTGGTAACCTGAGAAAACAAATCCAGCAACAAATCCAGCAAATATATATCTTGTTGAGTTAGTTGATAGTCTCTCACTTTGTTGTGGGTGTGGTGGGGAAGAGTGTCCTAGCGGTCCTGATGGCCCTGACGGGCCTGACAGCGGGTCAGTTACTGTTTGTGCCTTAAGCTGTAATTTTTTTTGTCTGTTATATTCGGCTAATCTTTTCCCAGCCTCCACCCTGCCTAGACGTTTAGTCTTAGACACCGTTTGAACCTGCGTCAAAACAGGGTTCTGTTGTGAGGTCATCTGTTGGTCGTCCATTTTCTTTTCCAAACAAATTTAATTTCGAAAAATCAATATGACTCCCAGTGACAACCAAAGTAACCAGGGGCGCAAGCAAATTACCGAACCTGTAATACATGACACATGCTAATTTACCTATAGCACTTGTTACTATTGGATTTGATCCCAAGTCACAACTTAGGCTGTCAGTATCAGCAACAGGCAGGAAGTGACTAACAGCTTTTGTATATAATGATACTAAAGACCGACTCAGATCACGCGTCATTAGTGAAGCAATGTGATTTTCATAAATTAAATATAATTTAATTAATTCATCAGCTGAGAGAGATTCTATATCTTGTGTCAGATATTGTTTCCCGAGATAAGCTTTTGACTTCTCTGAAATAATCACAGACAAAAGATGCTGTTTTTTTTGTCTAAGTCTTTGTTTTCAACAGAGTATATATCATTTAGGAGTAATAGTTCGTCTGAATTCATTTTATTGTGAAAAATAATAATAATAATAAGTAAATAAAAATGTAGCACTTACCTTTGTGTTTAGGCTGTTTTATATAAATTAAAAACACTTTAATCCTTGCATGCCTTGCTAGCGCAAAACATTTTACACATGTCATCGATGAATGCAGACCAGTGCACCACACGCAGCATACTACTCTGAGTGCCATCTTCGAATGACTGGCACAATGTACTGCAACGCTTAAAGAAAGATATTTAGAACAGCAGACAAACCCAGGCAGTCTAACATGCAGAGAGATAAAACACCACTCATGCTGCTCATGCTTGTGTATTCACAGAGTGGCAATCAATTACTGCGCCAACAGCCAGTTAAAAGCCAATAATGCCCAGCTTTTAACACCGGCACTCAGGGGCTGTCCAAGTGATTGATCTAAACACTTTGCAGTGCATTACCTGCTTCCAACTTCTTGATTGGCACATGCATTAGCGGTCTCGTCTGCTATAAAGCACAGGCATCTGATTTTTTGTGCAACTAGAGCCATTACTGAAAAAATAGTATCAGTTTGTAAGAGTGTTATCGGGTGCCTGTATATAGTGGATATCACCAGCAATTGATTTTTCTGAGGAACAGGTTTTTCAGAAATAAGCTCTTTCACAACGCATGTCTTGCTATTGCTGTGCCGTCAAGTGGAGAGCTGAAGTACAGTTGACTAAAGCCAGGCCTGGGCCCTGGGCTCTTGAGGATCTGACCATGTGTCAGCTCATAACAATCCCACTTGGCTCTTCTTGGCACCAGTAGACTTGAATGTGTTATTCGGGTGCTTTGCTAGTTCTTGATTGTCACCTCCATTAAGAGACTGATATGCAGCCCTTTGCCCATAACGAGTTATTGATAGGCTATTACGCCAGACACATTAAAAGTCCCCCAGCAATAACCATTAATCATTATTTTGAACAGCAGAGATTGTATTGCAGGCATCTGATTTTTTTGGTGCTCAACTAGAGTTCATACTAGAAAAGTTAGCTATGTTATCGGGTACTGCGTGATGATTAATTTTTGTCATGCAGCCAGGTAATGCTTTCAGTGTTGTCCTTTATCCAATCCTATTAGCATATTCTGGGTTCACATTGATAGCATTGTGCATACGTCGGGGTCGTTTCTTCGATTTTGTGCAAGCAGGTAATTGCATTTCCATATGAGCGGGTACTTTAGAAAATTTCGTCAATACCACGGCTGTGTGGCGCATATGCTTCCAACGCCATACATATTTGACTCATAATTATGATAAAGCCAGTCCCAGTCAGCAGAGGAAGAGTGTTTCTCAACAATCAATACTGGCAACGGGCGGCGTCGCGTGCACACTCTGTGCGGGGTAGAGAGATGATGACGGTTAAAGCAATAATTAGGGGGTTAACTCAGTGATTATGTTAATGCTGGTTTTAAAATGTCATTATCACTATCTCTCCAATATGCATGATTAAAACTAGTAAAATGTATACTCTTATCCTTTTGGCTGTTGTGTTACGATTGTGGTTGTGTTGTCCTGTGAGAGCATACATGTGTTAATTGTAGGAAACGATCTGATATTTATTTGAGCTATCATGGTTACGATTCACGTACCTTTTTGGTGGGATTTTCTTTTGTTCGCGCGTAAAGCGGATTTTGTTTTGTTATTGTGCTAGGTTTGTTCCGGAAGTTTCTAGCGAAGTCACACGGAGAAAAGTGGTCGATTTTTGTACTGTGTAGTTACGATGAGAATAGACTAGAATGTTACAGCAAAATCGCGCTCTGACTAGTGACCTCGTGTGTGTAACATCATAGCGTCGGCATCCTTTTGAAACTCGGTATCAGAGTGAGCCGCTCTTTTGGTCACAAGTTGTTTAATGTGAGCGTGAAGTGTTCAGTCTTTTTCTTGTGTGTATTGAAATTTTGTGAAGGTTCTCGAAGTTTCCGAACTGTCTACCATACTTTTGTGAGATGTCATTTTACCAAGGATTTGGGGCTGAAGTGAGCAGCCAAATTGTTGTAGCCTATTGTGGTTTTCTAGAGGGTTCATGTTTTATCGATGTTTGTGAGTTTCAGTTGCATATATTATTTTGATTGGTTGAGTTGTTTGATTTTCCTAGATTATTCTAGAATTTAGTGCACTATAAAAGATTGGTGCTGGGGAAGCACGTGGGTACATTGTCTAGCATTGTCAGTGTAGAGACACGCAGTTTATCGTAGGTACGTGGCCCGTACATTGTGAGAGACGCTGTATGAGAAACTTTGTGTCGCAGTGTGGACATTTGCAGAAGAGACTTTGTATCAGTGCTTGTGCATTTAGACTTGCATTGTGTGGAGATCGCATCGCTGAATTAAAATATTGTTGGAACTGTTACTCCAGTATTGTCTACATCCTTAAGCCACGTGTGACGGATTGCAGCTGAATGAGGTTTATTTAAAAAGAACCTTACGTGTGTGCATCTGGTGTGGTTATTATACTACGACTACGATTCTACCACGTAACATGTTGGTACCAGTTTTTGTTGCTGCGATTCCTGCAGGAATCATTGTGACAAAAACCGCTCAACATCAATATTCTGATCTTGAAGGTAAAAAATCACTGAGCAGTACACATCAAGGTTTCTCTGTCAGTGACAACGCTGAACGCTACAAAAGTTTTCACAAGAAGATCACACACTGTTGTCGCTATTTTGTGCCATGAATCACAAAGCAAAGTTATGCTTGTAAGAAGTAATTTATACATTAGAAGCAAATAATAATAATAATACAAATTTCCTCTGAAGGTCTTTACACTTTCTTTGTCATGCATTGGCCAGAGAAACTACTTTGGAAAGCCAGTGTTACAAAACGTAAATAACGAGTAACATTTAGGAAACAACAGAAAAAACAACAACATTTTAAACGAAAACTTAATAGATTTAGAAATAAGATTCAAACATGATTATTTGTCAAAACAGAAATGTCCGCATCACACACTACTGTGTTTGACGCTCTCAACACGTGGAAGATCAGCCACACAAAGCACGACAGTCCACTTTGTTCGTTTATCTTCCAATCATATCCACACATCAGATCTCTACAGTAACGCCATTGCAAGTTACAGTTTACATCAGGCACAGTTTGTGCATAATAATTAGATTGCTTCTTGTTTTTTCTCCGTTTGTGAAAGACACAAAAAATATTCATTCAAGTTAGCTGTCGACTATTCCTAACATGACTATCGCACCATACACACCAATGGCAGGAGGCATGCATCATCATCAGGTCCCCCAGTCGCAGGGGCTCATGAAAATCCACGCCTCGTGTTAGTGCAGCCTTCAAAATCAGCTCCCGCCTATCTCTCAAACTTACTTCACCTCTACACTCCTCCCCGCTCCCACCGCTCCGCCTCCGACCCTCTCCGCCTCCACATCCCCCGCACCAAACTCAGCACTTTCCTTCCCTTTTCCCCGCTCCTTCTCAGTATATGGTCCAGCCACCTGGAACACTCTCCCACTCTGTCTCCGTCAGAAACACTCTCTCTCCTCCTTCCAGTCCGCCCTCAAAACTCACCTCTTTCAACAGTTCTAGCACTATACCACCACACTCCCCACCCTAAGCTGACTGTCGTAATGTATTTCACCATTTATGGTACGCGAGTCGTTGTCTAAAGCGTGCGCATGCGTGCGCGAGTTGTGAGTGCACGCTTAGAGTTATAATTATTATAAGATAAGCGCATTATAAATACCGTAATTATTATTATATAGATCCAATCATTTTATCACCCCTAACTTTTCCAAACTACTACTGCCCGATGAGTCACTAAAACCAAATACCTTGCTTCCAACTTTCACAATAATCTAAATTCCACCATACCGAACATTCATAGCAAAACGTCTTCTTTCCAACTGTCACTGGGACTTAATGCTCTCTGTTAAACTTGAGAGTGTAATTAGAGTCTTTGGTGGGGGCAAAGCCAACGCGATTATTGGACATGTCAAACTCTGTGTAATATGGGCCGATAAAAACATCTCCCAGAATCCAAAGAGGGCCAGCAGGGGCAGGGATATCCAGACCCATAAAACCGCTGAAGCATGTCGTCTGACCCAGCTTCTTCATCTGAAAAAAAGTCATCCATGACCAGTCAAATGTGATCCTGAGGAAGGGACGTGCACGGCTCACATCCACACGTACAAAACAAGAAAAGCAAAGCCATTATGGCTCACGTGTATGACCGATTTACATGTGTGACCTTTGTGACAAGGGCTGGCTTCTGCAGCAGCAAAATCCAGGTTTTCTGAAAATTTAAGCATTTTTCACACACCTGTCAACCCCCTGTGACCCTTGACCTTTGTGATGAGTGGAAAAATTAGTGTGCATAGGAAGGTCTCATCATCAGCTATCTTTGTGCCAAACTTGGTTGAAATAATACCTACAATTTTATGAAAAATTGGCATTTTACACACATTTGCCAGCCTCTTGTGACCCTTGACCTTTCCAAGGGGTCATCCAAATTAGTATGCATAGATAGGTCTTACCATCAGGTATCTCTGTATCAAATTTGCGTTTTAAGTTGTGAATAGTATTTGAGAAAAAACATCTTAGTATGCATAGATAGGTCTTACCATCAGGTATCTCTGTACCAACTTTGGGTTTGACGTTGTGAATAGTATTTGAGAAAAAACATCTTTTGTCAAAATATGGCTATTTTTTACCTATTTCCTGTGCCCTCCTGACCATTGACCTTTCTGAGGGATCAACCAAATTAGTGTGCATTGAAAGGTCTTCCCATCAGGTATCTCTGTAGCAAGTTTGGGCTTAAAGTTGTGAATATTATTTGAGAAAAAACATCTTTTGTGAAAATATGACTATTTCGGACCTATTTCCTGAGCCCTTGTGACCTTGACCGTTCCGAGAGCTCATCCAAATTAGTATGCATAGATAGGTCTTTTCATCAGGTATCTCTGTAGCAAGTTTATGTTTAAAGTTGTGAACAGTGAGAAAACAACATCTTTTGTTAAAATATGGCTATTTTCACCTATTTCCTGAGCTCTTGTGACCCTTGACCTTTCCGAGGGATCAACCAAATTAATATGCATAGAAAGGTTTTACCAAGTTTGGGTTTGAAGTTGTGAATAGTATTTGAGCAAAAATAAATTATGTCAAAATATAGCTAATTTTGACATATTTCCTGATCCCCTGTAACCTCTTGACCGTTGTGAGAGGTCACTCAAATTGGTATGTTCTGAAAGGCCTTGCCATAAAGTATCCTTGGGTCAAGTTTGAAGACTGTGGGTTGAATATCTTTCGAGAAAATGCCAAGGTTAAAGTTTACCACGGACGATGGCAGACGAACGACGGACGGACGACCACGGGCCCAAAACACAGACTCACTTTTGCTTCGCATGTGAGCCAACAAATAGACCAAGCTAAATAAATGTGCACAGTCAAACCTGCTTTATTTGCCACCATTACATCCCTGTCTGCAGCAGCCACCTAAGAGGCACACCTCCCCGTCAGTTCTACCGCATCATCACCCTGTATCTCTTCTTTGGTGCCCCTCTGTCACGGTGTCCAGTAGCAAGCTCGCCGAACAGGGTGATCTTTGGTAGGCGATGATCCTCCATCCTGGAGACATGCCCCGCCCAGCGGAGCTGTGTCCGCAGCAGCAAAGCCTCGATGCTCACAGTTTCAGCCTGTTCAAGGACCTCGACGTTGGTGACATAGTCACTCCAGTGAATGCCCAGGATGGTACGCAGGCAGCGCTGGTGGAAGCGTTCGAGGAGTCGTAGTTGGCTGCGGTAGAGGGCCCAGGACTCGGAACCATACAGCAGGGTGGTGAGGACCACAGCTCTGTACACGCTGATCTTGGTGCCTGTTTTCAGCTGTTGGTTGTGCCACACCCGCTTGAAAAGTCGCCCGAAAGCGCTGTCCCTAGAGAAGGCTGCTTGGTCGTTCAGGGTGTGCCGAGTGATGTTGTCATCCCCAGGTCAACATCAGGCGACCAATATCCTGAACCGCCTGCGTGCAGGTTTGAGACTGCGGCTTCCAGTGACATCTTTCACCTGCCGTTTCGCCCCTCGCCCGTCGCTACAGGACTTGGAATGGTCAGTGTCATGGTCCGTGGACGTTTCCTAAAGCCTGCGCGGTGGAGCGTTTTGGTGGAGTGCAGTGTGCGCAGTACTGGCCCCACCCTTTAAACCCTTGGTTCATCTGCCATGGCCTAGCAAGCTGGGACGATGGCATCGAGGTCCTCGGGTCGTAGGTTTTATATCAGACTGTCCTTGTCCTAGTCTCTGGCTCAAAAGCCTTCCCCGGAGACACGGGGGCTTTGATGTCGGGGGTTTCCTTCCTTAGCCTTTCCGCAGCCAAGCGGCCAGGCCTGCAAGGCAGCAGGCGACTCATGGAGGGTGGAGTCGTCTATGTCCCGTGCAAATGTGAACATCTGCCCACTGCCCAGCAAATTCCACTCTTACAGCAAATGCCACTCTTTACAGCAAATGCCACTCTTACAGCAAATGCCACTCTTACAGCAAATGCCACTCTTACAGCAAATGACACTCTTACAGCAAATGAAACTCTGGTGCAATATTGGGGTATTGTTATGTACCACAGACTTTTTTGTGTACAGTAAGTTCGGGAGCTACTGCGATTTGAAGACGGTGGGTGGTGCCTCCCTTTCTCAAATCGCGCTAGCTCCCAAAACTTTGTCAGAAGTTGCAGCAGGCCGAGTACTTACCGTGAGGACGTACTGCTGTCCTGTGAGAGAGAAAGCTTTGCCGGCCAGCATGATGACGACTGTGGGAAGGGAGGGAATCTTATTGCAGTTCACCAGGAACTGTAACACAAGGAAGAAATATGTTTAATTACACAGCTAAGAAAATTACGTCAAGTCTAAGCATAAACAAGCAAACTGGAAGCAACATCTACAGGTCCAGCAAAATAAATGCAGAAGTGATTGATCTTAAAAATATGAGGTAATAAATCTGTCATTGTGAATTGCGAAAATACAATAGTATGAAACCAGGAACACCTAGGAGCTTATGGGGTTTTGAGAATGATTTGGTTTCACTTTCCCAGGATCTCGGTAGCTTCTCTTTCTCCTGCCGTCTGGACGATACACAAATCTTAATTCTGCTACAGCACAACCTGTTTTGACCTGTAGCCACCTGAATTAAGGTCTTTAACCCATTTAGCCCCGAGTCCCTGCAGCAGCAGATGGATGGATCATGATAGTATAAGGGTAGTGCCAAATTAGCTTGGTGCCTGAAGGCCCAAGCTAATCTGGCACTACCCTTGAATTATCATAGTCAATCCATTTCCAGCAACTGGTACACAGTCATTAGGCAACAGCTCCAAAATTTGAGAAATGGGTGAATGACAGGTGATCTTTCACAAAGGCTGTTGCTTGAAACAGGTTCAGCTGCAGCATACGGAAGGGTTTGATTATTTATTTCTGTCTGTCAGTGTACCATGTTTTACCCTACCAAGAGACCCGCCCTCACAGATCTACTGAGAGACCTGCCCTCACAGATCTACTGAGAGACCTGCCCTCACAGATCTACTGAGAGACCTGCCCTCACAGATCTACTGAGAGACCTGCCCTCACAGATCTACTGATAGACCTGCCCTCACAGATCTACTGAGAGACCTGCCCTCACAGATCTACTGAAAGACCTGCCCTCACAGATCTACCGAGATACCTGCCCTCACAGATCTACTGATAGACCTGCCCTCACAGATCTGTCGTAATGCACCCACCTTGCCGCCTGGGAGAGGAGTGGCGCCGATGGCCAGGTTGAGCTTGGTGACCTCCGCCGTGGGTCCTGCCAGGAAAGAGGTGCCGGTGTCAGCGATCGCGTTACACCCACCCTGACAGAACTCGTTAGATCCAAGCTTTAGACTGGAACGGAATACACACATTATGATAGGGATTGTCACTGCCACCGTTGCAAAGTCCGTCATCTATTACACTAATTAATGTCGATTGCGGTAGAATGATTATCTTCAAAACTGCATGCAAATCTGTTAAATCTTTGTTTTCCTTTGCAAGACCAGCCTACAATGGCATTATTTCAAAATCTGTCATGCATTTGTACTACATTCTCCACAGACGGACATGTACAAAGGCAAAGCTGTAGCAAGTACAGTGGAGGTATTTATACAGTGCTCACTCACCCATCCATCTTGATCTGCCAGTACCCCTGCTTGGTGACGTCCAGGTAGGTGAAATTGCCCGAGTACTTGGCCGGATCACTTCCACCCAGGATCAGCTCTCCACCCTCCTTTGCATCAGGGTTCCTAGCAGCAGTGTAAGGCAAAGGTCAAATAAAATGCCAGCTGTAAAACCCCAGTAACCATACGTGGTAAAAACCCAGAAACCATACGTTGTAAAACCCCAGTAACCATACGTGGTAAAAACCCAGTAACCATACGTGGTAAAAACCCAGTAACCATACGTGGTTAAAAACCCAGTAACCATACATGGGAAAAAAAACAGTAACCATACGTGGGGAAAACCCAGTAACCATACGTGGTTAAAAACCCAGTAACCATACGTGGGAAAAACCAGTAACCATACGTGGGAAAAACCCAGTAACCATACGTGGTTAAAAACCCAGTAAACATATGTGGTTAAAAACCCAGTAACCATATGTGGGAAAAAACAGTAATCATACGTGGGAAAAACCCAGTAACCATACGTGGGAAAAACCCAGTAACCATACGTCGTTAAAAACCCAGTAACCATACGTGGGAAAAAAACAGTAATCATACGTGGGAAAAACCCAGTAACCATATGTGGGAAAAACCCAGTAACCATACGTGGGAAAAACCCAGTAAGTAAAAACCCAGTAACCATAGGTGGTTAAAAACCCAGTAACCATACGTGGTTAAAAACCCAGTAACCATACGTGGGAAAAAAACAGTAATCATACGTGGGAAAAAAACAGTAACTATACGTGGTAAAAACCCAGTAACCATACGTCGTTAAAAACCCAGTAACCATACGTGGGAAAAAAACAGTAATCATACATGGGAAAAACCCAGTAACCATACGTGGTAAAAACCCAGTAACCGTACGTAGTAAAAACCCAGTAACCATACGTAGTGAAAACCCAGTAACCATACGTGGGACTTGCTGCCGCAGGCTGTGCGTCTGCAATCTTGGTTAATTCAAGACCAAAAAACCCGAGATGTCCCAGGAACATGGTTTCAATGTGCCGTCAGCAAGAGGCTCAGCTTATGAGGATCTATACTTCTTGCAGTTGGGTGGTGTTAACATTTTCTCAGCACTGAGCGGATTTACCCCTTTGTGCATACAGCCACAAGTACTATATACAGTACCCCCCTCCCCCCCCCCCCCCACACACACACTATTTACAGTACCCCCCCCAAAAAAAAATTTTTTTTTTTTTTTTACAGTACCCCACACACACACTATTTACAGTACCACACACACACACTATTTACAGTACCCCCGCCCCACACTATTTACAGTACCCTTCCCCTCCCCCCCCCCCACACACACTATTTACAGTAACCCACACACACTATTTACAGTACCCCCCACACACACTATTTACAGTACCAATGGCTGCATGCATGAGGAGATGAAATAAATCTCACAACGTTCTTTACAACATTATAAATAAACAGGACTTTACTTAAATAGGTTAGTTGAAATAATTAAATGGGACGACCCGACCTGACTAAACATGGGGCATGCCGTGACACGGCAGCCAACCTCCAAATGCACGCAGTCACGTTTTCATGACTTCTAATGCGCGCACGCAGGCAGGAAAACAAGCCCAGTACAACTATTTCTGTATTTTCCCCACAGAACACCTTGTCAGGTGTGATAAATTGGGGGTAATTGGTTTAGACGGAACTATCAGTGCTGGCTTGGGTGGTGATAAGTGATACTTGTGAAAGGGAGAACTGTATTTGTTGTATTTAGTATGCTAAATGTCCAAAATGTAACTCTGTTCCTTTTGATGTATTTTCATGCAAGGGTGAATGGAACCAGTTCAGTTTTAGTAGAAGAAGTCCATTATAGCTGGAAGGGTCCAGAAAGCAGTATTGGGAAATGGAATTTTGAGTATTTTAGATCACGCCTGTTCCACAGATTAGCGTGCGCTTAGGGGGTACGCTGGTGTGCGCTTACTAGAGGTCAAGTTTTCTTGACTGCGTGCATGGAATTAGTTGTTGTTAAACAAAATGGCCACTCCTTTACTATTTGTATCGTTACCACACAAAAAACATTTAAAACCCCACATGGCCTTTGACATGTGTTCACTGTTAGTCTTGAGGTGTGTTTCCTGCAGCAAATAGATGGAAGCTTTGATTGATTAATTGTACATTGCTTAACGTCCCGACAGCAACAAGGCTTTCTCAGGACGTGCCTGCACTGCTTGTGAAAAAAATAAACAGAACATTGAATGTATGTCGCCAGCCGGTCAAATACATTAAATAAACCTAACACATGGGGCCTAAATAAAGCTAAGACCATTTAGCAACACACATCCAATATCAAGAGCTACAGGCAGTGCAGACAGTAGGGAGAGTTTTAAAAAGGCAAATACAGGTGAATGGACAAAGGGTAGACAGAAACACATGCCCCAGAATAGAGAGAAAAACCCACCCTGTGGGGCTGACCAGGGTGACCCTGGGAACTAAAAAATACCTAACCCCACCCAAGTCCCCCAGGGCAGACCCGGGTGGGGAGATGGAAGCTTTGAGCTGTCGGAGGTAATCGAATACATCTTTCCTTTTCTGATACTGGCCTAGACCATTTGCATTAAAGGTACATATTTTCAGTGAGTTGTCATTAGAATTAGCCATAATACATGTGAAATATATTTGCAACAGTTACATGCGGCAGAATGCACGTGACCACACTGGTGGACTTTACTATCAGTATAGAGCAGCAAGCAGAATGCACATGACCAGACTGGCGGACTGTACTATCAGTATAGAGCAGCAAGCTAAGGTAAACAAAAACCAGATAAGTAGCCAGACAGACAGAAATGGCTAAACAAATGCAGAGGACAGGAAAAAGCACAAAACACATACACAAAATCTTCCATACCATAATACCCCTGTCATATAATGAAGTATAATGTGTTTGATGACATACAGCATGTTAACACAGAACATGTACAAACACCCCCCCCCCCCCCCAAAAAAAAAAAAAAAAAAAAAAAAAAAAGACAAACAACAACAAAAAAACAACAACCAAAAAACAAAAATAAACAAACAAACAAACAAACAAACAAATTAAAGAAAAATAAAGAAAAACCAGATATGTATGTAAGCATTACCGCTCTCCTACTTCAAAAGAATATCCAGCTAGCCAGGAGGATCAACATGGTGACTAAACAGTAAGGATCAGGAGTAATAGTAGTTTCCTCCTGGAATCACAATTTACAAATCAGTTCTATATTTACGCTATACAATGACATAGGTGTGGCCCATACACTGATACGGTTCCCCGTTATTATATATTAGTGTAAAGCAAAAAACAAACAAAGGCGAGAAGTCTGACTGTTCCAACTATCGGGGAATTACCCTGCTGTCCATTGCTGGGAAAATCCTTGCAAGGCTGCTCCTGAATCGGCTGGTACCTGCCATCGCTGAAGACCAACTCCTAGAGGGCCAGTGTGGCTTCAGAGCAAACAGGAGCACCACCGATATGGTCTTTGTGCTGAGACAGCTACAGGAGAAGTGCCGCGAGCAGAACAAAGGGCTGTACGTAACATTTGTCGACCTAACAAAAGCGTTCGACACTGTGAGCAGGCAAGGCATGTGGCAGATCCTGGAGCGACTTGGCTGTCCCCCAAAGTTCCTCAACATGATTGTCCAGCTACACGAGGACCAGCAAGGCCAGGTCAGACTCAACAATGACCTCTCAGAACCATTCCCTATTCTCAACGGTGTAAAGCAGGGCTGCGTGCTGGCACCGACCCTCTTCACCATCTTTTTTAGCATGATGTTGAAGCAGGCCACAGTGGACCTCGATGATGACGATGCAGTGTACATCAGGTATCGTCTCGATGGCAGCCTGTTCAACCTCAGACGACTGCAGGCCCACACAAAAACCCTAGACCAACTGATTCGTGAGCTGCTTTTTGCTGATGATGCTGCCCTCGTTGCACACACAGAGAGAGCCCTGCAGCGCATCACGTCTTGCTTCGCAGATGCTGCCCAGCTCTTTGGACTCGAGGTCAGTCTGAAAAAGACAGAGGTCCTCCATCAGCCGGCACCCAAGACAGTGTATCGCCCTCCTCACATCACCATTGGCGAGTCTGAACTAAAGTCAGTGCACCAGTTTACTTACCTTGGCTGCATTATCACGTCGGACGCCAAGCTGGACAAGGAGCTTGACAGCAGGCTGGCAAAAGCGAACAGCGCTTTCGGGCGACTTTTCAAGCGGGTGTGGCACAATCAACAGCTGAAAACAGGCACCAAGATCAGCGTGTACAGAGCTGTGGTCCTCACCACCCTGCTGTATGGTTCCGAGTCCTGGGCCCTCTACCGCAGCCAACTACGACTCCTCGAACGCTTCCACCAGCGCTGCCTGCGTACCATCCTGGGCATTCACTGGAGTGACTATGTCACCAACGTCGAGGTCCTTGAACAGGCTGAAACTGTGAGCATCGAGGCTTTGCTGCTGCGGACACAGCTCCGCTGGGCGGGGCATGTCTCCAGGATGGAGGATCATCGCCTACCAAAGATCACCCTGTTCGGCGAGCTTGCTACTGGACACCGTGACAGAGGGGCACCAAAGAAGAGATACAAAGACTGTCTCAAGAAGTCACTTAGTGCCTGCCAAATCGACCACCACCAGTGGTCTTCGCTTGCTGCGGACCGTGACACCTGGCGCTCCACCATTTACAAGGCAGCTGTCTCCTTTGAGGACTCTCACAGAGCTAGCCTTAAAGACAAGCGGCTCAGAGAAAAAACAGAGATGCCGCAGCTCAGAACCCTGGCCATACCTTCCCCTGCAGCCACTGCGGTCGAACCTGCCTGTCTCGGATTGGCCTCCGCAGCCACGAACAAGCCTGCAGACGTCGTGGGCAACTCCTATAAAATCTTCGTTCGCGAAGTCAAGCCAAGAAGAAGAAGAAAGCAAAAAGTGAAGCAGCACACATACCAGTGCTGATGAACCCTGCACAGTAATGTTAATACTGTTAGTGACATATCACATCATGCACATGGATGGACCAGCAGAGGGCAGCCAACTATCTTAGCAGCCAGCAGAGAGCAGCCAACAATCTTAGCAGCCAAAGTATGATATACCGATCATGACAAAATACCAAAAATAGGCAATTCGCCAAGGGACGTAATCCCGGGACACCGAGAAAAGTGATGGACGACATCGGGCCATATAAAACAGTTACAAATGTGTTTAGGAAGCATTTCCATATTTATAAATGATAGGCATTAGAGGGCACAACGTATAGTTTTGCCATAAGACAGTATTGTCTGAAGCCCCCCCTACACTGTCTGAGAAGCAGCGTGGAGGTCAGTCTTTACGCCATTTTTGGTCTCTAAACCTATGACGGACGGCATAAGGCCATATAAAACAGATATGAATGTGTTCCGGATGCATTTCTATATTCATAAATTATATGCATTAGAAGGCACAACGCATAGTTTTACCATAAGACATTATTGTCTAAAGCCCCCCTACACTGTCTGAGAAGCAGCTTGGAGGCCAGTTTGTACATCATTGTTGTCTCTAAATGCAAAATGGTCGGCATAGCACCATATTAAACCTAAAAAAATGTGTTCAGGAAACATTTCCATATTCACAAATGTTAGGCATTAGAGGGCACAACGCATAGTTTTGCCATAAGACAGTATTGTCTGAAACCCCCCTACTACTGTCTGAGAAGCAGCTTGGAGGCCAGTTTGTACATCATTGTTGTCTCTAGATGCAAAATGGTCGGCATAGCACCATATTAAACCTAAAAAATGTGTTCAGGAAGCATTTCCATATTCACAAATGTTAGGCATTAGAGGGCACAACGCATAGTTTTGCCATAAGACATTATTGTCTGAAGCCCCCTTGCACTGTCTGAGAAGCAGCTTGGAGGAAGTCCGTACGCCATCTTTGCTTTCTTAACCTATGACGGACAGCATAGAAACATATAAAACAGGTATGAATGTGTTCCGGATGCATTTCTATATTTATAAATGATAGGCATTAAAGGGCACAAAGCATAGTTTTGCCATAAGACAGTATTGTCTGAAGCCCCTTACACTGACTGAAAAACAGCTTGGAGTCCAATCCGTACGCCATTTTTGGTCTCTAAATCTATGACGGACGGCATAGGGCCACATAAAACAGTTATAAATGTGTTTAGAAAGTCTCTTCATATTTATAAATGATAGGCATTAGAGGGCACAACACATAGTTTTGCCATAAGACAGTATTGTCTGAAACCCCCTACACTATCTGAGAAGATGCTTTGAGTCCAGTCCGTACGCCATTTTTAGTCTCTAAATCTATGACGGACGGCATAGGGCCACATAAAACAGTTATAAATGTGTTTAGAAAGCATTTTCATATTTATAAATTATAGGCATTAGAGGGCACAAGGCATAGTTTTGCCATAAGACAGCTGAAGCCCCATTACACTGTCCGAGAAGCAGACTGGAGGGCAATCCGTACGCAATTTTTGGTCTCTTAACCTACGACAGACGGCATAGGGTCATAGAAAACAGTTATGAATGTGGTACGGATTCATTTCTATATTCATAAATGATAGGCATTAGAGGGCACAACGCATAGTTTTGCCATCAGACAGTATTGTCTGAAGCCCACTACACTGTCTGAGAAGCAGCTTAGAGTCCAGTCCGGACGCCATTTTTGGTCTCTAAATCTATGACGGACGGCATAGGGCCATATAAAACAGTTATGAATGTGTTTCGGATGCATTTCTATATTCATAAATGATAGGCATTGAATGGCACAACGCATAGTTTTGCCATAAGACAGTATTGTCTGAAGCCCCACGACACTGTCTGAGAAGCAGCTTGGAGTCCAGTCCAAACGCCATCTTTGGTCTCTAAATCTATGACGGACGGCATAGGGCCACATAAAACAGTTATGAATGTGTTTAGAAATCATTTCCATATTCATAAATGATAGGCATTAAAGGGCACAACGCATAGTTTTACCACTAAGACAGTATTGTCTGAACCCCCCCCTACACTGTCTGAGAAGCTGCTTGGAGTTAAATCCGAACGATATTCTGAGTCTCTAAATCTATGACGGACGGCATAGGGCCATATAAAACAGTAATGAATGTGTTCCGGATGCATTTCTATATTTATAAATGATAGGCATTAAAGGGCACAAAGCATAGTTTTGCCATAAGACAGTATTGTCTGAAGCCCCTTACACTGACTGAAAAACAGCTTGGAGTCCAATCCGTACGCCATTTTTGGTCTCTAAATCTATGACGGACGGCATAGGGCTGTCACGACACGATTGACGGAGTCAGGGCGCCGTGGACAATATGAGTGCAGACACTCGAGAAAACCCACCCACTCTAAATAAATAACACAACGCCAGCGATAAACAACAAACAAATCCTTTATTACCTACTCTTACTCTAACCCCCACCCCAACCCACTAACGCCCCACACACTCACACATACCCACGCATGCACTCATAACGTATTAACACTTAAAAAAGATTAACATATAAAAAATGACTAACAAGTGAAAATGACTAACAGGTGAATATGACTAACAGACGAAAATGACTAACAGGTGAAAATGACTAATAGACGAAAATGACTAACAGGTGAAAATGACTAATATGGCCAACGGCTATACAAGGCGGGTAACTTTGTCTCTGTACAGTGTCCTCTGTCCCACACTAGACAGGGTGGCTCGTATCGTACGAGTACTACCCCTACACCACAGAGCACCGTAGCCGCGCTTGCCCACGCACGCCTGTGACCGACGCTCAGAACGTAGAATCAGCCTGCTGTAGCCCAACGTACTTGTCCAACAGGACCGGCTAGCGAAGGCGTTCCGACTCCCGATGATGCGTCACCGTTGGTCGTGGATGAGATCAAAGAACGACGAAATCTTCGAAGCCAATCTTCGAAGCCAATCTTCGAAGCCAATCTTCGAAGCCAATGCACTGGAAAAGGGCGCATTGTCAGTCAAAGTGCCAACACAGTTAATTCTGGCCTATTTGACACGCACCTACTCACAAACCACGTGAGTTGTGTCTCGTCTCACCCTAATACCTGCCTTGTCCATATTAAATATACAATCATGGATATGAAAGCTTCCTATGTACATTCAACATTCACCAGGTCTGCACTACTCCATTACACTAACATTAAGCTAGCACAACCACTTTTGTATAATAACATTGCCACTGCTAAAACCAACATTATCAAAATATCCCGATGTACATACAAAGATATGAAATAATCACCAGCAACCACCCAACGTGACAATCTTATTACATTACATCTAGGACTTAATACCAATATATTTGAAAGGATACCCACTTTAATTCGTTTTACAACATGGCCCTTTAAATATACTCACTCGGCGACAGCCGAATATAAACAACTAAATCCGACACCCACCACATTACAACCCAACCTAAAAAACATGGTTAAAGACTCGATTAAAACATCACTAAAAAACTAGACGAACATACCCTTCCGCACCTATATACACATTCACACACCCGAGAGCACAGCAGCTAACTGAGGAAAATGGCATGAGTAAATACCTGTCACTGGTGAGTCCTCCGGCAGGACGAGACAAACAGGACGAACACTGACGAACCGGAGGGGTCTTCTGGTGAGTAGCAGCCGTGGTCACAAGTCTCTCGGGACACCCACACCCAGGAACACTGGCCGTGGTCTTGCAGGGAGGGTAAAACAACCCTCACACAGCTTGTCAAGGGCTCCAAACGAGGCCGCACCCTGACCCAGACTCCCACTTCGCTGGCTAACTCCGCTGACTGACTGTAATATCCTTCTGCTACCTTGCAGTTTAACTTTACTTCTGAACACTGTTCGGTTAAAGCTACTTGGCTAAAGCGTGCAACCGCTGTACTCGCTCACTGTTAAGCTTGCTGCACGGGCTTTACGATTACGCTCACACTACATTTATTAACTTCCCTAAACTAAGGCTATTTACAGAATTCGGCGATCTACATTTATTAACAAAAAAACGACTTGGCGAAAAAATAAAACAACATGTCACATCCGTTACGTGACAAGGGCCACATAAAACAGTTATAAATGTGTTTAGAAAGCATTTTCATATTTATAAATGATAGGCATTAGAGGGCACAACGCATAGTTTTGCCATAAGACAGTATTGTCTGAAGCCCCCTTACACTGTCCGAGAAGCACATTGGAGGGCAATCCGTACGCAATTTTTGGTCTCTTAACCTATGACGGACGGCATAGGGCCATATAAAACTGTTATGAATGTGGTACGGATTCATTTCTCTATTCATAAATGATTGGCATTTGAGGGCACAACGCATAGTTTTGCCATAAGACAGTATTGTCTGAAGCCCACTACACTGTCTGAGAAGCAGCTTAGAGTCCAGTCCGGACGCCATGTTTGGTCTGTAAATCTATGACGGACGGCATAGGGCCATATAAAACAGTTATGAATGTGTTTCGGATGCATTTCTATATTCATACATGATAGGCATTATATGGCACAACGCATAGTTTTGCCATAAGACAGTATTGTCTGAAGCCCCACGACACTGAGAAGCAGCTTGGAGTCCAGTCCGAAAGCCATCTTTGGTCTCTAAATCTATGACGGACGGCATAGGGCCACATAAAACAGTTATGAATGTTTTTAGAAATCATTTCCATATTTATAAATGATAGGCATTAGAGGGCACAACGCATAGTTTTGCCATAAGACAGTATTGTCTGAACCCCCCTACTCTGTCTGAGAAGCTGCTTGGAGTCCAATCCAAACGACATTTTGGGTCTCTAAATCTATGACGGACGGCATAGGGCCATATAAAACAGTTATGATTGTGTTCCGGATGCATTTCTATAACCATAAATTATAGGCATTAGAGGGCACAACGCATAGTTCTGCCACAAGACAGTATTGTTTGAAGCCTCCTACACTGTTTGAGAAGCAGCTTAAAGTCCAGTCCTAGCGTCATTCTTGGTCTCCAAATCTATGACGGACGGCATAGAGCCACATAAAACAGTTATGCATGTGTTTAGAAAGCATTTCCATATTTAAAAATGATAGGCATTAGAGGGAACAACGCATAGTTTTGCCATAAATCAGTATTGTCTGAAGACCCCTACACTGTCCGAAAAGTTATAAAACAGTTATGAATGTGTTCCGGATGCATTTCTATATTCATAAATGATATGCATTAGAGGGCACAACGCATAGTTTTGCCATAAGACAGTATTGTCTGAAGTCTCCTACTCTGTCTGGAGAAGCAGCTTAGAGTCCATTCCAAACGCCATCTTTGGTATCTAAATCTATGACGGACGGCATAGGGCCACATAAACAGTTATGAATGTGTTCCGGATGCATTTCTATATTATTAAATGATAGGTATTAGAGGGCACAACGCATAGTTTTGCCATAAGACAATATTGTCTGAAGCCCCCCTACACTGTCTGAGAAGCATCTTGGAGGCCAGTTCGTTCGCCATTTTTGGTCTTTAATTGTATAATGGACGGGATAGCGCCATATAAAACCGATACAAATGTGATAGGGAAGAATTTCCATATTCATAAATGATAGGCATTAGAGGGCACAACGTATAGTTTTGCCATAAAACAGTATTGTCTGAAGCCCTTGACACTGTCTGATAAGCAGATAGGAGGCGAGTCCTTACGCCATGTTTGGTCTCTTAACCTATGACGGACGGCATAGGGCAAAATAAAACAGTTATGAATGTGTTCCGGATGCATTTCTATATTCATAAATGATAGGCATTGGAGGGCACAACGCATAGTTTTGCCATAAGACAGTATTCTCTGAAGCCCTTGACACTGTCTGAGAAGCAGCTTGGAGGCCAGTCTTTACGCCATTTTTGGTCTCTTAACCTATGACGGACGGTATAGGGCCAAATAAAACAGTTATGAATGTGTTCCGGATGCATTTCTGTATTCATAAATGGTAGGCATTAGAGGGCACAACGCATAGTTTTGCCATAAGACAGTATTGTCTGAAGCCCTCCTACACTGTCTGAGAAGCAGCATGGAGGAAGTATTTACGCCATTTTTGCTTTCTTAACCTATGACGGACGGCATAGGGACATATAAAACAGGTATGAATGTGTTCCGGATGCATTTCTATATTTATAAATGATAGGCATTAAAGGGCACAAAGCATAGTTTTGCCATAAGACAGTATTGTCTGAAGCCACTTACACTGACAGAAAAGCAGCGTGGAGTCCAATCCGTACGCCATTTTTGGTCTCTAAATCTATGACGAAAGGCATAGGGCCACATAAAACAGTAATAAATATGTGTGGAATGCATTTTCATATTTATAAATGATAAGCATTAGAGGGCACAACGCATAGTTTTGCCATAAGACAGTATTGTCTGAAACCCCATACACTCTCTGAGAAGATGCTTTGAGTCAAGTCCGTACGCCATTTTTGGTCTCTAAATCTATGAAAGACGGCATAGGGCCACATAAAACAGTTATAAATGTGTTTAGAAAGCATTTTCATATTTATAAATGATAGGCATTAGAGGGCACAACGCATAGTTTTGCCATAAGACAGTATTGTCTGAAGCCCCCTTACACTGTCCGAGAAGCACATTGGAGGGCAATCCGTACGCAATTTTTGGTCTCTTAACCTATGACGAACGGCATAGGGCCATATAAAACTGTTATGAATGTGGTACGGATTCATTTCTATATTCATAAATGATAGGCATTTGAGGGCACAACGCATAGTTTTGCCTTAAGACAGTATTGTCTGAAGCCCACTACACGGTCTGAGAAGCAGCTTAGAGTCCAGTCCGGTCGCCATTTTTGGTGTGTAAATCTATGACGGACGGCATAGGGCCATATAAAACAGTGATGAATGTGTTTCGGATGCATTTCTATATTCATAAATGATAGACATTATATGGCACAACGCATAGTTTTGAAATAAGACAGTATTGTCTGAAGCCCCACGACACTGTCTGAGATGCAGCTTGGAGTCCAGTCCGAACGCCGTCTTTGGTCTCTAAATCTATGACGGTTTGATTGATTGTACATTGCTTAACGTCCCGACAGCAACAAGGCTTTCTCAGGACGTGCCTGCACTGCTTGTGAAAAAAACAAAACAGAATATTGAATGTATGTCGCCAGCCAGCCCAATACGTTAAATAAACCTACAACATGTGGCCTAAATAAAGCCAAGACCATTTGGCAACACACATCCAATATCAAGAGCTACAGGCAGTGCAGACAGTAGGGAGAGTTTTAAAAAGGCAAATACAGGTGAATGGACTAAGGGTAGACAGAAACACATGCCCCAGAATAGTGGGGAAAACCCACCCTGTGGGGCTGACCAGGGTGACCCTGGGAACTAAAAAATACCTAACCCCACCCAAGTCCCCCAGGGCAGACCCGGGTGGGGGTAAATCTATGACGGACGGCATAGGGCCACATAAAACAATTATGAATGTTTTTAGAAATCGTTTCCATATTTATAAATGATAGGTATTAGAGGGCACAACGCATAGTGTTGCCATAAGACATTATTGTCTGAACCCCCCTACACTGTTTGAGAAGTTGCTTGGAGTCCAATCCGAACGATATTTTGGGTCTCTAAATCTATGACAGACGGCATAGGGCCATATAAAACAGTTATGAATGTGTTCCGGATGCATTTCTATATTCATAAATGATAGGCATTAGGGGGCACAACGCATACTTTTGCCACAAGACAGTATTGTTTGAAGCCTCCTACACTGTTTGAGAAGCAGCTTGGAGTCCAGTCGTACGCCATTTTTGGTCTCTAAATCTATGACGGACGGCATAGGGCCACATAAAACAGTTATGCATGTGTTTAGAAAGCATTTCCATAATTATAAATGATAGGCATTAGAGGGCACAACGCATAGTTTTGCCATAAATCAGTATTGTCTGAAGCCCCCCTACACTGTCCGAAAAGTTTCTTGGAGGCCAGTACATACGCCATTTTCGGTCTCTTAAGCTGTGACGGACGGCATAGGGCCATATAAAACAGTTATGAATGTGTTCCGAATGCATTTCTATATTCATAAATGATATGCATTAGAGGGCACAACGCATAGTTTTGCCATAAGACAGTATTGTCTGAAGCCTCCTACACTGTCTGAGAAGCAGCTTGGAGTCCGGTTCGAACGCCATTTTTGGTCTCTAAATCTATGACGGACGGCATAGGGCCACATAAAACAGTTATGAATGTGTTCCGTATGCATTTCTATGTTAATTAATGATAGGCATTAGAGGGCACAACGCATAGTTTTGCCATGAGACAATATTGTCTGAAGCCCCCCTACACTGTCAGAGAAGCATCTTGGAGGCCAGTTCGTTCCCCATTTTTGGTCTCTAAATGTATAATGGACGGCATAGCGATATATAAAACCGACACAAATGTGATCGGGAAGAATTTCCATATTAATAAATGATAGGCATTAGAGGGCACAACGCATAGTTTCGCCATAAGACAGTATTGTCTGAAGCCCTTGACAATGTCTGAAAAGCAGCTTGGAGGCCAGTCCTTACGCCATTTTTGGTCTTTTAACCTATGACGGACGGCATAGGGCCAAATAAAACAGTTATAAATGTGTTGCGCATGCATTTCTATATTCATAAATGATAGGCATTAGGGGGCACAACGCATAGTTTTGCCATAAGACATTATTGTCTGAAGCTATTGACACTGTCTGAGAAGCAGCTTGGAGGCCAGTCTTTACGCAATTTTTTGTCTCTTAACCTATGACGGACGGCATAGGGCCAAATAAAACAGTTATGAATGTGTTCCGGATGCATTTCTATATTTATAAATGATAGGCATTAAAGGGCACAAAGCACAGTTTTGCCGTAAGACAGTATTGTCTGAAGCCACTTACACTGACTGAAAAGCAGCTTGGAGTCCAATCCGTACGCCATTTTTGGTCTCTAAATCTATGACGGACGGCATAGGGCCACATAAAACAGTTATAAATGTGTTTAGAAAGCATTTTCATATTTATAAATGATAGACATTAGAGGGCACAACGCATAGTTTTGCCATAAGACAGTATTGTCTGAAACCCCTTACACTGTCTGAGAAGATGCTTTGAGTCCAGTCCTTACGCCATTTTTGGTATCTAAATATATGAAAGAAGGCATAGGGCCACATAAAACAGTTATAAATGTGTTTAGAAAGCATTTTCATATTTATAAATGATAGGCATTAGAGGGCACAACGCATAGTTTTGCCATAAGACAGTATTGTCTGAAGCCCCCTTACACTGTCCGAGAAGCACATTGGAGGGCAATCCGTACGCAATTTTTGGTCTCTTAACCTATGACGGACGGCATAGGGCCATATAAAACTGTTATGAATGTGGTACGGATTCATTTCTATATTCATAAATGATAGGCATTTGAGGGCACAACGCATAGTTTTGCCTTAAGACAGTATTGTCTGAAGCCCACTACACGGTCTGAGAAGCAGCTTAGAGTCCAGTCCGGACGCCATTTTTGGTCTGTAAATCTATGACGGATGGCATAGGGATATATAAAACAGTGATGAATGTGTTTCGGGTGCATTTCTATATTCATAAATGATAGACATTATATGGCACAACGCATAGTTTTGAAATAAGACAGTATTGTCTGAAGCCCCACGACACTGTCTGAGAAGCAGCTTGGAGTCCAGTCCGAACGCCGTCTTTGGTCTCTAAATCTATGACGGACGGCATAGGGCCACATAAAACAATTATGAATGTTTTTAGAAATCGTTTCCATATTTATAAATGATAGGCATTAGAGGGCACAACGCATAGTGTTGCCATAAGACATTATTGTCTGAACCCCCCTACACTGTTTGAGAAGTTGCTTGGAGTCCAATCCGAACGATATTTTGGGTCTCTAAATCTATGACGGACGGCATAGGGCCATATAAAACAGTTATGCATGTGTTCCGGATGCATTTCTATATTCATAAATGATAGGCATTAGGGGGCACAACGCATAGTTTTGCCACAAGACAGTATTGTTTGAAGCCTCCTACACTGTTTGAGAAGCAGCTTGGAGTCCAGTCCGTACGCCATTTTTGGTCTCTAAATCAATGACGGACGGCATAGGGCCACATAAAACAGTTATGCATGTGTTTAGAAAGCATTTCCATAATTATAAATGATAGGCATTAGAGGGCACAACGCATAGTTTTTCCATAAATCAGTATTGTCTGAAGCCCCCCTACACTGTCCGAAAAGTTTCTTGGAGGCCAAGTACATACGCCATTTTCGGTCTCTTAAGCTGTGACGGACGGCATAGGGCCATATAAAACAGTTATGAATGTCTTCCGAATGCATTTCTATATTCATAAATGATATGCATTAGAGGGCACAACGCATAGTTTTGCCATAAGACAGTATTGTCTGAAGCCTCCTACACTGTCTGAGAAGCAGCTTGGAGTCCGGTCCGAACGCCATTCTTGGTCTCTAAATCTATGACGGACGGCATAGGGCCACATAAAACAGTTATGAATGTGTTCCGTATGCATTTCTATATTAATTAATGATAGGCATTAGAGGGCACAACGCATAGTTTTGCCATGAGACAATATTGTCTGAAGCCCCCTTACACTGTCAGAGAAGCATCTTGGAGGCCAGTTCGTTCCCCATTTTTGGTCTCTAAATGTATAATGGACGGCATAGCGCCATATAAAACCGACACAAATGTGATCGGGAAGAATTTCCATATTAATAAATGATAGGCATTATAGGGCACAACGCATAGTTTCGCCATAAGACAGTATTGTCTGAAGCCCTTGACAATGTCTGAGAAGCAGCTTGGAGGCCAGTCCTTACGCCATTTTTGGTCTCTTAACCTATGACGGACGGCATAGGGCCAAATAAAACAGTTATAAATGTGTTGCGCATGCATTTCTATATTCATAAATGATAGGCATTAGGGGGCACAACGCATAGTTTTGCCATAAGACAGTATTGTCTGAAGCTATTGACACTGTCAGAGAAGCAGCTTGGAGGCCAGTCTTTACGCCATTTTTTGTCTCTTAACCTATGACGGACGGCATAGGGCCAAATAAAACAGTTATGAATGTGTTCCGGATGCATTTCTATATTTATAAATGATAGGCATTAAAGGGCACAAAGCATAGTTTTGCCGTAAGACAGTATTGTCTGAAGCCCCTTACACTGACTGAAAAGCAGCTTGGAGTCCAATCCGTACGCCATTTTTGGTCTCTAAATCTATGACGGACGGCATAGGGCCACATAAAACAGTTATAAATGTGTTTAGAAAGCATTTTCATATTTATAAATGATAGACATTAGAGGGCACAACGCATAGTTTTGCCATAAGACAGTATTGTCTGAAACCCCCTACACTGTCTGAGAAGATGCTTTGAGTCCAGTCCTTATGTCCTTAAGACAGTATTGTCTGAAAAGCCCCCCCCCCCCCCCCCCCCCCCCCCACCACTGTCTGAAAAGCAGCTTGGAGGCCAGTACATACGCCATTTTCGGTCTCTTAAGCTATGACGGACGGCATATGGCCATATAAAACCGATACAAATGTGATCGGGAAGAATTTTCATATTCATAAATGATAGGCATTAGAGGGCACAACGCATAGTTTTGCCATAAGACAGTATTGTCTGAAGCCCTTGACACTGTCTGAGAAGCATCTTGGAGGCCAGTCCTTACGCAATTTTTGGTCTCTTAAGCTATGACGGACGGCATAGGGCCAAATAAAACAGTTACGAATGTGTTTCGGATGCAATTCTATATTCATAAATGATAGGCATTAGAGGGCACAACCCATAGTTTTGCCATAAGACAGTATTGTCTGAAGCCCTTGACACTGTCTGAGAAGCATCTTGGGGGCAAGTACATACGCCAAGTTTGGTCTCTTAAGCTATGACGGACGGCATAGGGCCAAATAAAACAGTTATGAATGTGCTCCGGATGCATTTCTGTATTCATAAATGATAGGCATTAGAGGGCACAACGCATAGTTTTGCCATAAGACAGTATTGTCTGAAACCCTTGACACTGTCTGCGAAGCAGCTTGGAGGCCACTCTTTACGCTATTTTCGGTCTCTTAACCTATGTCGGACGGCATAGGGACAAATAAAACAGTTATGAATGTGTTCCGGATGCATTTCTATATTCATAAATGATAGACATTAGAGGGCATAACGCATAGTTTTGCCATAAGACAGTATTGTAGGAAGCCCCCCTACACTGTCTGAGGAGCAGCTTGGAGTCAGTCCGTACCCCATTTTTGCTTTCTTAACCTATGACAGACGGCATAGGGACATATAAAACAGTTATGAATGTGTTCCGGATGCATTTCTATATTTATAAATGATAGGCATTAGAGGGCACAAAGCATAGTTTTGCCATAAGACAGTATTGCCTGAAACCCTACTACACTGTCTGAGAAGCAGCTTGGAGGCCAGTACTAAACTCCATTTTTGGTATCTAAATCTATGATGGACGGCATAGCGCCATATAAAACTGACACACATGTATTCAGGAAGCATTTCCATATTAAAAAATGATAGGCATTAGAGAGCACAACGCATAGCTATGCCATAAGAAAGTATTGTCTGAAGCCCCTCTACACTGTCTGAGAAGCATCTTGGAGGCCAGTCTTAAACTCCATTTTTGGTCTCTAAATCTATGATGGACGCCATAGCGCCATATAAAACCGATACACATGTATTCAGGAAGCATTTCCATATTAAAACATGATAGGCATTAGAGAGCACAACGCATTGATTTGCCATAAGACAGTATTGTCTGAAGCCCCCCTACACTGTCTGAGAAGCAGCTTGGAGGCCAGTTTGTACGCCATTTGTGGTCTCTAAATCTATGACGGATGGCATAGAGCCACATAAAACAGTTCTGAATGTGTTTAGAAAGCATTTCCATATTTATAAATGATAGGTATTAGAGGGCACAACGCATAGTTTTGCCATAAGACAGTATTGTCTGAAGCCCCTCTCCACTGTCTGAGAAGCAGCTTGGAGGCCAGTTGTACGCCATTTTTGGTCTCTAAATGTATGATGGACGGCATAGTGCCATATTAAACCGTTACAAATGTGTTCAGGAAACATTTCCTTATTTATAAATGATAGGCATTAGAGGGCACAACGCATAGTTTTGCCATAAGACAGTATTGTCTGAAGCCCCCTTACACTGTCTGAGAAGCAGTTTGGAAGGCCAGTTTGTACGCCATTTGTGGTCTCTAAATCTATGACGGATGGCATAGAGCCACATATTACAGTTCTGAATGTGTTTAGAAAGCATTTCCATATTTATAAATGATAGGCATTAGAGGGCACAACGCATAGTTTTGCCATAAGACAGTATTGTCTGAAGCCCCTCTGCACTGTCTGAGAAGCAGCTTGGAGGCCAGTTGTACGCCATTTTTGGTCTCTAAATGTATGATGCACGGCATAGTGCCATATTAAACCGTTACAAATGTGTTCAGGAAGCATTTCCTTACTTATAAATGATAGGCATTAGACGGCACAACGCATAGTTTTGCCATAAGACAGTATTGTCTGAAGCCCCCCTACACTGTTTGAGAAGCAGCTTGGAAACCAGTCTTTACTCCATTTTTGGTCTCTTAACCTATGACGGACGGGATAAGGCCATATAAAAACAGTTATGAATGTGTTTCGGATAAATTTGTATATTCATAAATGATAGGCATTAGAGGGCACAACGCATAGTTTCGCCAAAAGACAGTATTTTTTGAAGCCCCACTATACTGTCTGAGAAGAAGGTTGGAATCCAGCCCGAACGCCATTTTGGTCTATAAATGTATGATGGACGGAATAGCGCCATATAAAACCGATACAAATGTGTTCAAGAAGCATTTCTATATTCATATATGATAGACATTAGAGGGCACATCGCATAGTTTTGCCATAAGACAGTATTGTCTGAAGCCCCCATACACTGTCTGAGAAGCAGCTTGGAGGTCTGTCCGTTCGCCATTTTTGGTCTCTTAACCTATGACGGACGGCATAGGGCCATATGAAACAGTTATGAATGTGTTCCGGATGCATTTCTATATTCATAAATGATAGGCATTAGAGGGCACAATGCATAGTTTTGCCATAAGACTGTATTGTCTGAAGCCCCCTTACACTCTCTGAGAAGCAGCTTGGAGGCCAGTTTGTACGCCATTTCTGGTATTTAAATCTATGACGGACATCATAGGGCCACATAAAACAGTTATAAATGTGTTTAGAAAGCATTTCCATGTTTATAAATAATAGGTATTAGAGGGCACAACGCATAGTTTTGCCATAAGACTGTATTGTCTGCAGCCCCACGACACTGTCTGAGAAGACGCTTGGAGTCCAGTCCGAACGCCATCTTTGTGCCTTCTAATGCCAATCATTTATGAATATAGAAATGCATCCGGAACACATTCATAACTGTTTTATTTGGCCCTATGCCGTCCGTCATAGGTTAAGAGACCAAAAATGGAGTAAAGACTGGCTTCCAAGCTGCTTCTCAGACAGTGTCAAGGGCTTCAGACAATACTGTCTTATGGCAAAACTATGCGTTGTGCCCTCTAATGCCTATCATTTATGAATATAGAAATGCATCCAGAACACATTCATAACTGTTTTATTTGGCCCTCTGCCGTCCGTCATAGGTTAAGAGACCAAAAATGGCGTAAGGACTGGCCCCCAAGCTGCTTCTCAGACAGTGTCAAGGGCTTCAGACAATACTGTCTGATGGCAAAACTATGCGTATTGCCCTCTAATGCCTATCATTTATGAATGTGGAAATTCTTTCCGATCACATTTGTATCGGTTTTATATGGCGCTGTGCCGTCCATTATAAATTTAGAGAACAAAAATGGCGAACGAACTGGCCTCCAAGATGCTTCTCAGACAGTGTAGAGGGGCTTCATACAATACTGTCTTATGGCAAAACGATGTGTTGTGCCCTCTAATGCTTATCATTTATGAATATAGAAATGCTTTCTAACACATTCAGAACTGTTTTATGTGGCCCTATGCCGTCCGTCGTAGATTTAGAGATCAAAATGGCGTACGGACTGCACTCCATGCTGCTTCTCAGATAGTGTAGTAGGGCTTCAGACAATACTGTTTTATGGCAAAACTGTGCGTTGTGCCCTCTATTGCCTATCATTTATGAGTATAGAAATTCATAAGGAACACATTTGTATCGGTTTAATTTGGCGCTATGCCGTCCATCATACATTTAGAGACCGAAAATGGCGTACGGACAGGTCTATAACCTGCTTCTCAGACAGTGTAGGGGGGCTTCAGACAATACTGTCTTATGACAAAACTATGCGTTGTGCCCTCTAATTCCTATCATTTATGAATATAGAAATGCATCCGGAACACATTTGTATCGGTTTAATATGGCGCTATGCCGTCCGGCATAGATTTAGAGACCAAAATGGCGTACGAACTGGTCTCCAATCTGCTTCTCAGACAGTGTAGGGGGGGCTTCAGACAATTCTGTCTTATGGCAAAATGATGTCTTGTGCCCTCTAATGCATATCATTTATGAATATAGAAGTACATCCGTAACACATTTCTTACGGTTTAATATGGCGCTATGCCGTCCATCATGCATTTAGAGACATGGCGTACAAACTGGCCTCCAAAACTGCTTCTCCGACAGTGTAGGGGGCTTCAGACAATACTGTCTTCTGGCAAAACTATGCGTTGTGCCCTCTAATGCCTATCATTTATAATTATGGAAATGCTTTCTAAACACATTTATAACTGTTTTATGTGGCCCTCTGCCGTCCGTCATACATTTAGAGACCAAAAATGGCGTACGGACAGGCCTCCAAGCTGCTTCTCCGACGGCGTAGGGGGCTTCGGAAAATACTGTCTTATGGCAACACTATGCGTTGTGCCCTCTAATGCCTATAATTTATGAATTACAAAATGCATCCGGAACACATTCATAACTGTTTTATATGGCCCTATGTCGTCCGTCATAGGTTAAGAGACCACAAATGGCGTACGGACAGGCATCCAAGCTGCTTCTCGGACGGTGTAGGGGGGCTTCAGACAATACTGTCTTATGGCAAAACTATGCGTTATGCCCTCTAATGCCTATCATTTATGAACGTAGAATTGCATCCGTAACACATTTGTATCATTTTAATATGGCGCTATGCCGTCCATCATATATTTTGAGACCAAAAATGGCGTACGGACAAGCCTCCAAGCTGCTTCTCGGACAGTGTAGGGGGGCTTCAGACAATACTGTCTTATGGCAAAACTATCCTTTGTGCCCTCGAATGACTATCATTTATAAATATGGAAATGGTTTCTAAACACATCCATAACTGTTTTATGTGGCCCTATGCCGTCCGTCATAGATTTAGAGACCAAAATGGCGTACGGACTGGACTCGTAGCTGCTTCTCAGACAGTGTAGGGGGGCTTCAGACAATACTGTCTTATGTCAAAACTATGCTTTGTGCCCTCTAATGCCTATCATTGATAAATATGGAAATGATTTGTAAACACATTCATAACTGTTTTATATGGCCCTATGCCGTCCGTCATAGATTTAGAGACCAAAAATGGAATACGAACTGGCCTCCAAATCTTCTTCTCCGACATTGTAGGGGGGCTTGAGACAATACTGTCTTATGGCAAAACTATGCGTTGTGCCCTCTAATGCCTATGATTTATGAATGTAGAATTGCATCCGTAACACATTTGTATCGGTTTAATATGGCGCTATGCCGTCCAACATATATTTAGAGACCAAAAATGGCTAATGGACAGGTCTCCAAGCTGCTTCTCCGACAGTGTAGGGGGGCTTCAGACAATACTGTCTAATGGCAAAACTATGCTTTGTGCCCTCTAATGCCTATCATTGATAAATATGGAAATGATTTGTAAACACATTCATAACTGTTTTATATGGCCCTATGCCGTCCGTCATAGATTTAGAGACCAAAATGGCGTACGGACTGGACTCGAAGCTGCTTCTCCGACAGTGTAGGGGGGCTTCAGACAATACTGTCTTATGGCAAAACTATGCTTTGTGCCCTCTAATGCCTATCATTGATAAATATGGAAATGATTTGTAAACACATTCATAACTGTTTTATATGGCCCTATGCCGTCCGTCATAGATTTAGAGACCAAAATGGCGTACGGACTGGACTCAAAGCTGCTTCTCAGACAGTGTAGGGGGGGGGGGGCTTCAGACAATACTGTCTTATTTCAAAACTATGCGTTGTGCCCTCTAATGCCTATCATTTATGAATATAGAATTGCATCCGGAACACATTTGTGTCGGTTTAATATGGCGCTATGCCGTCCGTCATAGATTTAGAGATTAAAATGGCCTACGAACTGGCCTCCAGTCTGCTTCTCAGACCCAGTGTAGAGGGGCTGCATACAATACTGTCTTATGGCGATACGATGTGTTGTGCCTTCTAATGCTTATCATTTATGAATATAGAAATGATTTCTAAATAATTTTAGAACTGTTTTATGTGGCCCTATGCCGTCCTTCATAGATTTAGAGACCAACATGGCTTACGGACTGCACTCCACGCTGTTTCTCAGATAGTGTAGTAGGGCTTCAGACAATACTGTCTTATGGCAAAACTGTGCGTTGTGCCCTCTATTGCCTATCATTTATGACTATAGAAATTCACCCGGAACACATTTGTATCGGTTTAATATGGCGCTATGCCGTCCGTCATAGATTTAGAGACCAAAATGGCGTACGAACTGGTCTCCAAGCTGCTTCTCATACAGTGTAGGGGGGCTTCAGACAATACTGTCTTATGGTAAAACGATGTCTTGTGCCCTCTAATGCCTATCATTTATGACTATAGAAATTCATCCGGAACACATTTGTATCGGTTTAATATGGCGCTATGCCGCCTATCATACATTTAGAGACCAAAAATGGCGTACTGACAGGCCTCCAATCTACTTCTCCGACAGTGTATGGGGGCTTCAGACAATACTGTCTTATGGCAAAACTATGCGTTGTGCCCTCTAATGCCTATCATTTATGAAAATAGAACTGCATCCGGAACACATTCATAACTGTTGTATATGTTACTATGCCGTCCGTCATAGGTTAAGAGACCAAAAATGGCGTACGGACAGGCCTCCAAGCTGCTTCTCGGACAGTGTAAGGGGGCTTCAGACAATACTGTCTTGTGGCAAAACTATGCTTTGTGCCATCTAATGCCTATCATTTATAAATATGGAAATGCTTTCTAAACACATTCATAACTGTTTTATGTGGCCCTATGCCGTCCGTCATAGATTTAGTGACCAAAATGGCGTACAGACTGGACTCGAAGCTGCTTCTCAGTTAGTGTAAGGGGGCTTTAGACAATAATAATAATAATAATAATAATACCTAGTTCTTGTATAGCGCTGTTCTCCAGGAAAACACTGGACTCACTGCGCATGCACAACAGCACACCCTTTCTCTCAGACACACACGCACAATTATGCACTACTTTAAACCACCCCCATCCCTTCCCCACACATTCGCTTCCTCTGGGATTAGAATAGGTGGCAGTCAGTGAACAGTTAGCTAAATATGAGCTAAGTGTTAAAAGCCCGACAAAAAAGAAAAGTCTTTAAGTGAGCCTTGAACTGTGACAAAGTGGGCAGATTCCGTATTTCAGTTGGCAGCGAGTTCCACACACTTGGGGCGAAAAAGGTGAAAGAACGCTCCCCGACAGTTTTCATTTTGAGCTTCGGGATTTTTAACAGCTTTTCACGGGAGGAACGGAGGGTGCGCGATGGCTGATAGGCAGACAGCTTGGCAGAGAGGTACGGCGGGAGAGATCCGTCAAAATGCCGATAGGCGAAAATTGCAATTTTGTACTGGCAACGGAATTTGACGGGCAGCCAGTGCAGCTGCTTCAGTAGAGGCGTAACGTGGTCTCTCTTTCGTTTCTTCAAGATGAGATGCGCCGCATTGTTTTGAATCATTTGCAAGCGTGAAATCTGATCTGCCGGTAAACCTGCCAGTACAGAATTGCAATAATCGAGCCTGGAAGTAATGAATGCATTTACAAGTCTTGACGCCGTACCTTCTGTGAGATACGGTGTGAGAGAAGCAATTCTGCGCAGCTCAAGGAAACCAGCTCGGCAGACGCTACTGATATGATCATGCATGGAGAGCGTCGAGTCAATCTTCACACCCAGATATTTGACACATTTCTGGAAGGGAACGCTGCAGCCACCAATGTTTGCGAACTCGCCGTCGATCAGACTAAGGCGAGACTGAGAGCCGGCAGACATGACTTCGGTTTTGTCAGTGTTAAGCTTACGGACAGGCCTCCAAGCAGCTTCTCCGACAGTGTAAGGGGGGCTTCAGACAATACTGTCTTATGGTGAAACTATGCGTTGTGCCCTCTATTGCCTATCATTTATGAATATAGAAATGCATCCGGAACACATTTGTATCGGTTTAATATGGCGCTATTCCGTCCATCATACATTTAGAGACCGAAAATGGCGTACGGACATGCCTCCAATCTGCTTTTCCGACAGTGTAAGGGGGCTTTAGACAATACTGTCTTATGGCAAAACTATGCGTTGTGCCCTCTAATGTCTATCATTTATGAATATAGAAATGCATCCGGAATACATTTGTATCGGTTTAATATGGCGCTATGCCGTCCGTCATAGATTTAGAGACCAAAATGGCGTACGAACTGGTCTCCAAGCTGCTTCTCAGACAGTGTAGGGTGGCTTCAGACAATACTGTCTTATGGTAAAACGATGTCTTGTGCCCTCTAATGCCTATCATTTATGACTATAGAAATTCATCCGGAACACATTTGTATCGGTTTAATATGGCGCTATGCCGCCTATCATACATTTAGAGACCAAAAATGGCGTACTGACAGGTCTTATGGCAAATCGATGTCTTGTGCCCTCTAATGCCCATCATTTATGAATATAGAAATGCATCCGTAACACATTTCTTACGGTTTAATATGGCGCTATGCCGTCCATCATACATTAAGAGACCAAAAATGGAATACGAACTGGCTCCAAATCTGCTTCTCCGACAGTGTAAGGGGGCTTTAGACAATACTGTCTTATGGCAAAACTATGCGTTGTGCCCTCTAATGCCTATAATTTATGAATATAGAAATGCATCCGTAACACATTTCTTACGGTTTAATATGGCGCTATGCCGTCCATCATCATACATTTAGAGACCAAAAATGGCGTACGGACAGGCCTCCAAGCAGCTTCTCCGACAGTGTAAGGGCTGCTTCAGACAATACTGTCTTATGGCAAAACTATGCGTTGTGCCCTCTAATGCCTATAATTTATGAATATAGAAATGCATCCGGAACACATTCATAACTGTTTTATATGGCCCTATGCCGTCAGTCATAGGTTAAGAGACCACAAATGGCGTACGGAGAGACCTCCCAGCTGCTTCTCGCACAGTGTAGGGGGGCTTCAGACAATACTGTCTTATGGCAAAACTATGCGTTGTGCCCTCTAATGCCTATCATTTATGAATGTAGAATTGCATCCGTAACACATTTGTATCGGTTTAATATGGCGCTATGCCGTCCATCATATATTTAGAGACCAAAAACGGCGTATGGACAGGCCTCCAAGCTGTTTCTCCGACAGTGTAGGGGGGCTTCAGACAATACTGTCTTATGGCAAAACTATGCTTTGTGCCCTCTAATGCCTGTCATTTATAAATATGGAAATGCTTTCTAAACACATTCATAACTGTTTTATGTGGCCCTATGCCGTCCGTCATAGATTTAGAGACCAAAATGGCGTACGGACTGGACTCCAATCTGCTTCTCAGACAGTGTAGTGGGGCTTCAGACAAAACTGTCTTATGGCAAAACTGTGCGTTGTGCCCTCTATTGCCTATTATTTATGAATATAGAAATTCATCCGGAACACATTTGTATCGGTTTAATATGGCGCTATGCCGTCCGTCATAGATTTAGACACTAAAATGGCCTACGAACTGGCCTCCAGTCTGCTTCTCAGACAGTGTAGAGGGGCTTCATACAATACTGTCTTATGGCGAAACGATGTGTTGTGCCTTATAATGCTTATCATTTATGAATATATAAATGCTTTCTAACACATTCAGAACTGTTTTATTTTGCCCTATGCCGTCCGTCACAGATTTAGAGACCAACATGGCGTACGGACTGCACTCCACGCTGTTTCTCAGATAGTGTAGTAGGGCTTCATACAATACTGTCTTATGGCAAAACTGTGCGTTGTGCCTTCTATTGCCTATCATATATGACTATAGAAATTCATCCGGAACACATTTGTATCGGTTTAATATGGCGCTATGCCGTCCATCATACATTTAGAGACCGAAAATGGCGTACGGACATGCCTTCAATCTGCTTCTCCTACAGTGTAGGGGGGCTTCAGACAATACTGTCTTATGGCAAAACTATGCGTTGTGCCCTCTAATGTCTATCATTTATGAATATAGAAATGCATCCGGAACACATTTGTATCGGTTTAATATGGCGCTATGCCGTCCGTCATAGATTTAGAGACCAAAATGGCGTACGAACTGTTCTTCAAGCTACTTCACAGACAGTGTAGGGGGGCTTCAGACAATACTGTCTTATGGCAAAATGATGTCTTGTGCCCTCTAATGCCTATCATTTATGAATATAGAAATGCATCCGTAACACATTTCTTACGGTTTAATATGGCGCTATGCCGTCCATCATACATTTAGAGACCAAAAATGGCGTACGAACTGGCCTCCAAAACTGCTTCTCCGACAGTGTAGGGGGGTTTGAGACAATACTGTCTTATGGCAAAACTATGCGTTGTGCCCTCTAATACCTATCATTTATGAATATAGAAATGCATCCGGAGCACATTTGTATCGGTTTAATATGGCGTTATGCCGTTCATCATATATTTAGAGACCAAAAATGGCGTACGGACAGGCCTCCAAACTGCTTCTCCGACAGTGTAAGGGGGCTTCAGACAATACTGTCTTATGGCAAAACTATGCGTTGTGCCCTCTAATGCCTATAATTTATGAATATAGAAATGCATCCGGAACACATTCATAACTGTTTTATTTTGCCCTATGCCGTCCGTCATAGGTTAAGAGACCACAAATGGTGTACGGACAGGCCTCCAAGCTGCTTCTCCTACAGTGTAGGGGGGCTTCAGACAATACTGTTTTATGGCAAAACTATGCTTTGTGCCCTCTAATGCCTATCATTTATAATTATGGAAATGCTTTCTAAACACATTTATAACTGTTTTATGTGGCCCTATGCCGTCCGTCATAGATTTAGAGACCAAAATGGATTACGGACTGGACTCGAAGCTGCTTCTCAGATAGTGTAGGGAGGCTTCAGACAATACTGTCTTATGGCAAAACTATGCGTTGTGCCCTCTAATGCCTATCATTTATGAATATAGAAATGCATCCGGAACACATTTGTATCGGTTTAATATGGCGCTATGCCATCCGTCATAGATTTAGAGACTAAAATGGCCTACGAACTGGCCTCCAGTCTGCTTCTCAGACAGTGTAGAGGGGCTTCATACAATACTGTCTTATGACGAAACGTTGTGTTGTGCCTTCTAATGCTTATCATTTATGAATATAGAAATGCTTTCTAACACATTCAGAACTGTTTTATGTGGCCCTATGCCGTCCGTCATAGATTTAGAGACCAAAATGGCGTACGGATGCTTCTCAGATAGTGTAGTAGGCCTTCAGACAATGCTGTCTTATGGCAAAACTGTGCGTTGTGCCCTCTATTGCCTATCATTTATGACTATTTTTTTTTTTTTTTTTTTTACATTGCTTAACGTCCCGACAGCAACAAGGCTTTCTCAGGACGTGCCTGCACTGCTTGTGAAAAAAAACCAAACTAAACAGAACATTGAATGTATGTCGCCAGCCGGTCAAATACATTAAATAAACCTAACACATGGGCCTAAATAAAGCTAAGACCATTTAGCAACACACATCCAATATCAAGAGCTACAGGCAGTGCAGACAGTAGGGAGAGTTTTAAAAAGGCAAATACAGGTGAAGGGACAAAGGGTAGACAGAAACACATGCCCCAGAATAGAGAGATAAACCCACCCTGTGGGGCTGACCAGGGTGACCCTGGGAACTAAAAAATACCTAACCCCACCCAAGTCCCCCAGGGCAGACCCGGGTGGGGAACATTTATGACTATAGAAATTCATCCGGAACACATTTGTATCGGTTTAATATGGCGTTATGCCGTCCATCATACATTTAGAGACCGAAAATGGCGTTCGGACATGCCTCCAATCTGCTTCTCCAACAGTGTAGGGGGGGCTTCAGACAATACTGTCTTATGGCAAAACTATGCGTTGTGCCCTCTAATTCCTATCATTTATGAATATAGAAATGCATCCGGAACACATTTGTATCGGTGTAATATGGCGCTATGCCGTCCGTCATAGATTTAGAGACCAAAATGGCGTACGAACTGGTCTCCAAGCTGATTCACAGACAGTGTAAGGGGGCTTCAGACAATACTGTCTTATGGCAAAATGATGTCTTGTGCCCTCTAATGCCTATCATTTATGAATATAGAAATGCATCCGTAACACATTTCTGACGGTTTAATATGGCGCTATGCCGTCCGTCATAGAATTAGAGACCAAAATGGCGTACGAACTGTTCTTCAAGCTGTTTCACAGACAGTGTAGGGGGGCTTCAGACAATACTGTCTTATGGCAAAATGATGTCTTGTGCCCTCTAATGCCTATCATTTATGAATATAGAAATGCATCCGTAACACATTTCTTACGGTTTAATATGGCGCTATGCCGTCCATCATACATTTAGAGACCAAAATTGGCGTACGAACTGGCCTCCAAAACTGCTCTTCCGACAGTGTATGGGGGTTTGAGACAATACTGTCTTATGGCAAAACTATGCGTTGTGCCCTCTAATACCTATCATTTATGAATATAGAAATGCATCCGGAACACATCTGTATCGGTTTAATATGGCGCTATGCCGTTCATCATATATTTAGAGACCAAAAATGGCGTACGGACAGGCCTCCAAACTGCTTCTCCGACAGTGTAAGGGGGCTTCAGACAATACTGTTTTATGGCAAAACTATTCGTTGTGCCCTCTAATGCCTATAATTTATGAATATAGAAATGCATCCGGAACACATTCATAACTGCTTTATATGGCCCTATGCCGTCCGTCATAGGTTAAGAGACCACAAATGGCGTACGGACAGGCCTCCAAGCTGCTTCTCCGACAGTGTAGGGGGGCTTCAGACAATACTGTCTTATGGCAAAACTATGCTTTGTGCCCTCTAATGCCTATCATTTATAATTATGGAAATGCTTTCTAAACACATTTATAACTGTTTTATGTGGCCCTATGCCGTCCGTCATAGATTTAGAGACCAAAATGGATTACGGACTGGACTCGAAGCTGCTTCTCAGATAGTGTAGGGGGGCTTCAGACAATACTGTCTTATGGCAAAACTATGCGTTGTGCCCTCTAATGCCTATCATTTATGAATATAGAAATGCATCCGGAACACATTTGTATCGGTTTAATATGGCGCTATGCCATCCGTCATAGATTTAGAGACTAAAATGGCCTACGAACTGGCCTCCAGTCTGCTTCTCAGACAGTGTAGAGGGGCTTCATACAATACTGTCTTATGACGAAACGTTGTGTTGTGCCTTCTAATGCTTATCATTTATGAATATAGAAATGCTTTCTAACACATTCAGAACTGTTTTATGTGGCCCTATGCCGTCCGTCATAGATTTAGAGACCAAAATGGCGTACGGACTGCACTCCACGCTGCTTCTCAGATAGTGTAGTAGGCCTTCAGACAATACTGTCTTATGGCAAAACTGTGCGTTGTGCCCTCTATTGCCTATCATTTATGACTATAGAAATTCATCCGGAACACATTTGTATCGGTTTAATATGGCGTTATGCCGTCCATCATACATTTAGAGACCGAAAATGGCGTTCGGACATGCCTCCAATCTGCTTCTCCGACAGTGTAGGGGGGCTTCAGACAATACTGTCTTATGGCAAAACTATGCGTTGTGCCCTCTAATTCCTATCATTTATGAATATAGAAATGCATCCGGAACACATTTGTATCGGTTTAATATGGCGCTATGCCGTCCGTCATAGATTTAGAGACCAAAATGGCGTACGAACTGGTCTCCAAGCTGATTCACAGACAGTGTAGGGGGGCTTCAGACAATACTGTCTTATGGCAAAATGATGTCTTGTGCCCTCTAATGCCTATCATTTATGAATATAGAAATGCATCCGTAACACATTTCTTACGGTTTAATATGGCGCTATGCCGTCCATCATACATTTAGAGACCAAAAATGGCGTACAAACTGGCCTCCAAAACTGCTTCTCCGACAGTGTAGGGGGGTTTGAGACAATACTGTCTTATGGCAAAACTATGCGTTGTGCCCTTTAATGCCTATCATTTATGAATATAGAAATGCATCCGAAACACATTTGTATCGGTTTAATATGGCGCTATGCCGTCCATCATACCATTAGGGACCAAAAATGGCGTACGGACAGGCCTCCAAGCTGCTTCTCCGACAGTGTAGGGGGGCTTCAGACAATGCTGTCTTATGGCAAAACTATACGTTGTGCCGTCTAATACCTATCATTTATGAATATAGAAATGCATCCGGAACACATTCATAACTGTTTTATATGGCCCTATACCGTCCGTCATAGATTTAGAGACCAAAATGGCGTACGGACTTGACTCAAAGCTTCTTCTCAGACAGTGTAGGGGGGCTTCAGACAATACTGTCTTATGGCAAAACTATGCGTTGTGCCCTCTGATGCCTATCATTTATGAATATAGAAATGCATCCGGAACACATTTGTATCGGTTTAATATGGCTCTTTGCCGTCCGTCATAGATTTAGAGACCAAAACGGCGTACAAACTGGCCTCCAAGCTGCTTCTCAAACAGTGTAGGGGGGCTTCAGACAATACTGTCTTATGGCAAGACGATGTCTTGTGCCCTCTAATGCCTATCATTTATGAATATAGAAATGCATCCGGAACACATTCATAACTGTTTTAAATGGCCTTAAAGGGGCTTTTATTATTCAGATTTTGTTGGGCCGGAAGTAGAGTCAGTCTCAGCGTAGGGGTGCTCCTGTCAGCCTGTCCGCCCCACTGAATCTGAATGTTGAGAGTGCATGTGACGAGCTGTTAGCGCGGTTTTGGCATAAGCTGGGAGCCATACTACTATTTAACGCTTCCGGTTTCAGTGGCTGCTAAGAGCTGGCTGTTGTCTTCATGGCCATTGCACATGGGCACCTGTACACAAGTACATGTACACACACATCTGTACACTTATTTTAAAGATAGACACCTATCATCTACCTGGGACATAATTATGTACCTACAGATATGCATACACACACTCATGCAATGATGCATGCATGCAGGTACATACACACCTGCCCCAAATGTAAACACAATACATAAGTACCTGGTAGTATGTACACAGACAAATGCAGTTCAAGGGCGATGCCTGAATAGCTTAATTGGCGCCCATGGGTGCCAAGCTATTCTGGCACCACCCATTGAACTATCATGCTCGATCTGTCCCTAGAATTGTAAAACAGTTCTCCAGAGGGCAACTTCAACATTTGGGGATTTCGGTCCTCAGCCAAAATGTGTTAACAAAGCCCACAATCTGATGCAGTGTTTTAGTAATGGCCACACCTTGTGCCTCACCTGTCAAGATAGAAAGAGAAGATGGACTGCGACACGAGGCCCTGTGACACGGCGTTGTAGAAGGGCGGGATGACACCGTCCCTGGAGATCGTCTTGTAGGCCATACCCAGAATACCGTCGTACTTTGCGGCGACAAACGTGATTCCTCGCTGCTGGGTTGCCTCAGCAAACGTCTGGTCTTTGATCTGCATGGTCCCGATCTGACAAGAAAGAAAATTAACACATGAAACTCCAAGGCTGCATTCCCAAACATCAAAATAATATCACCAATGTGTGAAAAGACGTTAAATAAATTCCTGATCCTGATCCCAAACATCAGATGTGTCACCCGACGACTACGTAAAAGTTGCATGACTTAGGTGAATTGACCATAATAACAGTTTGAGTAAATGTTGCATGCTTGCATTTCAGGAGTTAGAAAACATGACAACATGACAAACAGGCAATACAATGCCTTATCGCTTATCCAATAAAAATAGTTTCACATAGATCTCTCTTTCTCTCACACACAAGAGCATGATTGCTGAAGGGTGGTGCACGGTCAGCCGGACACCACACGAGTCAGCAGCCAACCTTGAACTACAGCGGTTGATCTATTCACTGCAATTTGTACAATCAGATGGAACTGATGCAGCTGAACAAGCTCATTTTCATAAGTTACGAGACAGCTCACACTAGTCATCTCCCTTGACGTGCTACTTTCTTGTTCTATTTCTGTTCTTGTTCATTACTAATAGTAACAGCCCAGTCACCCGGCACATGGCAGACGTACCAGTACAATGTCATATCAGATTTATGCGGTATACTGATAATATCGGGGTCAAGGGGTCTCTGCCTGACTTGGCAAAGGGTGGGGGCCCCAGGGGACGAGTTGCGTTGGTGGTGCGGGTAGTGGGGAACTCATACAGCACCTCCCCCGGGATCACCCTAGTCTAGGACCTCTTGGCCTTCGTGATGCACCCTCGTGTGTAATCCCGGCCTCTGGACTAGCAAAGCATCCCTATATCCCAAGACCGCCCGTGCGTGGTCCTTGGCCACATCCTCTCCGATGTGACCCCAAAAACTGGGCAGCACGACTGCCCCCAGGCTACACACGGCAGATCTAGAGGAGAGAACCTCGAAAATTAATCATCATTGTCCTGCTGCCTTGCAGGCCTGGCCGCTTGGTTGCGGAAAGGCTAAGGGAGGAAAACCCTGACTTCAAAGCCCCCGTGTCTACGGGGAAGGTTTTTGAGCCAGAGACTACAAGGACAGTCTGATATAAAACCTACGACCCGAGGACCTCGATGCCATCGTCCCAGCTTGCTAGGCCATGGCAGACGAACCAAGGGTTTAAAGGGTGGGCCAGTACTGTGCACACTGCACTCCACCAAAAAGCTCCACTGCGTAGGCTTTAGAAAACGTCCACGGACCATAACACAGACCATTCCAAGTCCTGTAGCGACGGGCGAGGGGCGAAACGGCAGGTGAAAGATGTCACTGGAAGCCGCAGTCTCAAACCTGCATGCAGGCGGTTCAGGATATTGGTCGCCTGATGTTGACCTGGGGATGACAACGTCACTCGGCACACTCTGAACGACCAAGCAGCCTTCTCTAGGGACAGCACTGCTTGCTCCACACGGAGAGGGGCCTAGAAAAGGTGGCCTAACCAAAGCTCGTCTCCTCGCAACCCCAGATGGCTAGCTGCGGTCAACGGGCATCTTCTCCTGCGGTCAGAAAACAAGTAAAAACAACGGATCCACTCTCATGACGACCACGACCGGATTCAACGTAGCATGCTGGAACATCCGAACCATGCTCGACACAGCAGACAGCGGACGCCCTGAACGTCGCTCCGCCCTCATTGCCCATGAAATGCGGAGGTTAAACATCGACATCGCCGCGCTCAGCGAAGTACGCCTCCCGGACGAAGGCAGTCTCCAAGAACTTGGCGCTGGCTACACCCTCTACTGGTCAGGCAGGTCTGCGTCAGAAAGACGGCTCTCAGACGTGGGCTTCATTGTCAAGACCTCCATTGCGACTAAGCTGGAAAACTTACCAACCGGTCACTCAGACCGCATCATGTCCATGCGCCTCCCACTGAGACACCAGCAACACGTCACCCTTCTCAGAGTGTACTCCCCAACCCTCCTGGCAGAGCCTGCAGAAAAGGACAAGTTCTACACTGACCTGCGCAGCCTCCTACAGAGCACCCCTGCAGACGACAAAGTCATCATCCTTGGCGACTTCAATGCTAGAGTGGGCCAGGACTCTGAAGCCTGGAAATGAGTCCTCGGCAAGCATGGCTTCGAGAACTGCAATGACAATGGCCACCTACTGTTGGAGGTCTGTGCAGAACAGCAACTAGTCATCACCAACACTACTTTTCAGCAAAAGGAAAGTCGAAAGACCACCTGGATGCATCCTCGCTCCAAACACTGGCACCTTATTGACTATGTCCTAGTGCGTCAGAGGGACCGCAGTGACGTCCTCCTCACCAGAGTGATGCCCAGCGCAGAGTGCCACACTGACCACCGCCTTGTCCGCTGCAAACTCAGGCTCCACTTCAAGCCAAAGCCCAAGAAAGGGGGGCGCCCCAAGAAAAAGCTTGATGTTGCCAGCCTTCAGCGTGACGATGTGAAAGCTGCCTTTCAGACAGATTTACAGTGCAGGCTCAAAGACACAGCTGACCCAGCAGACTCCTCCCCTGAAACACTCTGGGAACAACTGAAAACTGCTATTGCAAAATCCTCTGCAGAAGTCTTGGGTTTCACTAGAAAGAGGAACAAAGACTGGTTTGATGAAAACGACGTAGAGATCCAGGAACTCCTAGCAAAAAACAAAACAAAATGAGCCGGTCAATCAGGCCTACCTGCCCTGTGAAGAAGTCTGCCTTCCGCCTCGTCTGCAGCAGTCTCCAGCGCAAGCTCAGAGATCTCCAGAACGAGTGGTAGACCAGACTCGCACAGAGGACCCAGCTTTGCGCTGACAACGGTGACTACAGGGGCTTCTACGAAGCACTGAAAGCAGTGTATGGCCCCCAGGAACCTGATACAAAGTCCCCTGCGAAGCGCTGATGGACAGGCACTCCTCACAGATAATACCTCCATCTTGAACCGCTGGTCGGAATACTTTCAGGACCTCTTCAGCGCTGAGCGCACTGTTCAAGAAGCAGTCATCCTCCAAATCCCACAACTCCAAGTAAAGGTTGAATTGGACGAACCGCCCACTGCTGAGAGACCCTCACAGCCATCCACCAGCTCAAGAGAGGCAAAGCAGCAGGCATTGACGGAATCCCACCAGAGATCTGGAAACATGGAGGCCCAGCACTGCACAACAAGCTCCATGACCTCTTTCTCTGCTGCTGGGAGGAAGGGACACTACCAAAGGATCTCCGCGATGCAGTCATCATCACCCTGTACAAGAACAAAGGAGAAAAGTCTGCCTGCTCCAACTACCGTGGAATTACCCTGCTGTCCATTGCTGGGAAAATTCTTGCAAGGCTGCTCCTGAATCGGCTGGTACCTGCCATCGCTGAAGACCACCTCCCAGAGGGCCAGTGTGACTTCAGAGCCAGCAGGAGCACCACCGACATGGTCTTTGTGTTGAGACAGCTTCAGGAGAAGTGCCGCAAGCAGAACAAATGGCTGTACGTAACGTTTGTCGACCTAACAAAAGCGTTCGACACAGTGAGCAGGCAAGGCATGTGGCAGATCCTGGAGCGACTTGGCTGTCCCCCAAAGTTCCTCAGCATGATCGTCCAGCTACACGAGGACCAGCAAGGCCAGGTCAGACTCAACAATGACCTCTCAGAACCATTCCCCATTCTCAACGGTGTGAAGCAGGGCTGCGTGCTGGCACCGACCCTCTTCACCATTTGTTTTAGCATGATGTTGAAGCAGGCCACAGTGGACCTTGACGATGACGACGCAGTGTACATCAGGTATCGTCTCGATGGCAGCCTGTTCAACCTCAGACGACTGCAGGCCCACACCAAAACCCTAGACCAACTGATTCGTGAGTTGCTCTTTGCTGACGGCGCTGCCCTCATTGCACAGAGAGAGAGAGAGAGAGCCCTGCAGCGCATCACGTCCTGTTTCGCAGACGCTGCCCAGCTCTTTGAGGTCAGTCTGAAAAAGACAGAGGTCCTCCATCAGCCGGCATCCAAGGTAGAGCATCGCCCCCCCCCCTCCCCCCCCCCCCCAACATCACCATCGGCGAGTCTGAACTGAAGTCAGTGCACCAGTTTATCTACCTTGGCTGCATCATCACGTCAGACGCCAAGCTGGACAAAAGCTGGACAGCAGGCTGTCAAAAGCGAACACAGCTTTCGGGCGTCTATACAAGCGGGTGTGGCACAATCAACAGCTGAAAACAGGCACCAAGATTAGCGTGTACAGAGCTGTCGTCCTCACCACCCTGCTGTATGGTTCCGAGTCCTGGGCCCTCTACCGCAGTCATCTACGACTCCTCGAATGCTTCCACCAGCGTTGCCTGCGTACCATCCTTGGCATTCACTGGAGTGACTATGTCACAAACGTCGAGGTCCTTGAACAGGCAGAAACTGTGAGCATTAATGCTTTGCTGCTGCGGACACAGCTCCGCTGGGCGGGGCACGTCTCCAGGATGGAGGATCATCGCCTACCCAAGATCACCCTGTTCGGCGAGCTCGCCACTGGACACAGAGACAAAGGGGCACCAAAGAAAAGATACAAAGACTGTCTCAAGAAGTCACTTAGTGCCTGCCAAATCGACCACCGTCAGTGGTCTTCACTTGCTGCGGACCGCGACACCATTTACAAGGCAGCCGTCTCCTTTGAGGACTCTCGCAGAGCTAGCCTTAAAGACAAGTGGCTCAGGAGAAAAAACAGAGACGCCGCAACTCAGAAGCCTGGCTAGACCTCCCTCTGCAGCCACTGCGGTCGAGCCTGCCTGTCCCGGATTGGCCTCCGCAGTCACGAGCGTGCCTGCAGACCACGTGGGCAACCCCTATAGAATCTTCGTTCGCGAAGTCAAGCCAAGAGAGACTGGTAATATCATGCAACTTTTAATTACTACATACCGACATTCTTTACTTACTGTAAGGACATCTGTACTAAGGAAGCCAGTAAGACTGCCGGCTCCATATCGTATCTTAAAGTCCGTGCCGTTGGCTTTGTACGTGTTGGACTTGGTACTGTCATACTTGTTGTGCAACACTGAAAAACACAAACATGGTAAATTATTTTCAGTGCACAACTCATGACCATCCAGATCTGCACTACAAATCACAGAAATCACTTTACAGTTCAGCTGACAAGGGTTAATTTATAAACAATTCGGCAGGCCTGACTCATGACAACAGGAGATGAATCAATCATGATAGTTCAAGGGTGGTGCCAGAAGAGCTTAGCATGATTGTCCTATTGATAGAAACCAGTACAGTGACTCACCAGGCTCCCAGCCAGCTTCAGAGTGTACATCTTCTTCTTCTTCTTCTCAAACGCCGTCACACTTGGAGTTTGGCTCGCAAAATTAAATCTGTGGTCTTTTGTAGCGCCTCCACAGGCCCGTACAGTTTCTCTTGTAGAGTGGCGGGCTTCGGCCATATCTCCTCCCTCAGCAGCTGGTGTTTCCCACAGTCCTGGGGAAAGTGCTCTGTGGTCTGCTCTGCTTCTCCACAAGGGCACAGGGGAGATGTCATGAGGTGAAAGCGTCTGTGCAGGTGGAAACTGAGTCGGTTGTGCCCGGTCCTCAGACGGAAGATGGTCACCTGTTCTTGTCTGGACAGCTGATGGTAACTGTCTAGGGGTCGTTGTGATGGTCTTCATCTCTGTGAAGCTTACTCCATTTTCATCTTGTTCTTCCTCTCCGCCCACTTTTGCCATTCTGTCATCTTCTTCATTGCCGTAGATGCCACAGTGTGAAGGAATCCACTGCAGCATCAGGATGTTTTGCAGTGCCTCTTGTAGACGTGACAGTTTGCTTGCTTTTGCTGCCTCAAGGACAGACATGGCATCAGTAAGGAAGACAATCTGGGCATCAGGGTCTGCAGTGCCACTAAGGGTGTTTGCAGCGCGGACCAGGACTTCCACCTCAGCTCTGTAATTTGTGCAGTGAAGGCCTGTTGGTACTGCCTCTGCCTGCCATTTTCCGTTTGGGTACTGAATGTACACCCCAGCCCCTCCATTTTGAACTGCATCTGTGGCTGATCCATCGGTGTATGCCCGTATCCATCCTTCCTGGGGATACTTTTCTTCGAGCATGACCAGTGTCAGGGCTTTCTTGCTCACAGTGCTGTGCTCATCTTTGGTGGTGATGTAGGGTACCGTGAAAGAGATGGTGATGTTTACTGGCTTACAGTTTCCCAGGGTAGAAGGTCGCTAGCAGGATTCAGAGCCTCTATCTGTGCAGGGAGCTTTGCCTAGTGTTTTCTCTGCAGTGCTCTCGTCTCCTTCACAAAGCTTGATCTTTTCAGTCTCCCTGATGTTGGTTGTTTCATCCTGGCGTTCATAGGATGGTCCTTGCAATACATGACCTTTGTGGACTGTATCAAGGCTTTGCAATCTCTTCTCATGCGCAGGGGTGGGATGCCTGTTGTCTCTTCCATCTTTTCAATTGGTGTGGATCTCATTGCGCCGGTGATGATACGCAGTGCCTGGTTCTGTCAGTGGTCTGCTGGTGTGACTGGGCTGCCGTCAACCATGCATTGGATCCGTACTCAAGGTGTGGTCTCACTGTGCCTTGATATACATTTTTGCGGATCTTTTCATTGGCTCCCCATTGTGTTCCAGCCAGCTTCCTCATGTTCAGCTTTCTTCTAGCTTTCGCTTCTGCGTTCCAGATGTGCGGCTTCCACGTCAGCCTCTTGTCAAGGGTGACTCCCAGGTATGTCTGTTGGTCTTCATACCGCAGTGGGGTGTTGCCCAGTGTTAGGTCGCCAGCCTTTGCTTTGTTAGAGAGAGAAGGGTGTGGCTGATGATTTTTCTGTGTTGATGGTCACACACCAGTTGTTGGTCCAGTCTATCAGCCTGTCAGCCTGTCCAGGGCTAGTTGCATCCTGTATGTAGCAGTTGTTACATACTCTTCTGTGTGCCAGAGTACCAGGCCATCTGCGTACAGGGCTGCGTGGACTCCTTTTGGTAGCTCTGGCACAAGTTCGTTGATGAAGAGTATGAACAGGGTCGGTGACAGGACTCCCCCCTGTGGCACCCCAGTACCCATCCACTGTCACACGGGCTCTGCGATTGTGCAGGTATGACTTGGTCCACCGATACATGTTCCCTTGGATGCCACTGTGAAGGAGTTTCACAAGGAGACCATCCTTCCACACCTTGTCGAACGCCTTCTGTAGGTCAATGAAGGCAGCTAATGTCACCTTCTGATCTTGAAAGGCATCTTCTATGACCTGTGCAAGGTGTGTTGTCTGGTCTGTACTCTGTACACTTGTAGCTTCTGAAGCCGGCTTGCTCTGGCACGATAATGCTCTTGGAGTCCAGGTACCACTGCAGGCGCTTGTTGATGATGCGCTCTATGGTCTTGCACACACAATTTGTCAGGCTGATGGGCGATAACTCAGGGCTTTGGACTTATTCTTCCCTTTCTTCAAAATTGGGATCATCCTGGCTTCCTTCCAGCACTGGGGTACCTGTCCTCATCTCCAGCTGTGGTTAAAGATTTCCAGTAGCTTCATTAAGGCAGTGTTGCCAAGGTGTTGTAACATCTCGTTCGAGATGCTGTCTGGACCTGGAGATTTTTTCTTCTTCAGCTGTTTGACGGCCATCTTCAGTTCTGGAAGGGTGATGTCCTTCTTCATTGCATCATGGATGTTTGCATCTCTTGTTCTCTCTCTTTCTTCCTGTCTGATTTCTTTCTCAAGCATTCGTGTGATAGATCTGTGCGAGCATGTTTGCAGCTTTCCTACCAGTCAGTGCTTTCCCTCCTTCTTCTTCCAGGGTGATCTTCTGTTTCCTGGTGCCCTCATCGTTCAACGCCTCGGTCAGTGTCCACAATTTGGTGGTGTCCATGTCCATGTTTAGTCTTGCAGTCTTCTCTCTCCAACTTCTTCTTGTGCACTCCAACTTCAGATACTGGGCCTTACTGTGTTGTAGCTTGATGTTGTTTTCTTGGCTGGGGTTGGTTTCAGCGTTTTCTCTTGCCCTAGTGAGGTTGTCATGTGCTTTCTGAAGATCTGCAGTCCACTATGGGGTGTAGTTTTTCCGGACCCCTCGAGGTATGGTTTCCTTGGCTGCCTTACTGGTAATGTCGTTAACATCTCTGACCACATTGTTTGATGTTCCTTCCAGACACCACCGTGAGATGGCCTTAGTCGCCTGCACGGCGTAAAAACCCAATAACTAACTAATGGCTTCCAGACACAGCGAGGTCTTGCATCAACTCATTTGTTCAGATACTGAACAAGCGCCAGTCTGCCTATCGGTAGTTCCATCTTGGCCGGTGTGGCGAGCTAGCTTCTGTGCTTCCTTTTAGGGAGAGGAGGACAGGGCGGTGGTCACTTCCTCCTAACTGTGGTCCTACTGTTCTGCTGAGGCGCTTATGAACATCGTCAGTGCAAAGCGCCAGGTCCGGTGTAGTGGTGGTGTGCCAGCGGCGAGAGTAGAAGGTAGGTTGGTCCTCAGGGTCATTGGCAAGTATCAGGTGTTTTTCATCTTGCCACTCCTCGATGTCGTCTCCTCTCTTGTCAAGTGTGTCATATCCCCAACTCTGGGACTGGCTGTTGAAGTCGCCAGTGATGAGGAATCCACTGTCCGGGACCTGAATAGTGTCGAGGGACAGCAGTTTATCATTAGGGCAGTAGTAGTTGATCAGGTCAAGGGTGATGTCACTGGTGGTTACCTTGACCTGGATGTTTTCCGCCTCTTCCATGAATCTCCTGGTTTCGCTGGCATTCAAGGTGTTTCTAACTAAGGTCATAACTCCCCCTTTTTTCCTCCCTTGATGATCACTTCGAAAGACCTGATATCCTCTGACCTTAAAGGGTTTCCCTTCTTGCAGGTGTGTCTCTTGTATACAGCAGATGTTTATGCTGTTTTCGTACAGAAAGTTCTCTAGTTCTGTTTTCTTGTTGGTAACCCCTTCTGCATTCCAGTGCATGATGTTCATATTTGCTTTTTCTTTGTCTCTGGTCTTGTTTTTTCGCTGGCCAGTCGCTCTACTTCCCCGTCCACTGGCTCCTCGAGACAGTCGGGAAGGTCCTCCAGTCGCTGGGGGTGGGCTCCGAAGAGGCGCAGAGCCCGGTACTGCACCCGCCTGGTGAGACTCCACAGGGTGGAGCACCATTTCTATTGAATCCATTTCCAAGCGTCATATGGCTGTATATGCGTGGTACTGTGGTTTATTAGAGTGAGCTGTGCAGCCCAGTACCTCCGTCTTCAGCACTCGGGGGTTTCTGTCGGGGTTACCTCACCCTTAACTCCTGGTCAAAAGGCCTTTCCTGGGAGCACAGGGTGGTTTGGTTTTGGAGTATCCTTTTCCTAGATGGGTTGTCGACCAAGGCTTATGAGTCCCATCTACTCAGGTTTTTCCTCGGAGTTTACCTTCTCGAAAATCTGCCAACCAAGGTTATCGAGCATTTACCCATAGCTGGGGATATGGTTCATGGACATCAGGGCTTGTCCACACATCGATGGGCCTGCATGCCGCATGTCTGGGGGCCAGACCTCCTCCGAATCCTCTGTAGTTCAGCCCGAGTCCGTAAGGTGCTCGGTTACCGTGAGTCGCCACAAGGAGGCACTACATGAGGCTTGTTGTTGGAGAGGCTGTGTACTGGCAGGGAGAGACTGACATACTCTGCTCCCCTTTTCGCAGAACTGCTTGCCAGCGGTGGGAGCTGAAAGCGAGAGCGACAAGCACAGACGCTACACTACCACACTAGACGCATCAAAACAACCATTTGCCCCACCAGAGTGTACTTCATAGAATAAGTTTATCAAGCACCCTGCAGACGACTAGGCCAGTGTTACATACTTACAGCAGGCGATGTCGGTAAGTTTGCATTTCTTGGAAGGGACCCACAGACAGGATGACCCAGTATCGAACATGACCTTGAACTTCTGCTGAGGTGTTCCCAGGCCGATCACTCCATAGTACTGTAACTGTAAATGTGACACATGGACAAGGTTAGTGCACACAGACAAACTAAACACAGCACAATCAGACCAAAACGAGTCACCAGAATAACAAGATGGGATGAACCATAACCCACAAAGTCCCTTCTATATGAGAGCTGTCCTCGCTGTCAAGGGTCTCTACCTTTTGTCTTTTACCTAATTCTGATGTTGAATTATCTCCTGTTGAAAAAGTTTCGCAGATCTGCCAATGTGTCAGGAAGTTCTAAAATGGGCGCAGGACATACGCGTCATTGGTTTGTCAAAAGTCATTTGTCATGACGCAAGTTTTAGTTTTTACGTAATTTTATATTTTACATAATATTTGTTTCACTTTCGCTTCATAGGTTTTGAGAAAATGGTGACAAAACTAGAATTTCACGGTACAATTTCAGTCTTGCTATAATTTGTGTGAAAGCAGGTGTGATTGATTGTACATTGCTTAACGTCCCGACAGCAACAAGACTTTCTCAGGACGTGCCTGCACTGCTTGTGAAAAAACAAACTAAACAGAATATTGAATGTATGTCGCCAGCCGGTCCAATACGTTAAATAAACCTACAACATGGGGCCTAAATAAAGCTAAGACCATTTAGCAACACACATCCAATATCAAGAGCTACAGGCAGCTCAGACAGTAGGGAGAGTTTTAAAAAGGAAAATACAGGTGAATGGACCAAAGATAGACAGAAACACATGCCCCAGAATAGAGGGGAAAACCCACCCCGTGGGGCTGACCAGGGTGACCCTGGGAACTAAAAAGTAGTTAGCCCCACCCAAGTCCCCCAGGGCAGACCCGGGTGGGGGGGGGGGGGGGGAAGCAGGTGTGACTTTGCCTAGCTACATGATATACTAAGTACACGGGTCACCTGCATGCTCTTCTGAAAGCGCGTCGATGTGTGTGTGCGTGTTAGTGCGTGCGTGCGCGCTCGCTCGCTCCAAACATCTCCAAGAGGCATAGATCCTCATGTGCCCAGAGGGCGCATGAGGATCTATGCCTCCTGGAGATGCGCGCGTGTTTGTGTGTGTGTGAGAGAGAGAGAGAGAGAGAGAGAGAGAGAGAGAGAGAGAGAGAGAGAGAGAGAGCTTTGCGTCATATTTAAAGTATTGTGTCAATGTCTGCGTGGTGACGGAGTTGCTTTTTTTTACGTAACTGCCACTGTCTGATTTTCTCCCAGAAGTCAAGGTTTTTTTACCGTTTTAATTTTTTTTCTGAAAAGAATTAATTTTAATGAAAACGTTGAAAGGGTTCAAAGCTGGCTACGGATCTCGTCCAATGCCTTTCTCCAAACTAGCTGTATCAGGTCACCTGCATGCTCTTCTGAAAGCGCGACGATGTGTGTGTGTGTGTGTGTGTGTGTGTGTGTGTGTGTGTGTGTGTGTGTGTGTGTGTGTGTGTGTGTGTGTGTGTGTGTGTGCGTACACCAAATGACTGAACTGGGTTACTTTCTTTACCATCCTTATGCAATCTGGGTCGGTGTAAAATTTTGGGTGGCCAGATCAGAAACCCATTTTTTCTGAGGGTTGTTTCTGTATTATCTTTCATTCAAAATTCAGAAAAAAATATCAAAATACGATGTGCCCATTTTAACAGATTTACTTCATCGTTGTGTTTCAGGGATGCCCTGGGCCTGTGTGTGGACACGGAAGCGGCCGGAGTGTTTTCAGATCAATTTGATTGGTCCAACACCGATGAACGGAGTTCCTTCCCTTGCTTAAACGTCTTTCGTCTCCAACGGACGCACCGGTCATTCTCTCGCATTTGCAGAGGTATTTTATGCAATATTTCTTAGTTAAGAGCACGCCCAAATGTACTTGTTCAGTGCAGTTATTTAACTGAGAGATGCCTCCAATCCCCGTACCCGTTTGGCCCAGAAAAATAAGGCGTCTGCTTTCAAACGTGTCTTCGGCCGCACCGGCCGGGCCTGACCGTTGAGTCTTGTAGTAAATGATAATAGAACCCCACGATTTTAACAAAAGCTTTCTTCTTCAATGAAAGGAATTCGTTCAATAACCCCATTACAAGGTCAATCTGCCACGCGATTTTGTTTCTTCTTTCTTTTTTTTTTTTTCTGACGTGTTAACTTGCCACATGCATGCACAGTAACTATCAGTTGACTTTTTTTTTTTTTTAAAACAAAAATGGCGCCAGATTTCAATCCTCGTTCGCAAAACTGCCTCGCGATTCGAAGAACGAACGTCCACAAACAGGTCTCGTTTAGGAATGTGCAACTGAAGTATCGCTTTTTACTGTATTGCCAGTTTTTAGTTCTCAGGGTCACCCTGGTCAGCCCCACAGGGTGGGTTTTTCTCTCAATTCTGGGGCATGCATGTGTTTCTGTCTACCCTTTGTCCATTCACCTGTATAAATTTGCCTTTTTAAAACTCTCCCTACTGTCTGCACTGCCTGTAGCTCTTGATATTGGATGTGTGTTGCTAAATGGTCTTAGCTTTATGTCTTGGCCCCATGTGTTAGGTTTATTTAACTCATTCTACCCCAGACACACCACGGCAGGATAAGGATCCACCATGATAGTTCAAGGGTGATGCCAGAATAGCTTGGCGCCTACGGGCGCCAAGCTATTCTGGCATCTCCCTTGAACTATCATGGTCGATCTGTGCCCTGCACTGCAATGCAGTCTTGAGAGGACAGGGGCAAAATTTAAGGATTTTGGTGTTGGGGTAGAATGAGTTAACGTATTTGACCGGCAGGCGACATACATGGCAATGTTCTGTTTAGGTGGGTTTTTTTTCACAAGCAGTGCAGGCACGTCCTGAGAAAGCCTAGTGGCTGTCGGGACGTTAAGCAATGTACAATCAATCTGATTCAAAATGTCAGTTGGTTTACATGGTTGTATTGGACATGTTCTCAGCAACACCATTTTGGTCACACCGGCTCAGGACTTTCTGGCACACACCCAGCGCCGGATGGCAGCAGGATGTCCAAACCCATCAGGATCTATGCTGCAGAATCATGGCCCCCCAGCCTCTGCCACAGAGGGTGCGTCTGGTAGGAGGGTGCATGGACGGCAGCGGAATGCCCCCAATTACAAACTGGTAAGTAAAGTGATTCTATGATCATCTTCATTTTATTGGCTGGCGTGCGTGCGAAGCAAAAGTGAGTTTATGTTCTGGGCCACTGGTCGTCCGTCCGTCGTCCATGGTAAACTTTAACTCATTCTACCCCAACACCAAAATCCTTAAATTTTGCCCCTGTCCTCTCAAGACCGCATTGCAGCGCAGGACACAGATCGACCATGATAGTTCAAGGGTGGTGCCAGAATAGCTTGGCGCCCGTAGGCGCCAAGCTGTTCTGGCATCACCTTTGAACTATCATGGTCGATCCTTATCCCAGGGTGGGATTCTTCCGCGTTTCCGCGGATTTCCGTGGAAATTCTTTCACAATTCCGCTGAAGCATATTTATTTTCCGCGTCTAATAACAACAAAAAAGACGAGAAAAAAAAAAAAAAATCTTCTTAAATGGCAAAAAAATCTCAAATGGGTTGGATTTGTATGCAGTTTGGTTCACTATCGCCCGACACTTCCGGTAGCTTTAGGTCGCAGTGGAAAATGGCGGTGAAAAAGGATATTGTCCAAGACAGAGTGCCGTTTAGTGTGCATCTGAACATAAACTGGTACGCACATTCCATTTTTATACTGCAGATCAGGAGTGTCATAACAAAGTCCATTTTCGGGTGTGTTTGGTCTCGCTCCCCGTGTCGGTTTTTGGATACTTTGGCGAACGGTGGACACGCGTGCCTATCCCCCCCCCCCCCCCTCCCCCTGTCGTTTGATTTTTCGGCCGCTGAAAATGAAGGACATGAAACCACCCCCCCACCCCCCCCCCCCCCCCCCCACCCACCCACCCACCCACCCCCCACCAATGTCGTTTGATTTTCCGCGTTTTCTTTCTTACTAGAATCCCACCCCTGTTATCCTGCTGTGGTGTGTCTGGGGGTAGAATGAGTTAACGGTGGCATTTTCTCGGAGACTATTCAAGCCACATTCTTCAAGCTTGGCCCAAGGATACTTTGTGGCAAGACCTTTTTAAACATGCCAATTTGAGTGACCTCTCTCAAAGGGTCACGCAGGGTTGACAAATGTGTGAAAACTGCTTGCATTTTCAGAAAACGTGGATTTTGACTGCTGCAGAAGCCAGCCCTCGTCACCGAGGTCACACATATGTAAATCGGTCATACACGGGATTACTCTTTTTATTCTTGTGCAAGGCCCCTTTAAACCAAAATTGGGCTGTTTCTGTTTCTAAGGCAGCTTTGGTTTTAATCTTTCTTTCTTTCTTTCTCCAGTTGGCAAATGGCGCCTGGGATGGACCCGAGACTGAGAGCAGTGCCAGCGCATCGCAATACGAGGGCAGTGATGACGAGGAGTTTGTTCCTGGCTCGAGCTCACCGGATTCAGAGGGTGTGTCAGCATCAATTGCTGGGATCTCGGACATAGACAGTATTGTATCGACTATGTTAGATTTCATCAAAGTGGCAGGTTTGGGGTGGCCAGGTGTTGGTGACGCTAGTACCAGCAAGGTGCAGTGTGCGTTAGGGGGTGGCAATGAGAATGTGGATAGGCAGGAGGAACATGATGCTGGAAAGAGTGGGGAAAGAGCACTTACAGAAGAAACGGGTGTGCACGTGTCGCAGAGAGGGAAAGGAAAGTACAAATGGGACAAGAAACATGCATGCAAATTGTGTGGCAAGCTTGTCTTGAAAATGAGCACGCACTTACAAGATGTCCATGCAGATGAGGCTGACGTTGCTAAAATTTTGTCGATGAAAAAAGGGACCAAGCAGAGACGTCGAGCATGGATCAGACTACAAGATGAGGGTGATTACATGCATAACGTTGCTGTTCTTGAAAACAAATCCGGATGTTTGATTCCTAAGTATCGCACCAAAACTAGTAAGGCAGACGACCTTCTCGCCTGTAGCCATTGCAAAGGGCTCTATCAAAAAAAGCTGATCTCTGTACACTCAAAACGTTGCTGTCAGAAGCCAGGAGGGTTTCAGATCACTCGGCGAGGGGACGCCGCTCGCCGTGGTCGGCTCATGCTTCCAATACCCTTAGACGTTGAATTTTCCTTCTACCACAAGGTCTTGGCTACCCAGAGAGATGATGAGATAAGCCGTCTCATCAGAACTGACCCCTTGCTTCTTGAGTATGGAAAGAGATTATTTGACCGCAGGGACATTGAAGAACACACGGCTGGACAAATCAGCTCCAGGATGCGGGAGTTAGGGAGACTGTTGAAGATTATCAGAGTGAGGTCAGAAATGAAAATCGCAAGTTTAAATGCTGTGATCAATTCAGCTAGCTTTGATCATGTTGTCCTGGCTGTAAAAGAGCTAGCAGATTTTGATGAGGACACACATCAGTTCAAAAAAGGCAATCTCGCAATGCGCATAGGCCATGCTTTGAAAAAGTGTTCACAGATCAAACAGTCACAGGCATCCAAACAGCTTGGACAGGGTTCAGACGACAGGTGGCGACAGGAGCTCTCTGAGGCGCAGCGGTTTGACTCCGTCTTCGACGGGGACTGGTATGATTGTGTGTCCGCTACAGCAGCCCAGTCGGTCGGGAAAATGACCATGAACAAACCCAAGCTGATCCCATCATGTGAAGATGTGAGGAAGGTCCAACAGCTTCTTGAGACAAGGATGGTTTCGGAAGATTATCCGACAGTGGTTAAAGCAACTCTTTGTGCTGTATCACTTTTCAACCGAAAACGAGGGGGAGAAGTTCAGAGAATGAAGGTGTCAGACTTCCAGAATGCTAAGATTGGATCGATCACCAATCAAGATATCTTGAAAGGTCTCACAGAGGTTGAGAAGAAAATGGTGAATCATTTTCAGCGAGTGGAAATCAGAGGCAAGTTTAATAGGAGTGTTCCCGTTTTGCTGACGAAGAAGATGATGACAACTGTGGACAGAATCCTTCAAATGAGGCAATCGGTGCCAGCTCTCGCTGATTCCCAGTACATCTTTGCCACACCTTCTGGTCAGAGGCCTTACAGAGGCCATGATGTTCTGAAGGCCCATGCCCTAGAAGCAGGGGTGTCATACCCAGCCATGTTCACATTTACTCAGTTGCGGAAACAGGTTGCAACTTTGGCTCAGTCAATGGCCATCTCGGAGTTAGACCAGGATCAGCTGGCAGATTTCCTTGGCCATGATATTCGGATACATCGCCATATCTACCGCCAACCTCAAGACGTCCTTCAAAAGGCAAAAGTGGCAAAGATTCTTCTGTCAGTTAACAATGGGATGACAGATTTTGAGAGTTGCATTAGAGCTGAGCTGGGCGATGATGAAGAGATTGACTTTGACAATGAAGACGCATCAGAAACTGGCAGAGAGGTCTCGGGGGGAACAGCACCTGTGAATGAAGCAAGTAGCAAGTCAGCAACACAGGAATCGATGAGCATGGCGGAGAAAAGACGTCCAGAGCCTGATGACAATCTAGATAGTTTTGATGATGACAGTACTGCGTCGGCTCCTGTTCGAAGGAAAGCTAGATTTACAAGAAAACCATGGGGGGAAGCTGAAGAGAAAGCTGTTCAAACTCGTTTCAAGACACACCTCGTCATGAACAAACTTCCTGGAAAGGCCGAGATACAGTATGCAATGGCGCTGGAACCTGCACTTAGACATAGGCGCTGGACAAACATTAAGGATTACGTCCGCAACAGACTGAAAAAGTTACAAAAGAAATGAATTGAGCCGCCACTCGCAGCATTTTCGATTTCATACAGATTTATTACATCAGTGTTATTATTGGGGTGGTTTCAGCATGTATAGCCTGCTTTTTTTTTTTTTTTTTTTTTTTTTTTTTTTTTTTTTTTTAATCTGATGGACGCCTGGATCATTTGTGACCCTCTCTCTCACAAAATCAGTCTTAAGAACTCGCATTTTGCATGTTTTGACATATATGCATTTATGAAAACTACAGTGTTTGCTGATTACTGTGATATATGACTGTATGCTGTAGTGCAAAAATTGTAAAAGCTGTTCTTAAGTGTTTAAAGTTGTTAAAGCCTCCGGCGGCCATTTTGAGAAAACAGCCTGTGAAGTTTCTGTGTGCAGCATAATTGGGGCCAAGGGCAGACTTTTAAAATCATTTTTTACCTATTTAATGGCATTTTTCATGATAAAGATTTTAACCATACGATACTTTGGTGTATGTAGAATACATTTCTCCCAAAAAGTGAAAATGCCCCAGATTGACCCCCCCACCACATATTATTGCGTGTAGTGCTGATTGGCTCGCTGCGAGTTAAGACTGGTTTCGTGAGAAAGGGTCACATTTTGTATACTGTATAACCTTTGGATTTGCAAAACGAAACAGCCGGCTGGGGACAAAAGACAATATAATAAGATAAGAAAACCATTGACAATGTAAAAATTGATTACAAGAGTGTTATTGGGGGGGGGGGGGGGGGGATCATTTTGTAATATACTGCATGCCATTTTAAAAACTCTGCAAATGAAAGAATCAGAGCATGGAATTTTCCTCTTTTTGGCGGATTTCCGCTTAAATGAAGCTGCCATTCCGCCGAATTTCCGCCGAAAACAAAATCGTAAAGTCACTATTCCAATACCGTGTTTCGTGATCTTTATGTGGCGGATATCCCCAAATCGCGTATTGAAAATTGAGCGAGGCGTTAGCTTTAGCTCGCACAGGTCACTTCCGGTCTTCAGTGGAGTCGTAGTCTGGTCAAAATACGGCGAAGAGAAAATACTTAAACGCGGAGACAGAATAGACGTCAGACGATTCTGGAGCCAAGAATATTTGGAGATGGACTTGGCTCGAGAAAAGCGTAAACGACGAGCTCCGCGCTCAGTGTGCCGGGCCTGTGGGCAGGCGTATTGCCGCGAACTGCGCAGAGTTGATATTAACTACGCGGCCGCGTAGCACTTGATGCTCACGTGTCTACAGCGAAACACAAGAAAGCTAAAAGCAGTGCCATTGGAAATATTACTCATGATGGTGAATAAATTTATTACAATGTATTTTTTTCCCAGTAAAGTTTGATGAAATTATGTTGAAAAATCTATATAACCTTTCTCCAGCTCAGTGACCATGGTACATAGTATTAAATAAGAGATAAAAGGAATCCATACTTACAGCTGATTAAGCAGAGATTATTAAAGAAAGTATATATATTATATAATTAAACTCAAATTTTAAAAAAAATGGAAAGACATTCAGATGTATTTTGAATAAGCATTTGGATATAAATATTCTGTTGAATACTTTGTTTTAGTATAACTTTTAAACCTTTGACACAAAAAATGAAAAGTGCACCCCAAAAATAAGAAAAAAAAAGCAAGATTTTTAGGTGGTTAAACTGCTCAGTTTCTCTCTAAAATGCACCAGATTGCACAAATTTTAATGTAAATTTTCAAAAATTTTTCCGGGGGGGGGGGGGGGGGGGGGGGGGCGCATGCCCCCGGACCCCCCTAGTGAAAAGGGGTTTTCCTCTTTTTTTTAGTACGAGTAATTCCATGCTCTGAAGAATGGTTGGTTGTACTGCCATACCATTTTGCAAATGAAAGAATGGCTGGTTGTTTGTTGGAGACGAAAGACGTTAAATAAAGGCTGAAGTTTCAAGTGATTTCTTATGTTGTCAGTTAGTTAATTAATGTCGGTGTTCTGTTCTGTCATTTTAACTCGTTCTACCCCAAGATCGGAATCCCCAAATGTTGACGTCGTCTTGAGAAGACTGCGTTGCAGTGCAGGACACGGATCCACCATGATGGTTCAAGGGTGATGCCAGAATAGCTTGGCGCCCATAGGCACCAAGCTATTCTGGCATCACCCTTGAACTATCATGGTGGATCTTTATTTTGCTGTGGTGTGTCTGGGGTAGAATAAGTTAAGCCCAAATGTTGAAGTCGTCTTCAGAAGACTGCGTTGCAGTGCAGGACACAGATCCACCACGATAGTTCAAGGGTGATGCTAGAATAGCTTGGTGCCCATAGGTGCCAAGCTATTCTGGCATCACCCTTGAACTATCGTGGTGGATCTTAAATTTTGCTGGGGTAGAATAAGTTAAGTGTTCGTTTCTTCGTCTGGGTCTTTTTCTATCTTTGATATTTTTCCACACTTTTTGACCCGCATCATAGTCATACTGAGGCTAAATAGCTTCAAATCTGTTCACTGCCATAATTCTATGCAAGCTACATTACAGTACTTACAGATGAGGACATAGACCAATGGCTTTAGTTCAAGGGTGGTGCCACAATAGCTTGGCGCCTAGAGGCACCAAGCTATTCTGGCACTAACCCTTGGACTATTTCAGTTACACTAGTTGCACACACTGGTGTATTCCGAATGATAAGGGTTAATATTCAAAATGCTCTGTTGCTGTTTGTCTGAAACTCCAGAGTACCCCAAAACGCACAAAAAAGGTCCTTTAATTTCCAGAATACATTATGTTGATTCTCACATCAATGCCATGATAAACTGTTTTGCTTCAAAAGGACAAAACGCAGCAATGTTTAAACGATTTCCTCTGTAAAAATCATAATCGAAAGGTTTCGGGCCAGTGTTTATTGAATTTTGCACCATACTATGTAAAGAATGTTAAAGCACACATACACATTTAAGTTGGGAAAAAAAAATTAATGTGAAAAAGAAGTATTCCATGAACTTGACCTTATTACAGACGCCTACTGTTGTGAAGACACCCATTTTGACTGTAATGCCAGTTTCATTTGTGTGAGAGAGACACCCACCCACTTTATTGGCAGAAACCCATTTTTTCGGCATCTAGTGGCTCTGTTTCTAGAAAATGTCTATTTTATTTTAAGTTATAGAGCTTAGTTATAATGTGAGTTCTAAACATTCGCATCAATTCCAGAGCCTTAGAATAAATAGAAATATGGGAACCCATTTTCACATGAAATGCTAGGTAACCCACTCTGATGGTTGCGTCTCCCTGTGTGTGTGTGTGTGTGTGTGTGTGTGTGTGTGTGTGTGTGTGTGTGTGTGTGTGTGTGTGCGTGTCAGTGCGTGCTAGCACGCGCTCCAAACATCTCCAAGAGACATAGATCCACATAGATCTCTGCGCTCATAAGGATGAATGCCTATTAGTGATGCGCGCATGTCTTTGAGAGAGATAGAGCGCGCTAGAGAGAATTACGTCATATTTAGAGTATTATGTCAATGTCTGCGTGGTGACATAGTTTACCATTTTACGTCACCACCACTGTCTGCCTTTCTCTAGAAGTCAAGGTTTATTACTGTTTTAATCCTTTTCTGACAATAATTTTTACTCTAGATGTTAAAATAGTTATTATATTTATAATTAAGGTGGTGACTGTTTATGCCGGAGCGACTGTCTAATAGCCGGCGCTGTTCTTATAGCGACGGGCCCCCAGGTAGCAACTGTGAAAGTATAATTCGTCTTTTTGTTTTGTTGATGCGTATCTCTCATTTGTGTAACTAATATCAGCCAAGCAGAAAGTTTAAAAACATTATATTACGTGTTTAAGAGATTCTATGATAGGGCTGTCCTTAGTTTGCTTTGTGTTAGGGAGGTTCAGGTCGGGTTGGGGCCGTTGGCGCCGGCCATGAGACGCCTTGGCGACGGGCTTCACCCGTCCCGAGCCATCGTCTATTCACAGTGTTGTGTGTAAACTGTTGTGTGAGTTTGGGTGATTGCGAGTTGCACCTGAGGTGGCAAAACAAATTTTCCTGTACGTGGCAACATGTATTTGGAAGAATAAAGTTCATTCATTATTCATTCATTATTAAAAGCCGGGATACAAAGCTGGCTAACGAACTCATCCAATGTCTTTCTCCAAACCAGCTATATCCAAAAGTTCAAGCAAATATAACAAAAATTACGGACTCTAAGCTGAGTCAACCGACTTCCTATAAACGGTTGTTTATGTCTTTAATGAGACATTCAATTACAATATGCTCGGAGGCTATCTTAGCCACCCCTTTAAGAAAGTATTTCGCCAAGTTTCAGGCTTGTGTGTACACTTGAAAATTCTCTTGTTTACATACATACATACATACATACATATATACGCACAAACGGCGCTTTGCGCCATATGTACGTTCAGCAGCGAAGTTAGCATAACTAGACATGACATAATTTTTATCTTGTTACTTCAGTTGTTAGAGGTTTAGCCTGCCCGCCTTTGACGTCATGGACATGCCATTAAATTCGCCCTACCGTGACCCGTCCTATAAGTAGAAGGAACTTAAAAATGTAAATACTAGTAGCATTAAACAAAGGTACCAGAATCATTAATTGGCACTGAAAATGTGTCTACTGTTCTCAAGAAAAAAAGTCAGTTCCCCCACAAATGATAAAATATGCAACTTTCAATGCAACGTTTAATCCTTTGGCTGTCGGTAGAGATTTTTGTCGCGATGATTCCTGCAGGAATCCTCATGACAAAAATTGCTACTGACAGTCAAAGGGTTAACCATCCGTGATTACTGATTAGGCGGGTAGAAAACTGTGCTTGTGCTGTGGAACTTACATCCATGTAGTTGGAGAGAGGTTCAGTTACCGGTCCTGTCACCTGGAAGCGGTTGAGAGGGTAGAGGGCGTACTTCTCTTTCAGGGACACGACGCTGTTGCTAAACTCTGTCAGAGACTGGCGTGTCGACTGCATGCGATACAGCTTTATTCTGGGGCAGAAAAAAAAAATGAATAAATAAATGAATAAAGAAAAAAATAAAATAACACAAACACGAAAATGTATCCGCCATATGCATGCAGCCACCGACACTATAAACAGCACCAAGTACCACCGACACTATAAACGAGCACCAAGTACCACCGACACTATAAACAGCACCAAGTACCACCACTGGCAGCTGGCATTCGAGGTTCGATACTATTCCTCAATACTATCACAAGGTAATAGACCTGTACACGTGGCCAACCTTGCTCGATTTTTTTAGCCCCAAGGTCCCATTTCTCAAATTTTAGGAGGTGCCGCCTAATGACTATGTACAAGTTGCAGGAGACGGATTGACCATGATAATTCAAGGGTAGTGCCAGATTAGCTTGGCACCTTCATTATCATGGGCAATCCATCTCCTGTGGTAGGGACTCGGGGCTAAATGGGTTAACCCATTCCGTCCTGAGGCTGAGTTTTTTTTTTTAATTGTTTATTGTCCTATGAAGGCTACTTTACAGACCTGGAGCTATAGCTTTTAAAACCGTTTTAGTTCAAGGGCGGTGCCAGAATAGCTTGGCGCCTTAGGTCGCGCCAAGCTATTCTGGCACCACCCTTAAACTATTTGTAGTCATTTTATTTCAAGCAATGGGTCATCAGGATGAAAAGGGTCAATCCAACAGCACAGTCAGCGTGCGGCCTTTGTATTTATTGCAAGAAGAAACCAAGCGCCAGCTTTATATTTGGGATTTTTTTTTACGGGTGAGTGTATAATTGTCATACCAGTAGCTGGCTTAAATATTTCACTTTTTGTGATATTGAATCCAGCGTTAACCCCCTTGTTCACGTAGCCATTGATACTGTTGGTAGTGCTGGGGTCTGTAGGCACAAGGAGTTGACATCAGACTGTTTATTGATACTGTTGGTAGTGCTGGGGGCTGTAGGCACAAGGAGTTGGACATCAGACTGTTTATTGATACTGTTGGTAGTGCTGGGGACTGTAGGCACAAGGAGTTGGACATCAGACTGTTTATTGATACTGTTGGTAGTGCTGGGGGCTGTAGGCACAAGGAGTTGGACATCAGACTGTTTATTGATACTGTTGGTAGTGCTGGGGACTGTAGGCACAAGGAGTTGGACATCAGACTGTTTATTGATACTGTTGGTAGTGCTGGGGGCTGTAGGCACAAGGAGTTGGACATCAGACTGTTTATTGATACTGTTGGTAGTGCTGGGGGCTGTAGGCACAAGGAGTTGGACATCAGACTGTTTATTGATACTGTTGATAGTGCTGGGGGGCTGTACAAGGAGTTGGACATCAGACTGTTTATTGATACTGTTGGTAGTGCTGGGGGCTGTACAAGGAGTTGACATCAGACTGTTTATTGATACTGTTGATAATGCTGGGGGCTGTAGGCACAAGAAGTTGACATCCTGAGACTGCTTATTGATACTGTTGATTGTGCTGGGGGCTGTATGGACAAGGATGACATCAGACTGTTTCTGAAATATTGTTAACTCAACTCCAAAGAGCCCCAGCCCTCTGAGGAATAATGATTCATGTGGTGTCAGCAATTCAGGGATGCAACTAGGAGTCAGACTTCAGTCATAGTCCGACTGCATTAGGTGCCAGTAGGTCAAATGTCCTAAATGTCCTATCATAATTGCCTCGAAGCTGCCCATGTCCGACCACTTTTCTGTTGTCTTGCACTTCGTATTTTACATAGCAAATTAGCATCCTAAGTCAGAACTGTAGGCAGTGACCACTCTCGAAACACTATCTTACATGTACTTACTATACTGACGAGCAAAACAAATGCGACATCATTCGAGTCAGAATCCGAAACACTGAAGTGTTCCTGATGACGCAAATGATGTCACGTTTCTTTTGCTTGTCAGTATTAAATTTCTAATTCTATATGGCGGACATTACGTCCTATTCATGTTGGCAAACCCTGGACATGTATGAACGATCTGCAGAAATGTCTAGTTGCATCCCTGGCAATGTCTGGGACTCAAAAGGGTGTACGTCCCTTAAAAACTGAATAGTGCCCACGTCCACGGAAGTCAAGATTAACCCTTTTAGCCCCAGGGTCCCATTTCTCAAATGTTGGAGGTGTTGCCTAACGACCATGTACCAGTTGCACGAGATGGACTGACCATAATAATTCAAAGGTAGTGCCAGATAAGCTTGGCGCCTTTAGGCGCCAAGCTAATCTGGCACTGCCGTTGAATTATCATGGTCAATCCATCTGCTGCTGTAGCGACTCGGGGCAAAAAGGGTTAAAGTGTGCATAACTTGTCGTGTTCAGGCTGTCCATTACCCGCTCACATGCATTAAGTAATTCCACTTAAGATAAACCGTTTTATCAAACCCGACAAAAGTCAAAAGACCAAGCTGAGTAAGTGAGATTGTCAAGTGCTGATCTAGTGACTGATAATTAAACCACAGTTTGGCAGAATGGGGACCCATATCATGATTATCAATATCACATGCAATATCAGTTATCACCTGACACTCTTCACAAAGGCTTAGATCCCAGAGCGCACAAGGTCCTCTGGCTGACGCTGCCCCCCCCCCCCCCCACTCCCCGGGTCTGCCCTGGGGGACTTGGGTGGGGTTAACTACTTTTTAGCTCTCAGGGTCACCCTGGTCAGCCCCACAGGGTGGGTTTTCCCCTCTATTCTGGGGCATATGTTTCTGTCTACTCTTGGTACATTCACCTGTATTTTCCTTTTTTAAACTCTCCCTACTGTCTGCGCTGCCTGTAGCTCTTGATATTGGATGTGTGTTGCTAAATGGTCTTATGCTTATTTGGTGTATTAGACCGGCTGGCAACATACATTCAATATTCTGTTTATTTTTTTTTTTTACACAAGCAGTGCAGGCACGTCCTGAGAAAGTTTTGTTGCTTTCAGGACGTTAAGCAATGTACCCAAACAAACAACTGACACTGGCCACTTTTGGACCACGTGCCTGGACCAATTGTCGCTGATGTCAGCCCGAAAGTGATGTGTACACTGGGATACAATTGGTCCTACAACTTTTGATCGTAATCCGACACAGACAAGGGACATCATAACATGCTACTTTGTCATCTGACCTACAACCAGTGCACTCCACAATAGGCTTTCTGCACACCCTCTCACCTACAACCCGTGCACTCCACAATAGGCTTTCTGCACACCCTCTCACCTACAAACCTGTGCACTCCACAATAGGCTTTCTGCACACCCTCTCACCCGGCTACAACCTGTGCACTTCACAACAGGCTTTGCGCAGACCCTCTCGCATACAACCTGTGCAGTCCACAACTGACAGGCTTTGCGCAGACCCTCTCACATACAACCTGTGCACTCCACAACAGGCTTTGCGCAGACCCTTTCACATACAACCTGTGCACTCCACAATAGGCTTTGCGCAGACCCTCTCACATACAACCTGTGCACTCCACAGTAGGCTTTGCGCACACCCTCTTACATACAACCTGTGCACTCCACAATAGGCTTTGCGCACACCCTCTTAATACAACCTGTGTACTCCACAACAGGCTTTCTGCTAGGATTTACAATTGTATGAACAGCATGACAAAAAAATCCAACCCAGGCGCTATACCGGCCGGGTTGAGTAACTGGACGCTCCTTTTACTTTTATAATTTGTCCATAACGGTGACAGACGGGCTTCCATTTTTTTCCATCGCTTTCAAAATCTTTTCGTCAAAAAATGTTTACATTGACAGAAGGCCTGCTACAATAATCCATTTAGCCCTAACACTACAGAACGACATGGATCGACCAAGATAATTTAACGTACTACAACCCTCACGCACTACAGCAGGAGATAGACTGACCATGATAATTCAAGGGGGGTACCGGATTGGTTTGGCACCGTCAGGCGGCAGGCAAGCTACTCTGGTGCTAACCTTTAATTATCATGGTCAATGCTACTCCTGTAATTGGTACATAATCCATACGCGACACCTCCACCATCTGGGAAATGCAGCCAAGGGGTTAACCCATATCATATTGAGGCTAAAAGCTTGATATTTGTATACTGATATCTGAGGCTAAAAGCTTGATATTTGTATACTGATATCTGAGGCTAAAAGCTTGATATTTGTATACTGATATCTGAGGCTAAAAGCTTGATATTTGTATACTGATTTGTGAGGCTAAAAGCTTGATATTTGTATACTGATTTGTGAGGCTAAAAGCTTGATATTTGTATACTGATATCTGAGGCTAAAAGCTTGATATTTGTATACTGATTTGTGAGGCTAAAAGCTTGATATTTGTATACTGATATCTGAGGCTAAAAGCTTGATATTTGTATGCTGATTTGTGAGGCTAAAAGCTTGATATTTGTATACTGATATCTGAGGCTAAAAGCTTGATATTTGTATACTGATATCAGAGGCTAAAAGCTTGATATTTGTATACTGATTTGTGAGGCTAAAAGCTTGATATTTGTATACTGATATCTGAGGCTAAAAGCTTGATATTTGTATACTGATATCTGAGGCTAAAAGCTTGATATTTGTATACTGATATCTGAGGCTAAAAGCTTGATATTTGTATACTGATATCTGAGGCTAAAAGCTTGATATTTGTATACTGATATCTGAGGCTAAAAGCTTGATATTTGTATACTGATATCTGCAAGCTCATTACAGTACTTACAGATAAGTATATATAGACCAATGGCTTCAGTTCAAGAGAGGTGCCCGGGCAGAATAGCTTGGCGCCTTGCTATTCTGGCACTACCCTTAAGCTATTTTAGTTAAACTTATTTCACACACTGGTGTATTCCGCATGATAAGGGTTAAATGAGTTACTTACTGGAGGTCCACATGTTATTAACCCATTTACGTTAGTTCGGTCATACAGCAACAGAAAAAAGAAAGAATGTGATTCAGTGTACTTTTACAGCTCGGCACAGGCAGTGCCAGAATCACTATATATGTACATGCTACTCTGCCACCACCCTTAAACTATAGTATCATGGTTGAGTTATCTCCTTTAGTCAACACAGTCCGGCTCAGATGACAGCTCGATCAATCAATCAAATCAATGCGTTACAGGCACAACCAGGGTACATTACATAAACAGGATTCAATCCTAATGCGTCATGAGTCATGAGCGAACGTCAGGGTGTAAGTGCAGTGTCATTATTCTGAGTTGGTATACCTCACCCTGTACCTAGGTTAAACGCACCAGCGGTGCCATTGTTGCACCAGACCGGTCGCTCGGACCGGTCATGTGCACCAGAATTGCGCGCCAGTTTTGTGTAGACTTGGAGATGGTGGACGGCTTGTGTCACGCCCCACACCCCTGAATCAAGTCCATTGTACTTGTAGTGTGATCATCTCTAATAATAATAATAATAATTACGGTATTTATACTGCGCTTATCTTATAATAAGTATAACTCTAAGCGCGCACTCCGGCACAACTCGCACACGCATGCGCACGCTTTAGACAATCACTCACGTAACACAAATAGTCAAAGAAACATTACGACGGTCTCTCGTACTTCAACTACGACGGTGCAACAATGGCGCCGCTGGTGCGTTTAACCCATATCATACGGAGGCTAAAAGCTTCAAATTTGTACACTGCCATATGCCAGCTACCTTATATTACTTACAGATATGGATATAGACCAATGGCTTTAGTTCAAGGGTGGTGCCAGAATAGCTTGGCGCCTAGATGCGCCAAGCTATTCTGGCACTACCCTTGAACTATTTTAGTCAAACTTATTTCACACACTGGTGTATTCCGAATGATAAGGGTTAACCTAGGCACAGGGCGAGGTATACCAACTCAGCGTAACTATTGATGCGCCTTTCAGTATCTCACAGTCAACTGTCAGTTGTTGCACCTCTTAACTTATTCTGAGCTTGTCGGCCGTATTTCCCAAATTTTGGAGGTGCCATCTAATGACTATGCACTAGTTGCAGGAGATGGATCGACCATGATAATTCAAGGGCAGTGCCAGATTTGCTTGGCGCCAAGCTAATCTGGCACTACCCTTGAATTATCATGGTCGATCCATCTCCTGCTGTAGTGCGTCAGGGCTGAATGGGTTAAGTTAGATAATTGAAGGCAACGTTGAAACTGAGGCACACCAATCTATTGATTGAAAACCAGTTGATTTTTGCATGAATTCAAAATTTTGGAATGGAAAACTGAATTTGAATTTATGCTCATAATTGAAAAACATTTCTGTTGATTACTGCATGGTGCTAGCAATCGGCTTCTAGTCTATATTATGACACAATTCCTTTTATGACAGTGTTGATCAATGACTAAATTTGATTAAGATCTTACACTTCTATCAAGGGTCTTAGTATTATACACCCACAAATTCGTTATAAATCTGAAAGAAACTGACATAGCAGGCTTTCACTCTAGTTCCCGCTCAAGGTCCCATTACAGTCTGTTACGCAGTATGTTACCATATCAGGGACAGGTATTTGGGAGATGATTTAGAAATGATTTTGCGCCTGGACAGAGACGGTCGGTAGCTGTGCTTTGTAAAGCTCGGTTCCAGTGTCATGTGGTTCTGGTAGTCCTGCCGAAAGAGACTGGAAGCCATCTTCACAGCGTGATAGTGCAAATTCTTACATAATGACCGACTTGACAAAACATATCCCTCGTGTACATCACATACCTGTGTAGCTGTTTCGCCTGGCTGCACAACGCTCCAAGGAGTGCGGCTAAAATCAGCAGCTTCATCGTTTCAGTGTCTACTTTCGTCTGCGGAGTGTCCGACGCGACAAAACAACAGTGACTCTCTGGCCCAAGCCGGGGCCCCGTAATCTGCGTTGTCAGCGTTAGTACGCTCAACGATTTTTACAGGGAAAGGACTTCTCCAGCTCTCGCAGATTCAGGTTCGTCCTGGGGGGGGGGGGGGGGGGGGGGGGTATTTCGTCCTGGGAGATAGGGGGGGGGGGGGGAAGCTTATCTTTCTGTCTGTCGTTGTTGCTTGCACATCTTTTGGCTTACGTCCACTAATGTATGGCCGAGGCCTCAGAGTAGAGCGCCCCGGAAAGGGGCAAGGCCTCCCCTACCGCGCTGTTCTACTCTTTTTCCACGTGAGTCCCAGTCCAAGGCCTCAGTTTGGTTTTTAGTTTTGGGATTTTTATGGTACGGCGCCGGGTTGGCCCTGTACACAACCTTTACTTTTTCGTGTGTTGTACCCCAGGGAGTGCGGCACTGGCGAAGGATGCTAGACTGAGCCCGGCTCCTGGGGGTCCCTAATTTATTTTGACGGTTGGCGACTCAGTGTAACGAGCGGGGAGTCGGGTGCGGGTGGCGGAGTGCCAACATGGGTACCTCGCCCTCCTTAGGGCTCGGCCGGAAGCTGACGTCATCACGCCAGTCGTGGCGGCCATCTTAAGAGGATACGGGACTAAGCGCTTATAGGGAAATCGCTCAGTGTTTTTGTAATGTCAGGAAAGTCCTGACATAAGCAAGTCTTGCCATCACTGTAGAAACCGCTCACCAGAATATGTTTTTGTTGGTTTCCAAAAGGAAGTGGCTATTTGGACGGCGCCGTCCAAGTAGCCCGTAGGCTATTTGGACGGCACTTGTAAAGGGAAACTACTCCGCGAGTAATGTGACAGCAATGTGACAGCACACGTGATTATGCACGGCAGGCGGTGTTGACTCGCGGGCGTAGGGACATGATTTACAGTTTGTAATAATGTGTATCACATCGCACACTATCTGAAGCAATGGCCTATTTTTTCTGCCGGCCGTACACACTTGAGCGACACAAGTCCGTCTGAATTCATAATTATGTCTATTGAGTTCATGTGTGTTTCGAGGAAGTTTTGCTTTAAATTGCCGGTACTCCTCATCGTCAAGGGACCAAACCGTGGAGATGAAAATTTAGAAGGGTGTTGGGAATGGTCTTTGATTACGTAACCACCGGGCCTGGCGTTGACTGGACTAATACCCCATGGCCACCTGCAAGACGTGGCCTTCTAGAGTAGGTACATGCATAAATGTATGGAAAGCCTTGTAAACAGAAGACCAAACAATCAAGATATAGCCCTATATCCCGAACACTTAAACAAAACAGTGTCAGTGTCGACTCAAAAACTGACCCATCGCGGTCAAAAGAGAGCCGATAAAACAACCCATGAAATGAGATGGTGGTCAGTGGGGGTGACCGTGTGTTCACCGTTGCGGAGTCCTCGAAGACCCACACCGACACGGCTTCGCAAGTCGATACAACGAGAGTAAATGGGGAGGGACCGGTGGGGGGCGGGGTCCGCCACCACCCAACTCTACTGAAGAGGGTGTTATCCTGAGCTTAGGTCGCCAACCGTTATCTAGGTTTATAAAGAGTGCATAGACGGAGGATGCTAACCCGGCTCCCTTGTTGGACTTAGTTTATTTGAGTGGTCCGGGTCCCCTTCCAACAGGCTGGGCTCCAGCCGTTCCGGGTTTACTTGCTCTTTGGATGTCGTACGCTTGACACAGAGGCAAAACTTTTAAATATGCAGATTGCCCGTCAGGCGGTGCTTGTCACTATGATGTGAGGCGTCACATGACTAGAGAACCATGTGACATTGTTATGACCCAAAGGTGGGCCTAAATGTTCCTAGATTTCCATGCGGTCACGATCGAAGGCCTTTGTAGATAAATAGGAATGCCTTTTGTGGCACTCTGTTTGCGTGTTATAGATTGTTATAGGAACTGCGTAGCATGCCAGATTGGGGGGGGGGGGGGGGGGGTAAAGGAGATTAAGTCCTAAAATCATGATTCGCTGTCACAGTGTTTAGGTTTCTCGTAGTTATTTCGTGAAATGAGAACGTCTGTAAATTCAAGTCAGAACCCGCCGCGCCCCCCCCCCCCCCCTTCCATCCCAAAGAAAAAAGGTTATGACAGCAGGGACGGGTCAGTTACCTCGAAGGGGGTTGGGGGGGGGGGGGTTTCCAACTTTTTGTTTGGGACCTTCAACCTCATACAAAAGGCCACCCCGGCGGTTCCTTCCAGGGGCCAAAAAATCGAAACGAAGCTGGTGGGGGGGGGGGGAGGCGGGGTGGGGGGGGGGGGAGGGGAGGCGCGTGCGAAGACTCTCACCATTCGCCGAAATATTAAACAACGGGGAGAGGGTGGGGGGTGGTGGTGGTGGGTGGCACAAACACCCCAAAAAGTGACTTCGTTATAGCATTTTAACTTAAGAATTGTGGGTTGGTGGGGGGGGGGGGGGGTTGGAGTCTAGAACCTCTCCCCCCACCCCCAGATCCAGCCCTATGTTAACTTATCTCTTCGGCGTCTCTCCTTCCAGCGTCAAACGTCAATGTTATTTTGGGGCATTCAGTGATTTGTGAATTGCAAAATATTATTCGTCAATCCGTGATGTTACCCCCCCCCCCCCTCCTCTTCTGTTCCGTTTCGCACGTGCAGTGGGAGCCGGCCTTGTGCTATGTGGACACATTAGTTCCATGATGGTTGTAATGTCAAAACTTAAGGGCCACCCCACTTTTTGTGTCATTGTATATTGTTGCACGTACGCTAATAAAATAAAACTTGTTCTTTCGATCCAAATGGGTTAAAAGTTGACCTTAGACAGTCCACTGTACAGGGAACGATAGACAACAATTCATCAATTTCCACGAACGTGTCAAATGCACGTGAAACATCGTCAGTTTTTGTGAAAAGCTGTGCGATATTGGCAAGCGTACCAAAGGCAGACAGGTGGAAAAACTCGGTAAAGTCGTGATGCACGTGCCTACTAAGGGGTCAGTCGTGAACACTGAGCACTTATGTTTCGTAACAAATACCGGTACAGTAGGGGCATAATTGTCACTTTCCTAACCATGCCACCACGACGAAGCCTAACGCCAGTAGATCAAGGCCGGGCGCTAGCATGGCTGCAGGATGGAATTTCCGGACGAGAAGTTGGGAGACGTCTTGGCGTGTCCCATTCAGTGATCCAGAGGCTGGTGGCACGATTCCAAGAAACAGGAAGGGCAGAACCAAACGCTACAAGGGCAGCTTTGTACCCTCGGTCATCCGTCTCCTAAATGAAGAGTGTGTTAACTAGCGTATCTCTCTCTCCTTGTTGACGCCGTCGAGGAACTTGCACCTCAGATGTCGCAGTGGCATCTTGCAAGTGACAGACTCACTCCTATACCACTAACAATGTACACTGTGGTCATGGTTTTTTTTTTTTTTTTCACCATTGTTATAATGTGGCTAAAACCGTACGCGCGCATGTGATCCCAACGAAAGAAAATTTGTCGGCTAGACTGACACAATAAAGTATTTGAATTGAATTGAATTGAATTGAATTGAACGACGACCCTGCTCAGGACGCCCGGGCTGCACCAGCAGAAGGGAGGACAGATACCTCTCTGTGGCAGCTGTGCGCGACCGAACTGTCACGTCAACCACTCTGCGACGTCAACTGATGCAAGCTGCAAACGTTAACGTCAGCAGAAGCACAGCCTGCCGACGTCTGCGCGAAATTGGCCTGGCTTCATGCAGAGCAGCAGTGAGAATACCCCTCACTCCAGCTCATCGCAGAGCCCGGGATGCCTGAAATACGAGACTGGTGTCGTCAACATGTGAGGTGGAAGAGACTCCAGTGGACTCAGGTTCTGTTTACTGATGAGTCACGGTTCCCTGTGTCCTCTAACGACGGCAGTGTGAGGGTCTGGAGACGCCAGGGCGAGCGATTCAGGGATGGATGCGTCCAAGAGGTGGATCGCTACGGAGGAGGCTGTCATGGTCTGGGCTTCAGCAGGGAAGGCAGGACCTCCCTCCACGTCATCCGAGGCACCCAGATTGGACTGCGCTATCGGGACGAGATTGTGCAGCCCCTCATCCAGCCAGCTCTCCAAGCCATAGGCGACAATGCTGTTTTGCAGGACGTCAACGCTCGACCTCATCGTGCCCGTGTGGTGGATGAGTACCTTGAGCAACGGGGCATCATGAGGATGGAGTGGCCAGCTCGTTCACCTGATCTGGCTCCCATCGAGCACCTGTGGGACGTGCTGGGGCAACGTGTAGTCAGCATAAACCACCCCCCCCCCCCCACCTCAAGGCGTTCCCCAGCTGACTCAGTTCCTGCATCAAGAGTGGGAAGCAATCCAACATGTTTTCCGAACCCTGGTGAACTCCACGCGTCAAAGCTGCACTGAATGCTTGGCTGCAAACGGTGGATACACTCGCTACTGACTGGACCAGTCTTGTGTGACTTTTCAAATGAGGGGTGGGTGAACATTCTAACGTACTGCTATTGTTACAATTGCTTGATTTACTCAAAACCTAAATGAAATTGTTACTGAATAAATTAGCAAAGTACTGACTCCAAGTATTGTTACATTATTTGTGTGGTATTGTCGGTGCGTCTGCGCTAAAAAGTGGCCCAGACGTTTTGACCATTAGTATATGTGAGGTGCTGCAAGTTTATGTTTTGTCAAAACAAGCACATTGTGATTCAGATTCACCCAGACAAGGATGGAAGAAAAGCCGGAAGAGCACTTTACGCTATAAAAACTTATAGTTTGGGCTTTGGTTGCGAGCATAATTATATCAACATTTCTTGTTCCTGGCAATTGTCAAGTGGATAAGTCTGTCATGTAGTACATACTTCCCCCCCCCCCCCCCCTCATCTCTCTCAGTGCATGTGACATACTACAATCTGGATCATATAGAGTGTGTGTGTATGAGTCATGAAAGCTTGTTGCAGTACAAAAGCTTGTAGCCTTCAGTGTCCGGTACGTGTTTGTTTCGAGTCACACAACACTAATTACCCCTATCACAAGTTGTCTTGTGACTGCCTGTATGACTTTCATTGTTGTTTAACCATTTTAGCCCCAAGGTCCCATTTCTCAAATTGTGGAGGTGTTGCCTAACGACTATGTACCAGTTGTAGGAGATGGCTTGATCATGATAATTCAAGGGTAGTGCCAGATGAGCTTGGCGCCTTCAGGCACTTCCCTTGAATTATCATGGTCAATCCATCTCCTGCTGCAGGGTCTCGGGGCTAAAGGGGTTAAACAAAGTTGACAGCTGGAATCATTTCACTGTTTTTACCCAACTCCCACCGCCAGTCAATCAAATAAGAAAACACACACACACACATACACAAGTGAAAAATCAACCTTTGGCTGTTCGAACTGTAGTGCTTTCTGTTGCAATTCCTGCAAGGATCATCGCAACATAAAGCGCTACTGACAGCCAAAGCGTTAATTTGAATACAAGAAAAAAAGCCATTTATTTTGTACATTTTTACATGGCAATTTATTTTCAAAATACTGCAGACACATGTACTAGCCAGAAGCCTGCACAGCCGTCTATTTTACGTGCACCAACACAATCATCCCTATACAGGTCCTGCTTTATGCCGGACATCACAGAGGTAGATGTTGGTCTGATCTAGATCTATGACTACACATAATTAGTTCTACCGTTCGCAAACACAGTAACAGACTGAGCCACCTATTAACCCTGTGACTGTGAGAACTGAATGACTGCCATAGTGTAGAATGGAACTCATTTAGTTCTGGCGGTCAATGGGTAACCTCCATGTGCACACAGCCGCTGGTCCTGTTGACAGCAGCGTGTGACTGACCAGTGTGCAGTATAGGCCATTTGACATCGAGCACACAATGTGTTCCATGTGCACACAGCCGCTGGCACTGTTGACAGCAGCGTGTGACTGACCAGTGTGCAGTATAGGCCATTTGACATCGAGCCCACAATGTGTTCCATGTGCACACAGCCGCTGGCACTGTTGACAGCAGTGTGTGACTGACCAGTGTGCAGTATAGGCCATTTGACATCGAGCACACAATGTGTTCCATGTGCACATAGCCGCTGGTCCTGTTGACAGCAGTGTGTGACTGACCAGTGTGCAGTATAGGCCATTTGACATCGAGCACACAATGTGTTCCATGTGCACACAGCCGCTGGTCCTGTTGACAGCACTGTGTGACTGACCAGTGTGCAGTATAGGTCATTTGACATCAAGCCCACAATGTGTTCCATGTGCACACAGCCGCTGGTACTGTTGACAGCAGTGTGTGACTGACCAGTGTGCAGTATAGGCCATTTGACATCGAGCACACAATGTGTTCCATGTGCACACAGCCGCTGGTCCTGTTGACAGCAGCGTGTGACTGACGAGTGTGCAGTATAGGCCATTTGACATCAAGCACACAATGTGTTCTATGTGCACACAGCCGCTGGTATTGTTGACAGCAGTGTGTGACTGACCAGTGTGCAGCATAGGCCATTTGACATCGAGCACACAATGTGTTCCATGTGCACACAGCCGCTGGTACTGTTGACAGCAGTGTGTGACTGACCAGTGTGCAGCATAGGTCATTTGACATCGAGCCCACAATGTGTTCCATGTGCACACAGCCGCTGGTCCTGTTGACAGCAGTGTATGACTGACCAGTGTGCAGTATAGGCCATTTGACATCGAGCCCACAATGTGTTCCATGTGCACACAGCCGCTGGTACTGTTGACAGCAGTGTGTGACTGACCAGTGTGCAGTATAGGACATTTGACATCGAGCACACAATGTGGTAACCTCCATGTGCACACAGCCGCTTTAAGAACAAGTATCATTTAGCGCCAAATGACCCAACATGGAGTATTTTTAGTGAACTCCTGTGATTTGTTGACTTTGCTCTACAGTTGTAAACATTTGCGAAAGACAAGAACAAGTCGTTTTCAACACCCTAAATAGAGCCCCGGAAGATTTCAATATCGAGGTCAAGCATACAGACTTCATACATGTCTGCACGTTTCAGGTTTGAAAACTTGGCCAATTCACGTGAAAATGGATCTTTCTTATACTGGGCTTAATGTATCTGAGGCACCTTTAGGGATGTAAAATCAGTCATTTCATGACAAAATCCCGAAATTTTATGACAGTACAGCAAAACTGACATGTTCGAGTTTCTTCAAAGTAAATCGTATTAGGTCAACTGTCACTGATTGATATTGGTTCGAAGGTTGGTGCAGAAAAGTGGGTCTTTGCGGAGATATCTGCGAAAAACGTGCGCTCCGATGTCAAACGCCCTGTATACCAGTCATTGCAGTCAGGGGGGGTAACTCATTCATGGTTGGCACCCTGCACAGCCATAGCTGTCAAAATGTCGTGTAGTGCTGCTGGTGGCAATTCCATACCGCACGTCCACAGCCATTGGTGCAGGGTGCCTTGAAAGTTAATGTTAAAATCCTCTTCAGACTTCATGTCATGTCTGTGTTCTGGTCTGTGGTTTCAGACCTCACGATACACAATCACAGACCAGCAAACATTTCATGTGTGATTTATTTACAATGTAATGCAAGAGTACAGAAATGAATGATGAAGGAAAATGAAATGAATGGACTTTCCTATATACCTTCCAATGAAAGTCATCAGGTCGACCTCGTTACAAATTGTGCAAAGGCCAATTGCCACCAACACCGACGCGCTGACTGTTCGCTGAGTTCAGCAGTTCAAAGTACAACAGCAGCGACATAGATGGAAACGCAGAAACTGACTACAAATTTTATGGCATTGCCACAACTTTAGCTCATTCTACCCCAGACACACCACAGCAAGATCTGGATCGACCATGATAGCTCAAGGGTGATGCCAGAATAGCTTGGCGCCTATGGGCGCCAAGCTATTCTGGCATCACCCTTGAACTATCATGGTCGATCTGTGTCCTGCACTAGAGTGCAGTCTTCAGAGGACAACGGCAAAATTTGGGGATTTCGGTGTTGGGGTAGAATGAGTTAAAAGAAAGACTGAAGACCGTCTAGGAAATTAAACATTGATGAAACGATATAAATCTGATGCATTGGCATCAAATAAAGTATGAACAGGCTAAAAATTTAAAAAAACAAAACCACTTACATTAGTGTAGGAATTTACATCATCTCATAATTTATTGACGTACATTAACTCCCTTGCGGACTATCATAATTTTAACATTCAAGAATCTCTCTCTCTCTCTCTCACACACACACACTCACACAAACATTCATTCATTCATTAACATCATTTGAATATGAACACTTTGGTATTTCTGACTGATGTTCAGAGCTGCTGTAAACATTCATTGTCCATGCTATGATGAATTGTGCTGTTGGATACAGAAATAATGTACACACAACAATGTCTTTTGACTCGTTCTGCACTTGGGAATCAACATATTGTACACTGAAAACAGCAATGAAAAAACACAAAACAAATGTGCAAGTATCATACTGGCAAACAAAGCATTAAAATGACAACAACATTTGTTAATGTACTCGTCATGATCAATAAACAATTTGACATTAACCCTTTTAGCCCCAGTCCCTACAGCAGGAGATGGATTGACCATGATAATTCAAGGGTAGTGCCAGATTAGCTTGGCGCCTTCAGGCGCCAAGCTAATCTGGCACTACCCTTGAATTATCATGGTCAATCCATCTCCTGCAACTGGTACATAGTCATTAGACAACACCTCCAAAATCTGAAAAATGAGACCTTGGGGCTAAAAGGGTTAACAGCATTCATGGAATACATCATTCCCCTTCTATCTCCCCTCTCCATTACATCGCGAATTATCAAGAAAGCCAAACGACTGATCCAGTATTACGGCCAATTTGTAAGATAATAAGCTGACAAAAATGAAACCTAGCAGAGACGTGACCAATACGTTTGAATCAACCACTACTCAAACAATGAACGCTTCGTTTGTTGTCAGTCAGTTTCACCTAATGCCATGCTTCTTTAGGGGGCAGGTACACACATTTTCACGGAGGTTCGCATGCCCAAACTCACGAGTTGTCTTTAAGACTATATACCAGTTTAGGAGACAACTTGACTATGGCAGCTCAAGAGTCGTGCCAGAATCGCTTGGTGCCTGTAGGCGCCAAGCTATTGTGGCACCATCCTAGAACTAGCATCGTCACTCTATCTCCTGTTGTAGTTAGAGTGAAATGGATCAGTAGTCGGTCTTGTAAATGCCACTTAAAACACCCTGCCTTTAGTCAAGGTCAAGAGCCACATTTAGCTGCCTCTGTTTGCAGCATCTGCTCACATTCCTCAGCAAAAATAACCCTGAACGGAGCAGTGTCTGTCTATGCAGGGAGCACCAAGTGTTCCAGTATCCTCGTAGCCATGCGGACTACCATCCAAGTCAACTCTGGGGGCCCACACTTGTTTTCTGGTAGTGCGATCGACATTGTGTGTGCACACAGTGAGAGTTACATTCGCCACTGGGAAAGATGACTGTGCCTCGCCCCACAAAAAATCTTCTTGTATTTGGTGCTGGGCGAGTGAATTCGGTAATTCCTGTCTATGGCAGTGTGTACAGTTTAGTCGCATGTGCTGTAGTTTCACAAGAAGAATTTATTATTGCGGATGTAACAAAACAAAACGATCGCTGCTGCCATGCCCAGTATCTGAAACAGAAACGAAGAAAGGAAACTGAATGAAGAAATGACAGCACGAGGAAGGTGACATCATCAAGCTAATCTGGCACTACTGCTGACCTATCGACCACTGACCTATTGAAGTAGGGGTCAAACTACATTTATTTCATGTATACCTTGAAGAAGTGTGCGAGGGCTACAGTGTAAAGACGCTGGAGCTGGATGGTTCCAGCAGCAGCGAGCCCCATGTCCCTCCAATAGCAGTGTTCACATTAAACAGCGAGCCCCATGTCCCTCCAAAAGCAGCGTTCACATTAAACAGCGAGCCCCATGTCCCTCCAATAGCAGTGTTCACATTAAACAGCGAGCCCCATGTCCCTCCAAAAGCAGTGTTCACATTAAACAGCGAGCCCCATGTCCCTCCAATAGCAGTGTTCACATTAACCCTGTCACTGTCAGCAGTGCTTTTTTTGTCACAAATCAAGAATCTTCTTGACAAAAACCCTACCGACAGCTGAAGGAAGGGTCAACCAGTAACTCACGTATTTGATTTGCGTCATGCATATGTTGAGTACATCGCTCCCCCTTTCGTTCTTTGATTTTTTAGGCCCGAGACCATACACCCCCCCCCCCCCACCCAACCCCACCTGTGCCAACCCCCCCCCCCCCTCTCCCATCCCTCCTTCCCCCCAAATCTGATTGGTCAACGCTGTAACCCAGTACATCCTGAGGTGTGTATAATTTGCTTACTGTCCTAAGAAGGCTACATTACAGATTAGGAAATCAACTGTTCTAGTTCAAGGGTGGTGACAGAATAGCTTGGCGCTTCAGGCGCCAAGCTATTCTGGCACCACCCTTGAACTATCATAGTCAAACTAATTTCAAGCAGTAGTGTATCAGGATGAAAAGGTCAAAGGACAATGTTTCAGCAAGACCAACTTTGCAGCCGGGCACTATTTTGGGCTACGTACATCTGACAGAAAAGAAAAATTGTTCAAAACCAGATCCAAACTCTGTAATAATGCAGCTCGCAAGAGTGCTGATTAACAAGCAATATGTGTCAGAAATCTTACCTGTACAACGGCCACCGTGATGCCAACCACCCCGAGTATGTACATGTTTTTCACAAACCAGTAGTCGATCTCGCCCATACATCCCTGAAAAACATAATTCATGCCAGAAAATAAAACAATAATGTCATAGAGCCGAGACCTGAAATCATCAATTAAAAAAGTTGAATAAAACTTTACCTTGCAACAAAAAATATATTAAATATATCAACAACAAAAAAAATCTTACTGTAATACAGGTGTTCTATAATCAGAAGTCTTAGTGTATTGTAATACAGGTGTTCTATAATCAGAAGTCTTAGTGCACTGTAATACAGGTGTTCTATAATCAGAAGTCTTAGTGTATTGTAATACAGGTGTTCTATAATCAGAAGTCTTAGTGTATTGTAATACAGGTGTTCTATAATCAGAAGTCTTAGTGTATTGTAATGCAGGTGTTCTATAATCAGTTGCCACATTCCTTCTGCCATTGAAGATAAGTAGCGGCTAATCTCTGTTTGTTTGTTTGTCTATTTTGACAAAGGGTATTTACCCGAAATATTAATAAATTGTGTTGTACCCGTCTTTTCTAAGCGTGTTTCTTTCTCCGTTGGGTACTTCTATAATCAGAAGTCTTAGTGTATTGTAATACAGGTGTTCTATAATCAGAAACAGGTTAACCCATTCAGACCCAACGCCCTACAGCAGGAGATGGATGGAGCATGATAATTCAAGGGTAGTGCCAGATGAGCATGGCACCTTCTGGTGCCAAGCTCATCTGGCACTACCCTTGAATTATCATGGTCGATCCACCTTATGCAACAGGTACATAGTGGTATAATTTGGGAAATGAGTGTGTGAGGTTACGAGTTACAAACAGCACGTCTCTCTGTTGGTGCAAACAGTGGATTACAAGCCTGAACATACATGCCATATTACATCTTTGTCCAGGCTTTTATTCCACTATTCTGAGGGAAACAAAACAAAACTCTAATAATAATATTATTACCGGTATTATATAGGCGCTTTTGTCAATATTTTTGCGAAACGACTCAAAGCGCCGCGAACTGAAACCCACCATGCACACTCACGTGACGGACACGAATTTACTCCAAAGACAAACACAGTACAAGACAGACGAAGGGTCAGCTCAGCTACTGAAGTTACAAAAATTCATTTTTCTCTAAAAGGTATTTTTTCGAAAAATACTTACCGATGACATGACTACATGGGAATGTCTACTTCTAGGCTCAATTTTAGCCTACTTGCCCGTTGTGTGCCCACACAACCCGAGAGGCACTCGGGGAACCCCCCAGAGGGGCCGAGAGTTATCTCCCCATACCCGCCTTACCAGATCCGGTCACGAGACCGTTCAGTCTGATACTTCGCTCGAAAGCGGCAAGCGGGGCAGGAGGGAGGGTCATCCGAGTCATGTCATCGGTAAGTATTTTTCGAAAAAATACCTTTTAGAGAAAAATGAATTTGTTTCTTCAAAAACATTACCGATGACGTGACTACATGGGAGAATTGCGATGAGGAGGAGGGTGCCGCCCACAACTCCCCAACAGAACAGCGCCGTTCTCCCCGTCGCCCACTCCCGACAATTTTAGCGAAGTGCATACCACGGTGCCGGTGGCGCCGGGAGGGAGTGTTGCGCCGCGGCGATGTCCCCCACCAGTGCGAGATTCTCTCGCTGGCTAGCCAGGTCCCGGAGGTAGAAACGGGCAAAGACCGACTCGGTTTTCCAGCCCACGGCTGCCACGATGTCCTTGACAGCGCAGTTTCGATCAAGCGTGACGCTCGTGGCCATAGCTCGTACCTCGTGTGCGTGAATGTGCAGCCTCTTCGCTCCCTGAGGGAGATCTCCTGATAAGCGGAGCGTATGACCCAGCGGAGCCAGGAAGAGATCGTCTGGGCTGTAATGTCACGCCAGTTGGGTCTTAGAGGTAGGAAGAGGCGCGACCGTCCCCTGAGGACGGGCCTAGATCGCCGCAGATAGATTTTAAGGGCGCGCACGGGAACCTGTAGCCTGGTCTCCTGGGACCGGGGTCGGTCTCTCAGCGGCCTAATGGTGATCACCTGAGGCGGGGTTAAAGGAGACCTGTTCTTTGCCAGAAAGGCCGGGTCCGTGCGCAGCTGGACGGAGCCGTCTGTACGGAACTGCAGACAGGAAGGGCGTGCCGAAAGCGCATGTAGCTCGCTCGCACGCGAAGCGGTAGCAAGGGCCAGCAGGAAACCAGTCTTGCGTGTCAAGTCCGCGAACTGGGCCAAAGGTAAAGGTTCGAAGCGGGCGGAGTTCAACCACGTGAGCACCCAGGGTAGGCCCAGCGAGGAATGAGCGAGCGGAGTGTCGGGCGCTGTAAGCCGAAGTGTCCCATAAGGTCGGCTAGGTCCTTCCAGGCGCCCGGATCGGGTCGTCCCAGGTGACGAAAGGTGTCCGCAATCATGGACAGGTAACCGCGTACCGTGATGGGGGCTAGGCCTTGGTCTCGGAAGAGCCAGAGAAAGAAGTCCGCCAGCTGAGGACGAGTCAGATCCGTGGGCGTAAGGCCGTGATCGGTGCACCAGGAACAGAGGACTCGCCACTTTCCCTCGTAGACTCGAAGGGTCGATGGTCTACGGGCCGCAGCGATCGCCTCCATTGCTGCACCCGAGTAGCCTCTAGCTCCGAGGGCTTGCCGCACAACCTCCAGGCGTGAAGGAGGAGTCGCTCCGGGCAGGGGTGGAACAGCGGCTGGCGCGGTTGCTTGAGCATGGTCCGCGCTCTTTTTTTCTGGGTGGGCAGCTGCAGGGGCGGGTCCGTGGCGAGGCGGAGCAGGTCGGTGGTCCAGGAGCGGTTCCAGGCGAACGGCGCGACCAACAGGAGGATCGCCGAACAGCCCCGCAGTTTGAGGAGGACTTTGGGAACGAGGACGGTAGGGGGGTAGGCATAGGCCACAAGGCCGTCCCAGGGAATGGAGAGCGCATCGACAGCCCAGGCAAGGGGGTCGGGAATCGGGGAGACGAAGAGGGGAAGCTGGTGGTTCCACCTCATGGCGAACAAGTCGACCTGGGGAGTCTCCCTTTCTTAGCAGGCGCAGATCATCCGAAAGATGTCCTGTCGCAGGTCCATTCCGTGTGTAGGAGCTGGCCGCGGCGAGACAGAGAGTCGGCCAAGACATTCAGGTGTCCGGGAACGTGCCGGGCTTGAAGGATAATGCCCCGGTCCTCGCACCAACGCATCATCCTGTAGAGGAGCATACACAGGTCGGGGGAGTGTGTGCCCCCTTGCTTCTGGATGTAAGCGACCACCGTCGTGTTGTCCGAAAGCACGAGAAGTTCCTGGTGTCGGAGGAGGTCCTCCCAGACCTGAAGGGCTTGCCAGACGGCCTGCATCTCCAGCCAGTTGATGTGGGTGTGCGCCAAGTCTGAGGGCCAGAGGCCCGAGGTCGTGAGGAACCGCGGCAGGAGATGGACCCCCCATCCAGAAAGGCTGGCATCGACGCCAAGAGTGATCTGCGGAGGGGGAGAGGCCAGGGGAACTCCCGACGCTAGCCACGTAGGGTCGGTCCACCGACGAAGGTGCGGATGGAGCATCTGGGACACTGGGACCGCGGTCGTCAAGTCTCCGGAAGACGGACGCCAATGGGGAAGAAGATGCAGTTGAATCGGCCGGGAGTAGAGACACCCTAGTGGGATAAGATCCGCTGCGGCGTTCATCAAACCCAGCAACTGAAGCCAGACTCTGGCGGGGGCTGCATCCTCCCGAGCTAACTGGTCGGCTAGATCCGCAATCTTCTTGATCCGGGGCGCCGGAAGGCGAACCGAGTTGAGGTCGGTAGCAAATTCCATACCCAGGTGCACAAACCGGCGGGAGGGAGAGAGATCCGACTTGCCATCGTTTACTAGGAAGCCCAGGTGTGCCAGGAGGTGCAGGAGAGCATCTCTGTCCATGGCTAGCGCAGTCTCCGACTGGTTGCGCAAAAGGAGGTCGTCCAGGTAGTTCGACGTCGGACTGGAGGAGGGCTGTCGGGCTAAGGCGACTACGGCGTCCATCAGCCGAGTGAAGACCCAGGGGCTGAGGTTGAGTCCGAAAGGCAGTGCCCGGAACTGGTAAACGACGCCGTCGATCGCAAACCTGAGAAACTTCCTGGAGGCCTGGTGCATCGGGACATGCAGGTACGCATCGGAGAGGTCCAGACTGACTGCGAAGTCGAGAGGCTGGACCGCGGCTTTCAGGGCTCTGGCAGTCTCCATCCGAAAGGAGGGGCCGAAATGAACTTGTTCAGCGCCGCAAGATCGATGACCGGACGCCATCTCCCTCCAAGCTTCGGCACGACGAAAGGCGGCCATAGAAGGCCGGTGAGTCGGGGACTCTGACAACCTCTGTGGCGGCTTTCCTCAGCAGGGAGGCTAACTCTTCCCTCAAGCGGCGGCCCTCAGCGGGTCGCTGGGAATCTCGGTCCAGAGAGGGGCACGACGTAAGGGCGGCGGGCTTCGGAAGACGATCCGCAGACCCGTAGAGACGGTGTCGCAATCCAGGGGTCGTCGCCAAAGAGCGTGAGCCAATTTCCGCGAGAATCGGCTAGCCGCCCGCCGACCGGAGACCCCGAGGCTCTCACAGCGGACCAGGTGTCGCCGAACAGCAAGGGCCCACCCAAGGGGGCACGGCGAAGTTGCGCTCGCAGGACCGGCGGCAACGTACTGCAGGCGAGGAGCAGGGCATCTCAACGCATGAGGTCGCAGTGGCCGACGCAGCCATCGCGTTGACCGACGAGTGGTAGGCGGCGCGGTTGGCGGTCTCCGCGAGGACCAGCAGGTCTCCTAGGAGGGGAGAGACGGAAGGATGCCAGGGTTCCTCCACCCGACGGACCAAGGCTTGAGTGAGGAGCTCCAAGACCCCCGAGCAGGCTAAGGTGTTTCGGACCAAGGACGCTGTCCTGTCCAGGCCCCGTGGCAGGGACCGCCGCAGCAGACTCGGGCCGCCGGCTAGCGACACGGCCGATGGGTCCAGCGTAGGCAGAGTGATGGAGAAGGCCTGTGAATGGCCAGCATACCAGTCCCATCGAAACGACATGTCCAAATCCGCGGGCCAGCGACGGTCGGAGAAGAAGAACGGCTCCTGGGACGTGGCCAGCTGCAGGTGCGACGAAAGGACGTCTCGAAGGTCCTTAAAGCCGGGCGGCTGGGGAAGCGACTTAAACTTCTTGACCTGCCTCTCCGCATCAACGAAGGCAGCGACCTTCCTCTTCAAAGGCGGGGAAGCTGGGCAGGCGTCCGCCGGCAGTGTCACGGCCACGATCCTGGCGGCTTCATCCAGAGCTAAGAGCGTCTCTGACCGGGAAGAAGACGGGAGCGCCGAGGGGGAAGCATCCTCGAGGGCCGCGGGCGAGGTCGAGCGAACTTCCTCGTTCAACAGGGCCGAGACGGAGTCTCCGGGCAGCAGGCTGAGCGCGTCGTCCTCTAGGGGGCGTCAAGAAGGCACCGGAACCACCACTGACCGCAGCGAGGTCAAAGGAGAGCGCTGAACCTCCGGCGTAGACAGGGGACGCGAGGGCAGCGGGGAGCGCGGCGGTAATCGAGGAGGCGACCGGGAGCGGGACCGAGGACGAGACCTCTCCAAAACACGGAAGCGAGGACTGGAAGGCACCCGGCGAGCACGCGGCGAGGAGTCCCGACGACGCGAGGAGGGTCGACGAGGGCGGTGACGCAATGAAGGCGACGCCCGGCGCGGCGCGGAGCGCGAAGGCGCGCGCGGGGAAGCAGGGCGGCGAGGATCCCGCTCACGGTGCTCGCGAGGCGAGCAAGAGCGTCGGTGTCTGGAGGAGGAACGGTGAGGATCAGGGTCGCGGCTGCGTCGCGAAGGACGGCGCTGACGTCTCTCCGGGCCATACTCCGGAAGTAGGCCACTATGCCGGCAAGGCGATCCTCCGAAAAGATCAGCGGGCTTGTTGCGGGGAGAGTGGTGAGGACGGCTCGTCAACGAAGGACGGCTCACGGCCGAGTGCTGCTGGCCACTCTCAGTGAGACGGGCGCTAAGCCGTCAAACAGACCCTCCGGAAGGGTCAGCGGGCGTGGCAGCAGTGGCGGTCCTGTGGTCAGACAAAGAACGCGAACCCCGACGAGATGACCGTTCCATGCGGGAGAGGTAAGAGGAAACAGCAAGGGCAGCCAACGTCTCAACGGGCGCCGGACGCTCGTTAGCCGGGCGGGAACGCTCTCAGCGGTAGAAGGACCAAAGGTCCGCCCACAGAACCTCAGGCCAGGCCGCACAAACGTTACACCTGCGGCCCGAGGAACAACCCGAACACGGTAGGCAGACCGAGTGGGTGTCCGTCGGCCACTTAAAGCAGACCCCCTCGGTGCAGTCAGTGTACTTTCAACTGCCTAATAGTGTGTATTTATTCACAAGCCAGGGAGCTGTCAGTTTCTCCAAAAAGTGTATCTTGTGTATACACGTGTTTTATGTATGTGTACCTCAAAGCAAAATTGTGTACTTTAATACACCAAATGTGAATGGTAAACAGGTCTGTTAAAGTCACCGCACCGGGAGCACAAAGCATAAAGGCTAAGCGCAAGCGGTCTCCCGGTGAAGCGTAATGGGGAACTCTCGGAGGGCTAAAGGGCCTTTAAACGGGCTAACACACAAGGAGCCCAAGGCCCACGTGCTAAACGGGCGTGAAACGGTAAAAAACCGACCGTGAGCTAATCAGGCACTACGCACTGAAAGAAAGAAAGCAGGGAAGCACCCAACAGTCAGCCGACTCTCAGCCCGAGGGCCGGCCGAGGGAACTACCGCTACCTTACCTCTGCAATGAAGGGAAGGGGGAAGGATAGGCAAACCGCCATCCACCGACAGCAGAAGAATCCCCGCAAGCAGCCTCAACGAAGCAGGAAGAGAAGGCACGGTAGACGGCAGGGTAGAAGAGGGCGCAGAGCACACGAAGTCGGCAACGGGCGTCGGTAGGCAGAAGACCGGTCGAGGCCACGAGAGCGCAGGCCAGCCACGTCTTCTCATCACGAGCGAAGTAGCAAGACTGAACGGTCTCGTGACCGGATCTGGTAAGGCGGGTATGGGGAGATAACTCTCGGCCCCTCTGGGGGGGTCCCCGAGTGCCTCTCGGGTTGTGTGGGCACACAACGGGCAAGTAGGCTAAAATTGAGCCTAGAAGTAGACATTCCCATGTAGTCATGTCATCGGTAATGTTTTTGAAGAAACAAATTTTTGATCACTAGTATTTTGAAATTTATAAAGTGGCCTGAAACCGGTACCAATGTGGTGGGGGTTGGGGGGTGGGTGGGGTGGGAGGGGGGGGGGTGGAAGAACCAGAGTACCCGGAGAAAGAACCCCCGATGGTCCGCCCGAATTAACTCTGACCTACTTCTGATTGCTAAACAATATCTGTTTACTATTACAACACAAGAAATAAGACAGAAAATCAATCAGGACACATTTATGTTCCCTGGCAGGCGGCAGGAATCATTACAAAGTTGCAACAATAACATTTACCCATGGCTTGTTACCCCTTTGGCCGTTGTCATGATTTAGACAGGAATGTTTTGCATGTCATGAAGGACGGTGGATACTGACACCAATACTGTACATATAATACATGCGGTACTGTATACAATTGTGTGCGTTTGGAGTTTTGGACCTAATGACCATAGCCATAAGGTCCAAAATCTCAGATCACCACAGATTTCTCTAGCACTGAAGCCCCCACCTGATCCGTTTAAACCAGAATCAACCAGCGACCAGCGGTTGCACTAAAGGGTAAACGTACCCGTTCAAACCAGAAGCGCGGCTCAAGCTGTCCACACCCGTCCTCTGGCTGTTTACAACACGAGTCGGGAACCCTGTCCTCCACTGGCCACGCCGCCACCTTGTACCAATCTGTGTGGTTACTCACGCCACAACACTGCAGCTGGGTGCACACAGAGACAATAAAAAATAAATCATCACAAGCTCCAGTGGCAAAAGTCATACCATCGGCACACTTTTTCTATGTGCACTGCTTGGCGAACATTAGTAATATCAAACCTGCACCAATTTATGAATAAATCAACAAAGTAATTATTTGTTTGTGGGGAATTTTCTAATATGCAAAGAGTACGGTAATATGACAACTTCTGATATCATGCACATAACTGTAGCGTGAATGAGATATTACTACACGCACATATTTGTCCCACTTGTATGACCGTTTACTTATTCAGCAATCATACAGTCAGTATACCTCAATAATCATAATAATCATATGCTTGTCATAGCTTAACATATTACATATACATGCTGAGAATGACATCCTTTGAGGTCTATGTTACAGTTCTGGAGACAAATCGACTGTGACAGTTCAAGGGTGGTGTCAGAATAGCTTGGCGCCTACAGCCGCCAATATGCCAGAATAGCATGGCGCCCATAGGCGTCAAGCTATTCTGGCATCACCCTTGAACTATCATGGTCGATCCTTATCTTGCTGTGGTGTGTCTGGGGTAGAATGAGTTAAGGAAAAATGCAAGCAATAAACGAGCTCAAGCGTTCAAAATTGTTTGTCTGAGAGCTATTAGGATCAAGAAACGTCAAATTGTTTGTCTGAGAGCTATTAGGATCAAGAAACGTCAAAATTGTTTGTCTGAGAGCTATTAGGATCAAGAAACGTCAAAATTGTTTGTCTGAGAGAGCTATTAGGATCAAGAAACGTCAAAATTGTTTGTCTGAGAGCTATTAGGATCAAGAAACGTCAAAATTGTTTGTCTGAGAGCTATTAGGATCAAGAAACGTCAAAATTGTTTGTCTGAGAGCTATTAGGATCAAGAAACGTCAAAATTGTTTGTCTGAGAGCTATTAGGATCAAGAAACGTCAAAATTGTTTGTCTGAGAGCTATTAGGATCAAGAAACGTCAAAATTGTTTGTCTGAGAGCTATTAGGATCAAGAAACGTCAAAATTGTTTGTCTGAGAGCTATTAGGATCAAGAAATGTCAAAATTGTTTGTCTGAGAGCTATTAGGATCAAGAAATGTCAAAATTGTTTGTCTGAGAGCTATTAGGATCAAGAAACGTCAAGAATAAACTGAAAATGAAAAACATCTGTCGAAAACTTTGTGCTTGTAACGTTCTGATTTAGTTTTGTAACGTTTATTGTAGAGTTTTCCTTCTTGTAATTTTTGTTCTGTGATTTTTTATCTTGTAATGCTTTTAAAGCACCATTCATTTAGAGGTTAAGCGCTATATAAATGTACGTTATTATTATTATTATTATTTCACTAGCCAGCAAGAGACACAGAGTCTCATGTGCCCCCGTAGCTACAACAACACAAGCATTCCCTGCAGTTGTATGGCCACATGAGAAGCTGTGCCTCCTGCCGATACCAGCTGGGCCTTTAGAAGGAAGAAGACGCATTCCAAACCTAACGCATTTGGATACACTGACAAAGGCCACACATCCGAAAGCGGCTCATGTGCAATGTGTTACTCTTGTTATTGTGCGAATATTGTAAATCTAATTTCAACCTTTTGGGAGGAAGTAGCGTTTTTTGTTGTGATGATTTCTGCACGAATCGTCACAAAAACCGCTACAGACAGCCAAAGGGTGAAATGGTGACAGAGTTTTCTTTACCTCTGCCTGTAGAGAGTCCATGACCAGCCACCACTCGACTGGGTCACTGGAATATGCTGTTGTGGGCTGCCTCGTGGCTTCCATCGTTATCTCCCCTACTTTGTAGTCCTGCTGAATGCTCAGTAACAGCTCATTCTGGATCATGTTTCGCAGCTGTAAATAACAACAATGACAGTGATGAAGAATATCACAACAGGCAATACTTATCAACATCCTTTTTTATTACTATCAACCTCACTTCTCCCCGGTAATGTACCCAGTTATTGCAGAGTTATTTCTATCCAGTTATTGCAGAGTTATTTCTACCCAGTTATTGCAGAGTTATTTCTACCCAGTTATTGCAGAGTTATTTCTACCCAGTTACTGCAGAGTTATTTCTATCCAGTTATTGCAGAGTTATTTCTACCCAGTTATTGCAGAGTTATTTCTACCCAGTTATTGCAGAGTTATTTCTATCCAGTTACTGCAGAGTTATTTCTACCCAGTTATTGCAGAGTTATTTCTACCCAGTTATTGCAGAGTTATTTCTACCCAGTTATTGCAGAGTTATTTCTACCCAGTTATTGCAGAGTTATTTCTACCCAGTTACTGCAGAGTTATTTCTATCCAGTTATTGCAGAGTTATTTCTACCCAGTTATTGCAGAGTTATTTCTACCCAGTTACTGCAGAGTTATTTCTACCCAGTTACTGCAGAGTTATTTCTATCCAGTTATTGCAGAGTTATTTCTACCCAGTTATTGCAGAGTTATTTCTACCCAGTTATTGTAGAGAACATCCCAGGGAAGAAAGAAACATGCTTAGAAAAGACTCTACAAAACAATATAATACACAGGGGTGGGATTTTTCAGCGTTTTCGCTGATTTCCTCGGACACGCTTTCACAATTCCGTTGAAGCAGATTTATTTTCCGCGTCTAAAAACAACAACCAAAAACACTAAAAAAGATGTTTTCTTCTTAAATGGCTAAAAATTCTCAAATGGATCGGATTTGTATGTTGTTTGGTTCACTGTCGCCCGATACTTCCGGTAGCTTTAGGTCGCAGTAGAAAATGGCGGTGATCTGGTAAGCACATTACACTTTTTTATATTTCTTGTTTGTATTGTAACTCTGTTTTAAGTGTTACATTTTGCTCTCATACTGTTTTATATTGCATAAATTTTACTGCTGAATTTCATAATTTTTTACGGGGAAGGTGGAGTATCGCTGATTTTCCTCTTTTTCTTTGTTACTAGAATCCCACCCCCGAATATATTGTAGGATAAAAAAAAACTTCTGCATCCTTTGATGAATGATATGTAAACACATTTATCTTTCTGGAGGCTTTATTAAGTCCAGATGCACTCTAACATAAGAAAATTTTAACCATGTTGACCCTCGGGCGCCAAGCTGTCCTGGCACCACCCTTGAACTATTATGGTCGATATATCTCCTCAACTGTGATGTATCCTTCACATGACAACATTTACAATTATTACAATAATTATGGATATGTATTCCCAAAAAGTACCCACAAGTATGGTCAAATAAAGCACCCCTCACCTCATCTTTTTTGAGAAAGCCGAGTGAACCAGCGGTGACTTCCAGGGTGAAGATTAGCAGGACAAGGATAAAATACTGGAACAGACACACCACGTGACAGGAGTTATTCCTAAACCAGAAATAGGTCAAACATTGCACACACTTCAAACATTGCGTGAATTCATCCAGTCCGCTGCCCCTGCATGAGGCACATATTGTCATGAGCCCCTGCTGCAGCTCAGGCTCACGATCATGTACGCCACTCACTCGCAACGACTTGCCTCCTTGTCATCCACAGTTCCAGGTACTTAACTTTAACCTGCAGAAGTCACCTTGACAACAAGCGTTAATGGAAGCCAAAGAGTTCAAACAACAAAAACAATAATACAATCATTGTAATCAGTAATAAACTGATCCATATTAACTCTTTCGAGACATGCCGCATCCGGATTCGCGGCATAAAGCCGCGAATCCGGATGCGGCACATCTCGAAAGAGTCTCGAAGGCACGTCTCGAAAGAGTTAATCCATTTAGCCCCTAGGCCGCACTACCCAGATTGTGGAGGTGTCATCAAACAACCCTGTACAAGTTGCTGGAAATAGATTGACCGTGGTAATTCAAGGGAAGGGCCAAATTAGCTTGGCGCCTGATGGCTTTCATTATATTAACATTTTATTAACCCATTTAACCCCAAGATCCAATTTGTGCTGCAGTGCGTTGGGGATAAATTTCATTAAAATACAACTCCTAACCCCTTACACCCCGAGGACGAAATTAGCACATTTTTGTTGATGTCTTCTGAGGTCTATATCGCAGTTCTTGAGACAGATCGACCATGATATTTCAAGGCTGGTGTCAAAATAGCTTGGCGCCAAACTATTCTGACACCAACCTTGAAATATCATGGTCGATCCACATCCTGTTGCAGTCTTTCAGGGCTTAATGGGTTAAAAAGAATCACAACTTACACCAATCAACATGCATTGGTTTTCGAGGAAGGCCCCACAGCACCCCAGAAAGCCCAGAATAAGAATGATGGCGCCGGCTGTGATACACAATGCAGAGGCACTCAGAAAGGCGTGTGTGGGCACGATGGAGATGTGGGGGCTGCGGCTGATCTGCAGCCAGACGCCTAGTGACAGCACGCCGCAGCCCAGCAGCTGCAACACACAATGACATATACAGCAACAGAAATTTAACACCTTCCTGTCAAAACACGACAGACATCACCCAAACTGACCCTTTAGCTGTTGGAAGCCTTTCTTGTCGAGGTTATTCCTGAAGGAATCACCCCGACAAAAAGAACTGCAAGGAGCTGTTGTGTTCTGAAAATTTTAATGTGAAAATTTAAAAACATCAAAATGTCCCGGATATTTTCAATGCATTCAAACACTTCACTAGTTGAAAGCAAAGAATTTGTTTAACCCCATGGATTTTGGAGGTGTCAGCTAATGGCTGTGTACAAGTTGCAGGAGATGGATCCACCATGATAATGCAAGGGCACTCTCCCACTCTCTCTCCGTCAGAAACACTCTCTCTCCTCCTTCCAGTCCGCCCTCAAAACTCACTTCTTTCAACAGTTCTAGCACTATAACATCACCACACTCCCCACTCCAAGCTGACTGTCGTAATGTATTTGTGGTACGAGTCATTGTCAAAAGCGTGCGCATGTGTGCGCGAGTTGTGAGTGTGCGCTTAGATTTATAATTATTATAAGATAAGCGCATCATAAATACCGTAATTATTATTACTATTATTAGATTAGCTTGGCAATGTGAGGCACCAAGCTGATCTGGCACTACCCTTTAAATATCATGGTCGATCCATCTGCAACTGTAGTGCATCATGGCTGAAAGGGGTCGATCTCCACTGAACACACAACTGATCTGGCACTACCCTTTAAATATCATGGTCGATCCATCTGCAACTGTAGTGCATCATGGCTGAATGGGGTCGATCTCCACTGAACACACAACTGATCTGGCACTACCCTTTAAATATCATGGTCGATCCATCTGCAACTGTAGTGCATCATGGCTAAATGGGGTTGATCTCCACTGAACACACATCTGATCTGGCACTGCCCTTTAAATATCATGGTCGATCCATCTGCAACTGTAGTGCATCATGGCTAAATGGGGTCGATCTCCACTGAACACACAACTGATCTGGCACTACCCTTTAAATATCATGGTCGATCCATCTGCAACTGTAGTGCATCATGGCTAAATGGGGTCGATCTCCACTGAACACACAACTGATATGTTTTATTTTCCGTCTACTCACCCAGATGAAGACATTAAATCCAAAGAAGATGTATTTCACACAGCTGTAGCCAGCCTTGTCCCCCATTTTGGTCGGCTTGATCGGGTGTCTTGTACATCTGCAACCACACAAAACAAGAATTTGTTCACACACAAACCTTGTCTGCGTCGCGGCACGTTCAGCTAATTACTATGCTGGTCTGTGATTTGACACCTTACAACTTTGAGCTGTAACAGTGTAAGGTGCACGATCACACATCAGCACACATTTATAAACCTTTGGCTGTTGGCAGTGCTTACTGTCATGATGATTCTTGAAGGACAATATGCACTACCGACAGCCAAAGGTTTACGACTGTGCCAGTATATAACCCAATACATCCTGCAGCTGATCATTCCTGAAGGAATCACCGTGACAATACACACAACCTACAGCCAATGGGATGCGACCGTGCCAGTATATAACCCAATACATCCTGCAGCTGATCATTCCTGAAGGAATCACCGTGACAATACACACAACCTACAGCCAATGGGATGCGACCGTGCCAGTATATAACCCAATACATCCTGCAGCTGATCATTCCTGAAGGAATCACCGTGACAATACACACTACCTACAGCCAATGGGATGCGACCGTGCCAGTATATAACCCAATACATCCTGCAGCTGATCATTCCTGAAGGAATCACCGTAACAATACACACTACCTACAGCCAATGGGATGCGACCGTGCCAGTATATAACCCAATACATCCTGCAGATGATCATTCCTGAAGGAATCACCGTGACAATACACACTACCTACAGCCAATGGGATGCGACCGTGCCAGTATATAACCCAATACATCCTGCAGCTGATCATTCCTGAAGGAATCACCGTGACAATACACACTACCTACAGCCAATGGGATGCGACCGTGCCAGTATATAACCCCGCAGCTGATCATTCCTGAAGGAATCACCGTGACAATACACACTACCTACAGCCAATGGGATGCGACCGTGCCAGTATATAACCCAATACATCCTGCACCTGATCATTCCTGAAGGAATCACCATGACAATACACACTACCTACAGCCAATGGGATGCGACCGTGCCAGTATATAGCCCAATACATCCTGCAGCTGATCATTCCTGAAGGAATCACCGTGACAATACACACTACCTACAGCCAATGGGATGCGACCGTGCCAGTATATAACCCAATACATCCTGCAGCTGATCATTCCTGAAGGAATCACCGTGACAATACACACAACCTACAGCCAATGGGATGCGACCGTGCCAGTATATAACCCAATACATCCTGCAGCTGATCATTCCTGAAGGAATCACCGTGACAATACACACTACCTACAGCCAATGGGATGCGACCGTGCCAGTATATAACCCTATACATCCTGCAGCTGATCATTCCTGAAGGAATCACCGTGACAATACACACTACCTACAGCCAAGGGGATGCGACCGTGCCAGTATATAACACAATACATCCTGCAGCTGATCATTCCTGAAGGAATCACCGTGACAATACACACTACCTACAGCCAATGGGATGCGACCGTGCCAGTATATAACCCAATACATCCTGCAGCTGATCATTCCTGAAGGAATCACCGTGACAATACACACTACCTACAGCCAATGGGATGCGACCGTGCCAGTATATAACCCAATACATCCTGCAGCTGATCATTCCTGAAGGAATCACCGTGACAATACACACTACCTACAGCCAATGGGATGCGACCGTGCCAGTATATAACCCAATACATCCTGCACCTGATCATTCCTGAAGGAATCACCATGACAATACACACTACCTACAGCCAATGGGATGCGACCGTGCCAGTATATAACCCAATACATCCTGCAGCTGATCATTCCTGAAGGAATCACCGTGACAATACACACTACCTACAGCCAATGGGATGCGACCGTGCCAGTATATAACCCAATACATCCTGCAGCTGATCATTCCTGAAGGAATCACCGTGACAATACACACTACCTACAGCCAATGGGATGCGACCATTCCAGTATATAATCCAATACAACCTGCGGCTGATTTTTAAAAAATTTGCTTATTGCCCTTTGAAGGCTACATTACAGATGAGGAGATAGATCAACTGTGTTAGTTCAAGGGCGGTGCCACAATAGCTTGGCGCCCGAGGTGCCAAGCTATTCTGGCACCACCCTCGAACTATCATAGTCTAATTTATTTCAAGCAATATCAGAATGAAACGGATAAAGTAGTCAGGCGCTGTGAATAGTGATGGCGACAAAAAACAACAACTGTAAAAAGCTCAGTAATGTACTCAGCTGTTTGTGTCCTACATTGACAGTAAAATAGGCCATCACTTTACAGTAAAATGAGGGTCGCTAACTTTTTACTGTCCAAAAGTAAGTGGGCCATCAAGTCTAGGCTGTGCCTGCTACCAGCCGTCCAGCTGTCTCTCGCAGCACCTTTCTTGCTATCTTTACCATGCAATGATTGTCCAGTCCGGTCACAAGGTCCAGTCCAATTGTTTTTCACCTTTATCTAACATACAGCCATATCTCTCTATTGTGCGTCAGACAGAAGGCTTCAGGTGATGGTGTTTAATGCATCAAGTCCTGACATGCTATGACAGCATGTGGATTGGCCGTGATAGTTCAAGGGTGGTGTCAGCACAGCATGGCACCTGTCCACAGGCGCCTAGCTATTCTTACTCAACCTTTGAACTATCATGGTCTATCAGTCTCCAGAACTGTGACATAGGCATAAAAGGATAATCCAATTGTTTAAAAGCATTATATTATATAATTTAATCTGTAGGATGTAATGAGTTAAGAGAACACTGTTCTGAAAGTTAGGACCCAGCAACTGAAAGCCATAAGGCCCAAAATCGCAGACCTGCACAGATTTAACTTTCACAGTTGAAAAGCCAGGAAACTGCGACGTCTGAAAAATATGCTGAATAGGATGTCTTTTTTAATTTTTTTTTTTAATATAGATATAGCTTTATTTAACTCATTGTACCCCAAGACCGAAATCCCCACACGTTGCCGTTGTCCTCTGAAGACTGCTTTGTAGTGCGGGTCACAGATCGACCATGATAGTTCAAGGGCGATTTCAGAATAGCTTGGTGCCCATAGGCGCCAAGCTATTCTGGCATCACACTTGAACTATCATGGTCGATCCTTATCTTGCTGTGGTGTGTCTGGGGTAGAATGAGTTAACCCATTACATCCTGAGGTTGATTTAAAAAAAAAATTTGCTTGTGGTCCTAAGAAGGCTACTTGACAGATTAGGAGATCGTGCTCCTATAGATCAACCATTTTAGTTCAAGGGTGGTGCCAGAATAGCTTAGCGCCTGAGGTGCCAAGCTATATTGGCACCACCCTTGAACTAATCACAGTCAAATTAATTTCAAGCAAAAGGGTATCAGGAAGAAAAGGGTTAAACAACATGACTGACAAGCACACCCACGCCAATTACCATTTATAGGCAAAAGTCTTACCGGTGTGTTTTGACACTTGTAAGGCCACACAAATCCATCGCTGATTGAATTTGAATAGTGCCCAATTCCAATCAAACACAATCCCTTGGGAATGTGATGTAATTAATATGTAACTGGTACTAGCAGTGTTCAAATCTAAAATGTAATTTGCCCAGAGATTCAGAGCAGTTAACACTTGACAGGAAAGCCTGGCACCATGGACAAGCAGCAGTGGATGTAATACTCCTATAGATCGAGGCAGGAAAAGTGCTTCCTTGATGACAGCCCTTGGCCTAATTGGTAACACTAACAGATACAATCCTGCAATAATCCCTTCAGTTGACACTCAGTCTTGAAGACTTCTTGGTAAAGAAACACAATGACAGATGCTGCTAGTGCACAAGTTCACTGCTCCAATGACATGTTAAAGCCTTCTGATTTTCATCTGTGAAGAAAATGGGAGTCTCACAAGCTTTAAATACTTTTGTGAAGCTCGTCTGAACTGCTGCAATAGATCATAGGCTACGAAGCAAACTTTGCAACAAAGTGAGGATGTTCACTGCATGAGAGAGAGATATAATACTGCACAGCTCTTTGGCTCGCTATCTCTACTCTAGTCTCTAGGGAAACTGCAATCTGCCAGAAACTCTTGCTGCATCGCCTAAAGAAGGAGTGGAGAAGTTTTCTAAGCCACGGACCCAAATATACAGTAACACCTCAAACCATTCGCCTGACCACGTGCTCAAGTTCAGGCTATTGTTGCCAAACTTGTAGGCGAAATTCCTGAAGGCTTTTTAGTTTCTACAGCTGAGAAAACTTACGCAAATTGTTTAAGCAGATCCACATGAAACTATACTGCAAGACATAGATCCTCATGATCCTCACAAACTGCTGGGGCTCATGATGATCTATGTCTCTTTTACACAATGGCATTCTCCAAGAGAGTGTTGGCCAAAACAAACTCATCAGATCAACATTAACCACAAGTCCAACAACCCTTGCCCCTGCAGCCTAACCCCCTGGTCTCCCTTGTTTGTCTAAAAATGTCTCACCCTGCTGCTTTAAGCTGGGCTAATTATAGTAATTGTGCAGGTAGTGGGGATAAGTACACATCATCCTTAAAGGGGACCTTTGTTAGAGCAATGAAGGCTCAGACCGGTGCAAACCTGATCTGCTTGCGAAAAGAAAGGCTGGAGACAAGTTTCCTCTGTAACGTATCGACCAGAAAGGAGCGCAAACTGCGTGTTTAATTAACTGTGTGTTCAATACGCTGATTAAAGGATCCTGGGGAACATTCAAATAATGCTGATAATTGTATCCACACACACAGACTGCTGATGCGTCTCTGCATGCAAGTGTGCGTGTGCTTGCGCAAGTTCTCTTTGTGTGCACAAATATTTACTATACATTTATGCAAGCATCCACTTCCAGATGAACACACAATTACATGTATCATGATGTCATAAATGTGAAGCCAAACCAAACAAACTGAAGGAAAATGAAAAAAATAAAAGGATTTTGTAAAAAAAAAAAAAAAAAAAAAAAAAAAAGTAGAAGAAGAAGAAGAAGAAAAAGGAGAGCAAAAGAAACAAAAAAATAAAACCACTTGTGAAGACCACTTGCTTTTTCTGTCGGAAGTAATGAAGTGGCACAGGCACTTGGTATCTGTTTCCCACTACTCCATTCAACAGCACAGCACTGATGCTTGACATTACGCCAGTATGTAATTGTTTGAGTTTGTTGTCGTCAATAATTTATAATCAGCGTTTATTCTGTCATATTTTTACCACAATCAATGAATATTTCCTGTATGACTCCAAAACCTATATCGTGGTGCAAGCTGTACTCATCTATTGCTCCTAACAAACCCCATACAAGATGGGACCTGTGTAAGTCAGTGTAAAGTTCTGCAAGTCACAGAGGCACCAAAAGCAAGAATGAATGGGATGGGCCCCTTCCCTAACATCGTATCGTCTATGGGAATATCTGCAAACAAGTACACCGAGAAGAAAGGAGTGGGGTGTGTGACTAAAAGCACCATGAATCATGCCGCTGCCCAATGTGTGGGAGGGGGAAAGGCTGACCCAAATGGACATCTCGGCACGTCATGCTCAAATTTAAAAAAGGCTCAGATCTCTTGCTTCGAATTAAAATCAACACAAATGTGTGGAAATAGAACTGTCAGATTGTCATATTTCCGCCCTCTGTTCTGATGTTCACACCAAATTAAAGTAGATTATTAATTACAGGAGGAGACAGCGAAAGATGGGTCAACTATGGCCATTCTCACCTCACATAGATGCCGAAGGGACCGTTTCCCGACCGATAACTTACCAGAAACCACAAACAGCGGAAAATCAACAGGTCAGTTGCAAACCGCATCATTTGAAACACACATGTAGCTATGTAACTGGAGTTTCATATCGGCATAAAACGTGGACTTACCGGGTCAAAGTTATTTTGTGTGGGCAGTATTGTTTACAACGTCCGCCATCTTTGAGTGCCAATTTCGGCAAGTGCTCTAAGGGACACAACCGCGGGTACTGATCCAGATACTGATCTTATGGTGTTAGGTCCCCTATATATTATTGTTGAGGATTTTGTTGAACGCACGAGCAAACAAACCAGTACTAGACAGAGAATGGCCAGGGATTTAAGGCGGGGTGGGAAGAGTACATCCCTCCTCTAAACATGTACATTCCGAAAGATTGTTTGGCAGTTTGAACTGAAAATGCTCTATTGTTAAGTTGACATCAATCATCAAGAGCGCACATTAAAGCAAAGACTATCCTATGTGAAAACTCGGCTGAATCCCGCTAGCACCACGTATCACGAGTACTACGTATCGGTAGAACTAAGTGTCCGTAGCATTACGGCTTGATAGCACTACACTGGCTAGCACTACGGCCATTAGACCTGCGGGCGCTGTAGCTATATAGCTATAGACCTACGGCTTCCAAAGTACACGAGTCTATGTCACAATAGCACTACGTCTCAATACAGAACTACGCCCCTTGACCATTCAAGTTGGCACTACGTAGCAATGACACTACACCTAATGTTGATAATGGCGATATCGGTGTTTCCTACATAGAATGCTGTCGGTCTCTCGCCCTGTGCCGGCCCCGTCAGTGCATCATGCTCCCCACTGACTACCTACATGATGTTGTTATGTAACACTGATATACAATGTCTAATTAGACTGCGAAGTCGGTCACCATCCCCGCTGTGCCCTTCATCGTCTTTTAACCCCCTCCCCTCCCCTCCCTTCCCCCCAAATGTCTCTCAACTACAATGCACTATCTGATGTAGTTCTCGTGATACGTGGTGCGAGAACTGACTACATGTAGATATGATCTTTGCTTTAACGTGCGCTCTTGATGATTGATGTCAACTTAACAATAGAGTGACTGAACATTTTCAGTTCAAACTGGGGGTCCCTGCTGACGATATACGCACCCATTAAAACTCCCACCCCTGTTGGACAAGAGCAGGCCCAAGATTAGGACCGGTGAGTTGAAAACAGACAAGCAGCATGCATGCTGTCTCCCGACCAAACATTTTCAGAATCATCAATGTTGAAGTTGGTCGACAGACAGAAAGAAGATGTCCGGTATACCTCAAGTACCCCACCAAACTGGCAGCATTCTCCACAGAACTGAATTGGTCGCTTTTGCTGATACGCAGGGCGCTTTTGACTAGCAGTAACACTAAAAGATCCTAAAAGTACTGATTGAGGTGAATACTGGGGAAATGTCGCAATCTAATTATAGTTTGCACTGACACACACAGAGGAGAGAGAGAGAGAGAGAGAGAGAGAGAGAGAGAGAGAGAGAGAGAGAAACTTTGTGGTGAGCACAATGCCGGCGGTAAGCAGTCTAAGTCAGGTTTTATAGTATGGCACATCAAGTTCCAAGCGTTATGGACTAACAGCTAAGTCTGTTAAGAACTAGAATAATCATAAGATACGCATTGTACGAACCGTGTTCAAATTAATAATCTACATCATCGCAGACTGAACGCTTCCCAACTACTTTTCAAACTTACGTTGGATCGTGGCAAGGATGGTCGGCCATTTTGAAGATTCTTATCAAAGACGGCTGGTGGTTCTCTAGCCCATGCGCCAGTCTCCCTCCCAACCGCTTCCATCTGCACGGGAGATATACATCCACATGAGCAGGGCTCATGAGAATCTATCTCTTTTGCAGGCAACCTGCATCTTGCCATACGTTAAAGGCGTTGGAGGAGATCATTGGGTTTAGACCTAGGACTTTAAGCGGTGCCAGACGCGGGTCTGTGAACTCAGCTACTCAGGCTGACCGGTTTCCTGCCGGCATGCCAGGGCTCATGCGGTTGCATGAGTACATAGTCGAATGCCAGGGCTCAGTTGCATGAGAAAGCATAGTCCTGCGAATGCCAGGGCTCAGTTGCAGTTGCATGAGTGAGCTTAGTCGTGCGCAAGCCAATCAGCAAGGCCCGGCACAACACTAACCCATAGCGGAGCGCCTCGCTTAGTGGCTTGCGCAGGATCATTTTGAGCTCTAATGCAACTCGCCCAGGACCCAATACAGTTCCACTCAGACTGGCGGCCGAAATGCCTAATCATTATGATTCGGCGCTGGAATGTGAGCTCGCGCTATTCTCTGTTTCTGTCCCCTATTTCCAGCAGAGCGGCCTTATCATTGCTGCCCGCGTCTCAATACACTATCGTGGGAGGCAGTCACTGAATCAGCTCGCGCAGCATATGATCAGTAGAGCCTGCAGGCAAGAGCCATGATGATTCGCATTAGGGGCTTTCGCTGCATCTGGTTTACTTCTGAAAACTCAAAAATTTAAAAGCCAGGTTACAAATTAAAACTATATACTGACATGGGCTTCGACAGGGCTGTTATTTGTGGGGGGGGGGGGGGGGGGGGGGGGGAATACAAGGTGGTGCGGCTAGAGCCAGCCTTGAAGGCTTTCAGCGGAACTGCCGTCACGTGATGCAGCGTGACGTGAAACACTGATCCAAATGAGTCACTGTGTATACAGCGTCACGAAAGCTAGACCATGACGTCAAGCTTATAGTGACGTCATTTTGCTGCTCGTGCTACTATTCTTCAGAATCCCTGTGGCTACACCCACCACAGAGCATACTAATGGCGGGAAGCGCCGGCCAGGTCAGTCACGTGTCCGTCTTTGATTTGTGTGCGTCGGTATGTGTGTTGATCAGAGATTGGCTTAGAGAAGAGGGACTGAAATGGATCAGAAGCGGGATAAGCTTAAAAATGTGAACAGCTCTGAATGTTCCTAAAAGAAAAACGCATGTGAGCTCCAAACAATACCGGTAGACCGGCTTTGGGATAAAATCGTTACCTTCCTGTCAGTTATAGCGTGTCAGTGTGTCAACATTCGCCCAAAAACTTTCAGTCAAACAAGGACTGATCAGGAGGGGGAGGGCCGGGGTTCCACTAACTAAACACCTCAAAAACCGAGGAACTTTCTAGATAGCATTTCATGTAAAGAATTTAACAAATTCAGGTAAGCATATCGGTCTATAATTATAAACGCTGTTGTTTCCGCCTCAGGGCTTTACCGTGCTGACACCTCAAAACACACTCAGTGCAGATCACGTATGTTATGAGTTAGTTAGACACTATGTCACACACAACTTATGTTACTTTTTACATTCCAGATAGTTAGCGAATAGTTAGCTTCTGCGCGGCGGTTAGTTCATGACACAATAGGTTACGGCCCGAGTTGCGGCGCTGCTCATCACCTTTCAAGTACTAATTTGTCCACGCCGGTTTGTATTAGTCTAACCCATTTTATGCCTTCCTTGCAGCTTTGTCAGTATATTGAAATTTCTTTCACATTCCTTGTTTCAGTGTTGAGGAGACATCTTATTGGGTGCTTTCATTCATACCAGCCGCATCGCTTAACCATCCGGCTCGTCATCAGTTGCCATGCATTGCGGATGGTGATTTCAGCCGCGTACCACTGAATTTTGACCGCTTCGGTCGTGCAGGGCTGGTCACTGAGTCAGTACATATCGATTCAGTTTCGTAGCCAGAACATGCCTTGTGTCCTGATTTTGTGCATGACAAATGTGCAGCGCACTAGGTGAGCGGTAGTGTTATTTTTGGGACTCAGTGTAAAAATTACGGGAGATCACTTGGACACGGCAGGGGTGGATCTGGGGGGTGGACCCAGAATTCCTTAAAATGCTATAAAAAAAAAATCCCTTTTTAGGGGTGTTTGGACCCCCCTTCCCCTCCCCCTTCCCCTTCCCCCCTTCCCCCCCCCCCCCCCCGACCCCGTTGTTTGATATTTTGGCGAAGGGCAAAGACGCACCCCCCCACCCCCCCACCCCCGTTGTTTGATATTTTGTCGAACGGATAAGATGCAAGCCCCCCCCCCCCCCCCCCCCCCCCTCCCCCCCCCCCCCCCCGTTTGATTTTTCGGACCCTGGAATCAAGGTCTCGCGTCTCTCCCCCCCCCCCTCCTCCCCCCGTTCATGGTTTGATTTTTTGGCCCGCCTGGAAGCAAAGTCTAGCGTCGTGGAGGCCTTTTGTATCAGGTTGAAGGTCCCAAACAAAAAGTTGGACCCCCCTCCCCCGGAGCCAACTGATCCGCCCCTGAGCGGGCTAAAGCATTTTAACAAATCGGACAGATAGAAAAATAAACTGATCTATCCACTGTTTCGTGTGCATTTCCGGGAGCTCTTCACGCGGGAGTTGGAAAGCACATTTAGTACATCAACAACGCAGCATGGCCGCGTATCAAGCTCAACCCGATTTTATGTTTTTGCAGGAAGTCAAGTTCGAGGACCCAGTACCGCCAGACGACATTCTTCCCTCGGACTATCCAGCACTGAACAACTTGCCTGCGCATGTAGTCTCGACTGCCTCTCTGTACTCCTTTGAGTCATTTTGTTTCACATGAGTTGGGCTCATCATTGTCCAAAACAACAAACCCGAACAATTGAACTTTTCTGTACTGTTTCCAGTCTACAGATACTGGCTGCCCCAGGAAGTTAGAGGGGTTTTAATACGCAGGCACCCAGCATATTTTCACAGTATTTCAAAACAGCCAAATCATGTCGGTTAGGGTGTTGCGAGGGGACCAAACAAAACCGTGTAATAATATGTCACACGACTTGCCATTAAATTAGTGCTTTGTTTATTAATTATTATTCTTTCTTCTATTTTACTTTCTTGTTTTATTATATGCATTTATTAATGATTTCTGCTGTTTCCAGCATGTCGTAATTCTCAGGAACGTAGGGAAACATCTGCACACAAGAGACAGAGGAAAATGATCGAGCTGGTCTCCGACCACTTCTCCTGTAACAAGCCTTTGAACACAGTGCCCGGTCCAGACTTTTTCTCACTGTCAGAAAAGTTAGGAAGAAATTGTTCCTTGCCTGTACTGTCGACTGACAACAGTTCTGTGTATCACATGCTGCATAGATAAAAACACAGACATCCGTCAGACTGTCTTATTTCATAAGCCGTTTCTTTGGAAGGTGAGAATGGCACATTTTGCCGAGATATATCAAGTGTTTTGAAATATTTCCTAACCTTATTTACCGTAGTTCTTTTAGTTTTATTGTCTACAACACAGCATTTTTAACATTGGATTATGTGTGTGGCAGAGTAATACTCATGTTTAACCCTTTTAGCCCAAAGGTCCCATTTACAAAACTTTGGATGTGTTGCCTAATGACTAGATGTGTCTGTTTTAGGGGATGGACTGATCATGATAATTCAGGATAGTGCCAGATGAGCTTGGCGCCTTCAGGCGCCAAGCTCATCTGGCACTACCCTTGAATTATGATCAATCCATCTCCTGCTGCAGGGTCCAGGGGCTAAAGGGGTTAACAACAAAGTGGAGATGAAATCAGGGCATTGACATGTTCATTTCAGAAAGTTGCAGGAAAATATTTCATTTATTATCAGGCATGTCTTGCTATTATCGCAAACTACAGCTGTCTGTTTTTTTCTCCTAGGAAATCGGTCGGGGAAACAGATGGAAACAGCTGAGAGGCTCAAGAAGCGGTCACAAGATGGATTTGGAAAAGTTGAGCAGGTGATATCATCTCAGAGGAGCACAGGTGAGCACCAGTGGAATTTGTGACTGTATGGACATAGTTTCTGGCTGCGGAGTGGATGATTTCCGTCACCTAACGCCTATGTAGCAGTTGCAGGAGAAGTGCACGTCACAGAAATACAGAAACATAATAACACTTGATGTTTCCTAGAACACTGTTCGTCAAAGTGGCAACAGTTTGGACACAATGTTTAAAACTTTTTATGTGCCCGTTTTGGGCTCATATGCGAAGAAAAAGTGAGTCTATGTTCTGGGCCAGTGGTCTTCCATCCGCCCATCTCCAGCCGCTGTGGTCAACTTTAACATTGGCCATTTTCTGGGACACTATTCCAGGCACCGTCTTCAAACTTGGCCCAAATATAGTTTGTGGCAAGACCTTTCTAAACATGTCAATTTCATTGACCTCTTTCAGAGGTCAAGGTCACAGGGGATCAGGAAATAGGTCACAAATTGCAATTTTTTGACAAAATCGATTTTCTCTCAAATACTATTCACAACTTTAAACCCAAACTTGGTATAGAGATACCTGATGTAACACCTTCCTATACATACTAATTTGGATGACCCCTCAAGGGTCATAAAGCACATGTAGGGATGTCAAATTTGTCATTTCTTACAATTATTCAGAATTTTTACAACTGCAAAGCAACACTAGAAAATTATATGAGTTTATCGAAAGTCAGTAACTTGCGTTAGGTCAACTGGTACTGATTGATTTAAATCTGTTTAAAGATTAACTCATTCTACTTCAAGACCGAAATCCCCCAAATTTTGCCTTTGTTCTCTGAAGACTGCATTGCAGTGCAGGACACAGATCGACCATGATAGTTCAAGGGTGATGTCAGAATAGCTTGGCGCCCATAGGCGCCAAGCTATTCTGGCATCACCCTTGAACTATCATGGTCGATCCTTATCTTGCTGTGGTGTGTCTAGAAAATGGTTCTCTGCCCAAAAAAATGTGAAGAATGTTGCGTAGTCTGATGTCAAGACGACCTATAGGTTACTTCACAGCGCTACATGTTGAAAACGTTGCTTGCTGTGACGTCACCATTCATACTATTATGGGATACCGCATCGTGCGTTTCACTTTCGATCTTGAACAAAGTTGTAAATGGCGGAGAAAAAGCAAAGGAAGCTGGAATGCTTCGGATTCTTTATCCGGCACTATCTGAGCGTCACAGTGATAATCGCTTAGAAGAAAGTTGCACTTTGATACCGCCGTCTCCATGGACAAGCGACAGTACCAGAAATGATACCCCTGGGCCGTGTGTGGCACTGCCGCTGCGATTCGCAGTTTTCAGAGTTCATGACTGCATGTATTCCCATGGCTAAAGCACGACGGCACACAAATGACATGCGCCAGCAATGCGCATGGAGGCGAACCCAAAAAGCAATTTCAGAAATTTGAACAGAAATAAGTTTGTCAGGTTTTTTTATCGTGGTCGATCCATCTTCTGGTACACAGGTATTAGGCAAAAGCTCTAAAATTAGGGAAATACGTCTTTTGGGTTCACACACACACACACACACACACACACACACACACACACACATACACACAGAGTTTAGACAAGTCAGACTTTGGTTGTCAATCTGCATTCAGTAGAAAAGGCTATATTCGCTGTTCTATCTACCTATCTATCTATCCCGCAGTCTTGCCGACCGTTGCGGGCACCACTGATGACTTCTCAACCAGCTCCCTCCATTCCACTCTATTGTCTGTTACAATACATTATCAAATGATCATACAGATAAATACATATATTATTATATATGTGTGTTTTTCTGTGAGAGAGAGAGACGGAGAGGGAGACAGGCTTTGCACGATAGCTCAACAGTTAAAAAATCAGTATCATGGAAAAGATACACACTGTCACAACAAATTTAAAGAGGAGGGAGCGAAATGAGTTAATTCATTTTTTAAAAAAAACATACAGATGATGCAGTTTTTCTTAAATAAATTTGCGGACCCTCTATAATGCTCAGATGGGGGTCTGTGTACCCTCAAAAATAGATACCTGGGGGTCTACCGACCCTTTAACCTGTTGTGAAAACAGAAGCCCTGTGAAAACAAGGATGAAATGTCTTAGTTGAGGCAAGACAGCGGCCACAGCCAACCCAGTGTAACTCACAGCCCTTCAGCCCTTAACCCTTGTATCACCGAGGTCCTATTTCTCAAATTGCAGGAGATGGCTTGAATGATAATTTGGCACTACCCTTGAATTATCATGGTCAAGCCATTTGCTGCAGGGACTGGGGGCCTAAAAGGGTTAAAGGTGAGTCAAACAATCCAAGATGGTGTTTGTTGGGGCAGTTGGAGTGGCAGCAGATTGTAGAGGTTGCAGTACAGCTGATCCATAGTGTTACCTTATACTGTCAGGCGACACATGCAGGCAAACAGTGTTACCTTATAGTGTTACCTTATAGTGTTACCATATAGTGTTACCTTATACTGTCAGGCGACACAAGCAGGCAAACAGTGTTACTGACATGTCATCGGAATCCTATCCATCAAAGACAAACGTAGTACCCGGTATGCCTTTCACTGTTTCAGCAGCGGTTGAACACGTCCACAAGGGAGCTTCAGCAGCAACAATGTCTGCACCTCCTTACTGACACACGAGTAAATTGATTTACTCAGGCAGGAGAATGGCTTCCTTGCACTTGTAGTCGCTGGTACTGTTGACAGTGGCTTCTTTCACGCACATCCATCCTGATCGTGCAAGCGAAACGCTGGATACACTTTGCACCTGGCAGGATTTCAGGTGTTCAGGTTTCTGCGTTGATTGATTCATTTATTTAGATTTGCTTTTCCTCTTTTTGTTCATTCATTCATTTATTCATACACTCATTTACCAATTTTTCATGTACTGATGTAGTTCTCCACTGAAGTGTACTCATTTTTCCTTTTTTTTCTTTTCTTACCAGCCCCTTCCCCCCTTACACCCTGCACATATCATCACAAGCGTCTATCAGTATAGCATCCCAATAGCCCTTTTCTAAACAGACCACCTCTTAATGGGGACGGCACGCGCCGTGGGCCATTTCATATATAAGGCGACATAAATTCGCACAAACGTTGCAGCAGCGGGGTGCCATGAGAATGTGTCGTCTGCAGATCAGTGTAACGGGCTGGCTGGGGACGGTGTACCGGCTACACTAAGGTTGAAATTCACCTTTCTGGGATTTTGAAACAGCTTCAGTCAGGTTTCAAGACTCGACAGACGTCACTGATGAAGATGTAGTGTAGCAAGGGAGATGATTTAGTTCATGGTGTTTTAGGGCAGTAGCCTGTAGCACTCCCCCAGCACGCCCGCAGGCTGAGCACTTAGCAATGCTGATAGTCCCAGAGCGAGTAGGTAAGTCACCCAATCAGCACAAAACATGCCGGACACTGCCTCAGAGGTACAGGTACAATAGCAATGTATAGGCAGGGCGTCAGGCTGCCCGTTCAGAAGACTGTTCTGACAAAAACACCCCGTAAAACTTCCAGCCATGGCATGCCAAATTTAATCTTTGTGAGAATGCTAAGCTGTTTCCTTTCATAGAGCAAATGTGCTGCCTGAACAATGTATGCCTCTAGGCAGTACACTGTTCTGGCACTACCCTTGATGAAGTTGAATTATCATGAGTGATCTGTAAACTGATATTTAGAGGACAGTTTTTACACTTGGGAATGTCAATCTTAGGGTTCAGTGGTGGTGGGGAGAGGGGGGGGGGGGGGCGGGGAGGGGGGGTGGTGGTGGCATGCATTTCCTTTTCAGTGAATCTTTTCACTTGTGGGTGCATTTTTCACACGTTTTTCTTCAAGCGATTGTTTTTTTTTTTTTTCATTTTAGGTAATGTTTTAATTTATTTTCTTCTTTATTGTTGTCGTTTTTAAAATCATGTCAACGGGAAGCATGTTTATTTGTGAAATTTGACCATTTGTATCTACCGTTAACAAAAACATTTGGGCGGTTGGCAAGCAAAACACTATTCCCAAACTGAGGTGTCACTTTCTTTGTTTGCAGGGTGCCCGTGATGCCCAAGGTTCAGCACAAACTACTGTTCTGTCCTGCCAGCAATCGCGTGCACGAGAAAACAATGGCTGCATCAACCATGGAATTGCCAGCACCCAGAGCTTTTCCCTGAATCTCACTAGATGGTGAAAACTTAACCCATTTAGCCCTGAATCCCTCAGCAGGAGACGGATTGACCACGATAATTCAAGGGTAGTGCCAGATTGCGCAGACAACAACAGCACTGACAAGATTGAAGACCATATGGAAGGACAGAAACATCACACTCTGCTCCAAGATCAGACTGATGCGCTCCTTAGTCATCTCAGTGTTTTTGTATGCCTGCGAGTCATGGACCCTTACAGCAGACCTTGAAAGGAGGATACAAGCCACTGAAATGAGATGTTTTTGAAGGCTGCTTGGCATTTCATACAGAGATCACGTCACAAACGTGAAAGTGGGAAGCAGAATCAGGCAAGCCATCGGGTCATATGAAGACCTATTAGCCATTGTGAAAAAACGCAAACTGAAGTGGTGTGGGCATGTCACGCGTTCAGCAGGGCTTGCCAAAACAATCCTGCAAGGCACTGTGCAAGGAGGACGAAGGAGAGGAAGACAGAGGAAAAGATGGGAGGACAATCTCTCAGAGTGGACAGGACTGAGGCTGGGTGATACGCTAAGAATGGCAGAGAACAGAGAGGAATGGAGGGAGCTGGTTGCCAAGTCATCAGTGGTGTCCCAACGGTCGGCAAGACTATGGGATATAGATAGATAGATAGTGCCAGATTAGCTTGGCGCCAACAGGCGCCAAGCTAATCTGGCACTACCCTTGAATTATCATGGTCAATCCATCTCCTGCAACTGGTACATAGTCATTAGGCAACATCTCCACAATTTGAGAAATGGGACCTTGGGGCTAAAAGGGTTGTGCAGTATTGTCTCAGCGGCTGCGTGCACACATGAGAGAAATAAGACCTTGAGGCTAAAAGGGTTAGCTCCTATTGTCCCAGTGGCTGCGTGCACACATGAGAGAAATAAGACCTTGAGGCTAAAAGGGTTAGCTCCTATTGTCCCAGTGGCTGCGTGCACACATGGGCCAAGTGGACACGCTGCCTTGCAGATGAGGTTTAGCGTATTGGTCTCAGGCGGGTCTCAGCTTCTTGTAGTGGGTGATAGTTTGTGAGAGCTGACACCTTTTAGTGAAAAAAATCATTGCGTACTTTCACCCCTCTTTTGTACAAACGGACTTGGGTGGGGTTAACTACTTTTTAGTTCCCAGGGTCACCCTGATCAGCCCCACAGGGTGGGTTTTCTCTCTATTCTGGGGCATGTGTTTCTGTCTACCCTTGGTCCATTCACCTGTATTTTCCTTTTTTAAACTCTCCCTACTGTCTGCGCTGCCTGTAGCTCTTGATATTGGATGTGTGTTGCTAAATGGTCTTAGCTTTATTTAGCGTATTAGACCGGCTGGCGACATACATTCAATATTTTGTTTAGTTGGGTTTTTTTTTTCCCACAAGCAGTGCAGGCACGTCCTGAGATGTTGTTGTCGGGACGTTAAGCAATGTACAACCAACCAACAAACGGTGCCAATACTGGCTGTATTTTAGGGGTGTGTGTGATGCAGGTTTCTTGGATTCTGTGCCCATGAACTGTCACTAAAAGTCAGTAATGATTTGTACATTCTGTGTATAATTCAAAATAATAACTTGCACCTGTGGGAGGTGTGTTTCAGGAAAACGAAAGCTTGGATGGATTGACAATAGATGAGTTCAGTTTGGTCAGGATGGGATATCTGCCCGTGGAAAGACCCTCCTCCACGGGCCTCTCAGCAGAAGTCTTCCCCGAGTTCCTTTCTATATATCGCGCCAGTATTCAGGCTTTCAGAAACAATTTAACATTGCCATTCGGACAGACAGCGTAACCAAAAATTGGTCCCTAGCGCTCTACAGCCTGTCGCGCACTTTAACCATTCTATCCCCGAGTCTCTACAGCAGGAGATGTCTCGACCATGATAATTCAAGGGTAGTGCCAGATTAGCTTGGCGCCTTCAGGCGCCAAGCTAATCTGGCACTACCCTTGAATTATCATGGTCGAGACATCTCCCGCAACTGGTACATAGTCGTTAGGCAACGCCTCCAAAATTTGTATCGTTACATTGTTGTGTAATGTTCTGTGCATCTACTGTGGGAAATCAGGGTATTTACCCGACCACATATAGTAGCGCACCTTCATGTTTGTGTATGTATGTTTCTCCTGCCTACTTCCTAAGTTCCGGAGAAAGACATGGGTTATATAAGAGACCTGATCCATTCTTATTAGGAATGGAAATGATTGTCTTATTCTATACCTGCGTATTTCTCTGTGGGCTGGCGATTGGGTGCCTGATAGGCGGGGGCAGGGGATCTAACTGTTGTCTGTCCAGCGCTGTGATTCCCCTTGGTTTGAGTACTGACAATTCTGCCAGCGCTAGCCTCACCTATCTGGTTTGTGAGTATCCAAAATTTGAGAAATAGGACCCTGGGGCTAGGAGGGTTGATCGCAACGTAGAGAGGTACAGTTATATTGCAAAGCTGTACATGTAGGCCAACGAGGACCGGGTGGGATGGAGTATGTAGGGGGCAGCGTTGTGACGTAGAGAAGTACAGTTAATTGCAAAGCAGTACATGCAGGCCAACGAGGACCGGGTGGGATGGAGTAGGGTGGGGGCAGCGTTGTGTCGTAGAGAAGTACAGTTATATTGCAAAGCTGTACATGCACGCCAACGAGGACCGGGTGGGATGGAGTATGTAGGGGGCAGCGTTGTGACGTAGAGAAGTACAGTTATATTGCAAAGCTGTACATGCAGGCCAACGAGGACCGGGTGGGATGGAGTAGGGTGGGGGCAGCGTTGTGTCGTAGAGAAGTACAGTTATATTGCAAAGCTGTACATGCAGGCCAACGAGGACCGGGTGGGATGGAGTAGGGTGGGGGCAGCGTTGTGTCGTAGAGAAGTACAGTTATATCGCAAAGCTGTACATGCAGGCCAAGGAGGACCGGGTGGGATGGAGTAGGGTGGGGGCAGCGTTGTGTCGTAGAGAAGTACAGTTATATTGCAAAGCTGTACATGCAGGCCAACGAGGACCGGGTGGGATGGAGTATGTAGGGGGCAGCGTTGTGACGTAGAGAAGTACAGTTATATTGCAAAGCTGTACATGCAGGCCAACGAGGACCGGGTGGGATGGAGTAGGGTGGGGGCAGCGTTGTGTCATAGAGAAGTACAGTTATATTGCAAAGCTGTACATGCAGGCCAACGAGGACCGGGTGGGATGGAGTATGTAGGGGGCAGCGTTGTGACGTAGAGAAGTACAGTTATATTGCAAAGCTGTACATGCAGGCCAACGAGGACCGGGTGGGATGGAGTAGGGTGGGGGCAGCGTTGTGTCGTAGAGAAGTACAGTTATATTGCAAAGCTGTACATGCAGGCCAACGAGGACCGGGTGGGATGGAGTAGGGTGGGGGCAGCGTTGTGTCGTAGAGAAGTACAGTTATATTGCAAAGCTGTACATGCCGGCCAACGAGGACCGGGTGGGATGGAGTATGTAGGGGGCAGCGTTGTGACGTAGAGAAGTACAGTTATATCGCAAAGCTGTACATGCAGGCCAACGAGGACCGGGTGGGATGGAGTAGGGTGGGGGCAGCGTTGTGACGTAGAGAAGTACAGTTATATCGCAAAGCTGTACATGTAGGCCAACGAGGACCGGGTGGGATGGAGTATGTAGGGGGCAGCGTTGTGACGTAGAGAAGTACAGTTATATCGCAAAGCTGTACATGTAGGCCAACGAGGACCGGGTGGGATGGAGTATGTAGGGGGCAGCGTTGTGACGTAGAGAAGTACAGTTATATCGCAAAGCTGTACATGTAGGCCAACGAGGACCGGGTGGGATGGCGTATGTAGGGGGCAGCGTTGTGACGTAGAGAAGTACAGTTATATCGCAAAGCTGTACATGTAAGCCAACGAGGACCGGGTGGGATGGAGTATGTAGGGGCAGCGTTGTGACGTAGAGAAGTACAGTTATATTGCAAAGCTGTACATGTAGGCCAACGTGGACCGGGTGGGATGGAGTATGTAGGGGGCAGCGTTGTGACGTAGAGAAGTACAGTTATATTGCAAAGCTGTACATGTAGGCCAACGAGGACCGGGTGGGATGGAGTATGTAGGGGGCAGCGTTGTGACGTAGAGAAGTACAGTTATATCGCAAAGCTGTACATGCAGGCCAACCAGGACCGGGTGGGATGGAGTATGTAGGGGGCAGCGTTGTGACGTAGAGAAGTACAGTTATATTGCAAAGCTGTACATGCAGGCCAACGAGGACCGGGTGGGATGGAGTATGTAGGGGGCAGCGTTGTGACGTAGAGAAGTACAGTTATATTGCAAAGCTGTACATGCAGGCCAACGAGGACCGGGTGGGATGGAGTAGGGTGGGGGCAGCGTTGTGTCGTAGAGAAGTACAGTTATATTGCAAAGCTGTACATGCAGGCCAACGAGGACCGGGTGGGATGGAGTAGGGTGGGGGCAGCGTTGTGTCGTAGAGAAGTACAGTTATATCGCAAAGCTGTACATGCAGGCCAACGAGGACCGGGTGGGATGGAGTATGTAGGGGGCAGCGTTGTGACGTAGAGAAGTACAGTTATATCGCAAAGCTGTACATGCAGGCCAACGAGGACCGGGTGGGATGGAGTATGTAGGGGGCAGCGTTGTGACGTAGAGAAGTACAGTTATATCGCAAAGCTGTACATGCAGGCCAACGAGGACCGGGTGGGATGGAGTATGTAGGGGGCAGCGTTGTGACGTAGAGAAGTACAGTTATATCGCAAAGCTGTACATGCAGGCCAACGAGGACCGGGTGGGATGGAGTATGTAGGGGGCAGCGTTGTGACGTAGAGAAGTACAGTTATATCGCAAAGCTGTACATGTAGGCCAACGAGGACCGGGTGGGATGGAGTATGTAGGGGGCAGCGTTGTGACGTAGAGAAGTACAGTTATATCGCAAAGCTGTACATGTAGGCCAACGAGGACCGGGTGGGATGGAGTATGTAGGGGGCAGCGTTGTGACGTAGAGAAGTACAGTTATATTGCAAAGCTGTACATGCAGGCCAACGAGGACCGGGTGGGATGGAGTATGTAGGGGGCAGCGTTGTGACGTAGAGAAGTACAGTTATATTGCAAAGCTGTACATGTAGGCCAACGAGGACCGGGTGGGATGGAGTATGTAGGGGGCAGCGTTGTGACGTAGAGAAGTACAGTTATATTGCAAAGCTGTACATGCAGGCCAACGAGGACCGGGTGGGATGGAGTAGGGTGGGGGCAGCGTTGTGTCGTAGAGAAGTACAGTTATATTGCAAAGCTGTACATGCAGGCCAACGAGGACCGGGTGGGATGGAGTAGGGTGGGGGCAGCGTTGTGACGTAGAGAAGTACAGTTATATCGCAAAGCTGTACATGCAGGCCAACGAGGACCGGGTGGGATGGAGTATGTAGGGGGCAGCGTTGTGACGTAGAGAAGTACAGTTATATCGCAAAGCTGTACATGCAGGCCAACGAGGACCGGGTGGGATGGAGTATGTAGGGGCAGCGTTGTGACGTAGAGAAGTACAGTTATATCGCAAAGCTGTACATGTAGGCCAACGAGGACCGGGTGGGATGGAGTATGTAGGGGGCAGCGTTGTGACGTAGAGAAGTACAGTTATATCGCAAAGCTGTACATGTAGGCCAACGAGGACCGGGTGGGATGGAGTATGTAGGGGGCAGCGTTGTGACGTAGAGAAGTACAGTTATATCGCAAAGCTGTACATGTAGGCCAACGAGGACCGGGTGGGATGGTGTATGTAGGGGGCAGCGTTGTGACGTAGAGAAGTACAGTTATATCGCAAAGCTGTACATGTAGGCCAACGAGGACCGGGTGGGATGGAGTATGTAGGGGGCAGCGTTGTGACGTAGAGAAGTACAGTTATATTGCAAAGCTGTACATGTAGGCCAACGAGGACCGGGTGGGATGGAGTATGTAGGGGGCAGCGTTGTGACGTAGAGAAGTACAGTTATATTGCAAAGCTGTACATGTAGGCCAACGAGGACCGGGTGGGATGGAGTATGTAGGGGGCAGCGTTGTGACGTAGAGAAGTACAGTTATATCGCAAAGCTGTACATGCAGGCCAACCAGGACCGGGTGGGATGGAGTATGTAGGGGGCAGCGTTGTGACGTAGAGAAGTACAGTTATATTGCAAAGCTGTACATGCAGGCCAACGAGGACCGGGTGGGATGGAGTATGTAGGGGGCAGCGTTGTGACGTAGAGAAGTACAGTTATATTGCAAAGCTGTACATGCAGGCCAACGAGGACCGGGTGGGATGGAGTAGGGTGGGGGCAGCGTTGTGTCGTAGAGAAGTACAGTTATATTGCAAAGCTGTACATGCAGGCCAACGAGGACCGGGTGGGATGGAGTAGGGTGGGGGCAGCGTTGTGTCGTAGAGAAGTACAGTTATATTGCAAAGCTGTACATGCCGGCCAACGAGGACCGGGTGGGATGGAGTATGTAGGGGGCAGCGTTGTGACGTAGAGAAGTACAGTTATATCGCAAAGCTGTACATGCAGGCCAATGAGGACCGGGTGGGATGGAGTATGTAGGGGGCAGCGTTGTGACGTAGAGAAGTACAGTTATATCGCAAAGCTGTACATGTAGGCCAACGAGGACCGGGTGGGATGGAGTATGTAGGGGGCAGCGTTGTGACGTAGAGAAGTACAGTTATATCGCAAAGCTGTACATGTAGGCCAACGAGGACCGGGTGGGATGGAGTATGTAGGGGGCAGCGTTGTGACGTAGAGAAGTACAGTTATATCGCAAAGCTGTACATGTAGGCCAACGAGGACCGGGTGGGATGGAGTATGTAGGGGGCAGCGTTGTGACGTAGAGAAGTACAGTTATATCGCAAAGCTGTACATGTAGGCCAACGAGGACCGGGTGGGATGGCGTATGTAGGGGGCAGCGTTGTGACGTAGAGAAGTACAGTTATATCGCAAAGCTGTACATGCAGGCCAACCAGGACCGGGTGGGATGGAGTATGTAGGGGGCAGCGTTGTGACGTAGAGAAGTACAGTTATATTGCAAAGCTGTACATGCAGGCCAACGAGGACCGGGTGGGATGGAGTAGGGTGGGGGCAGCGTTGTGTCGTAGAGAAGTACAGTTATATCGCAAAGCTGTACATGCAGGCCAACGAGGACCGGGTGGGATGGAGTAGGGTGGGGGCAGCGTTGTGTCGTAGAGAAGTACAGTTATATCGCAAAGCTGTACATGTAGGCCAACGAGGACCGGGTGGAATGGAGTATGTAGGGGGCAGCGTTGTGTCGTAGAAAAGTACAGTTCTATCGCAAAGCTGTATATGTAGGCCAACGAGGGCCGGGTGGGATGGAGTAGGGTGGGGGCAGCGTTGTGTCGTATAGAAGTACAGTTCTATCGCAAATCTGTATATGTAGGCCAACGAGGGCCGGGTGGGATGGAGTAGGGTGGGGGCAGCGTTGTGTCGTAGAGAAGTACAGTTCTATCGCAAAGCTGTATATGTAGGCCAACGAGGGCCGGGTGGGATGGAGTAGGGTGGGGGCAGCGTTGTGTCGTAGACCCAATGCGCCAAAGGCCATCGGGCCGCCGTTGTCCCACGCACGGCCGACGTCGGCCCGATGGCCTTTTGCGCAATAGGAAGGCCTCTGCGTTCCTAAACGATTGGGAAGCCCATTCTTTTCTCCTTTTGTTTCTCACGCCTTGTACGTACCGCTGGTGGGTGATCTTGCATTGTTTATGTCCCTGGAAGAGCTGTCCATCAAGTCACGTACAGACACATTTCCGCTAACAGGAAGCCTAAATATTGATCCGATTTACTGTGGATTTTGTCCTGTCCTTGACAAGACATTGATGTCCAGTTAAGCTGCCACTGCCATTAATGGTTCATCCGTCTGCAAAAAGGCATTTGCTAAAGTCAGTATCATGTGTGAACAAAGCATTGTTGCGGGGGCATGCTGGTGCTTTCACTATGCAAGACAATTAAGACTCATGATGGGTGCGGTGCTGATGTGTGTGTGTGGGGGGGGGGGGGGTGGGGGGGGGGTAGGTGGGTGGGTGATGTACTCAGAAACGTACATATAGTAAGAGCTACAAATTTAAAAAAAAAAAAAGAGAAAAAGACTCTTACTCGTGTTCTCTCCATTGCATGCACGTGGAAATGCAAAACGCTAAACGTTTAGGGCTGAACGTGTCTGGTCCGCCACTAAGGTGATTACCGAATAGAGTCTGAAATGTTTTACGCCAGATGGATTCCAACCTTTCGGACGAGAGTCGAACGCTGTACCACTGACCCATCCAGCTCCCCGGGTGTAGAAACGGACGGGCAGTGTCGCATCAGTAGAATCAAGTATGTATCGGTTGTGTTCAAGAATCCTTCACAGGCGGAACAAGTTTGACCATTTTAACTCAATCGAGACGAACGGCATCCGGATACGCGGCTGACGCCGCGTATCCACATGCCGTTGGTCTCGAATGAGTTAATTTTTTTCGGAAGAACTTGATAGTTTTACAGCCCGAAGACAGAAATTTTCTTTTTAAATGTGAACTTCCCCACAGCCATCCCAGACTGGCTTGCCAATGGTGGTTAATGTATGCGTGAAAGACTAGCTAGAGAGACAATTAGAATTTACAATTTGTCCGAGTTGGATAGTCAATTTATGTGTCTTGAAAGGGGGCGGCATCTGTGTATTTTTTTTTTTTTGGGGGGGGGTGGGGTGGGGTGGGGGGGGGGGAGAGGGGGGAGGGAGGAACTTGATGAGGATGGACCTGTCCTCCACTGGTCAAACGATACGACTGGGAGGGGAGGCCGATAGGGGCGTGATAGAACCCTTTCGCCAGTAATGGCCGAAAAATGTCGGGACTGAGAGGGTGGGGACAAACGTGTGCCGATGACAGAACCGTATCATCGCTGTCCATGACTAAAATCAGACGATTGGTTGGGGGGGGGGGGGGGGGGTCTACAGAAAAGTATTGTCTCAGTTTCGCCATAGGAGGGGTGCGGAATGGCCCGTTTTTCTAGCGGAACCACTATAGAGACACACTTCCCCGCCCTCCTGCCCACACACTTCCCCGCACACCTGCCCACACACTTCCCCGCCCTCCTGCCCACCAGTCCGCCGGGTAAGTGCCGAAATGCCGGACTATCAAAGTGGCACAGTTGCAATGCGGCCGAATTGATCAGTGTTCAGGTTGTACTATTTAGGTAACAGCGGTCCTTTCCCCCATAACCCGCCCGCTAGGGCCGTCCATTATCACCCCGGTGCCGTGGACGTTGAACCCCGCACTAACAGCCTTCTACACGTATTCAATAGATCGGAAGCTGTAAAGCTTCAAAAAGGAATAAGAGGCACACGTTAGGAATCCATGACGCAACTACAGACGATTCGCCGCTTCACGCAAGTGGTGACGTCACGGCTAGCGGCTGTACAGCAAACCCTAAGACAATGGTTAAAAATAACTACACGGGGGCAGAGGCTTCCTCAGTGGCAACACGTCTTCGGGCCACGACGTCCACAGTGGGCCCGCGCACAGCCGTGTATAGGCACACACACACTGGGGCCGCAGTGGGCCCGCTCACAGCCGTGTACAGGCACACACACACTGGGGCCGCAGTGGGCCCGCGCAAGCCGTGTATAGGCACACACACACTGGGGCCGCAGTGGGCCCGCGCACAGCCGTGTATAGGCACACACACACTGGGGCCGCAGTGGGCCCGCGCAAGCCGTGTATAGGCACACACACACTGGGGCCGCAGTGGGCCCGCGCACAGCCGTGTATAGGCACACACACACACACACTGGGGCCGCAGTGGGCCCGCGCACAGCCGTGTATAGGCACACACACACTGGGGCCGCAGTGGGCCCGCGCAAGCCGTGTATAGGCACACACACACTGGGGCCGCAGTGGGCCCGCGCACAGCCGTGTATAGGCACACACACACACTGGGGCCGCAGTGGGCCCGCGCACAGCCGTGTATAGGCACACACACACTGGGGCCGCAGTGGGCCCGCGCACAGCCGTGTATAGGCACACACACACTGGGGCCGCAGTGGGCCCGCGCAAGCCGTGTATAGGCACACACACACTGGGGCCGCAGTGGGCCCGCGCACAGCCGTGTATAGGCACACACACACTGGGGCCGCAGTGGGCCCGCGCACAGCCGTGTACAGGCACACACACACTGGGGCCGCAGCTGGGCCCGCGCACAGCCGTGTATAGGCACACACACACTGGGGCCGCAGTGGGCCCGCGCACAGCCGTGTACAGGCACACACACACTGGGGCCGCAGTGGGCCCGAAGTCCTTTGCTTACTGGGTCAAGTTACCGCTCTATGCAACACGTGCGCGGGAGTGCGTGTGTGTGAAACCGGGGGTTGGAAGGGGGGGGGGGGGATCTGAACTTTTCAAGCACTTTGAAAAAAATGCAATTGAATATGTTGAAAATAACAATGGATGAAGAACAAAAAAGTAATTTGCTGTTTTATGTCGAACACCGAGGAGTGACGGTAGCGGGGTGAACGGGGAGACAACAGCAGACGTGAAATACGAACTAAAAATAAACTAACCAGGTGGCCGGAGGGAAAATAAACACAAATGACGATCAGACGAGACAGCCAGCTAACAAACAACAACAATAAAACAGGGCGGGGATTTCTCCACACGCACGATTAACCCCACCAATGCCAGCAGATCGCAAGTTGAAGTTGTCTTCCTCAAATAATTGTGGGTGAACGCCCCCCCCCCTTCCCCCCCCCCCTCCATTTAAAAAGGCGAATACAGATTGGGGTCTGCAACAGGCATAGAACATAATTAATGAGCCCCGTGTTGCGTGATAGTCGCAGTCGCGGGGATCCTGGAGTTCGGTCTGAGCTCAATGTTCTCGGCAGTGAAGGGGTCAAGAGTGACGTAGGAAAGGCGGGGACCAAGTATTTCTTGGCCATGCCTAATTTGTGCTGCAAATGGCGCCAGACTATCGTGTGGCCGTACTCCCTTTCTTCACTCGGGCAATATCTCCTCTGGGTCCTCAATGTTCTGTCGGGCCACACCTACCCCAAGTCCAACTGTCAAACTGCTTTTTAAAAAAAAAAATCCTCTTTGCTGCAGGCAAAGTGTAATCACAGTTCTGCTCAACGACAAACAGTAATGATGCCAACTTGGAATATATTCCTGGGGCTCATGGCACACGATGCAGTTACTTAACTCATTCTACCCCAACACCGAAATCCCCAAATGTTGCCGTTGTCCTCTGCGGACTGCACTCTAGTGCAGGACACATATCGACCATAATGGTTCAAGGGTGATGCCAGAATAGCTTGGCGCCCATAGGCGCCAAGCTATTCTGGCATCACCCTTGAACTATCATGATCGATCCTTATCTTGCTGTGGTGTGTCTGGGGTAGAATAAGTTAATATGTACCGGTCACATCTTGCTCATCCCTCCCTCCGTCCCCACTCACACACCTCCCCCTTTCCTCGCTTAATCTTTGGTAAAATATAACACACAAACTAGCATATCACAAGCGATGATATTTTTAACACATGAGCAAATCTCAAAAGGTCAGAGGAAACATCACACATAGCTGAAATTTCATCTCTCATTTTGAAAACTGATTGCATGTATCTGACACTTCTGAAACAGTATCCAGCAATTGTTTTCTTTTTTGTAACATTGTTAGGGAGTTGGAGAAGAATTTGTATGGTGCTAAGCATGGTGTCATGTTGCAGTCAAGATGTTGAACGTTACCGTGACAAAATGACTGGACTGAATCACGATGCCTATTTTTGTGCCCAGCTAGATAAGTGTTTTTGACTCATTTTAACGGATAAAGCTCGTTTTCTGCAAAACAAATGCATTAATAATCGTGTGGTTATGTTGCTTTCGTGTTTACCTCTAGCTGTATCATCTGTTGTACTCAACTTTCAGGACTACTATGACCGTACAGGTAACGACAGAAACCGTCATTTTCAAATTCAAATTATAAATTAGAAAAGAATCATCAACCAAACACTTTGTCCTGTGCACGTACTTTAATCCCCGTGCAACACACAAACAAGATTTACATCAAGTTGCCATCCGTTTCCATGCTGAAGAATGTATGTAAAAGAATTCTTTATTGCATTCAAATTCAGCTGCGAAAAAAAAAAAAAGAAGCAAAGTTATATCTATATTCAGTGAGTCAATACAAACGTATTTCTGAAGAGGGTTCCAGACAAGCGACCTTTTGAGATTTGTTCACAAAGTAATTAGTTTTGAGATTTGTTCACAAAGTAATTAGTTTTGAGATTTGTTCACAAAGTAATTAGTAAAGTTTCACTCGCGTTAGGACAATGATTTCACTGGCTTTGCGTGTCTTTCTGCTTGGACTTGGACTTTTCACTCAAGACTTAAAACTCACTGGTTTTATTTTGGTTGTTTACATGCAGGTGTGAGAGGCAGAAATAATGACGCCATCATCCGTTAGCATAAAAAACTAAAACAAAAACAAACGAAAAAAAAACCCACAAAAAACCCAACAACAAACAAACAAAAACAAAAAAACCAAACAAACGCCAGTGCTGTAGGCCAAGCCCCTTTGACACTTTCCTGAACAAATCCTCTCAACGTCTGTTTTACAAAACACACTGATTATTTCTTATATTTGCCAGTTGTATTTTTTCTTTTACCAACGAAATAAAGACATATCCAGTTTCTTATCAACGCGCAAAAGAGCCTCGCGCAGACGTCGGCCAACCTTAGCCCGCGCACGACAGTGCGCGGGCTAAGGGTTGGCCAGCATCGGCCCGAGGACTTCTTGGTTACTGGAACGGCTGCAGGGAAAAAACAAATCGGTGCTATCAGTGTAGGGAACTTTTTCTCTGGATAAAACCGATCAGTACAGACTCCATCACACAAAAACTTACTTAAACCCTCAGTCAAATCTCCTCTGTCCTGTTGGGGGGGGGGGGGGGGGGGGGGGGGAGTCTGGGCCTGCAAACCAGATTCTATGACTCCTCTGCGGCTACATGCCGGGGTTCATGAGACTCTGTCCTTGTTGCCGGTGAAGGGAGCTGGCGGAGGGACTGGACTTTCAAACCACGCACCTGCCTGCCTGAACAGCTGCTGACGCCAAATTGCATAACTGAAAAAGGAAAGTCTGAGAATAGTATACAATGCTCCATAAATAATTCCTTGCAAACACGCATTTCTGCCCGCTGCTAGCCAGACCACAAAAATAATTATGAAGATATCTTTTTTATTGATTCATTGTCTTCTGCGGCATGAAAGATCCATTCGTTAATCCTTCGATGCTGAGAAAATTTGTCGGGTTCTTCTCTGAAGACAAATTGAACACGATGGCCACCCTTTAGCAAGAGGCATAGATCCTCATGAGCCCCCGCAGTTGCGGGGGCTCATGAGGATCTATGCCTCTTGCTGAAATCACTTTGTATTCATGTTCATTTGACGGCGGAGGATCTTGGACGCTCAATTTAAAGGATTTGAAAAAAAAAAAATATTGCGTCTACTAGCTGTGTAAAGCAAGTATTTAATAATAATGATAATAATGAGTACTTGTATAGCGCCTAACCTCAGATTGGAGCTCTAGGGGCTTAACAAAAACTAATTGTACAAAAATAACTAATTACAAAAACGCAATTTACAGAAAGTACAAAAACAAAATTCAACGCACTCGGTAAACAAGCTATAAAATCACCATTCAAAAGTGCTACGCTTATGGACTCATGCTCGCATTCACGTACACACACGCACACACACACACACACACACTACTTCTAACATAGAGATGACTTTAACATGACAGGTGTGTAACAAAGTCATTTGTAGCAGACAGAAGAAAGATGGGTCTTTAGGGCTCGCTTGCATGCCTCACTCGAATCCAGGTATCTCAGTTCGCGTGGGAGGTCATTCCAAACAACTGGGTTCTGGTATCTGAATGACCTCTCACCAAACGACTTTGTTTTGACAAGATTTTGAGAGCTTCACAGGCAATGATACCAGTACTTGAAAGCGATCTGCCCCATGGCGGGCTTTGGCTACTAGGCCTAACATTCACCGATACAACGCGTTCTCAATGTTGTCTGGCCGCAGCTAAGACTCTTCTACACTTCTGTTCACAATCCATACGAGTAGGCGCACGTATCAGATTAAAAAAAAAAAAAAAAAAAAAAAAAAAAAATTAATATTTACAACCCCCTTGCGCACATCACTGAAACTCGCCTGCTTACGAAAGGAGAAGAACACTTAGCAGAAACGTGTTTTTTTTTTGTTTGTTTTTTTTCATTTTCGGACATTGAAACTTCATTCACGAGTGAAGCTAGCCTTTTTGTCCAACTTTATTGGTAAGCCGTACCACGAGCATTTATGACGAGCGACATTGCCAATAATTAACCCTTTGCTGCCAGAAGCAGGTCCCGTTAACCCCTTGACTGTCAATGATCACGGATTTCGCGTCTGAAACCACTGCACACTGACCGACACTCGCGTGAAGCACAAAGAACACATATGAAACGGGACCAGACACGGGCACAAAGAACACACGACTAGCAAGAGAGTGACATACACTGACCGACACTCGCGTGAAGCACAAAGAACACATATGAAACGGGACCAGACACGGGCACAAAGAACACACGACTAGCAAGAGACATACGTGACTGACCGACACTCGCGTGAAGCACAAAGAACACATGAAACGGGACCAGACACGGGCACAAAGAACACACGACTAGCAAGAGACATACACTGACCGACACTCGCGTGAAGCACAAAGACCAGACACGGGCACAAAGAACACACGACTAGCAAGAGACATACACTGACCGACACTCGCGTGAAGCACAAAGACTAACACATATGAAACGGGACCAGACACGGGCACAAAGAACACACGACTGGCAAGAGACATACACTGACCGACACTCGCGTGAAGCACAAAGAACACATATGAAACGGGACCAGACACGGGCACAAAGAACACACGACTAGCAAGAGACATACACTGACCTACACTCGCGTGAAGCACAAAGAACACATATGAAACGGGACCAGACACGGACACAAAGAACACACGACTAGCAAGAGACATAGTCCCTCATGAGCCCCCGCGAATGCGGGGGCTCATGAGGATTTATGTCTTGCAGATGGGCAACGGTCGCCTTGCCCCGGCAGGTGAAGGGTTAACGTAGTCTAACATGCTTGACGTAAGAGGGGCTATCATTATACACTGCAGGAGGCCTTACCCCTTGTTCGTTTCTTCAGAAATAATATTGTGAGGTGAGAACCATCATATCGCGGTTCGCTGTTTTGCTGGCTGTGTTGAAATGTTTCTGTTTTTATCATTGTATTTTCTGTTTTGTTTGTCAGTGCAAGGATGTCTTTGTTTTGTGTTTTCCATTTCAGCAGAGCTAGCCTGAAAGGCGGAGACCATCAGTACGTAACCACGACCACACCCAATTATAAACTGCACTTTTTTTATTTGAGACCGGTCTGAAAACAATTACAATCACTAGGCTCAAGTTTTTCCCCAGTTGCCGCATCTCTCCCGTCAATCTCCACTCCCACTTCCAGCAACACGAACCCTCCCGAGGGAGTTCGACTAATCTCTGTCAGAAAAAGAGCGGAGCAAAAATAACTATCGCCTCCGAGTATATTTAGGGGCACGATCATGCCTCTTATTACAGGGCACTCACTGCAGGAAACGTCTGGTCATACAAAACATAGAGATGAACACGAGTCGATGTTTTATCGACAAGAGGCATAGATTCTCATGAGCCCCTGCTGACGCACTACTCATGAAAATCTATGCCTCAGGGGAGTGCGTGTGTGACGTTATGAAACTTATGATTTGGGCGGATCAGGAGGTCACGGAGAGGATCGATAGGACAGGAAAAATATTGGAAAGTCTCATATTTGTGGAGGCAGCTGGATTGAGAACGCAATCACGCACGCACACACACGCACTATCATTCACATGAGCGCACGCGCAGGAACGCACGCAAGCAGTCATGCGCGCTCGCATTTACGCAGATACGCACGCACACGCCCAAGCACTCGCGCATATAACCACGTACACACCTGCGCGCGTACAAATAAGCATGAACACACTGACGCACAAGAATTCACGTACACGCACACATAAACACACGCATACGCACACAAAGACAGTTTTGATGTATGCTGATCCAAAGAGCATTTTTTGTTGTTGTTGTACATTCTAGTTTATTTCATGTAATTAGATCAAACGGTTTTAATTGAAATTTTCGTTTTGAGCTGCAGTAGCGGACAGCCCCAGTGTAGCGGACAGCCCCAGGTCATCACGGAATGTACGTACACTGAGCAATTCTTCATCGTCGTTCGGCACACGAACTGGAAAGAATCGCGAAGATCTACGGTAATCTAGCCAGTAAGCAACGTTTCTCTGGCCCACATCACGACTGGTTACACTAACACGACTGGTTACACTAACGCGACTGGGGACATTAACACGACTGGTGACACTAACACGACTGGGGACAATAACACGACTGGTTACAAAAACACGACAGGTTACACTAACACGACTGGTGACATTAACACGACTGGTGACACTAACACGACTGGTGACACTAACACGACTGGTGACACTAACGCGACTGGTAACACTAACACGACTGGTGACACTAACACGACTGGTGACACTAACGCGACTGGTGATACTAACACGACTGGTGACACTAACGCGACTGGTGACACTAACACGACTGGTGACACTAACGTAACTGGTGACACTAACACGACTGGTGACACTAACACGACTGGTGACACTAACGCGACTGGTGGCACTAACGCGACTGGTGACACTAACACGACTGGTTACACTAACACGACTGGTGACACTAACACGATTGGTGACACTAACGCAACTGGTTTCACTAACGCGACTGGTGGCACTAACACGACTGGTGACACTAACGCGACTGGTGACACTAACACGACTGGTGACACTAACACGACTAGTGATACTAACACGACTGTTGACACTAACACGACTGGTGACACTAACGCGACTGGTGATACTAACACGACTGGTGACACTAACACGACTGGTGACACTAACGCGACTGGTGACACTAACGCGACTGGTGACACTAACGCGACTGATGACACTAACGCGACTGGTGACACTAACACGACTGGTGACACTAACACGACTGGTGACACTAAAACGACTGGTGACACTAACACGACAGGTTACACTAACGCGACTGGTGACACTAACACGACTGGTGACACTAACACGACAGGTTACACTAACACGACTGGTGACACTAACACGACAGGTTACACTAACGCGACTGGTGACACTAACACGACTGGTGACACTAACACGACAGGTTACACTAACGCGACTGGTGACACTAACACGACTGGTTTCACTAACGCGACTGGTGACACTAACACGACTGGTGACACTAACACGACTGGTGACACTAACACGACTGGTGACACTAACACGACTGGTGACACTAACGGTGACACTAACACGACTGGTGACACTAACACGACTGGTGACACTAACACGACTGGTGACACTAACGCGACTGGTGACACTAACACGACTGGTGACACTAACACGACTGGTGACACTAACACGACTGATGACACTAACACGACTGGTGACACTAACACGACTGGTGACACTAACACGACTGGTGACACTAACACGACAGGTTACACTAACGCGACTGGTGACACTAACGCGACTGGTGACACTAACGCGACTGGTGACACTAACACGACTGGTGACACTAACACGACTGGTGACACTAACGCGACTGGTGACACTAACGCGACTGGTGACACTAACGCGACTGGTGACACTAACACGACTGGTGACACTAATAACACGACTGGTGACACTAACGCGACTGGTGACACTAACGCGACTGGTGACACTAACACGACTGGTGACACTAACACGACTGGTGACACTAACACGACTGGTGACACTAACGCGACTGGTGACACTAACGCGACTGGTGACACTAACGCGACTGGTGACACTAACGCGACTGGTGACACTAACGCGACTGGTGACACTAACACGACTGGTGACACTAACACGACTGTGTGCGGAACGACATCGGCCCGAGGGTTCTTTGTTTACTTTGTATGCCGTGTGCCGGCCACCTTCTAGCCTACATCTCTACGCCACAAAAGAAGATACTTCGGGAACTGAAACCTATCATTATTTTTGTTTAATGAGCAAGCGGTTGATTGATTGATCGACTGACACACTGATTAGTTTGTTGATGATTGATTGGTTGATTGAAGTGATTGATTGATTGATTGATTGATTGATTGATTGATTGATTGATTGATTGATTGATTGTTAACAAAGAACGATGTTATGACTGAAGCACGCGCGCCCATTTTCTAAGTAACTGTGGTCGAGACATTGGCCAGAAATTACGGACAGATTATATATCTAGATCAGTACATTACCATCATCTGCAAGCGATCTAGATTCCCGTCACCGCATTCATCCGGTCGCCAAAGGGTTAACAAAAGTATCATGGGGCTCTGCGTGTTTGGTGGAGGTGATTCCTGCAAAAATGCCCGCCCCCCAGCACGCTGCCGACATCCACAAAATGCCCGCCCCTAGCACGCTGCCGACATCCACAAAATGCCCGCCCCTAGCACGCTGCCGACATCCACAAAATGCCCGCCCCCAGCACGCTGCCGACATCCACAAAATGCCCGCCCCTAGCACGCTGCCGACATCGAAAGAGTTAAACACTCAACGCCAAAAAGCCTATACCGTCCGGCGAAGAAACATGAGCCTAAAATGGTGTCAGCAAGGGGCGTAGATCCTCATCAGCCTCCGCAACTGCGTCGGAATGGGTTTAACCCTTTTAGCACCGGGACCCTACACCAGGAGATGGATTGATCATGATAATTCAAGGGTAGTGCCAGATGAGCTTGGCGCGTGAAGGCGCCAAGCTCATCTGGCACTACCCTTGAATTATCATGATCAATCAGGCCATCCCCTACAACTGGTACATAGCCGTTAGGCAACACCTCCACAGTTTGACAAATGGAACCTTGAGGCTAACAGGGATAAGCTGCTGTGTAGTATTCGGCCCGAGCAACTAATGCCCGATACATAGAAACACAATGCACAGGAAACGAATCGAATGTACCTGACCTCGCCTCAATGTATAGGGACGGATCAGTTATTTCCGGAAGGGGGGGGGGTGGTGGTGGGGATGGGGAGGGGGTGCAACTTTTGTTTGGGACCTACACCCCGACGTCAAAGGCCTCACGACGCCATACTTTCCCTTCCACTGGTTGAGAAATAAAATAAAAACACAAAAGGGGGGGGGGGGGGGGAGGGGTGCAACTTTTGTTTGGGACCTACACCCCGACGTCAAAGGTCTCACGACGCCATACTTTCCCTTCCACTGGTTGAGAAATAAAATAAAAACACAAAAAGGGGGGGGGGGGAGGTTGGCGGAGGGGGAGGGGAGGGATAATCCCTTGCACCGTCTCACCACCCGCCTAAATATCGAAAAGAGGGGGGAGGGGTCCAAACTATACAAAAGGGACTTTGATATAGCATTTTAAAGAATTTTGGCCTGAGGGAGAGGGGCGGGAGGGGATCCGGAACCCCCTGGAAACGCCTCCCAAATCCGCCCCTGATGTAATAGCGCAGTGACCTGCGCGTACATCCCAAAGCACTTCCAAGAGTTAGCCTTAGTCTTATATTACCACTCAGTCTTCACGTTAGCCCTAGTCTTATATTGCCACTCAGTCTTCACGTTAGCCCTAGTCTTATATTGCCACTCAGTCTTCAAGAGCTAACGTTAGCCCTAGTCTTATATTGCCACTCAGTCTTAAGAGCTAACGAATGTCATGTGCAACTCTGTCTTATTTTGCCATACATTTGTATAATAAGTAATGAGGGTTAGGATTAGGTGAAACACGCGTATTATGTATGCATGTGTAGAGGTGGGTGTGAATGTATAAGTGCCGCTCAGTTCAGTCCATAAAAGATGTTTATGTGTGAGATGTGTAAGAGTTATGTGTAAAATTTTTGTAGAGTTTACTTATGTCCATTTGGAATTTGTAGCTGTGCAAGTGCAGGGAGAAAATGTTCATAATTATGTTATAATGTTTTCATGTCTTGTTTGTACTATTTGTTATAAATGTACCACAACCGAATTTCTCTTTTCGAGATAATAAAGTACTCTTATTTCTTATTTACAACCTCCGAGGAAGGAGGAACTACAGGTTTAATTCCTGCACTGCTGGGAAAAAGTCCGCTCTGCATATCCACTGCAAGACGGAGACATAGATCCTCACGAGCCCCCGCGACTGCGGGGGCTCATGAGGATCTATACTTTTTGCTGACGTCACAACACTGTGTATCCGTATTTCTTCGGGCTGGGGCTCTGTGGCTTGAATGAACAAAGATTGAAAAAGGCGGTTAGTGACAAAGATTGAGAAAGGGGATTAGTGACAAAGATTGAGAAAGGGGGTTAGTGACAAAGATTGAGAAAGGCGGTTAGTGACAAAGATTGAGAAAGGCGGTTAGTAACAAAGATTGAGAAATGCGGTTAGTGACAAAGATTGAGAAAGGCAATCAGTGCGGCGTCCACTGGGTAAGCTTGAAATCCAGTCGAACAACTAGGCCCAGGTACCACCCACACTGAGATAACTTGATCTTGGCGGCATTACTGAGTTTCTCCTTTATGAAAGTGCGGGGTGTAGGTATCGGGTGAAGGTTGGATATGTTTATTGCACACCTGTGACAGATGGACGGATTGCGTACGACAGGAAACAGGCACGTCCTTGGAGCTGACATGAAGTGGGTCAACCCTTTCACTCAGTGCCGGTGGGCGCAAAAATCAAGGGCCGACCAAATGCTCAAGGACGCCAGTAGCCATTTGAACAATCATCCATGTTACAACTGGGAGCTCACTTTCTTTTTGTAGTTTTATGTGTGCGTGTAGCGTGAAATTTGCAGAGTTCGCCATTTAGACTCCCAGCTGCATGACTTTACCTCACTTGACAAGAAATATGCTGACATTTGGGACGGGCGAGTGGATTTGGTGCTCCCTGAAAAATGATAAACACCTTCCATGACACTGAGGTACACAGTTTGGATCCTGTTAACATCTGAACGTGAGACACGACCACTAAGCCGTGATGACTCGTGGCAACGCAGAGTTACAAAGCTCCAAAGCAGTCCTACTCTTCCCAGGGGAAAAGAAAACTCTGTGTGTGTGTGTGTGTGTGTGTGTGTGTGTGTGTGTGTGTGTGTGTGTGTGTGTGTGTGTGTGTGTGTGTGTGTGTGAGGGGGGAGGGAGGATGGGGAGGGGGAGGCCACACGTGGAAAGGACACTGATAACACAGTTTATTCTGTCAGTTTTCGGGTTTCAAATCCTTTCTTAACCCAATCAGCCCTGACGCACTACAGCAGGAGATGGGTCGACCATGATAATTCAAGGGTAGTTCCATGACCAGCTTCGTCTCCGCCACGGCCCAGGCATGTTATTTCCACCTCCGCCGCATCAGTCAGATCAGAAAATACCTCACGACCGAAGCTGCCACCAAACTCGCTGTCTCTCTCATCTTATCTCGCATCGACTACTGCAACTCTCTCCTTTCCGGCCTCCCTCACTCCACCACTCTCACTCTCCAGCGCGTCCAGAACAATGCTGCCCGCCTCATTCATTTTCTTCATTTTAAGGTCCCGCTGGCACAAAAGTGATCGGGGACCAGCTGCCCGCCTCTCACTCATGCAACTTTATAGCGGAGCACTGACCTTGCTTAGTGGCTGGCTCAGGACTAGTAACTGGCCCCTGGAGTCGATCCTCTAACCCCATCACTGCCAAATCCCATGACTTATGCCCATAAAATAGAACCTTGGATGTGGAGGGGTGTATCTTGTGTAATGTGTAGTAATGGCCGCTGCGCAGTACTACGACAAGGCTCATTATACCGGGACAACGCCGCCGCGTAACCCGGCCTTCTTTGTCCCACTTGTAGCGCCTCCAGTGTAATGGGAATTCAGGAAAGTTCAAGAGCAATCTAAGTTCGCAATGTTTGCTACAGACATACGGAAACCTCACAAATACCCAGCGGCCGCGGACTCGCGAGGTCATCTCTCTCTCTCTCTCTCTCTCTCTCTCTCTCTCTCTCTCTCTCTCTCTCTCTCTCTCTCTCTCTCTCTCTCTCTCTCTCTCTCTCTCTCTCTCTCTCTCTCTCTCTCTCTCATAATATATACATACTCGTCTCCTAAATTTCCTTGAACAAAAATCATCTGATTAGTGTTGCACAATCCGGTTTTCGACCTTTACTTCCTGCCAGACTACTCTAAATCACATTTTTGATAAATGGCTCTCTGCCATTAATGACAATACAGTATCAGGCGCAATCTTTCTAGACCTTAAAAAGGCATTCAATCTTGTCAATCATTCCATCCTCCTGAAAAAAACAAACAAAAAAAAAAAAAACAACAAAAAAAAAAACTACCACTGTATCACATTAACTCGAATACTGTTTCCCTCTTGTCTTCATATCTCAAAAACAAAACACAAAAAGTACTCCTAAATGGCAAATTTTAATCAGACGGTATAATAACTTGTGGTGTTCCACAGGGATCTATTCTAGGGCCTTTATTGTTTCTATTATTTATTAATGATCTGCCGCTGGGCATATCTCACCCAGAGGCTAACTGTGATTTGTTCGCTGACGACACAACCGTACACACATCTAACAACGAGCTATCGAACATCAATGAGGTACTCCAGCAGAGCCTGGACGAAGTAGCTGACTGGTGCATTACTAATCACATGATAATTAGCATTCCAAGGACAAAGAGCATGTTAGTCACAACACGCCAGAAACACCAGCGCGGGCTACCAACTTTAACACTTACCTTAGATGGCCAACCTATAGAACAAGTAACTAGGCATCGCTTGCTGAGCGTAACAGTAGACAACCAGTTAAACTGGGAACCTCATGTTGATAACGTATGCAAAACGTCCAAAAACTTGTTCCTTTTGTCTAAGCTCAGCCGTGTAGTTAATCCTGACGTTTGCAAACCTGTCTTCCACGCGCATATAAAAACGTATGTAATTACAGTTCCACTGTCTGGGACGGTTGCAGCGAAGTTCATATGAAAAAAGTAAATTCTCTGTATCGTCGAGGTGTTAAACTCATACATTCTGGACCCGCCCTCACAGACGAAAAAATCAAATCTCTTAAATTGCTGTCATTAAACAAACAATTCGAATTTAATCGATGTGTATTAATGTACAAGATTCTACACGAGAGAGCCCCACTCCATTTGCGAACTCTGTTTTCAGATATCATAGACAGAACACGAGAAACAGGTCGCTCCACCTACCAAGAACAAGTTTATATATATATATATATATATATATATATATATATATATATATATATATATATATATATATATATATATATATATATATATATATATATATATATATATATATATATATATATATATATATATAAAACTAGCCTGGCTTTTTCATGTGCAAAAGCATGGAATAATTTACCCCAGCATCCTAAGTCTGTTTCTAAATTTAGTATTTTTAAAGATCGCCTTTACCGCTTTTGCTTCTAAACTAATACCACGATTCAATTCTCCTCTATTCTCAGAGACATGTTCTAATTACAAGATGACCTTCAGCTTATGTCGCTGTTGTTATGGTTTTTTTTTGTTGTTTTTTTTTTTTTTTTTTTTTGCCTTTTATGTTTTTCGTACACTTGAATGTTCTTGATACTATATTTGTTTGTTTAAATATTTTACTCTGTTGCTTGATGTATATTTATGTGTGTAGAGTAGCAGGACAGTTTATAAGAGAGGCATTCGCATGTCTAAAACTTTGTCCTGAATAAAAACGTTTCATCATCAGCATCATCATCATCATCATCATCATCTCTCTCTCTCTCTCTCTCTCTCTCTCTCTCTCTCTCTCTCTCTCTCTCTCTCTCTCTCTCTCTCTCTCTCTCTCTCTCTCTCTTCGTCAAGTCAAGCCTCCATAAATAAGGGAAATACATGAGTGCATAGCATTAATATTATATTCATCTAAGACAGAGCCACAGAATCATCATCATCGTCATTCATCATCATTCACAATTTTGACCTGATCCTACCCCAGGGCCGGTACAAACAGCAGGCGTATGCAAACACTGTTTATGAAAAATCATGCGGGTATTAATGAGAAGATATTGTTTTTCGTAAAAGAAAATTAAAGTTATATTAGCTGTATTACAAATGACTCCAAAAAAGTGGTGCAGAAAATTGTCTGATTTTCACACCTAGGGCATACACGTCACAATTGGGTCTAATTGTACTGGACAACCGAGAAAAACTGTAGACTTATGTAAATACCGTATACGAAAAATCATGCGATTTTTGTCTACCGTATTAAAAAAAAAAAATACGGTAGACTTTGAAATGAGACTGGTCGGAGCGCATTCCGGAGCATGCACATGACGATTGTGGCGTGCGGGGCAGAAATTGTGGCAGAGAAGTAACAAGATAAAAATGACGTCACGTCTAGCTACGCAAACCTTGCTAGAGAACGTCTTTTTGGCGCCAAACGCCGTGTGTGTGTGTGTGTGTGTGTGTGTGTGTGTGTGTGTGTGTGTGTGTGTGTGTGTGTGTGTGTGTGTGTGCGTGCGTGCGTGCGTGCGTGCGTGCGTGCGTGTGTGTGTGTGTGTGTGTGTGTGTGTGTGTGTGTGTGTGTGTGTGTGTGTGTGTGTGTGTGTGTGTGTGTGTGTGTGTGTGTGTGATAGCGACTACAGCTCGCGTTTGAGGACGGACAAGCTTGAAATTTTAGGATATTGTCCCTAAAATAATTATCTCGGGACCCTTTCTTAAACTTTTTGATTAAGATGCTCATTGGCGCGAAAATGGCCGTTTCACAAAAGCCGGTTGATCCACACTGGAGTCCGTAATTTTTCTTATTGTTACTAGATATTTTGCGTATAGCTAGATAAAAGGGAGATATTGAGTGAGTTCGTTAACCAGCATTGTACCTCTAGAACTTTTAAAGTTATAATTAAATATTGTTTGAAAAAATATATTTTCACGTTTTGGGGATTAATTTCACGAATTATATGGGTTAATCTTAAAACAAATGAATCTTTTTTTACGAAAAAAAACCCCCAATCTTCTCATTAATAATCGCATGATTTTTCGTATATGGTATTTACATAAGCCTACAGTTTGTCTCGGCTGTAAGGTATGATTAGGTCAATTGTGACCTGTATGCCATAGGTGTGAAAATCAGACAATGTTCTGCACCATTTTGACGGAGTCATTTGTAAAACAGCTACCATAACTTTAATTTTTATTTTACGAAAAGTTGATTCTCTTATACGTCAAATGTTAGTACTGCGATGAGTGACGTATAACATCGAGTCGTCACTATGAACAGAGCGTCGTAGGGCTAATGATGCCATGACGTTAAGCTAGCTTGAAGTGACTCCATTTCGCTGCTCGTGCTATTATTCTTCTTCAGAATAGCTATGCTACACCAGACGACGGAGCTTACGAATGGCGGGAAGCGCCGTGTGTCCGTCTTTATCATTTCTGTGTGCCAGTTTGTATGCATCAGAGGGTGGGTCAGAGTAGAAGGAGATGGATTCCTGTCGCTACACGAATGCACAGAGCGTACTAATGGCGGGAAGCGCCGTGTGTCCGTCTTTATTTGTGTGCGCCGACGTGTGTGTTGATCAGAGGCTGGCTGAGAGAGGAAGGAAATGGATCAGCATAATAAGCCTAAAACTATGAACAACTCTGAATGTTTCTAAAAGATAAACGCATCTGAGCACCAAACAATACGGTAGACTTTGGGATGAAATCCTCATCTTGTTTTTTTGTAAAAAAAAAAAAAATTCAATTGTTTTAAGATTAACCGATATAATTCGTGAAATTAATCCCCAAAACGTGAAATAAATTTTTTTTTCCAAAATATTTAATTATCACTCGAAAAGTTGTATAGGTACAATGCTGGTTAACGAACTCACTCAATATCTCCCTTTTATCGAGCTATACGCAAAATATCTAGTAACAATAAGAAAAATTACTGACTCCAGTGTGGATCAACCGGTTTTTTGTGAATGGGCCATTTTCTCGCCAATGAGCACCGTCCTCAAACGCGGGCTCTAGTCGCTGTCACACACACACACACACACACACACACACACACACACACACACACACACACACACACACACACACACACACACACACACACACACACACACACACACGCGCGCGCGCGCGCGCGCGCGCGCGCCCAAAATACGTTCTCTTGCAAGGTTTGCATAGTTGAGACGTGACGCCATTTCTATCTTGTTACTTCTTTGCAAGAATTTCTGCCCCGCACGCCAAAAACGCCATGTGCATACTCAGCCCCATTTCAAAGTCTACCGTACTTTCAATACGGTAGACACATATGCAAAAACTAAGATTCTCAGACCAGCACTGAGATCATTACCGTGTGACTAAGACAGACACGGGGATTACTGACTGGGTAACGGCGCTTCATTCAGTACTGTAAGTTTGTTGACAGCAGACAACACAGGGTTGGGTAACAACCCTGAACCATTCACTCATTCACACCTGATGACAACTTCCACAACTCTGGGAGGAGGAGAAGACATCCCCATCTGAGGGAGATAGGCCTGACACGATGGATCAAGGGTAGTGCCAGATTAGCTTGGCGCTCTCCAAAGGCCACACAGCTAATCTGGCACTACTGATGAACTATCAAGGCCATTTATCCATTTTCTGCCGTGATGCCACGTCATACTAGAAAGGAAACTGGCGTTCATTAGTCACGTTGTGCGTTGGCGGCGATACGTGTAAACTGATGTATCCTACATTTAGAACGTTCTAGTTTTTAGACAAGCCTCCACTATCCATGCTCCGTGCTGAAAACGACAGTGTCATGTGATTGTAGCTTTAGTTGACATGAATTCAATTTGTGTTGTATCGGCATGCCTCAGACAAAACACACACTGACACACAAAAACAAAAACAACAACAACAACAAAAATTCACTAGACATTGCACGGTTTCAGATGGCGAATAAGTCTATTTACCCACCCAAAAATAACACTGACCTTCAATAATTATGACTACCTCGTACAATGGAAAAGTGTTGAATGAACTTTCTGGCACATTAATCTTGGAGACAGTTTCGAAATGATGTGGTTGAATCGTGCACTAGCTTTGCCAGGGGGCTGTTGACGCATTAACTGAGTCAGTATACGGCGTGCTGACTTCTTTTGTTTGTTGCAGCGATCTGCGCGCTGAAAAGAATCCACAGATTAAAGTTTGATTGACAGGGAAAAGCCCCGAAAAGATGATCAGCTGTAAAATTGTGAATTAGTTCTACAGCCGATCTGTACCGACAGTTCCACCTTCGGACACCCCGCAGTCACATCTGAAATCTTTAGCCTGAGTTCAGCGCCACAGAGCTCCCGCCGTCTGAGCAATGTGGATATACAGTAGAGTCAGCAAGAGGCGTAGATCCTCATGAGCCCCCGCAACTGCGGGGGCTCATGAGGATCTATGTCTCTTGCATTTGGATTTTGTCAGTCACATATCATCACCCCCCTTCGTCAACAGCTGACATAATATACCAACCATGAGGGCTCGGGATGCTGACGTCATCACGCCAGTCGTGGCGGCCATCTTGTGAGGATACGGGATTAAGCGCTCATAGGGAAATCGCTGTTTTTGTAATGTCAGGAAAGTCCTGACGTACTATAAGCAATAACAGCAAGTCTTGCCATCACTGTAGGAAACCGCTCACCAGAATCTGTTTTTGTTGGTTTCCAGAGGCAGAAAAATGAAGAAAAAACGCGTTGAAACACTATTTCAAGTCGCTACTATACGATGACTATGGTAAGATGGCGGCTAACGCCGGCGCCGAAGCTGCTAGGCAACGCGGGGAACTTCAGTCCCGAGCCCTGTTGAAACCATCCGTCACATACCGACAGCATTACCACCGTTCAACGCGAGAAAGGCAGATACGATTATTAATAAAGTTTTCAAGAGGAATAGATCCTCAGGAGCACCCGCGGGGGGTCGTGAGGATCTATACCTCTTGCAGATCGTGTCGTTAACCTTGACCCGGCAGTGAAAGGGACACTGCGCGGTATGACGACACTGAGAGGATGAGCCGTCAATCATGCCTTCAAGAGATCACGGTATCGATGGATGACACGACCACATGATGAGAACAGAACGTCAGCAGCCTCGATCCGGCCCACGGTAGCCGTATGGATCCGCTCCCCTTTCTCACTGAGCCGCCACAAATAGACGAGCATCGACCTGCGCGTGTTATATAAGTCTGATCTAAATATAGACGCCCTTGGCCTTCGTCCAAGTGCAGTAGGCCACGAGGTCGGTTCCCACACACTTGTGAGGAGTGGTGGGCTAATGAGGTCATCGTCGCTACATTTTTATATGAGTATGATAATCCGACTGGAGACCGAGCGACCTACACCCGGCCGTACGTCAGCCCAGTCGTAGTAGACGTATAGTTCAGTTTCTGCGGCCCGAAAGTCTCTCATTTCAGTCAGAACCACGAAATCCAGACAAACGTGACCGCCAAACGCGGAGACGAGAAAAGATGATGAACACCACCACACTGCAAGCGCCATACATCCTCACGAGCCCCCGCTGTCGCGGTAGTGTACTGGCGCTGTCGCGGTAGTGTACTGTCGCGGTAGTGTACTGGCGCTGTCGCGGTAGTGTACTGTCGCGGTACTGTACTGGCGCTGTCGCGGTAGTGTACTGTTGCGGTACTGGCGCTGTCGCGGTAGTGTACTGTCGCGGTAGTGTACTGGCGCTGTCGCGGTAGTGTACTGTCGCGGTAGTGTACTGGCGCTGTCGCGGTAGTGTACTGTCGCGGTACTGTACTGGCGCTGTCGCGGTAGTGTACTGTCGCGGTAGTGTACTGGCGCTGTCGCGGTAGTGTACTGTCGCGGTAGTGTACTGTCGCGGTACTGTACTGGCGCTGTCGCGGTAGTGTACTGTCGCGGTAGTGTACTGGCGCTGTCGCGGTAGTGTACTGTCGCGGTAGTGTACTGGCGCTGTCGCGGTACTGTACTGGCGCTGTCGCGGGGGTTCGTGAGGATCTACGCCTCTTGCTGAAACCGCCTTGTGGCCACGTTCCTTTGACGGATCTTTCACGTTGAACTTACAATGCCTGAATTAAAAAAAAAAAAAAACAACAAGAAACCTTCACGCTTGCAACAACAACAAAAAAAAAAAAAATAAATAAAAAAAAGACCAAAAAAAAAAAAAATAAAAAAAAAATAAATAAATAAAAAAAACACAACAACAACAAACAAAACAAAACAAACAAACAAACAAAAAACAACAACAGTTTCAACACAATGTATTACTATTTCAGGTTCAATCCTGACGGCCTTTTTCAAACAGACATGCAAACAAGTACACAGTTTGCAAGTTATCTTTCCTGACTGAAGAGAAGATGCGACTGAAGATGTGACGTTAATCAATAGAAGTTTGTATAAGTGTCTATTAATATAATAATAATAATAATAATAATAATAATAATAATAATAATAATAAATAATAATAATAATAATAATAATAATAAAGAAAGAGCATTTATATTGCTCTGAATCCCCAGGAGCATTGGGCTCTAAGCGCGTTATAAACAATGTATGTATGCATGGAGCCGGGTATGTATGTATGGAGCCGGGTGGCTTGATTGGGAGTGAAGGTGACGCGCGGCGTGTCCCACCGTGTCCGTGGTAATCAAAGGAACTTCCTGATGAGCTAACCGACAGGACGGTTAGTCCATCTCACGGCTTGGAGTCAGGTGACGGTGTGACTGAAGAATCTCTTGCAGATCTAAATCTCTGACGAAGTTGATCCGTAAGAAATGTGGCGTACATCGACCGAAGTGTGCCGCCATTGCACCTTTCTTGTCGTGACGTAGACAGCCTTACCATGAATCGGCCGCCCGGCCTTGTGGGATGATTGATATGGCTGGGCCGGCGTACACCCTGAACTGACTCGGAAATGGAACCAAAAATGATCATAAAGAACATAGGACTAACATGAGACAAACTCAGTCCTCATGAGCCCACGCGACTGCGTTTATGTCTCATTTAGCCGTTAACCAACTACTGCGATACTGCCCACCGAAGCTTATCGTCGGTACTTTGCAGTCAAGAGGCCATTAGCGCACTTGCTCATGACTGAACCACGTTTTTTTTTTCTGCAATAATTTCTTTGCGATGGAAGTTGTAATATACTTCTTCGAGATAAATTGTTTACTTACACTTACACCTGACTAACTGCACAGAAAAGAATATTATCTACGAAAACGATGTTGTCTACCCGGCTGGCCGTTTTTGCTCGGCTCACAAGACTTATGAACTCATAGGATTTCGACAGTGTAGTTAATGTAACCCACTTAGTGCCTCTCTGAAGTGGGTCAGACGTAAAACACATTTTGGCTTAGCATGTGCACAATTGATGGGAGAAACAGGTCGCATTGAGTAATCTACGTCATTTTGTGACGTAAACGTCACCCATGATCATGTAACAATTTTACATATGACTGAGGGGACCAGGAAAGGTGTTTTTACAGCTGATTTTCACTCTGAAAATTGTTGTCAGCTCACAATTTGACCAGATCCTATTCAAGAGCCAAGAAAAACAGCAGGCTTTTGTAGACACCGTTTATGAAAAACCAGTCGGGTATAATAGAAAGGACTGCCTTTTTTTCATAAAAAAAGATTTAACTCATTCTGCCCACAAACACACCACAGAAAGATAGGGCTCGACCATGATAGTTCAAGGGTGGTGGCAGAATAGCTTGGCGCCTATAGGCGCCAAGCTATTCTGCCACAACCCTTGAACTATCATGGTTGATCTGTCTCCTAAATTGTAATGCAGTCCTCACAGGATAATTTCAAAATGTGGGTATTTCATACCTCGGGCACAATGAATTAAAGACATTTCACCGTTTTTCAAAATATTCGAGAAAAAAACAACAACCCACAATGACTATGAGAAAGAAATCGAGATGCCAAAAGTACAAAAAGCTGGATGGAGTCAGAAAACCAGTCGTTTTATCTAAGACTGAACTCAGGCTGACAATTCCTCGGGACGATTGTGACTAAACTCTTGACTTCACTTGCTGCTTGAGTCTTATCATAGCCCTTGACATACACTCTGTAGATTATTACAGCCTTTGACCCAGTAAGCAAACGCTTTGGGGCTGACGCCGGCCGTAGTCCGCCCGCGCAGGGTGTGTGCGGGCAGACTACGGCGGCCCTCGCGCGCGACGGCCCGATGACTTCCTGCGTAATGGGGAACTCCACTCCGTGTAGATTATCTTCACTGGCCACTGACTGAGATTTGAAATGTTGTGCTGTACTCGTCACTTTTTAAGTCCCTTGATTTATAGAAGGTTTATGAGGGGTCTCGGTGAGGCGAATTTAATAGCTTGTCCATGATGTCAAAGGCTGGCAGGTCTAAACCTCTCACAACTGAAGTAACAAGATAAAAATTACGCCATGTCTAGTTACGCTAACCTCGCTGCTGAACGTACACTACTTTGGCGCGAAGCGACGTGTGTGCGGCGTATATATGTATGTGTGTGTGCGCGTATGTATGTAAACAAGAGAATCTCCGAAATTTCAGTTGACACAAGCTCAGTTGAAACTTTGCGAAATACCTTCTTACAGGGGTGGCTAAAAGAGCCTCCGAGCTGAATGTCTCATTTAAGACATAAACAACCGTTTATAGGTAGTCGGTTGACCCAGATTAGTGTCCGTAATTTTTGTCATAGTACTTGAAATTTTGGATATAGCTAGTTTGGATAAAGACATTGAATGAGTTCGTTAGCCAGCTTTGCATCCTTTCAACCGCCTTCTTTAGTAAAAATTAATTCTTTTCAGAAAAGAAAACAGTAAAAAACCTTGACTTCTAGAGAAAGTCAGACAGTGGCGGTGACGTAAAAGAGGCAACTCCGTCACCAGGCAGACATTAACATAATGCTCTAAATATGACGTAATTCTCTCTAGCGCGCGCTGCTCTCTCTCTCTCTCTCTCTCTCTCTCTCTCTCTCTCTCTCTCTCTCTCTCTCTCTCTCTCTCTCTCTCTCTCTCACACACACACACACACTCACAGACATGCGCGCATCTCCAATAGGCACAGATCCTCATGCGTCCGGAGAACGCATGAGGATCTATGTCTCCTGGAGATGTATAAAGCGCGCGCGCATGCACGCACGCACGCGCACACACACACACACACACACACACACACACACACACACACACACACACACACACACACACACATCGTCGCGCTTTCAGAAGAGCATTAAAATTTTAGGTGACCCGATATAACTAGTCTGCAGAAAGACACTGGATAAGTTCGTTAGCCAGCTTTGTGCCCTTTTAACTTTTTCAGTAAAAATTAATTCTTTTCCGAAAAAAATTAAAACAGTAAAAAAAAAAAAAAACCTTCTGGAGAAAAGAAAAGAGGAGACTGCCAGTGCTAATATTTTAGGAAGGTTACAAAGTAAAGTAGATAATAGCACTGTCAGGGGAGAGAAGTGTGCATGAGCGACCAGTGATCATAGATCTACTGTGGCCAAAGCACAAAAAAAAAAAAAAAAAAAAAAAAAAAAAAAGAAGATAGGAAAGAGACGGGGCGCTAAGAAAGTGACTGAAAGCAATGCATATGGTGGTGGCATGGATGTATGCCCCTGCAGACACCACAGTAAAATGTGGTTGTCATTGCAGGTAGGCAGAATTTCCTGCCTCCTCCAGTATTGCCGATGGTGTGCTGAAGAGGTCGCCAAGACCGAAACAGCTGTCCACACCGGCTAAATATCTGGACCCCCTTTGGGGGACCTAGATTTAAATTTCCATGCACTGAGTGGCTGGAACAGTGGATATGTGATACGCCCCCCTTCGGGGGGGGGGGGGGGGTCTTCCATATGCATTGCTTTCAGTCACTTTCTTAGCGCCCCCTCTCTTTCCTATCTTTTTTTTTTTTTTTTTTTTTTTTGTGCTTTGGCCACAGTAGATCTATGATCACTGGTCGATCATGCACATTTCTCTCCCATGACAGTGCTATAACCTACTATACTTTGTAACCTTCCTTCTGGAGAAAGTCAGACAGTGGTGGTGACGTAAAAGAAGCAACTCCGTCACCATGCAGACATACTCTAAATATGACGTAATTCCCTCTCTCGCTTGCTCGCTCTCACATATGCGTGCATCTCCAAGAGGCATAGATCCTCATGTGCTCGGAGGGCACATGAACATCTATGCCGCTTGAGCCGGATGTTTGGAGTGCACGCGCGCACACGCACACATGTACACACACATCGACCCGCTTTCAGAAGAGCATGCAGGTGTACTTAGTATATCATGCAGCTAGGTAAAGTCAACCTGCTTTCACGCAAATTATAGACTGAAAATGTACCGTGAAATTCTAGTCTTGTCACCATTTTCCCAAGTCTTGAATGGCAAGCGAAACTCATATCACGTTAAATATAAAATTACGTAAAAACGGAAAAAAATACGTCATGACAAATGACATTTGACAAACCAATGACGCGTATGCGCTGCGCGCACCCCTTATAGAGTTCACTATGACGCATTGGCACATCTACGAGGCTTTTTCAAAAGGAGATATTTCAACATCAGAATCAAGTCAAAGACAAAAGGTAGATACCCTTGACAGCGAAGACAGCTCTCGTGTAGAAGGGACTTTGTGGGTTATGGTTCATCCCATCATGTTATGTTTCAGACTACTTTCAAACTATCGACGAACAAAAGACATTTTCGGACTTTCGCATACTGTATACTACGTCAGTTGGCTTCTAACAAATGACTCTAAAACTTAACTTAGTGCTAATGTTCAACCCGTTTAGCCTCAGTCGACGCAGACTGTTTTTCTGCAATCGTCGTTAATTCAACACCAAAATAATCGCTATAATGTGGTGTCAGCAAGAGGCATAGATTCTCATCAGCCCCCGCAACTTGCGGGGGCGCATGTGGATCTGTACCTCTTGCAGTTTGGTGGTGTTCAGATTCTCGGCACCAAACGGATTAAAATGAGTTACAATAACCAACGACTGAACAAAGTGAAATACGCCTTTGGAATGACGAGAACAATTTCTCAAAACCTGTCATTGCCTCTTCTGAAAATAAATGAACCCTTTGGCTCTCGGTAGTGATTTTTTGTTGTCAGCCAAACGGTTAAACTCTTTTGTCTTTTCTCCTTTGCTGATGGCTATTTCATCGCATTTTGCAGTTCGATTGTGACCGTTTTGGTCAGGATTTGTCGTGTAAGAAAAGTTGGTAGCCCAGGCAACTGAACCGGCTTTCGGAACATGTACTCATTTTCTCATTTCAACTCATTCAGCCCCGACGTCCTGAGAAAGTCTCGTTGCTGGACGTTAAGCAATGTACAACCAATCATTCAGCCCCGACGTCCTGAGAAAGTCTCGTTGCTGGACGTTAAGCAATGTACAACTAATCATTCAGCCCCGACGTCCTGTGAGTCTCGTTGCTGGACGTTAAGCAATGTACAACCAATCATTCAGCCCCGACGTCCTGAGAAAGTCTCGTTGCTGGACGTTAAGCAATGTACAACCAATCATTCAGCCCCGACACACCACAGCAAGGCATGGATCGAGCATGATAGTTCAAGGATGGTGCCAGAATAGCTTGGCGCCCATAGGCGCCAAGCTATTCTGGCACCACCCTTGAACTATCATGCTCGATCTCAGTCTCCAGAATTGTAATACAGTCCTTCAGAGGGCAAGTCAAGTTCACAGTTTGGGGATTTCGGTCCCGGGGCAGAATGTGTTAACTGACGTTGATCAACACTTTTGACCCATTTCACTTTGTGCACTTTATGCACGTACGGTGGTGCTCGTAAACAGCTTTTCTCTTATCCTCACAGGTTGGGGTCGAAATATGCGTCAGAGTGGGTCGAGTGACGCGTGTGGGTCTTTTCATTACGCTAGATATCAGTGTAGTGAAGAGACCGACACTCTGCACCCGTCTGTGCCCGAAGTAACAGGTTATCGCAGGGCCGGATGCAGGGAGGGGGGGTGGCAGGGGGGTCCATGCCCCCCCTCCCAGACCCCAAATTTGTTAAAATGCTATAACAGTCCCTTTTTTTTTTGGGGGGGGGGGGGCGGGGTGTTTGGACCCCCCCCCCACCTCGCTCCCCCCCCCCCCCGGCCCCTACTGTTTGAATTTTCGGCCCCTGGAATGGAAGCAAGGTATATTTCTTCCCTCCCCCCCCCCCTCCCCCACTGTTTGATTTTTCGGTCCCTGGAATGGAAGCAAGGTCTCTCCCCGCCCCCCCCCCCCCTCACCCTACTGTTTGAGTTTTGAGCCCCTAAGTCTGTCGCCTACCACCCGCCCTCCACCTCACCCCCTTCCCCTCGCACTGTGTGATTTTTCGGCCTCCGCGGAAGCAAGGTCTAGCGTCGTGGAGGCCTTCTGTATCAGGTTCAAGGTCCCAAACAATTAGTTGGATCCCCCCCCCCCTCTTGAGCTAAGTGATCCGGCCCTGTATCGGTGCCGAGCTAGCGCTAGCCGGCCAGCTCGGCACCTCCCCGCATTAATTGTAAACCGTGCATGCGTGGTCAGTCAGTTAGAGGCCATTTGACAACAGAGCGAACACCCCCCCCCCCCCCTCCCACCCCCCCCCCCCCCCCACACGAATATCTTCCCAAAGAAACATTTTTTTCCATACCATTCTTACAACAAATATCATTCATTCGCAGCTGACCTAATACTACTGTACAGTACGATTTGCCGATTGAACTTCATGGCAAAAACTTTAATGACAGATTTCGCATCCCTTTCTGTGCCTCGGACATCTTCAGCCCACTACAGCAAAGCCGATCCATTTTAACATTAATGAGTGAATCTGACCAACTCAGTTTTAAACCTGTAACATCACGGGCATCCGGCGGAATGAAGTCGGAACTTGATGCTTGACCCGGTCTAAGTTGATTTTGAAATGCCACGGTTCATCTGGGGCTCTGTTGGCCGGGATATTGAAAAACTGATGGCCTTAATGATATTAGTTCTTAGAATGGTTTAGAAAAGTTATTTTCGAAGATATTTGACTGAGAAACAAAAAACAAAATAAACACTGACTCCCCGCGTTGTGCGCTCGGCGGAGGCAAACGGCCTATAACTCTGTCACTCGGATCTCTCGACCCCAGCCGCCTGCCCGCCGCGGTTATTGTAACCGGATAGGAACGGCGAGGGTAATTATAGAATCACTCTTGATAAACTGCGACATCACGCCTGTGTCACTCGTGTTGTTTTCCTCTATAACACACTGTTTTTCGCTAACCCCAGTTGTTGCTATCGGTACGGCGTGTACGTACTAACCCATAAAGCCTCCCTGACGCCGCCAGACAGGATGCGCTTCGACCATGATAGGTTAAGGGTTGTATCGGAATAGCTTGGCGCCAGTGTAGGCCCCAAGCTATTTTGACAGCACCCTTGAACTATCATGGTCGATCCGTTTCCAGAACTGTGATGTAGGCCTAGAACTCAAAGGATCTCGACAAACATTGACACTCTCAGGGCCGGTGTAACTGAGGAGCTAAGGGAAATCACTGAACCCTGGACAAACAGATCCCTTGATCCCTGAGTCCTTACCGACAGCACCACTGACATCACCAGCACACGACAAATACATAGGCCTAACACAAAGTATTACAAAACACTCGACATCCTTAGAGCCTACATGGTCTGTGAACAGAAACTGAGGTGAAAAAGACTAAGTTGAGGCTAAATAACTTTGAGACTTGAACCCCTTGTACTGGCGAATACACAGCTAAACGGCCCTTCCTTCTGCAGGAGGCACAGGAATTGATCTCTCTTGCTGAGAAAAGATCATCCAATAGTCACAGACTAACATCGTCACACTCAGGAAGACTGCTTTGGCCCAGTGTTGCTGTCACGGAGTTTCAAGGTAATAATATGCGATTGGGCGGATCGGGAGAAGTGGGCGTTGTGTGTGTGAGTGTGTGTGAGTGTGTGTGTGTGTGTGTGTGTGTGTGTGTGTGTGTGTGCGTGCGTGCGTGCGTGCGTGCGTGTGTGTGTGTGTGTGTGTGTGTGTGTGTGTGTGTGTGTGTGTGTGTGTGTGTGTGTGTGTGTGTGTGTGTGTGTGTGTGTGTGTGACGGTGTGTGATTATGAAACGAACCGGAAAATCGGATCGATTTAATTGTTTTTTAAAAGAAGAGAAAAAAAATAAAACCCTCCTGTGTCAAGTTCATTTACTGGAAGCCGGTACGCGTGCACCGATTAGCCAGGTTGTACTTTCCTCTTTTAACTCATTCGAGACATGCTGTGCACGCGGCAATAGCCGCGTATCCGTGCGCGGCATGTCTCAAATGTGTTAATAATTGAAGTCAGTTCTGCCTGACGATAAGAACCAAATGCGCTAAATCTACCCTGGAACAAGCACGGTCGGTCGATCTCCTGTGTAGTGTGCCAGGCCTTAGTGGGTTAACTAGCACGGTCGGTCGATCTCCTGTGTAGTGTGCCAGGCCTTAGTGGGTTAATCCTTTGGCTACTGATACATATGCCCGCATCGGTAGCGCATTTTGTCGATTTGATTTCTGCTGTCGGTAGCGCTTTTTGTCAAGTTGATTTCTGCTGTCGGCAGCGCTTTTTGTCGAGTTGATTTCTGCTGTCGGCAGCGCTTTTTGTCAAGTTGATTTCTGCTATCGGTAGCGCTTTTTGTCAAGTTGATTTCTGCTGTCGGCAGCGCTTTTTGTCGAGTTGATTTCTGCTGTCGGCAGCGCTTTTTGTCGAGTTGATTTCTGCTGTCGGCAGCGCTTTTTGTCAAGTTGATTTCTGCTGTCGGCAGAACTTTTTGTCGAGTTGATTTCTGCTGTCGGCAGCGCTTTTTGTCGAGTTGATTTCTGCTGTCGGCAGCGCTTTTTGTCGAGTTGATTTCTGCTAACGGCAGCGCTTTTTGTCGAGTTGATTTCTGCTGTCGGCAGCGCTTTTTGTCGAGTTGATTTCTGCTGTCGGCAGCGCTTTTTGTCGAGTTGATTTCTTCTGTCGGCAGCGCTTTTTGTCGAGTTGATTTCTGCTATCGGCAGCGCTTTTTGTCGAGTTGATTTCTTCTGTCGGCAGCGCTTTTTGTCGAGTTGATTTCTGCTGTCGGCAGCGCTTTTTGTCGAGTTGATTTCTGCTGTCGGCAGCGCTTTTTGTCGAGTTGATTTCTGCTGTCGGCAGCGCTTTTTGTCGAGTTGATTTCTGCTGTCGGCAGCGCTTTTTGTCGAGTTGATTTCTGCTGTCGGCAGCGCTTTTTGTCGAGTTGATTTCTGCTGTCGGCAACGCTTTTTGTCGAGTTGATTTCTGCTGTCGGCAGCGCTTTTTGTCGAGTTGATTTCTTCTGTCGGCAGCGCTTTTTGTCGAGTTGATTTCTGCTATCGGCAGCGCTTTTTGTCGAGTTGATTTCTTCTGTCGGCAGCGCTTTTTGTCGAGTTGATTTCTGCTGTCGGCAGCGCTTTTTGTCGAGTTGATTTCTGCTGTCGGCAGCGCTTTTTGTCGAGTTGATTTCTGCTGTCGGCAGCGCTTTTTGTCGAGTTGATTTCTTCTGTCGGCAGCGCTTTTTGTCGAGTTGATTTCTGCTATCGGCAGCGCTTTTTGTCAAGTTGATTTCTTCTGTCGGCAGCGCTTTTTGTCGAGTTGATTTCTGCTGTCGGCAGCGCTTTTTGTCGAGTTATTTTCTGCTGTCGGCAGCGCTTTTTGTCGAGTTGATTTCTGCTGTCGGCAGCGCTTTTTGTCAAGTTGATTTCTTCTGTCGGCAGCGCTTTTTGTCTAGTTGATTTCTGCTGTCGGCAGCGCTTTTTGTCGAGTTGATTTCTGCTGTCGGCAGCGCTTTTTGTCGAGTTATTTTCTGCTGTTGGCAGCGCTTTTTGTCGAGTTGATTTCTGCTTTCGGCAGCGCTTTTTGTCCAGTTGATTTCTGCTGTCGGTAGCGCTTTTTGTCGAGGTGATCCCTGCAGGACAAAAGGCGCTACTACCGACAGCTAAATGATGACACATTTCCGGTGTAGTTGCGAGCAATCAGGAAGCATGGCGATGTTCTGTCTCCTCGCCAGCGCTCATCTGGGAGTCACTTCAGGTCAAGGCGAGGCCAAGGCACGTTCCACACTCTGACTCTGGTGGTCCCATGGCAACATCACGATCATAGCCAGTAAAGCACTGTCTCTTCCGCCTACCCCTCCTTAATCTTTTACAGGCTCTGAAGAAAGAATGTTGCCGCAAGGGTTTCGTGTGAAGAAGGATCTCAGATCCGAAATGTCGTGTTTCATTTTTCACATACTTAAAGGGTTTTCAACCTTTCTATTTAGTTCACATTAACACTCTGTTTATCTCGGACTCTCACAGTAGGTTAAATCCATCTATCTATCCATCCATCCATCCATCCATCCATCCATCCATCCATCCATCCATCCATCCATCCATCCATCCATCCATCCATCCGAGTCCATCCATCCATCCATCCATCCATCCATGCATCCATCCATCCATCCATCCATCCATCCATCCATCAAGCAAGCAAATGAGGAAACAAGCAAAAAAAAACTAAAAAAAAAAAAAAAAAGCAGGCAAGCAGTTATTTTGTTTTTGTTTTGTTTTAATTACGAAACCAGACAGCCAACCAATCAGCTAGCAGACGAACCAGTCGACCAGCCAACCGAACAACCGCCAGGCAACTAATCCCTAGGCCCTCAGACAAACTGAAAACAAGCAAACCGTCCTTTCGACAAAAAAAAAAATATTACATGATTATACGCCAAGCATGTTGAAATAATAATAATAATACCGTTATTATATAGGCGCTTTTTCTCAATTTTGGGGCGAATCGACTCAAAGCGCCGCGAACTGAAACCCAACACGCACACTCAGTAACAGACACGGATTTACGCCATTTAAGACAAACACAGTACAAGACAGACGAAGGGTCAGTTCAGCTACTGAAGTTACAGAGATTTTTGATCGCTTGTATTTGAAATTTGTAAAGTGACCTGAAACCGGTACCAAAGTGTAGGGGGTGGGTTGACCCCTTGATTTACTCGTCTGTGTGGACTGATGTTTATGGACTATTGTCGAGCGTAAAGAAGCCACGTACTTAAAATGGGGAGGCGAGCATGTTGCAAATTATTCAGTGCTTGTATAATGACAAGCAAAATAAATGCGACTTTTTGGAAATCTTTGGATGATTCCAAAATTGTCGCAATTCTCATATTGCTCTTCAGTATACTTCAACACAACGCCACAGTCTCCTTTCGTGCGCTGACCGGCGGCAGGCCGCTTGGTGGTCACGTGCCCGTCAATACAACAACTGATACCGACGCGTACAGTTTGGGGGTTCAAGTAGCCGCCCCCCCCACCGGCTAGTGTTTTTTTTTTTTTCCTCTGCTCAGAACCCGGTTCCGCTCAGTTTTGCGTTGGTACATCCCCCACCCTCCCCGTGGTACATCCCCCACCCTCCCCATGGTACATCCCCCCCCCCCGGCCTCCCCATGGTACATCCCCCACCCTCCCCGTGGTGCATCCGCCACCCTCCCCGTGGTACATCCCCACCCTTCCCGTGGTACATCCCCCACCCTCCCCGTTGTCAGACTTTTCGTCCAGGAAGGGAGGCGAGGACAGCGGTACCTTCTCTCTTCGTCTCTTTCCATTTTCCATCGTGAAACGTCAATGCCTTTGTGTGTGTGTGCGCGCGTGTGTGTGTGTGTGTGTGTGTGGGGGGGGGGGGGTTGGGTGGGGGGGCACCTTTACAGATTCACGACGATTTGCCCCCGTTCTTTGGAGGCGGGTATGCAGCAAAATGGTGCACACCAATATGCAAGGTACGCACCAAGCGTGGCTCCGGTATTGCAGCACGAATAGTTGTCATGTTAAAATGTGCAGGCGGTCACGGACAGCCGGAACCGTTTCCCGCACTCTTTGTCTGAACAAGAGACGTGAGTAAATGGGACCTAACCCAGTCAGCAAGATGCGCAGTAGCCCTTCAGTCACGCGGCTGGCGGGGACCCATCATAATCCGTGCTCAAGATCTTGGATAAGGAAGTGGCTGGCGGGGGCCGCCCCGTGCTGTAACAGCCCGCATAACATTCTCAATGAATGCCGGGCGACGCTATTCAAACAGATCATGCCCTGCTGACGTCATCATGACGTCAGTGGCGACACCTCGAAAATACTTTTTAGAAATCGACGACAACGGCCGGTGTGGCGGTCTGAGATGGGGTCGGTCTGAAATGGGGTGATCGGTGTTGTGCGCTAGTAAATGTCATGCCGAATACATCTTCGCAAACGTACTTGATCTACGTTAGACCGACCCCATCTCAGACCGCCACACCGGTTCGAATGGCGGAGGGAGAGGGAGGGAGGGAGGGAGAGGGAGAGAGAGAGAGAGAGAGAGAGAGAGAGAGAGAGAGAGAGAGAGAGAGAGAGAGAGAGAGAGAGAGAGAGAGAGAGAGCAAACAATAGGCAGGTAGGATTTATGACTGACCCAGTCCGTGTTTGCTAGAGCTACAGACAATAGGACACGGATAGGATTTATGACTGACCCAGTCCGTGTTTGCTAGGCTACGCTTTTGGATCGGATCGACAATCACAGATCAAAAACCTTTTCTACGTGGCGGCGTGAATCACTCACTGACAGTCGCCATTACACGCCAATACATTTCGAACATATCACTCTATTTTTTTTTTCATCGAGGACAACTATACTGATCAACAAAAGAAACGCGAAGTAGCCCTTTCAAATCAAATTTAATCCAACATTTGAAAGTCGATTTCGGACAAACCATACAACGTATGTTATCGACATTTTAGCAATGAAATCATGGACACCAGCGTAATCAGTGTGGAAGTTTATTCTGTATTTGGAGCAAGCATGGCACAGCACAAAGTCAATATGGCGTGTGACCCCCATTGGCATTGATGACGGCGGCTTGGAAGCCGGTCGGCGTATAGAGTGCATCAGGCGGTTGACAGCTGCCCTGGGATGTTGTTCCAGGCCTGGACAATGGTATTCTCCAGTTCTGCGGCTGTCGTTGGTCTGGGGCGTACAGCGTTGACCTCCCTTTGCAGTTGGTCCCAGAGATGTTCGATGGGATTGAGGTCCGGGCTGAGGGCACGCCAGGGCATGACTGGGATGTTGTGCTGCTGCAAGAAGTGCTGGGTGATACATGCAGTGTGTGTACGCGCATTATCTTGCTGCAAGATGAAGTTTCTGCGTCCCTGAGAAAATGGTAGGACATATGGGTGTAGTACTTGGTCAATGTAGCCCTGAGCTGTGATGCCATTTCCGCGGCCTGGGCGGAGTCCACGGATGAACACAGGTCCTACTGTCTGGTTCAGGGTAATCCCACCCCAAATCATCACGCTTGGCTCGCCCCAGGCATTGTTCTCCAGCACACAGCCATCAGCATAGCGTTCACCCCTTCTCCGCCACACTCTTATGCGCCCGTCTGCATGGCTGATGCAGTAGCGGCTCTCATCCGTGAACAGGACGTTCTGCCACTGTCGCCAGGTCCAGTCGACATGAGCCTGTGACCACTGTAGGCGTGCACGGCGATGACGGTCAGTAAGAACAGGTTCACGGGCTGGACGGCGGTTGTGCACATTATGCTCCTCTAGCCGTAGTCGCACTGTCTGGCAGTGGCCTGGTGGTTGCCGATAACTTTTCTTGCTGTTTTCTCAGCCGGCTGAAAGCGATTTCGCACGTGAGCCCGGAAAATGTGGCGGTCTTGCCGTGGAGTTGTCACACGTGGTCGTCCGCTTCGGGGAGCGTCAGCAAAAGACCCGTTGGCATGATAGCGTTGCTGCAGCCTGTAAATTGTCGAAATGTGACACCTAAAGGCCACTGCCACAGCTTGTGTATCTTCTCCGGCTTCCAGACGCCCAATAGCTCGTTCTCGTTGGGGAGCACTAAGTCTTGGCATGGTTGATGTGGCAACGGCAAAAGTGACAGAAGGCGTAACACTGCTGATTTTTTTTTTTTTTTTTTTTTTAATTGCCTTGCATTGCTGAACACATTTCATGACCCAACATCACTCTGCAGTGTATGCACGTGCGTGGAAAACATACGCCGTGCGTCCTAACCAATACGGGTGCAACGTGCACAGGGAGGGTAACACGGTTACTACAGTACGGTGACTACATGCTTACATGTTGTTGCTCGTACACTGATTATCAAAAATAGTGTGTAACTTGTATTTTCGTGGATTTATCATACAAATACAACATACAATCGAATTTCGCATTTCTTTTGTTGATCAGTATATTTCACCCTTACGCAAAAGTCCATCAAACAAACTGTTACGTGGATGAGTCGTAGTCGTAGTATGATAAACACACCAGACCCACGCACGTAAGGTTCTTTTAAATAACCTTCATTCAGCTGCAACCCGTCACACGTGGCTTAAGGATGTAGACAATACTGGAGTAACAGTTCCAACAATATTTTAATTCAGCGATGCGATCTCCACACAATGCATTTCCAAATGCACCAACACTGATACAAAGTCTCTTCTGCAAATGTCCACACTGGCGACACAAAATTTCTCTTACAACGTACACCACCCTTACGCTGCGTCTCTCACAATGTACACCCTATACGGGCCACGTACCTACGATAAACTGTGTGTCTCGACAACTGACAATGCAAGACAATGTATTCCCCGTGCTTCCCAGGACCAATCTTTTATAGTACAACCAATTTCCAGAATAATCCAAAAAACTCATACAACGCAACCAATCAGAACGAAACACGTAATTGAAACTCATAATATTAATAAAGAAAGAATTTTCTAGAATAATTACAATAGGCTACAAAAATTCGGCTACTAATTTTAGCCCCAAATCCTAGTGTGTAAAGATGTCACACAAAAGTATGGAAGGCAGTTCACGACCTAGCCGGGACCTTTCCAGAAGTTTCACAATCTTTCAAAAGACACACCGACTGGCAGTCAACTTCACGCGCACAGTAAACAACTAAAACTACTTGAGCGTCTATAAAACAATGTAACGAAATGTTTCTTACTCTTCTGACGACACACGTATGCGGTCAAAAGTCAGCGCGACCTGCTCGAAGGTTCTAATCTATACTCCGCGAATCTACGCAAAACAAAGATCGACCGCTATTCTCCGTGCGACTTTTCTAGAAGCTTCCGGTTAAACCTAGCATAACAACAAAGCGAATTCCGCTCCACGCGCGAACGAAAGAAAATCCCACTAAAAAGGTACGTGAATTAGTTAACCACGCTGCGCCACACACGTCAAGCTGTAGTTACGTCAACTGTAGTTACGTCAAGCTGTAGTTACGTCAAGCTGTAGTTACGTCAACTGTAGTTACGTCAAGCTGTAGTTAAGGCAACTGTTGTTATGTCAGGCTGTAGTTACGTCAACTGTAGTTACGGCAAGCTGTAGTTACGTCAAGTGTAGAGTACGTCAAGCTGTAGTTACGGCAAACTGTAGTTACATCAAGCTGTAGTTACGTCAAGCTGTATATGTAGACTGCCGAATGGTGTTCATGTAGAACGCTGTACAAACAGAAATGCACAGATTCACAAGCCAGACAACGGCAGACAGACAATGGCGGACAAACCTTTCCACCTGCTTTAGGCGCGGACAGTCCGGTCAGATCACCATGCAGAATTGAGGGACAAACGAGCATCTGAGAGCGTCTACCTCAAACCCCGTTATTTTACCCCTGTGTCCCTCATACGGAGGTGGTCACCGTCGGGTCGCTTTCACCCGCCAATAATTATTATCCGGAGGTCGATCACTCTCCAAAAGCTGTGGACTTATCCAATCCCAGCGCCGGCTGTTGTGGGACTGAGATAGATCGGTTGTGATAGCACAACGGAAGTGCTTGATTAGCTCGGCGCTTGAGGGTGTGGGAGGGGGTGGGTAGGTGGGTGAAGGCGGGGTGGGGGGGTGGGGGTAGGATTCAACCCTAGTCGGGCCCATCCTTGAGCTGTCGCAGTCGATCTTTCCTCCACAGCTTGTTCATGTAGAAATTCTAATCGAAGTTAGTTTTAATTCGTTGGTTCTGGAGCCGGTTGCATGAGCGAGCTTAGTCCTGCCGCCAGCCACTAAAGGCTTCCCTACACTGTGACGGAGAAACGAAATGCACAAGAAACGAAACATTCTCCGCACACGCAGAAACGCGGTGAAAAGTCATTTCGATTGGTACAGGTGAAGTAAGTCTTCACTGACACATGCTCTGGTTTAAGTCGGTGGATATCGGGTCATATTTCTGACTATTGACGTTTAAAAACTAAATATATAAGACATGTGTGCCTTCATTACACAATTAAAGTGAAATTACGACCACATCGAATAAACGTTAGCGCTTTTGAATGCGTAAACAGGGCTTGTTCAAGTCAACCCATCGAGGATGCCGCGGTGTCGAAGCGATAGCCGCCATATTGTAGGCGGATTAGCAGAGCAGCCGATGAAAGTGGGGTTCAGAAAACTGACGGCCTAAAATCATATTTTGGTGGTACTTTAGTGATGATACTTGATAGATTCCATTTCGAAAATGATTTCTCCGCTTCAAGTTAAATCTTACAGAATCGTGCGTCACATCACGCAATTCTAGCACGGCATCGCTTTACCGTTGCTATCTTCAGTGTGTGGGCTTGAATGACGTCAGATTGGGGTGTGACCGAGCGGACGATGCTGATTGGGCGACGGGTAGAAATGTTTCGCGAATAGAGACAGGTTCTATTTCGTGAAATGTGTCGTTTCGCATTTCGTGAAACGGTGAAATGTTGGAGAAATGTCTGAAATGCGGACATTTCGACGAAATGTTTCGTTTCGTTTCTCCGTCTGAGGAAGCCTTAAGCAAGGTGCTTCGCTATAGCGGGGTGAGTGTTAAGGCGCTATAGCGGGGTCAGAGTGTAGTGGCGCTATAGCGGGGTCAGAGTGTAGTGGCGCTATAGCGGGGTCAGAGTGTTGTGGCGCTATATATTCACCTCTTTTTTACCAAACGGTAATATTCTCAAATGGGTCGGTTAACAGGTTGCTCGGCTGTGTAGCATTTCCGGTTTGGCCTTTCAGAGAAGTGTTTACGTGTGCGCGTTGGAAAGTTTTTTTGCGAAGTTTTCGTGTATATGCATATATATTTTGTGTAGCCATGTAGTTATTTAAGTGTTCTGTTTTCAAGTGTATCTCAAGCTAATAACACTATTTCTACACTTTGTTTGGTCTCTACTTTTGGGTGGCAAAATATTCTCATGTTATTTATGAAATGTTTGAGACAACAAAACTTGTATTGCTGCACCATACAGTGTATACATTAATATAATAATACTGAAAACAATGAAAGAATTGCGAGTAATGCATTCTAAGGATAATTCATGACAAACACAAAAAATTGACAATCTGCCAACAAACTCTTTAATTTTATCAGCATGGCAATAAATATGAATTACTGGGTACATTACTACAAGTTTCACTATTGTACCGACAAAACAGAACAAAATAAGTTTCACTATTGTACTGACAGAACATAAAAAGTTGGAGGAAAAACAAAACAAAAAACAAAAAACAAAACAAAAAAACAAAAAAACAAAAAAACCCCACATTTACCCAAAAGTTGAAGATCACACACGCCCATGATACAAAAACCGTATGAAAATATCAGAGCGTGAGTGAGACAACAACCTGCTGGCATCAGTAGGTAGGCCTTGGAGTCGGTAGTCCTAATCCCTACCAAAAATATGGGGATATAACTTCAACGGAGATTTTGATACGTGCAACAAAACGCTGCGCAAAATAACTATCTCCGCCACGGTTTGGTCCGCTGACGATGAGGAGTACCGGCAATTTAAAGCAAAACTTCCTCGAAACACACATGAACTAGACATACAAATTCAGACTGACTTGTGTCGCTCGAGTGTGTACGGCCGGCCGATAAAAAAACAGGCCATTTCATCGGATAGTGTGCGATGTGATACACTTTTTTTACAAACAAAAAGGTTTCAAACACGAACAATAACGGCGAATGAAAGGTTTGTGGTCAAAACATGGCATTTGCAACAAGTCATACAGCTTTTTTTCGTTGTTGTGGCAACCTTTTACTGCGCAATGTCGGCCGCTAGATCGGGAACTTGTGTAGGGTTTTGTATTCACAGCTTCCATGTTTGCAAGCAAAACCGGAAGTCGTCCCCAGTAGGTCGAAGGTCATGTTCAAAATGGCCGCACCCATCATTTCTAATAAAAAGACGTGAATAGAGGAGCACCTTGCTTGGTGGCTGGCGCAGGACTAAGCTCGTTCATGCACCCAGGACTCCAAGAAAAACGCCGCTAGTGTCATCAGTGTCCACTTATTCTCGGTTTTTCTCACAAATTAATGGACAGAGCCGGTGCCAGGGTTTCGTGCGACATCCAACATCAATCTGACACTGTCCGTGTCCCGTAGTTTACCACTGCGCAAAAGGTCATCGGGCCGACCATCGGCCGCCGTTGGCCCGCGCACGGCCGTGCGCGGGCCAACGGCGACCGACGTCGGCCCGATGGCTTTTTGCGCGGCGTTGGGCTGTTTGGCGAATCATTGTTCGTCTACGTGAAGCCTCATGCAAAATACGTCCGCGTCAACACGAAATACCACAACAGTAAAGCACAGACCGCTTCAGTCCTCATTGCCTGCTGGCCGCGGAATCGCACGGTTCGCTCTTATCTCAGTTCGCGCGAGGAGAAAGTTCTAGATTGCGTCACAATCGCCAAAGTGGGTCATGGTCTTCCGGCTGCCTTAATTTCTTTGCACTGTCAGCGTGAGGCTAGTGTCTTGATTGCTGCGTAGTCCATGGACCAGCATTTACCATCTACAAAACGCATAGATCCTCATGAAGCCCTCAGTGGCAGTGCTCATGAAAATAGAGCTATATCTCCCGCCGACAGCGACGGCCGTGATAGCATTTACATCACTGCGTCAAGTTGAGCGAGGCATAAAATTATCCTGTAACTCTAAGGCCAACATTTCACAATCACAGTCCACCCCTCCACCGAAGCCGATGAGTTGACTACGATAGCTAAAAGGCGTAATTGTCTGATTAGCTTGGAGAACAACCTTACATAATCATGAGCTATCATGGTCAAAACTTAAACGACAATTTCAGTTCGCCACTCAGGACTTGAAAGGGACGTCCGTTTCAATCTTGTCTGGACGAGATTAAGTATGGAAGACAACGGCTTTACACCCTGAGAGTTGCTCTTCGCACATAACGTCAGAGTTCACAAGAGATAAAGAGACGACCTTGACAGTGCAAGGAGGCGCCAAGATATTCTGCCTCCACTCTTGAACTGCATTTTGCGTTCATGATGATGATCGCCCTTCAACTTTTTCAGGTTGAACTATTACTTTCGATCAGCCTAGACGCCGTTTGCTGTTTCAAACTTTGTGCGTTAAGGGCTGGCTTAACTGGGCGAGACAAACCCGAACCATGTCTCGGCGAGACACCCGAGACAGTCAATGCGAGATACCCGTTCCACCCGTTTATTAGGTTCGGCACGTCTGATCTTGTCTCGGAGAGTTCGCCGAACCTAATAAACGGGTGGAACGGGTATCTCGCATTGACTGTCTCGGGTGTCTCGCCGAGAGGGATAAACTTTCATGAGGCAATTTAAAACGGATTCGCATGACAATTTAGAAGTACAGGCAAGGGATTCTAACAAGTTTTGAATCTGAGGGTCTGTCGATGTAACATTGAAAGGACTATTGAGCGAGGAAGTTGCACATGGCACACTAACGGTCATTCAAATTGAATTTCGATATAAGTTGCGTGTTCCCTCAGTGTTGACCTTACTCTGAGTGGGCGGCGAGCCAATGATCAGATTACATTGATGAATGTCTGACCAGAACGATTTGCTTCAGTTTATTTCAAGCAGTCAGACCACAAATGTTATACACATACCAAGGGGAATTACTCAGCGCTGCCCCCGCCTATGCAGGCACCCAATCGCCAACCCACAGAGAAATACGCAGGTATAGAACAAGACGATCATCTGCATCCTCAAAAAAGGATGCATCAGGTCTCGTATATAACCCATGTCTTTCTCCGGAACTTAGGAAGTAGGCAGGAGAAACATACATACACAAACATGAAGGTGCACTACGAAATGTGGTCGGGTAAATACCCTGAACTCCCACAGTAGATGCACAAGACTATACACAACAATGTAACGATACAAGTTTGCCTCGAGTTATAGAATACTCACAAACCAGATAGGTGAGGGTAGCGCTGGCAGACAAATGTTATGATTACTGGAAAATGTCAGACCGCACATATTATAGTCAGAGTACAAATATAGTAACAACAACCAGACCACGAAATATAACAATACACCTTTAATCTCATTCGCTGTCTAGAAAAAGCGAACACTATTAACTGCAAGAGACATAGATCTTCATGAGCCGTGCGTGATACAGCCATGTTGCGTGGAGTGAACGGCCAAGTGCGCACAACATTGTCTTGCAAAAAGTCTGGTCAACAAAAAAGTATGGGCACACGCGATATTGAAACTTGACCTACTTTCAGCTTACTGGCGTCATGCACTGCCCTATGCTGCCTGGAAATGTTGGTTGTTTCCCCATGTAGATAGGCTGTGTGTGTGTGTGTGTGTGTGTGTGTGTGTGTGTGTGTGTGTGTGTGTGTATGTGTGTGTGTGTGTGTGTGTGTGTGTGTGTGTGTGTGTGTGTGTGTGTGTGTGTGTGTGTGTGTACACGAAATAGCTCAAATGAGTGACTGTCTTTACCATGCTTATGGACAATGGGTGTGTGTGAAATTCTGGGTGCCCAAGTCAGACACCCATTTTTTCTGAGGGTTGTTTCTGCATTGTCTTGCGGTAAAGATTCATAAAAAATACAAAAATCAGTTTTTATCATTTTGGCGTTAACACATGCACTGTTGTGCTTAAAAGACACGCTACCAGTGTGTTTGAACATTTCCCAGCTGTATGTGTACTCAAATGGGCGTGTGTATGACATCACCCTTCTGAGCTATAAATAGCATAATAGCTGATATGGGTCAACGCACCTCTCACCGTAGAAGGCCTCCTAAACCCCGACCCTAAAACATGGTCCACCACCACCAAATACACAATACACCTGCTTAATAAGCACCCACTAATCCGATACATCTAACCAAACTACAGACATGACGAGAGGTAGATCAAAAGCGATGCGTGGACATCAGCGACAACCAGTCAGAACATAACTCCCCCCCCCCCCCTCAACCCCGGCCCACCCCCCCCCCCCCCACTGGACGAAATCAGCGAGAGCTGGAAGTCCGTATCCTTAAAAATAGCATAGCATATGGGTCAACTGCATCGGTGAGCCGAAGTGAAACGGAGAGATACGAAAGGTAGTGGGGCGGGGGGGGGGGGGGGGGGTGGGGGTGGGGGTAGTATTGTATTTGTGTGAGGGAGGAATTGTTTATGTTGCTGCAAAATGAAGTTTGTTATTTGAGGGTGTGGTTGTTTTGTAAAAAAAAAAAAAAAAAAAAAAAAAAGTATTTTATGCTTCCGGGGTGATGTTGTCGGAGGTCATGTCTAGTGACAAATTTCATATGTATTCTCGTGCGCCGGTTGCTATGAAGTGAAGTGATTGTATGAGTGCGCATTGTAAGAGAGGACGTATAGACTTTGGGTGAAGCTGCTGTTGTCTTTTGTCCTGCCCGACCTTTTGGTTCAACCTGTTGCTTTATTTTGTAGGTTTGTCGATGTTATCAATGCCGCATCTCTTTTTGGATTGTATGCACAAATTGATTAAATGCAAATGACGTCACAGAGTCAGCGTCGTTACAAGCGTCGTCTGCTGCAGTCAGTCGTTTAGTGCAGTTAAAAGACTGCAGGCTTGGATGGGCCATTTTCGGATGTAATAGTAAAGTATTATTTGTGTGAATGCTGTCCGTTTGAAGGAAGGTTGATTGATTGTACATTGCTTAACGTCCCGACAGGAACAAGACTTTCTCAGGACGTGCCTGCACTGCTAGTGACAAAAACTAAACAGAATATTGAATGTATGTCGTCAGCCGGTCCAATAGGTTAAATAAAACCTACGACATGGGGCCTAAATAAAGCTAAGACCATTTAGCAACACACATCCAATATCAAGAGCCACAGGCAGCGCAGACAGTAGGGAGAGTTTAAAAAAGGAAAATGCAGGTGAATGGACCAAGGGTAGACAGAAACACATGCCCCCGGAATATAGAGAAAAACCCACCCTGTCAGTGGGGCTGACCAGGGTGACCTTGGGAACTAAAAAGTAGCCAACCCCACCCAAGTCCCCCAGGGCAGACCCGGTTGGGGGTGTTTGAGGGAAGGACTGGAAAGTCGAGTGTTGAGGGCAGACCCGGTTGGGGGTGTTTGAGGGAAGGACTGACTGGAAAGTCGAGTGTTGAGAGAAGGCGAGGATGGGAAAAATATCCAGCACTATACGTTGGAATAGATGCATAACAGTTACGACACGCTTGTAAATTAAAACACTTTTAACCCCACCCGGGTCTGCCCTGGGGTACTTGGGTGGGGTTAACTACTTTTTATTTCCCAGGGGCACCCTGGTCAGCCCCATAGCCGGGGTGGGTGTTTCTCTCTATTCTGGGGCATGTGTCTCTGTCGGCCCTTTGTCCATTCACCTGTATTTGCCTTTTTAAAACTCTCCCTACTGTCTGCACTGCCTGTAGCTCTTGATATTGGATGTGTGTTGCTAAATGGTCTTAGCTTTATTTAGGCCCCATGTGTTAGGTTTATTTAATGTATTTGACCGGCTGGCGACATACATTCAATGTTCTGTTTAGTTGTTGTTTTTTTCACAAGCAGTGCAGGCACGTCCTGAGAAAGCCTTGTTGCTGTCGGGACGTTAAGCAATGTACAATAAAACACTTTTAACATTAAGAAAAGTTGAGTTAAAAGAGGTTTTAAAACAGTTTTGATAAAAACTTTTGCCCGACACGCTTCTAAAAACAACATTTTCTTAGTTTTAAACCTTGTACCGCGCCATAAACGCCGCGATTGCTTTTCAGTCTTAGCTGTCCTATAGTGTGGAATGTGGGACTTTGCCAACTGGATCCATCTGGTGCACTCCAAATGAGTATGAGTATTTGTGAGTGGTTCGACGTGCAACTCAGTGCGCGCCTCTGAAATGACCTACTGATTCCACTGATAATGAAAATCTTTCATTCATAAGAGAGCGCATTGAGCAGCTCTATAAACCAAAAGTGATGACCCCCCCTCCCCCCCCCCACCTCTCCCCCGCCCTCCCCCCAACCCCCTCACAACCTCCCCAAACAATCATAATAATAAAATCAAGCAAAGGTATCTTTAGTGAGGTATTTTTACTGTAATGCCAGTTTTGTGTGAGACTGAGAGGCACCCACTTTTTGGGTAGAAACCCATTTTTTCTCCATCCAGTAGCTCTGTTTCTAGAAAATGTCTGTTTTATTTTAAGTTGTAGAGCTTAGTTATAAGGTGAGTTCTAAACATTCGCATCAACTCCAGAGCCCTAGAATAAATAGAAATATGGGAACCCATTTTCACATAAAATGGTAGGTAACCCACTCTGAGGGTTTTGTGTCCATGTGTGTGTGTGTGTTTCGTGTTAGGAATGCGCCTACATGGTGCGAGCAGATGTTTATTTAAAGGGTGAGTGCGTTCTAATTTTTTCTCCTTTTTAATTTTTATTTTTTATGTGCTGTAAAGCGCTCCGAGCTTGCTGTTCGTGGGGAAGGGCGCTATATAAAAACTATGTATTATTATTATTATTATTATTATTATTAGGAACCTTTGATTGGCATCCAAATTATTGACGTCACATTACAAAGTAAATGACGTCAAGACCTTTGCAAATACACAATGGCGGCGGCTGTGTTGTGACTAGGTGTGTGCCGAAGACCAGCTGACGTCGGATTTATGCCAAGAAAAAGGTGGGTAACAAATAGAAGCTTACATCGGTGTTTATGTGATAATGAAATCGCTTTCGCTCGTAGGATAAGGCTTTAAGACCACTCGAGTGAGATTCTCAGTATCACCTAACCACCGATGTAAGATTCTATATGTACATAACTACTCAGATCTATAGGTAGCGAAAGTAGAGAGAGACGGAGCAGCGCCAGATCAATCAGTTTCAAGGGAGGGAGGGGGGTGTGTGTGTGTGTGTGTGCTCAACTTCTATTTTTTCTATTTCTATTTTACCCCTGTGTCCCTCATACGGAGGTGGTCACCGTCTATTGCCAGGGTGTAGTATATATCAAAATACCACAACCGAAACTGTTCTTCTGACGCTTTTGAAAGTTTCTAACTGGTGTTACGTACGGCACTGAAACACAAGCGTTACAAACTCAATTTTAAACAGACTTATTCGCCTGGGGGTTGGGAGGAGGGGGGAGGGGGTGCTGTAGTACCAAAGCACCCACCACCCCCCACCCCCCAGGATCCAGCCCTGCCGCCGAGCCCGTACCGTGTGACTAGAGGTGTACTAGCGGTGTACTCCCCGAGTGGGTCTGTCTGAGGGGTACAGAACCCGAAAACGGTATTCTCTCTCTCTCTCTCTCTCTCTCTCTCTCTCCTCTCTCTCTCTCTCTCTCTCTCTCTCTCTAGCTCTCTCTCTCTCTCTCTCTCACTGATTTCGAGATTTTGAGACGCTCAGCCCAGGATTTGACGCCACATGTTTTTGCTGAAGCCTCTCATTAGAATACAAGTGTACCTGTGGCGTCTTCACCGAGTGGGTCTGACTGACGCATAAGTACGCGGCTCCCCGCGCACACGGCACGGCACAGTATCTAGGTCACGTTGACCTAGTTTGACGGCCGCGCTGTGTGTCAGGGTCGACGTGAAGCCCCTTGCTGTAATTGGCGGACAATGGCAAAGAAGCCCCAGCACCGCCGCAATCCCCGGGCACACATTTACTGGAACAGCTGCAGGCTTCAAACAAAATCTCTTCCCCTGTTTTAACGAGCAAAGTTCAAGTTGTTAAACTAACAATTATCTAATCGCAAGACTGCTATAAGGATCCATATGAACCATTACGACCGCAGGGGCTTATGTGGATCTGTGCATCTTGAGTTTGAATGTGCCGATTGAGGGACTGTACGAGAGGCGGGCACATGTCTACAGCAAACAGAATGGTATGTGTGTCAAGCGGTCACGTAAGATATGTCAGATTTAAACTACATTTTGTCCCAAAGTGATCACAAGGTCACAAAGGTCCGTAACGACCTGTACCTATTTACACAGCATTATGACCGAAACCTCTCGCGGTCATCATCAACATTAGCTCGGTTGTACACGCCGTATAGTCCCCCTCGCCGCCATCTCCCCCCCCCCCCCTCTCAATCCCCAACCCACACACACCCGTTTAAAAAAAATATCGATTAGGGTCCCGTCACAATGGCGTAGAAACCGGGTTTGGGGTGGGCTGGGTTGGGGGGCAAATGGGGTTGGGGGTGGGGGTGGGGTATTTTTTTGTCTCTACAACCGAGGCCCCGAATACAACTGCAAGGAATCCTTGCCCACATTAACTTACCGGATGATCTGGTGCATAAGATATTTTGGATTCTGTCGCTCTCGGAACACCTAAGTTCCCTTTAGATATTATGGCGCACAAGGTAAGTTGGGCAGATCCGTTGCTTCGGGTAGGTTGTTTTGCGTCGTTAGACCGGGAAAAAAAAAATCGTCATTTTTAAACACGTGATCTCCGCCGCAGATTTGTCTTGGTAAAAGTATTAGCTGTTTCTTGCTAGGCGCTCGGTCTAACAGCTAGGAGGGCGCGGGTGCGGTCGGGGGGGGGGGGGGGGGGAAGGGGGTATCCCTAACCCCCCTCATGAAATGTAGGGTGTGTGTGTGTGTGTGTGTGTGTGTGTGTGTGTGTGTGTGTGTGTGTGTGTGTGTGTGTGTGTGTCCCTTTGTGATTTTACGAGGCTGGATTTACCTTTCCTCCCCCCTTGTATGATTTTTTTTTTTTTTTTTTTTTTTGGGGGGGGGGGGGGGGGGTAGGCTGGAAAGTTACATGTCAATCACGCTGACCCCACCCCTCCCTCCCCACCCCTTCCAACATCCTTACTTACTTACTTACTTACGCCTGTCACCCCTACCCGGGTATAGGCCGTCGACGAGAGACCTCCAGCAACTCCTGTCCTGTGCTTCTCCTTCGATTCTACTCCAGGTGGTTCCCAGTCTCTTGATGTCTGCTTGGAGGTCTCGACGCCAGGAATTTCTCGGCCTACCTCTTTTCCTCTTTCCCTGGGGGTTCCATGACAATGCCTGCCTAGTGATACTGGAAGCTGGCTTTCTCAGACTGTGACCGATCCATCCCCATCTTCTTCGCCCAATTTCATTCTCTGCTGTTATCTGTTCTGTTCTCTCCCAGAGTCTGACGTTGCTGATCTTCTCTGGCCAGTGGATTTTCAAAATTCTTCTAAGGCAACTGTTCATGAAGGTCTGTACTCTGTTGACTGTGGTTTTTGTCAATCTCCAAGTCTCTGCTCCATATAGGACAACTGCTTTTACATTGGAGTTGAAAATCCGGACTTTTGTGTGTTGTGACAGCTCTCTGGAACTCCACACTTTTTTCAACTGGAGAAAGGCTGCTCTGGCTTTAACGATTCGTGCTCTGACATCTGCATCAGTGCCGCCTTTTTTGTCTATGATGCTCCCAAGATAGGTAAAGGACTCCACCTCCTCCAACGGGGTGCCAGCAAGCAAGACTAGTTCTTCCCTGGTTGCGTTCAGCCTCATTGTCTTTGTTTTCTGTTTGTGAATGGTGAGGCCCACTTGGGACGAGATGTCAGCAAGCCTCGTGGTCTTGTCCTGCATTTGTTGATGAGTGTGGGACAGTAATGCCAAGTCGTCTGCAAAATCGAGGTCGTCAAGCTGTGTCCACAGTGTCCACTGTATTCCACTTCGTCTGTGCTCTGTGGTCATCTCCATGACCCAGTCTATGGCCAGTAAAGAGGAACGGAGACAGCAGACACCCCTGCCTGACACCAGTTCTGACCTGGAGCTCCCTGGTGAACTGCCCTTCGTGGATCACGCGACATGTCATGCCATCGTAGCTGCTCTTGATCAGGCGGACGAGCTTTGTGGGTACACCGTAGTGTCGTAGGAGTTTCCACAGAGTCTCTCGGTCCACACTGTCAAATGCTTCCTCATAATCCACAAAGTTGACGTACAGCGGGGAGCTCCACTCCAGAGACTGTTGCACGATGATGCGGAGAGTGGCGATCTGGTCTGTACATGATCGGTTCTTCCTGAATCCTGCTTGCTGGTCTCAGTCAGCTGGGGGTCAACGGAGCTCTTCATTCTCTCCAGGATGATCCTGTTGAAGACCTTTCCTGGTACTGACAGCAAGGTGATTCCTCTGTAGTTGGAACACTTGCTGAGGTCGCCTTTCTTGGGAAGCTTGATTAGGTACCCCTCCTTCCAGTCAGCCGGCATCACCTCCTCTTCCCAGATCTTTCCAAACAGTGGGTACAGCATCTCCACTGTTGTCTCTAGGTCTGCTTTCAGAGACTCCGCTGGGATGCCATCTGGGCCTGCTGCTTTGCCGTTCTTCAAAAATGCCACTGCTCTTCTGATCTCTTCCCGGCTGGGTCTGTCACAGCTGATGGGTAGGTCGGTCTCTGTCGGCTGGATGTCTGGGGGCTCGGGTGGGCTAGGTCTGTTCAGTAACTCTTCAAAATACTCGGCCCATCTGTCGAGTTGGTCTGCTCTGTCTGCAATAGGCTTGCCTTCTTTGTCTTTTACTGGTCTTTCTGTATGGCCATACTTGCCTGACAATCTTCTGGTAATGTCGTAGAGCTGTTTCATGTTGCCGCTGCCTGCTGCCTTTTCTGCCTCTGCTGCCAGGCTGTCTGTGTAGGCCCTCTTGTCTGCCCTGATACTCCTCTTCACCTCGCAGTTGGCTTCCGAGTATTCCCCCTGTGCCCTTACTTTGGCTGCTCTCGTGCGACTGTTGTTGACAACTGCTTTCTTCTGCTTCCTCACTTCTATCTTCTTCAAGGTCTGTGCCGACAGCCAGTCCTTGTGATGGTGTTTCCTGAACCCTACAGTGTCTTTGCAGGTTGAGTTCAGCGCCTCTCTAACTGCCTTCCACTGCTGCTCTGTGGTGACCGCCTCCTCTTCATTTACTAGCTCCTGTAGCGCTTGAAACCGGTTGGACAGCACCAGTTTGAACTCTTCTCTAACTCCAGTTTCTCTCAGGAGGCCTACATTATAGCGCTGTCTTCTTGTTGTCTCTGTGCGGCTTTTCTTTAGCTTGAGCTTCATTCTTAAGGTAAGCAGATGGTGGTCGGAGGCGACATCTGCTCCCCTCCTCACTCGAACATCTTGAAGGGATCTTCTAAATTTCTTGCTAATGCAGATATGGTCTATTTGGTTCTCTGTTGTATGGTCAGGTGAGACCCAAGTTGCTTTGTGTATTCTTCTGTGTGGGAAGATGCTGCCTCCAATGACAAGTCGGTTTAGAGCACAAAAGTCTACAAACCTCTCCCCGTTCTCACTCATCTCCGAGCCTAGTCCCTGTCTCCCCATCACCTCTTCGTATCCGGTGTTGTCCTCCCCTATTTTGGCATTAAAATCGCCCATGACGATGGTGATGTCTCGCTCCGCACATTTGTCCAAGGCACTCTGGAGTCGGTCGTAGAACTCTTGTTTCTCTTCCTCGTCACTGTCATTAGTGGGCGCATAACACTGGATGACGTTCAGCTTGAGCGTTTTCTTGGTTCTAAAGGCTGCTGTGATAATTCTTGGCCCAAGAGGTTCCCAGCCCATCAGCGCTCTCTGTGCCACTGGTGACAGCATGAATGCTACACCTTCTGTATGGGGGGGGCATTCTCCTCTTCATGACCTGAATACAGAATCATCTCCCCACTTAACAGCCTTTTCTGGCCAGACTGTGTCCATCTGGCTTCACTGATACCTAGCAGGGAAAGGTTGTACTTTTGCATTTCCGCTGCTATCTGGGCGGCCTTGCCGCTCTGGTACATGGTCTTGACGTTCCATGTGCCCATGGTTGTATCCCTGGATAGAGAGAGGTGGCTCGGTCCTGTGGCTTCCGAAGACTTCCGGCTTTCACCACAGGACGTCATAAGTCTTCTGGTAGAAGAACCTTCCTCCTCCAGGAAAGGAATTACTGTTAGACAGTTCGTCGGCGTTTTTGTAGCTATTTCCTTTTTTGCAGGGTGGGGAAGCTACCCCCACGCCCAACCCCCTTACTAGGAGGACCAGGGGTTTTCTGTCGGGGTCACCTTCCCTTAGACCATGTTGGTTCACGGCACCTTATTTCATTCGGTGCACCCCTCTCACGAGGGACCCCCTATCCACCACCCAGGGGACGCGCCTCAACGCCATATGGTCCCAGCGCGAGGCTTCCAACATCCCCATGAACAATATTTTCCTACGCCACTGCTTCAGGGTTGCATTTACAGATCTACATGCCCTAGCCCTCCTTCACAGTCATAACTCATTCAGCCCGACGGCCGTATTTCCCAAATTCTGGAGGCGTGATCTAATGACTATGCACCAGTTGCTGGAGATAGATCGGCCATGATAATTCAAGGGCAATGCCAGATTAGCTTGGCGCCGACAGGCACCAAGCTAATCTGACACTACCCTTGAATTATCATGGTCGATCCATCTCCTGCTGTAGCGCGTCAGGGATGAGTGGCATGATGCTATATACACGGTACGCTAAGCACCATAGTTAAAAACACAACAGATGATACACCACAGTTACCAACACAACACTTAGTCTACAGATAATACACCACAGTTAGCAACAGAACACTTAGTCTACAGATAATACACCACAGTTACCAACACAACACTTAGTCTACAGATAATACACCACAGTTACCAACACAACACTTAGTCTACAGATAATACACCACAGTTACCAACACAACACTTAGTCTACAGATAATACACCACAGTTACCAACACAACACTTAGTCTACATGATGATACATCACAGTTACCAACACAACACTTAGTCTACAGATGATACATCACAGTTACCAACACAACACTTAGTCTACAGATAATACATCCAGTTACCCCCTTCCCTGCCATTTCAGTGCCCTCTAGGTCCATGTTTGTTTCTGAAATCAGTCCTGGTTCGTCCAATGACCAAAAGCCAACTCCGTTCAAGAAACATGGAAACAATCTGGTCTCAGCAAGAGTCACAGATCCTCATGAGCCCACGCAGTCGCGGGGGCCCATGAGGATCTATCCCTCTTGCAGTTAAATGGTGTTCAGGTTCTCGACAGAGAAAGGGTTAAGATCCGAGTTTTACTGCCCTTGTTATGACAGACGCGTGGGAGCAGACGACCGCATGCCACGTCATACTGCGTCAAAGGGCCACAGGTGTCCTGCGTTGCAAAATAGTCCTGGTCGGATTAGATTCTATCGATACACCATTGCACACGTGCTCAATACGAGACACGCTCACACATTGTAGTCGAGTATTTATAACCAACGCCTCGTCTCGTTGTCGTCAATGGTTGTTACGCAAGCAAGGTCATTGGTCAAGGCTGCGCAGGCGTAAGCCTAAATCTGCCATGATGTCTTCAGCATGCCATACGTTAACCCCCTGCACAGCCCAGCACACAATGTTAACCCCTTGATGGCTTGTAGAGGCAGATGCTGTTTGTGAAATATTTGTAACCTCAACGTCACAACGTCACAACCCCCCCCCCCCCCTCTAAGTCAAAGTAACAAAATTGCTGTCAACGACTGCGGGGGCTCATGAGGATCTATACCTCTTGCAGTTTGGTGGTGTTCATTTTTCTCTCGCCAGTGAAGGAGTTACACGGGATCGATCTCTCCTGGAGGCAGAACTGGTAGATTCACCGTGAGTCCCTGCGACCGCCATACAAGCGATGAAATCTAATGTTTCTTGCAGATGGAATGGCATGGCTGCGGAACTGTGTGGTGACTGTAACCCCTTCACTACCGACGAACGCACTTTCTGTTTGCGAAATCTTAATAATTTACAACATACACTCTGTATCTAATACTGATGTCCAAAAGTTCTTCAAATGCTTTCATAGGGCGAACTGTGTAATCTGACAAACGCAGAGACAAGAAGAACAGAGAATAACCCAACAAAGACAGAAACACGCTTAGGAAAGACAGTCACAACGCAATTGTGTTGTAACTGCCTTTTGTAAGCGTGCTTCTTTCGTGACTTTACACGCCTTTGTGTTCTGGATTTGTAAAAATCAGAAATTATTGCGAGACATTATTGTTTTTACAATGGCGAAATATTCTTGTTTTGAAACTGACGACTCACTGATTTTCCAAAATGTACCCTACTATAAAATACTGCGCCATCTGGTAAAACTGCCAGCTTGTAAACTTGGAAATACATGTGACAGCGGCCACACTGCAACGCACCAAAATCCATAAAAACAAACAAACACGTAACCATTCCGGCTGGCCACGAGCTGGAACGTGAAAAATAACAATGGCTGTTTTCCTGAAATTAAGCTTCTTAGGTCCAGAATCTCTGTCTGGCATGTTTAAACATATACGTACTTTTACAGTATGACGTGACATGTTACCACTCCGTATGACGCAGACAATTTTACGATTTAAAAAATGACGTAACACTAACCTGGACGTCACACTTCTGGTCATGTTTTAGATCTTAGTTCAATGTAACCCCCTTCGCTGCCAATAAAGTGCGAACACAATCCAACGGCAAGAGGCATAGATCCTCATGAGCCCCCGCGACTGCGGGGGCTCATGTGGATCTATGCCTCTTGCTGAAACCACTTCATATCCACGTTCCTGTGACGCCTGGGGATCGTTTGACGTCGCATATGAGCACAGATTTCAATAACGCAGTGGGCGTCCACTGTCAGTGGCGAGTTAACTACACATGTAGATAAGACAGAGCACACAGGAAACTGAAAACGGTTTTTTTTTTTTGTTCGCGGCTGTTAAAACTGATAATAAACTTTTATTGAATTTTGAATTGGCAGCATGTCTCGTTCACTAGCCGGCGCGTGACCCTTCGCGGCATATTTCAAATGACTTTAAAGAGATCTGCTCCACAGTGGGCTTTGATTGCTGAAATTCGCCAGTACAACGGTTAATTAATGTTGTCTTGCCTCAACTAAGACTGTTCTACCCTTCTTTTCACAATACATGTGAGTAGGCACACGTACCGGAGAGTGAGTCCGAGATAGCTCAGGCGGTTAAGCGTCGGAGCAGGAGAGCGAAGGGAATCGCCGGGTCGTGGGTTCGAATTACCCGTCCTGGCCCCAGTGTAGCTGAACTCGCAATCCAGGGGGAAAAGACGGGCTTGTTCAATAGCATGCCCGCTGAAAGGTCCTGGTAAATCAAAAGTGGCACAGTTGGAGTGCGCCTGAGTTGATCAGTGTTCAGGTCGTACGCCATAGGCAATAGATTTCCCTGTTCCCCCATAACTCGCCCGTCAGGGCCGTCCATTATCACTTCGGTGCCGTGGACGTTAAACCCGAACTAACCAACATACCAGGGGTGGGTTGCATTATTATGCTTGCTTAGCGCGCAGATTTCTTGCTTAGCGCTAAGTTCGCAAGCTTAGCTGAGGTTTTCCCCACTGCCTTTTGGGGGCGAAGAAACTCTCCTTCGTATAAAAAACTTGAGAAACAAGAACACTGAGAAAAGTCTTTTGTTTTACGACATTGAAACTTCACAACATTAAATTAGGCCTTCTGTCCAGCATGACTGTAAGACGTGGTGACATTTATGAAGGATTTATTGCCATCTATTTACCCTGTCTGCAGTAGGTCGCTTTAAGTTCCTGTTTGTTTTCACATCACTGACCGATTTTCTACGGCAGGTAATCAATGTTGTCGTGAAGTAATCCAGTGTTCGAGGTCTGAGTTGTCGGCCGTGGTTGAGATCGTGACCTCTGCCTACAGTCAACCGACTCATATGCGTGCAAAAAGGGTTGAAATAGGCAGTGCGGCAACCCCCCACCCCCCACCCCCCAACCCCCCTCCCCCAGCCAGCGACCAATATTTGCAAGAGGCATAGATTCTCATGAGCCCCTGCATTCGCAGGGGCTCATGAGAATCTATGCCTCTTGGGGAGAGACGCGAGTTTCACTCCACTCTACGACGCTGAAACTGTCATCTTGGTTGAAAGAGCGAATGATCCTCTTAGAAGCTTACACCAAGCTGACGCTATTTTTGTCTGTCTGTCCTTGTGTGTGTGTGTGTGTGTGTGTGTGTTGTGTGTGTGTGTGTGTGTGTGTGTGTGTGTGTGTGTGCGTGCGTGTGTGTGTGCGTGCGTGCGTGCGTGCGTGCTTGTGTGTGTGTGCGTGTGTGTGTGTGTGTGTGTGTGTGTGTGTGTGTGTGCGTGTGTGCGCGTGTGTGTGACAATTATCATGACAGCCGGCTTTTGATGGTATGATGGACAAATCGAGTTAGAACGACACATTTAAAGCGACATGCACCAGGAAATAGATGGTCGACTGTTAGCAACATTTTCTTTATCCATATTCTTAGCATATTAATTTACAATAATTTTGGAGAGAATGTCCAACTGAACTTATGAAGTTTAAAATGAAAGAATGCTCTTCTTCACTTTGATCATGGAGAGTTTCCGCGCTGCGCACAAGGGACATTAGCAAACCTCAGTTACGTGTGCCTACCCGGCAAGGGACATTAGCAAACCTCAGTTACGTGTGCCGACGCCAGGGACATTAGCAAACCTCAGTTACGTGTGCCTACCCCACAAGGGACATTAGCAAACCTCAGTTACATGTGCCTACGCTGCAAGGGACATTAGCAAGCCTCAGTTACGTGTGCCTACCCCGCAAGGGGCATTCGCAAGCCTCAGTTACGTGTGCCTACCCAGCTAGGGACATTAGCAAACCTCAGATACGTGTGCCTACCCGGCAAGGGACATTAGCAAACCTCAGTTACGTGTGCCTACGCTGCAAGTAGATTGTGAACAGAAGTGTAGGAGAGTCTCACTTGAGGCAAGACAACAATGAGAACCCGTTAGATCTGTGGATTTCAGCAATCAAACATTGAGAACCCGTTAGATCTGCGGATTTCTGCAATCAAACATTGTGAACCCGTTAGATCTGCGGATTTCAGCAATCAAACATTATGAACCCGTTAGATCTGCAGATTCCAGCAATCAAACATTGAGAACCCGTTAGATCTGCGGATTTCAGCAATCAAACATTGAGAACCCGTTAGAGCTGCGGATTTCAGCAATAAAAAATTGAGAACCCGGTAGATCTGCGGATTTCAGCAACCAAACATTGAGAATCCGTTAGATCTGCGGATTTCAGCAATCAAACATTGAGAACCCGTTAGATCTGAGGATTTCAGCAAATAAAACATTGAGAACCCGTTAGATCTGCGGATTTCAGCAATCAAACATTTAGAACCCGTTAGATCTGCGGATTTCAGCAATCAAACATTGTGAACCCGTTAGATCTGCGGATTTCAGCAATCAAACATTGTGAACCCGTTAGATCTGCGGATTTCAGCAATCAAACATTGAGAACCCGTTAGATCTGCGGATTTCAGCAATCAAACATTGAGAACCCGTTAGATCTGCGGATTTCAGCAATCAAACATTGAGTAACCCGTTAGATCTGCGGATTTCAGCAATCAAACATTGAGAACCCGTTAGATCTGCGGATTTCAGCAATGAAAGCCCGACCTGGAGCACTGGGCATATATTCATCTTCTTAACCCATCCAGCCCCGAGTCCCTACATAAGGAGATGGATTGACCATGATAATTCAAGGGTAGTGCCAGATTAGCTTGGCGCCTAAAGGGGCCAAGCTAATCTGGCACTACCCTTGAAATATCATGGGCAACCCATCTCCTGCAACTGGTACTTACATCTCTCTCTCTCTCTCTCTCTCTCTTGGCTTGACTTCGCGAACGAAGATTCTATAGGGCTTGCCCACGTCGTCTGCAGGCATTTTCGTGGCTGCGGAGGCCAATCCGGGACAGGCAGGTTCGACCGCAGTGGCTGCAGAGGAAGGTCTGGTCAGGATTCTGAGTTACGACAACTCTGTTTTTTCTTCTGCGCCGCTTGTCCTTAAGGTTAGCTCTGCGAGAGTCCTCAAAGGAGACGGCTGCCTTGTGAATGGTGGAGCGCCAGGTGTCACGGTCCGCAGCAAGCGAAGACCACTGGCGGTGGTCGATTTGGCAGGCACTAAGTGACTTCTTGAGACCGTCTTTGTATCTCTTCTTTGGTGCCCCTCTGTCTCGGTGCCCAGTGGCGAGCTCGCCGAACAGAGTGATCTTGGGTAGGCGATGATCCTCCATCCTGGAGACGTGCCCCGCCCAGCAAAGCTGTGTCCGCAGCAGCAAAGCCTCGATGCTCACAGTTTCCGCCTGTTCAAGGACCTCGACGTTGGTGACATAGTCACTCCAGTGAATGCTGAGGATGGTACGCAGGCAGCGCTGGTGAAAGCGTTCGAGGAGTCGTAGTTGGCTGCGGTAGAGGGCCCAGGACTCGGAACCGTACAGCAGGGTGGTGAGGACGACAGCTCTGTACACGCTGATCTTGGTGCCTTTTTTCAGCTGTTGATTGTGCCACACCCGCTTGAATAGTCGCCCGAAAGCACTGTTCGCTTTTGCCAGCCTGTTGTCCAGCTCCTTGTCCAGCTTGGCGTCTGACGTGATGATGCAGCCAAGGTAGGTAAACTGGTGTACAGACTTCAGTTCGGACTCGCCGATGGTGATGTGGGGAGGGCGATGCTCTTCCTTGGGTGCCGGCTGATGAAGGACCTCTGACTTTTTCAGACTGACCTCAAGTCCAAAGATCTGGGCGGCATCTGCGAAGCAGGACGTAATGCGCTGCAAGGCTCTCTCTGTGTGTGCAACGAGGGCAGCGTCATCAGCAAAGAGCAGCTCACGAATCAGTTGGTCTAGGGTTTTGGTGTGGGCCTGCAGTCGTCTGAGGTTGAACAGGCTGCCATCGAGACGATACCTGATGCACACTGCGTCGTCATCGTCGAGGTCCACTGTGGCCTGCTTCAACATCATGCTGAAGAAGATGGTGAAGAGGGTCGGTGCAAGCACGCAGCCTTGCTTCACGCCGTTGCGAATGGGGAATGGTTCTGAGAGGTCACTGTTTAGTCTGACCTGGCCTTGCTGGTCCTCGTGGATCTGGACGATCATGTTGAGGAACTTTGGGGGACAGCCTAGTCGCTCCAGGATCTGCCACATACCTTGCCTGCTCACAGTGTCAAACGCTTTTGTTAGGTCGACAAATGTTACGTACAGCCCTTTGTTCTGCTCGTGGCACTTCTCCTGAAGCTGTCTCAGCACAAAGACCATGTCGGTGGTACTCCTGTTGGCTCTAAAGCCACACTGGCCCTCTGGGAGGTGGTCTTCAGCGATGGCAGGTACCAGCCGATTCAGGAGCAACCTTGCGAGAATTTTCCCGGCAATGGACAGCAGGGTAATTCCACGATAATTAGAGCAGGCAGACTTCTCTCCTTTGTTCTTGTACAGGGTGATGATGACTGCACCACGGAGGTCCTTTGGTAGTGTTCCTTTTACGCAGCAGCAGAGAAAGAGGTCGTGGAGCTTGTTGTGCAGTGCTGTTTCCAGATATCTGGCGGGATTCCGTTAATGCCTGCTGCTTTGCCACTCTTGAGCTGGTGGATGGCTGTGAGGGTCTCTTCGGCGGTGGGCGGTTCGTCCAATTCAACCTTTAGTGGAAAGTGTGGGATTTGAGGATGACTGTTTCTTGAACAGTGCGCTCAGCGCCGAAGAGGTCCTGAAAGTATTCCGACCAGCGGTTCAAGATGGAGGTATTATCTGTGAGGAGTGCCTGTCCATCAGCGCTTCGCAGGGGACTTTGTACCAGGTGCCTAGGGCCATACACTGCTTTCAGTGCTTCGTAGAAGCCCCTGTAGTCACCGTTGTCAGCGCAGAGCTGGGTCCTCTGTGCGAGTCTGGACCACCACTCGTTCTGGAGCTCTCTAAGCTTGAGCTGGAGACTGCTGCAGATGAGGCGGAAGGCAGACTTCTTCACAGGGCAGGAAGCCTGGACTAGGTGGGTACTTACATAGTCATTAGGCAAACCTCCAAACTTTGAGAAATGGGAGCTTGGGGCTAAAAGGATTAAGCATATAAGTGTACTCCGCTTATAACAAAGTCGAATAAACACGTCGCATATAACAACACTTTTTTCAGAGGTGCCGACAACACTCTTTATGTGTGTGACGTGTTGAGTCGTAGTCGTAGTATGATATCACACCAGACGCACGCACGTAAGGTTGTTTTTAAATAAACTTCATTCAGCTGCAACCCGTCACACCTTGCTTAAGGTTGTAGACAATACTGGAGTAACAGTTCCAACAATATTTATTATTTTAGCGATGCGATCTTCACGCTATGCATTCCCCAAATGCACCACCACTGATACAATGTCTCCTCTTCGAAAAAAGTCAACACTGGCGACACACGTTTCTCACACAACATACACCACCGTTACGCTGCATCTCTCACAATGTACACCCTATACGGGCCACGTACCTACGATAAACTGTGTGTCTCTACAACTGACAATGCATGACAATGTACACACGTGCTTCCTAGCACCAACTTTTATAGTAGAACAACTTTCCAGAAAAATATAATAAAATCACACAACGCAACCAATCAAAACGGAACATGTAACTGAAACTCATAAATATTAATAAAAAAAAGAACTTTCTATAATAACTACAATAGTCTACAAAAATTCGACTGCTCATTTCAGCCCCAAATCCAAGTGTGTAATGACGTCACATAAGAGTATGGCAGACCGTTCACGACCTTTCATAACACGCAAAGAACGGCTGCCAACTTCACACGCACAGGAAACAAATCCACAACCGTCCACAATGCATACAAATCCACAACCATCCACAATGCATACAAATCCACAACCGTCCACAATGCATACAAATCCACAACCAACCGTCCACAATGCATACAAATCCACAACCGTCCACAATGCATACAAATCCACAACCGTCCACAATGCATACAAATTGGCCTCAGCAAGAGACATAGACATCAAGAGACTGGGAACCACCTGGAGTAAAATCGAAGGAGAAGCACAGTACAGGAGTCGCTGGAGGTCTCTCGTCGACGGCCTGTACCCTGGGAGGGGTGACAAGCGTAAGTAAGAGACATAGATCCTCATGAGCCCCCGCGACCGCCGTAAGGTAGCGCGACTGCGGGGGGGGGGGGGGGGGGGGGGGGGGCACACGAGGGTCTGTGCCTCTTGCAGTTAGATCGTGTTGACTTTTTTCTCGACAATCAAAAGGTTTAATCCCGTTTTAAAAGCTGATCGCTTCCTAATCGTTACGCTTACCGTGTCAGTAACTTATGGTTGATGGTCCTACATGACAGATCAAGGGTAGTTAGTATCCGATCACATAGGTCCTACATAAAGCGACTGCTCCAGGTCAGTCGGGCCGGCTTTTATTCTGAAATTAATGCGCTGCTACAGCGGGCTCTCCATCTTGTTCTGTCTCAGCCATGACCTTTCTCAATCCGAAATTAATGTGCTGCTACAGCGGGCTCTCCATCTTGTCCTGTCTCAGCCATGACCTTTCTCAATCTGAAATTAATGCGCTGCTACAGCGGTCTCTCCATCTTGTCCTGTCTCAGCCATGACCTTTCTCAATCCGAAATTAATGTGCTGCTACAGCGGGCTCTCCATCTTGTCCTGTCTCAGCCATGACCTTTCTCAATCTGAAATTAATGTGCTGCTACAGCGGGCTCTCCATCTTGTCCTGTCTCAGCCATGACCTTTCTCAATCTGAAATTAATGTGCTGCTACAGCGGGCTCTCCATCTTGTCCTGTCTCAGCCATGACCTTTCTCAATCTGAAATTAATGTGCTGCTACAGCGGGCTCTCCATCTTGTGCTGTCCCAACCATGACCTTTCTCAATCTGAAATTAATGTGCTGCTACAGCGGGCTCTCCATCTTGTGCTGTCCCAGCCATGACCTTTCACAATTTTCTTTCGCAATCCATGTGAGTAGGCGCACGCACCGGTTCTTTTTTTATTCAATGTAATTATTGTCCTTGTGCGCATCTGAGACAACTCTCCTACATACAGGGGAGAAAAATACGCAGACTCGTTTCTCGTATGACGACTTTCACACTTGACTTAAGTCAGCCATCTTGAAACAACCTTACTGTAAGACAAAAACATTTGTAAAGAAGATATTGCGAACTATTATCATGTTTCATTTTAACCTTTCAGGTCGCTTGATACTTAAGTTTTTTTTTAAACTTTATTTATTTATTTTTTTGGGTGCGTGCTTCATCAGCTGCAGTGTTATTTTCAGCCACGGACACTCCTTTACGATGGCGCCTGTGTATGTTACAATTACTTGGCTCAGTCGCACTGTCCTCATTCATCATTCCTCGCCATACCGAACAGGCACAGAGTCTCATGGCTTCTGCTGCCGCGTGGGTTGACGTCCACCGCCCAGGATGGGCAGCTTCAGCCTCTTGTCCTGATGGAGAGATCGCCTCGGCCTCGCGTCTGAAAGGCTTGGCGTCAAGTGCCTTGCCCACGCCACACGCCGCATTATCAGGTTTCCTCTTTGACAGTGCACCCAATGAGCAAAAGGGCATCGGCCTGACGCCCTTTTGCGCATTGGGAACATGTCAGCCAAAGTCAAGTTCACAATCCCACTCGCAGTGTGAAATATCCTTCATTGTAACCCCTTTCCCTGCCACTGGGAGCAGATTATTTTCTCTGAAATTTGCGTTACTTCAGAGCACCCCCCAAAAACCTCATCCGTCCGCCAAGGGAGGTAGATGCAAAGTGGTTAATTCAGCAAGAGGCATGGATCCTCCTGAGCCCCCGCAATTGCGGGGGCACATGAGGATCTATGTCTCTTGCAGATGGGTTGCGTTCCATTTTTTCTCATCAGTGAAGGGGTGAATGACACCCGACCACCTCCTCCACTTGAGGAAACGGATGCGAACGAGATCAGCAGTCTGGGGTCAGCCGCAGGCGGGGGTTGTAACAGGAGTGTGATATGGGTAGGGTAAAGCAGGCTTTCGCCAACCTTTGGCTGTGTGGTCAACATTGTATGCCATCTAACTGTGAGAGGCGCAGCAGGGGCGGTATTGGGGATGATCCAGAACCCCAACTTCCACCCCCATCCCCCCGGCCAATTACAAAAAAAAAAACACCACCAACAACAACAAAAACAACTGCTAATCAAAGTCCCTTTTGGGAGTTTGGAACCCCCTCTTCCCCCCCCCCCCACCCCCCACCCCCTACCCCCACCCCCAACCCCCACCCCCACCCTTTCCCCCTCCCCGCTTTTGAATATTTAGACGGGTGGTGAGAAGGTGGAAGAAGTTCTCACACACGCTTAGCCCATATCAATCGGAATACACCCGTGTGTGAAATAAGTTTGACTAAAATAGTTCAAGGGTAGTGCTTCGAGGCGCCAAGCTATTCTGGCACCACCCTTGAACCAAAGCTATTGGTCAATATCTTATCTGTAAGTACTGTAATGTAGCTTGCATATGGCAGTGGACACATTGGAAACGTTTAGTCTCAGGATGATAGGGGTTAACGCGCCGACCACCCTCCTCGCTCTCTCCCCCCCCCCTCCCCCCATCCCCCCCCCCGACCCCCCGCCACTCTTTAACTCACTCTACCCCAGACACACCACAGCAAGATAAGGATCGACCATGATAGTTCAAGGGTGATGCCAGAATAGCTTGGCGCCTATGGGCGCCAAGCTATTCTGGCAACACCCTTGAACTATCATGGTCGATCTGTGTCCTGCACTGCAAAGCAGTCTTCAAAGGACAACGGCAAAATTTGAGGATTTGGGTGTTGGGCTAGAATGGGTTAAGGTTTTGGCGTCGGAAGGCCTTTTGTGTCAGGATGAAGGTCACAAGCACAAATGGTGCCCCGCCAATCCCCCCCCCCACCCCCGCGAGCTAATTGATCCGCCTCTGCGTAGCTACAGGCACAGATTGTCATGGGCAACCCGAGATTTGCATGAGAATCTGTGCTTGTTGCAGATTGTTGGCATGTGATGCATGATTGCAGGTCACTTTGCACAAAATGTATGTGTCACACACTCCTCTGAATGGTAGGTGGACAGCTCATTACAACTGAACAGATTGAGTTCTCAGGGTTAGCTCCCCCAAGGAGGAAAAACATTATCCAACTTTAATGTGTTTTTGGGGTCGCTGCGTTCGAGCGACGTATGTTTCGTAAACGTTTTTTGAGCGAGCGCGGTTTGTTGTGGGAGATGTATTTGGCCTGGTGATTGTGTGGTTTACTTCTTTACACTTTTGACAAGGTTCACAAGTGCACGTACATTTTCGCAAAGGCGTGGTGTAAATGATGTTAAGTCCTTTCAGTACTGCTGAGCAAAGGCGTGGTGTGAATGATGTTAAGTCCTTTCAGTACTGCTGAGCAAAGGCGTGGTGTGAATGATGTTAAGTCCTTTCAGTACTGCTGAGCAAAGGCGTGGTGTGAATGATGTTAAGTACTTTCAGTACTGCTGAGCAAAGGCGTGGTGTGAATGATGTTAAGTCCTTTACTGCTGAGCAAAAACTGCAAGAGACATAGATCCTCGTGAACCCCCGCAGTTGCGAGGGCTTATGAGGATCTATGCCTCTTGCTGACACCACGTTGTGTGACGGGGCGAGTGGTTTTAAATTCAGAAATAATTGTTATTTCACAAACAAAATGTGCGTCCACTGGCAGTGAAATTGGTAGTTTGTAGACACAGGATTGTCTGTAGGCACAGGATTGTCTGTAGACACAGGATTGTCTGTCGGGATTGTCTGTAGACACAGGATTGTCTGTAGGCACAGGATTGTCTGTAGACACAGGATTGTCTGTAGGCACAGGATGACCGCATTAGCCATGTTTTGTCGTGACTTGTGACAAACCTCTATTTGTGAGAAATGTATCTGTGAAAGCGTGAAACTTTATTTCCGTGATTCGTGACTGCTTAGTAAAACAGCATTATGGTAAATCAAAAACAGTATACACCCCCTCCCCCCCCCTCCCCACACACACACCTGCCCTCCACACCTTCCCTCTAATTTATCCCCTATTTGGTGGCTTTTCTTCCTACAACAATGAACGTAACTTAAGCTAATTTTGGGAGCAACAGTTGCATATATGCACATGTATGCATACTGTTTTTGATAGAATAAAATACACGTACTGTTACGTTTGTGGTTGTGTTATTCTTTTGCGGAGAGCATGTGTGTGTTAATCATAGGAAAGATCCGATATTCATTGGAGTTATTCTGGATAAGAACTACGTACCTTTTTAGTAGGATTCATTTTCTTTTACATGGAGAATTGCGATCGATTTTTGTTGTGGCGCGTAGTTTCGCTACAATGTTGTAAAGTTTGACCTACGTTAGACTGGAAGGTTTGAGCAGGATCGCGATCTTTCTAGTGACCTCAGATATGACGTTAAAGTTGTTGGTTACAATTCGCAACATTTTATCGAATGCGCCTAGATGGTAGTGGAAATTTGAAGTTAGTTTTAGAGTTTTCTTTTTAATGAATATTAATAAGTTTTTGTTTCTTTTTCTTTTCTGAGTGGTTGTGTTGTGTGAATTTGCTGGATTGTTCTGGAAATCTATAATAGTATTAAAGACGGTGTTAGGAAATATGTGCATACATTGTATGAGAGACGCAGTGTGTCAAAAGTGTTGATGCATTGTAGAGGAGACAGTACATCACTGTTGGTGCATTTGTGGATGCATTGTGCTGACAGTGCATCGTGAGAATAAAAATATTGTTAGAACTGTTACTCCAGTGTGGTCTACAACCTTCTGCCACGTGTGACGAGTTGCAGCTGAGTACTGGAGTTTCTTTACAAGAAGTACTCTACGTGCGTTTGTCTGGTGTGATTGTATCAAAATACGACAACGACAACCATATAACACGTACACAGAAGGTGATTAGAAAAAAACAACAAACAAACAAACAAACACCAAGAACAACAACTAATATGAAGAGAAAAAGGCTAGGCCTAACAGCAACAACTAGAACAAAACATCCTGTCTGCGGGGCTCGCCAGTTTCTATACTTCTGTAGTCGGGCATTCCCTTACGCAGAGGATGACTGCGATCGCTGGCTCGCTGTCACCACCTCTGAAATCATCAGGACGCAGCCATTGAGCGCAGGAATCCGTACTTCGTTTTCCTTTAACCCTTCAAAGCCCCGGGACCCTGCAGCAGGAGATGGATTGACCATCATACTTGTCCTCTTTGCTGCACGTGAATACACCCTGTCGTGAGCTCCGGACCTCTTCTGATAAACGGAAGTTGTGTGTTCCTTCTGTCCAACCTAAAACATTTGGTCAGCGCACTTTTGTCTATCAAGCCCCAGTGTTATGGAATACACTTCCTCTTCAGTCAGAAACAGTGAGTCTGTCTCTGACTTCAAGAGGTCGTTGAAAACTCACCTCTTCAAGCTATACTTTGAATAACTGCCAGTGTTTGATGCCTTAGTTGTAGTTCTGCAATCCTCCTTGTTTAGACTGAATGTTAATTAGAACATAAATTATTATTTATGCATTGTTGTTTAGTTTATTGTAAAAGTGGTGTGTTCGAGTATTGTGTTTTGTTTGTTATGTGCATATGTCTTTGTATTTTTATTTTTGTGTACAGATTGTAAAGCGCTTAGAGTTTTTGATTAATATTAAGCCCTATATAAATACTCAATATTATTATATTAAATTATAATCATATAATAATAATAATAATAATAATAATAATAATAATAATAATAATAATTATTATTATTATTATTATATTATAATTCAAGGGTAGTGCCAGAAGAGCTTGGCGCCTTCAGGCGCCAAGCTCATCTGGCACTACCCTTGAATTATCATGGTCAATCCATCTCCTACAACTGGTACATAGTCGTCAGGCAACACCTCCCAAATTTGAGAAATGGGACCTTGAGGCTGAAAGGGTTAAGGAGATAGACACTGGCATGCGTCCGAACAGTCAATCCTTCCGCAAGAAACAGTCACTCACAAACACTATTTTAATGATTAACAAACAAACAAACAAACAAACAAACAAACAATGTCGTAAATTTATTAATTAGTTGCTAGCTGAAAGCGACCTGTTGCAAGCAATAAAGGGTTGATAGTTTGCAACATCTCACTTGCAAATGTCCTCAGTAAGTCCTACAGTAAAACTGAACAAAAGGGCGAACTGGTAAAGGTTGAATGTCTTAGAATGAAAGACGTTTTTGCCTTTCTTCTCCTTTGTACGTGTGTATGCTTGCCAGCCTGATGAAAAGACGCGCAGAAAGTTTCAGCTGAGGCCAGACAATATTGAGAATCCGGTAAATCGGCAAGTTTTAGCAGTCTGTCATAAAGCAAATCGATTTATAGACACTTTGCAACAATACATCCAATGCGCAAAGATAGCTTTTGGCGCATTGGGAAACTGTTCTGGACTTTGTCAAAACTGGTGTGCATTGTATCACTAAGATCCTGCTGATACGTAGCAGTGGCAGATGTCCTTATTCACGCAAATAGACGTCTGACTCGCGAAACTGAAAAGTAGTCGTGTAGTCTTCGCATTTTCCCTTCACCCTGAAGGAGTTAGCTCGCGCGAGACGTGCCGCATACGTTGACGTGGCATAAAGCCGCGCAGCCCAATGAAGCGTGTCCGGAATGTGTTAAAGTTCCATTACCCATAAACCTGAAGACACGTTTCAGCACCATTTGTGTTTGTTATTCCTTGTCGACACGCCTAATGAACTTTAACAACAGTTTGGACACGCAGCAAAAGCACACGTGTAATCGCACTTATTTATTCTGAGCTGCCGTTATCGTGTCTGTCTATTTTATCCGCTGTTTCTCGCACGTAAACGTTGTATTTCTAGAACGGTGTGTAGTCATTGTCAGGTTACTTGAAATAAAGACGACGTGTGCTGAACTGGATTGTCCTGTGTCTAAATGAACCATAACTAGACGTGTGTGTAGCGTTTAGTAACCATCTCGTTACAGAAGTGAGTCTATGAACAGTTACGGCGGTAGTGGGCCTTTAATTGTGCAGATGAGTGCGCACCTGGCGCCCGCCTTCTACAAATCCTAACCGTTTAACATTTTACATCCTGTCTAAATGGCGTCACAGTCAATGGAACGCGTGGGCGGAGAGTGCGTGAAGACACACTGACCGTGAACTTGATATTTTATTTGCGTCTGCTCAGATCATTACGTCGGTAGAGAGAGGAAAAACACATATCGCAATAACTGCGTCACCTGACAGTGGGCGCTAATTGTGTTTTGAAAATCATTGCAAAAAAAAGCGTCTGAGATTCCCAGCCGTCAAAAAAAACGTGGATACAAAATGGTTTCAGCAAGAGGTATAGATCCTCATGAGCCCCCCGCGAATGCGGGGGCTCTTGAGGCTCTATACCTCTTGAAATTAGGTCGTGTTCATTTTTTCTCTCGGCTGTCTAGAAGTTAATTTCAAGACCACTCCTCACGAATAGAATGAGCTGAATCGGCTGTGATAGATGAAATAGCCTTGACTGCCAACAAAAAGTGAAACACGATCCAGTGAAGTTGCAAGAGACATAGGCCCTCATGAGCCCCCAATATTGCGGGGGCTCATGTAGCTCCTAGACCAAGCACACACCGAGGAACAGCGCTTGGAGTCCCTGCTATATTAAAAACGTGTAGGAATGGTGGCGCACAAATACCGGACGAAGGAGGAAGAAAATAAGGCCTAATATTAATGCTATACTGTGTCCAAAGCTGTTCTGCTACCTGAAAGTACGTCGCAACCTTTCAAGCAAAGCGTCACCGTATTTGACGCTTGTCTTCGAATCGACCCACTGGCCACACAGGGCAATTGCTTCCGGTTCGTGTAGTAACAATTCCCTCGTAAAAAAAAAATGTCCTCTCTTATTGCCATTTTTTCAGGGCGTGAAAGTTTCCATTTTTAAGTCCCTTCTATTTATAGAAAGGACTTTTTAGGACGGGTCGCGGTGGCGGGGCGAATTTAATAGCATGTCCATGATGATGTCAAAGGCGGGCAGGGTAAACCTCTAACAATTGAGCTGAGTCAAAAGATAAAAATTACGTCATGTCTAGTTACGCTAACCTCGCTGCTGAACGTACATTTGGGTCGAAGCGACCTATGTGCGTATGTATGTATGTATGTATGTATGTGCGTTTGTATGTGTGTGCGTATGTATGTAAACATGAGAATCTCCTATATTTCTGTACACACAAGCTTGAAACTTGGCGAAATACTTTCTTAAGTAGGTGGCTAAGAGAGCCTCCGAGCATATTGTAATTGAATATCTCATTGAAGACATAAACACCCGTTTATAGGAAGTCGGTTGACCCAGATTATAGTCCGTAATTTTTGTCATATTTACTTGAACTTTTGCATATAGCTAGTTTGGACAAAGACATTAGATGAGTTCGTTAAACAGCTTTGTATGAAAGCTATATGCAAAAGTTCGTTAGTAAAAAATAATTCTTTTCAGAAAAGAATTAAAACACTAAAAAAAAAAACTTTACTTCTAGAGAAGGTCAGACAGTGGTGGTGACGTAAAAGAGGCAACTCCGTCACCACGCAGACACTGACATAATACTCTAAATATGACGTCATTCTCTCTCTCTCTCTCTCTCTCTCTCTCTCTCTCTCTCTCTCTCTCTCTCTCTCTCTCTCTCTCTCTCTCTCTCTCTCTCACACACACAAACGGCAAGTTTGAAAACTGGTCCTGTTACCAATAACTTCTACCGTTGGAAAATAAAGGTTCATTGTTCATTGTTCATTGTTCACACACACACACACACACACACACACACACACACACACACACACACACACACACACACACACACACACACAAGCATGCGCGCATGCCCAGGAGGAATAGATCCTCATGCGCCCTCCAGGCGCATGAGGATCTATGCTTTTTGGAGATGTTTGGAGCTCGCGCGCATGCACGCACTAACACGTACACACACATCAACGCGCTTTCAGAAGAGCATACAGATACTTAGTATATCATGTAGCTAGGTAAAGTCAACCTGCTCTCACACAAATTATAGTAAGACTGAAATTGTACCGTGAAGTTCTAGTTTTGTCACCATTTTCTCAAGCCTATGAAGCGAAAGTGAAACTCATATCACGTAAAATATAAAATTACGTAAAAACTAAAACTTACGTAATGACAAATGACGCTTGACAAATCAACGACGCGTACGTTTAATAGGAGATAATGCAACATCAGAATCAGGTCAAAGACAAAAGGTAGAGATCATTGAGAGCGAGGACAGCTCTCGTATAGAAGGGACTTTGTGGGTTATGATTCACCCCATCTTGTTGCCTGTTTGGGCATTTTGAGCGGAAGAGGCATGACAGGTGGTGTGAAAAAGCGGAACATTTTGGTAATTTGAGTTTACCTAGTGTGTTCATGGGCGCAGGCTTGCAGACGACAAGAATTGCTGGAAATGTTTCTCCTGTGATGTGCTCCACGTGGAATTTTTTGTGTGGGAGGAAAGGGTACTTCGTTCATAGCTTTATGTTGCAAGAGGCTAATAGAGAAGAGTGTGTGAAAAGGGGGCGTAACCTAATTGTCCTGTTGACCCACTCGGGACTGGAAGCCATCTTGGTTTTGTAAATTTGCGGTGGAAAAACACCTGACTTCAGGTGAAATCATGAGACCGGTCATGTGATTCCCAGTCTAAGCATAGTAATGCGCGTGCAAATGACAAAGAGCTCGTGCATGCGGAGTCGAAAGAGCAGACGACAATAATTTGAATAGAGAGTATGATAAGGCGTTTTCACTAAATACATCTGATTGTCTGTTGTTTATCATTGTACGTGTGTGTATGTGTGTGTAATGGCCTCTTGTACCTACTGTGGCAGTAGCTCGCAGACCAAGCGTATACCAAGGAACAGCGCTTGGCCGTATGTTAAAAACGTGTAGGGAGTCGTGGCGCGGCGCTAAACGCGACAGAAATATAAAAGAAGAAAGGAAGAAACAAGAAGAGCAACCTACCTGGAGCTCCTATGCCACCACAAACTCATGCACAAGCCACTGTCATCTACTGCGACGTGAAAGCTTTCAAACCGTCAGCCAATTTGTCCTCAAGAAATTGAAGAATTTGGGTGGATAAATAAATTCCACGTCATTAGCATATAAAGATAAGGGGCGCAACTCTGTTCGTCGACCCGTGGCTCGTCACTGTCCCTTCTTTTCCAGTTGAGATGGCGAATGATCTGAATCGTTTTCACTCACGGTTCGATGGCAGGAACCTTAGTGATAACTGTGATGACTTGTGCCAGTCTATTGTGCCTGAACCTTTGTCAGTTACTGAAGAGGAATTAGTGAACATCTTTTATAAGCTGAATGCACACAAAGCACCTGGACCGGATGGGTTAGGAGGAAAAGTATCTTGTTTTTCAACATCTTGAAAAGTCAAAAGCACATGTGAGAATTCTTTTATAGACGTTTCTAATGCTTTTAATACTTTTGAACCACTGATGCTTTTGCAGCGTATGATGGACTTTAATGTGAACACAAACATTATTCTGTGAGTGCGAGACAGGCCGCAACATGTACATGTCAGTCTGTCTGACCAAATGGTGTTAAATTCGGGCTTCCCTCAAGGTTGTGTTCTCTCTCCGACATTGTTTTTTTTTATATATACACAGACCATATGCGTTGTCATACTGCCACTTCTCGTCTCTTAAAGTTCTCAGACGACATGGCTCTTGTACGCCTACTCCAAAAAGAAGACATTCTGGATGAGTACTTTGCACAGATAGCAGTATTAGAGTCATGGTGCAAAGACAGTTTTCTGGATATGAATGTACAGAAAACCAAGGAACTCGTCATTGGTGACAGGAAAGTTGATATTATTCGTACCTGTCTCAATTAACAATCAACCTGTAGAAGTGGTCACTGAATTGAAATACCTTGGCACAGTTGTGGATGTAGGATGTCTTTTACTGGAAACACCGATCTGATTGTGGAAAAAAACAAACCAACGTCTGTACCTTCCTTGGAAACAGAAGTTTTGATGTCTAAGATGTGATAGAAATTCGCTTACATGAATAACCTGAGATGCTGTCCAGAGACTGATGTGCGCCTCACCAGCACTGTTCTAAATACATGAATAAATTGAGATGCTGTCCAGAGACTGATGTGCGCCTCATCAGCACTGTTCTAAATACATGAATAAACTGAGATGCTGTCCAGAGACTGATGTGCGCCTCACCAGCACTGTTCTAAATTCATGAATAAACTGAGATGCTGTCCAGAGACTGATGTGCGCCTCACCAGCACTGTTCTAAATTCATGAATAAACTGAGATGCTGTCCAGAGACTGATGTGCGCCTCACCAGCACTGTTCTAAATTCATGAATAAACTGAGATGCTGTCCAGAGACTGATGTGCGCCTCACCAGCACTGTTCTAAATTCATGAATAAACTGAGATGCTGTCCAGAGACTGATGTGCGCCTCACCAGCACTGTTCTAAATTCATGAATAAACCGAGATGCTGTCCAGAGACTGATGTGCGCCTCACCAGCACTGTTCTAAATTCATGAATAAACTGAGATGCTGTCCAGAGACTGATGTGCGCCTCACCAGCACTGTTCTAAATTCATGAATAAACCGAGATGCTGTCCAGAGACTGATGTGCGCCTCACCAGCACTGTTCTAAAGCTGGTTAACACCTCCAGTGCCGAGTAAAATTGAACACCTCCCAACTGTAAGAGGTTAAGATCTTCATGAGCCGCCTCTTGCTGAAACCACTTTGTATCCACGTTCATTTGGCGGTTCGCGATATTTGATCTGAATTTGGGATAAACTTCATTTGCGAACGGATGAAGTGCCTGGCATCCTGCCTCTTAACCCATATCATACTGAGGCTAAAAGCTTCTAATGTGTACACTGCCACATTCAAGCTACATTATAGTACTTACAGATAAGGATATAGACCAATGGCTTTAGTTCAAGGGTGGTGTCAGAATAGCTTGGCGCCTAGAGGCGCCAAGCTATTCTGGCACTACCCTTGAACTATTTTAGTCAAGCATTTCACACACTGGTGTATTGCGAATGATAAGGGTTAAAATGATGTCAAGAACATGATCTGCGTCTCCTGGCAGAGAAGGGGTTACACTAGACGATGCTGATATTGTGCGCGTGTCTAAATCTCTTGTATATTTATCACGCGCTGCTCTGTCGAGTCAAACACAGATGTTTTGACTGTCGAGGACTTCCATATCGTTTGATTTTAGGATGTAATCCTCTTTCCGGCAGTCGTGTACGCCCACAGACCGTGATTAATTCTCTCGCTCGATCTGGGGGACGCGACCTGATTAAAACGATCTACTTCAGACAATAAAAGGTTAAAGTTCACAATATCTCCTGTACGAATTCGGTATTAATTTCAGTCCACTTAATCAAATTTCCAAAACATTAAAAAAAAAAAAAAAGATTTAAATTTCCAAAACTGATTTGAGTAGCTTGCTTGAGCTTGCCCTTAGCACCACGTGAATGTTCTGTGTTTATGTACAATGTGTGAGGGAATGCGCGTGATTCACGCCGTGAGCGTGCTTGTTGGGTTCAGTTCGCGGCTATGTCCTGCGCATTGAGTTATAGCATAAATATCTATCTATCTATCTATCTATCTATCTATCTATCTATCTATCTATCTATCTATCTATCTATCTATCTATCTAATCTAATCTAATCTAATCTATTCTATCTATCTATCTATCTAGCTATCTAGCTATCTATCTATCTATCTATCTATCTATCTATCTATCTCCCGTAGTCTTGCCGACCGTTGGGGCACCACTGATGACTTTGCAACCAGCTCCCTCCATTCCTCTCTGTTCTCTGCCATTCTCAGCGTATCGCCCAGGTTCAGTCCTGTCCACTCTGAGATATTGTCCTCCCATCTTTTTCTCTGTCTTCCTCTCCTTCGTCCTCCTTGCACAGTGCCTTGCAGGATTGTTTTGGCAAGCCCTGCTGAACGCGTGACATGCCAAGACCACCGGCTTTAGTTTGCGTTTTTTCACAATGGCTAATAGTTCTTCATAGGACCCGATGGCTTGCCGCTTAGAAATGCGCTATATAAATACTATGTATTATTATTATTATTATTATTATTATTATTATTATTATTATTATTATTATTATTATTTATAAATATTCTCAGTATGTCGGACCGGCAATAATGCCGGACACAATGTGCTGACCTACAATATGAAGTGTCAATGTCGTAAAATGGAAGACTTGAATGGGAGAACCCGTATAGACAAATTTTAGCAGTCAACGCCCGCCGTGGAGCAGATGGCATCAAAGCGACCTACTCTAGGCAATCAAGGGTTCGTCTGTCGTATGTCTCGTGATAGTCCCCTCCAAAAAGCAGCGCAAGTGTCGAAAGACAACGCCCAGGACAACGTGTTAACCACATAACTGCCTCGAAAAAGCGATCCAACTGCAAGAGACATGGCACTTGCTGGCGTTGATTTGAATCCCTGTTCCTCTAACGGCCGTGGCTCTATGGCGTTCAGTTGGCGATGTGTTCAGACACACAATCTGCGGCCACGGGCGGGGAAGGGGTTAAACGGGTCACCACACGAGTCTTTGTTCAGTGCATACTGTAAGGCTCGTAGAACATTAATCGTTCAGTATTAATTCCACCATGTATGCAATAAACAGGCCCAAGCGTGTGTGATTAGAGGGGTACTATATTCCACCTGTGATTTATCAATAACTCACTCAGTCCGACGCACGTGTTTTCCCAAATTTTGGAGGCGTCATCTAACGACTATGCACCTGTTGCAGGAGATGGGTCGACCGTGATAATTCAAGGGTAGTGCCAGATTAGCTTGGCGCCGACAGGCGCCAAGCTAATCTGGCACTACCCTTGAATTATCGTGGTCGATCCATCTCCTGCTGTAGTGCGTCAGGGCTGAATGGGGTAAGTGTGATCATTGTTAAAGCGACCTGCTCTAAGGGCCGGCGTTACCTGCTAAACTTCGTCCAACAGGGTCTCAATGTTGTCCTACCTCAATAGACGATATCAGAATTAATTCCAAATTGCACATGTTTCTGATTTCCGGAAATCGCCTATTGAGGTATTTCTAACCTTCTTTTTCCTTTTGCCTGTATTAAATGTGTTCTTGTTACCCGTCATTAGGTGCTAATGACGTAGAATCTTTTTATCCCAAAACCTTCCGGGCAGGGATGCTCGATAGCCTTGGTTGGCAGATCTCCTTCGAGAAGGAAAACTCCGAGGAAAAACCTGAGTAGATGGGACCCATAAGCCTTGGTCGGCAATCCATCTAGGAGAAGGATACTCCAAAACTAAACCATCCTGTGCTCCCAGGAAAGGCCTTTTGACCAGGAGCTAAGGGTGAGGTAACCCCGACAGAAACCCCGAGTGCTGAAGACGGAGGTACTGGGCTGCACAGCGCACTCTAATAAACCAGTACCATGCATATACAGCCACATGACACTATCCCAAAACCTTGTGGACAAAATGGCCAGAGCTCGGAAATCTTTCACATCGCAGTAGCTGACAACAGCTCGTGCATTGACTAGAACCTTCTACATCAGTTTATGGTGTCATAGGAGCTCCAGGTAGGCAGCTTTTTCGGTTACTGCCTTTAAAAAAAAAAAAAAAATCTGTCGTTTAGCGACGCGCCGCGACTCCAACATGATTTTTTTCATAGCAGGGACTCCAAGCGCTGTACCTTACCTCTTACCATTCGGAATACGCCAGTGTGTGGAATAAGTTTGACTTATATAGTTCAAGGGTAGTGTCAGAATAGCTTGGCGCCTCTAGGCGCCAAGCTATTCTGGCAAAACCCTTGAACTAAAGCCATTGGTCTATTGGTCTATTGGTCTATTTCATTATCTGTAAGTATAATAATGTAGCTTGCATATGGCAGTGTACAAATTTTAAACTTTTGGCCTCAGTATGATACGGGTTAGTGTGCGCTTGGTAGACGAACTACTGTGAAAAAGTGAAAGGCACGCCATGCAAACTGTGCTGTACGCTGGCATCATCGTGATCGCGGCTGAAGGGAGGTGGCAAACTGATGGCAAAACACCAGATCACCCACAAATAGACACGCCATAAATAACGCTAGCACGACAGGCTGCAAATGTACAGCACCTTCGCGTGCAACAAAAAATATAAGCGTATTATCTTCAAGGGCAAAAAAATGCGACATTATTGGATTCGGAAAATGTCGCGTTCCTTTGCTCGTAAGTATATGTAAGTTACGCAATGTTTGACCTAGTCCAGAACAAAAAAGTAACCGCCGAGCGTGTGCGCAGCACAATGAAAATACCAACAAAGTAAGAAACACGCTTAGAAAGGGCAATCGCGACACACTGTATTCCATGTATTGGCTGGTTTCATTGTCGACGTAGGCGTGTCAGTGAAACCACAAGAAAAATATTGTTTTGTTTTGTTTTGTTCATTTTCTACGAAACAACAGCAGCAGCGGTAGTATTACCATCATCGCCACTAAATGGAAAAAGCGGAAATTAAGCATTGGGGGGAAAGCTTGCGTTGTTAAAACATTTATTATCTCACAGATGGTGTATGCAATGCAAGTGCTCAGTATCCCCTCAGACGTACTAGACGAAATAAACACTTTTTTTTCAGATATTTATGGAAGAACAAAAATTTGAACAAGAAGGCCTTTGAGAAGGTAAAACGTTCAGTTATGTGCAGTGATTATTGTGAGGGCGGAATTAAAATGATTAACATGAGGGATATGCAAGCCTCCTTTCTCTGTGAGTGGGCAGCCAGGCTGCGTACAGCCATAAAACCCACGAGAGATACTGTCATGCCCAAACATTTGTGTATTTGGTCATGACTTGATATGCTTTGAATTCAATATCAATTCCAAAACATGTAAAGGGCTTAATGAAAACATTAAGTCGACCTTCTAGAGAGACGTCGTGATGTCATGGGTGGATACTGTTAAACAAATTCAGTACGGTCCTGTGGAATAACAAGTTATTATTGTACAAGTCTAACGTTCTGTTTTTTAAAGACTGGGTCCGCGCAGGTGTCTATCGAGTGGATGAAGTGAAGGAAGATGGCGAGATTATGTCGTTTGAAAATGTCTGTCGCATTAATGGAGATTCCCCTGGGATGCTGCTGGAATACAACGTTGTGAAAATGTCCTTTCTTCGTACATGCGATGCCTCAATAGCAACGCTGACTCCATGTCGATGTCAGAGCGTATATCACCAACTTTAGCAAAGGAGTTTAGGATAACAATTGTGCAGCAGAAATACAGTCCCCCTTGTGCCCATCATTTCTGGGCGATGAAGTTTGATGTCCAATTAAGTGAATGGCAATGGGGTATTGTGAATAGAGCAACAAAGGAAGTGAGGTTGCGAGAACTGCAGTGGAAAATTCTACACAATATTTACCCAACCAATATTTTATTGTCTAAAATGGGCGTCGTTAATAATAGATACTGCAGTCTCTGTCCTCATGAAGTTGACTTTATTGAGCATTTTTCTACTTTTGTGATTCAATATCTCGAATCTGGAAAAGAGTTGAACAACTTTGTTCAGGAAAATGCAATGTACAGATACGTATAACCCCTGCCCAAGCCTTATGGGGATACCGTGATAACGTGTTAGGAGCAGCAGAAAGTGCATTTATTAACCACGTCTCCTTAGTAGCCAAGCTGTGTATTAGCAAGTACAAGTATGTAATATCAATATACCAATAGACCAGTATACCAATAGATATCATAAAATTATTGTTGTTTGAATCTGAACTTAGAATAAGAAAGCTTCTGTGGTAGAGACAATAACCTGTCCCTTAGACTCACGTAATATGTACACGCGACTCACATCTCGCGTTACAGCAACTGTGAAACTGTAACCTCTGTCTCTCTCTGTCTCTCTGTCTCTGTCTCTGTCTCTCTCTCTCTCTCTCTCTCTCTCTCTCTCTCTCTCTCTCTCTCTCTCTCTCTCTCTCTCTCTCTCTCTCTCTCTCTCTCTCTCTCTCTCTCTCTCTCTCTCTCTCTCTCTCTCTCTCTCTCTCTCTCTCTCTCATCAACAACGCTTTCGTCTTTTAAAACCGCTCTCTTCAAGTACCTCACCTCAGCATCGTAAGATTTTCACAGCAATCTGCACTTGCAGTGTACGATTTTCCCCTTTCTAACTCTTCAATTCAGTTATATTTTCAGTTAATACAAGATGCTAATGCTGCACGTATTGTGTGTGTGTGTGTGTGTGTGTGTGTGTGTGTGTGTGTGTGTGTGTGCGTGCGTGCGTGCGTGCGCGCGTGCGTGCGCGCGCGCGTGTGTGTATGTGTGTGTGTTTGTGTGTGTGTGTGTGTGTGTTTTGTGCTCGTGCTTGTGTTTATGAATGTATGTATGGAGATTTATACCTTTACAATTGTGTGTATGTGTGAGATTTTCTATGTTTATTTCTACTTTTTCAATGATTTCTTCTTCTTTTTTAAAACTTTATATTTCAATTTTTTGTTAGTTATATATTTAGTTTTTCCCAATTTAATGATAGTATTTTGTGATTTGTGCATTATATGTAAAGTAGATTAGCAACGGCAAGTTCGAAAAATGGTTTCACCAAAACTTTCACCGTTGTAAAATAAAGAATCATTGTCATTGTCATTGTCATTGTCTCTCTCTATCTCTATCTCTCTCTCTGTGTCTCTCTCTCTCTCTCTCTCTCTCTCTCTCTCTCTCTCTCTCTCTCTCTCTCTCTCTCTCTCTCTCTCTCTCTCTCTCTCTCTCTCTCTCTCTCTCTCTCTCTCTCTACTTATGCATAAAATTCTTCACCATAAAACCCCATCTTACCTTCGTATGTTATTTTGGGATAGTCAAAGACAAAACACGAGGAACAGTTTGTTACAGCTACCATGGGCCAGGCTCGATATATATAAAACCAGCCTTTCGTTCTCAGGTGCCAAAGCCTGGAACGAACTAGCACCCCAAATTAAATCCATTTCTAGATTTAGAACCTTCGAAACTCGTTTACATACCATCTTGTTACAGTAACTTAATGCCTGAACGGACTACTTATATTATAATATATATATATATATATATATATATATATATATATATATATATATATATATATATATATATATATATATATATATATATATATATATATATATATAATTCACTGTTATTGATATGTGTGCGCATTATTTGCATTGCTTTTGTATTGGTGTTCTTTTGTTGTTGTTTTCTTTCATTTCAGTTTATTTCTTCATGTTTCGATTTATTGTGTTTCTCTTACTCTTTGCTATTAATGTTTCTTTTCTAACAGGACAGTTTGTAAGAGAGTTCATCTCTCTCTCTCATATGTGTATCTTTCCGCTGTACTGTTAGGCCATCGACAGTGAGAGAATGAGGTGTATTTGTGTGTGTGTATGTGTGTCTATATATATATATATATATATATATATATATATAATATATATATATATATATATATATATATATATATATATATATGTGTGTGTGTGTGTGTGTGTGTGTGTGTGTGTGTGTGTGTGTGTGTGTGTGTGTGTGTGTGTGTGTGCTTTGGTGCATGCTTACACACATCCACATACCTGATCTATGTTAATGACATGTGGCTGTACTTTGTACTATACCGAAATGTGTTTACTTTATAACAAACTAAAACAAACTGTCCATCAAATCACCTCAGAGTACAACGTAAACTGTTGTCTTATCTATATATAAAACAACACCAAAACAACCCAACAACAACACTGAACTGCACTGGAAACAGAGCGATAGCCGCCTTTCTATACATGTACCGGGAAACACAAGACATAGTCGTAACCTCGTACATTCAACAAATGATCACCTCCATCCGAGGAACACAAATATAAAGAAGGTCAGTGATTGACACAGAAAAATCCCCAAGTAACGACAGGAACTCATGAAGATCTATGCTTTTTGCATGTGAATGGAGGAGTACATGCTGTGTTGCTCTGTTTCGTCTATCCATCTCAGTGAAAGCACTGTAAGTGATCAGATGATATCACACAAACAGTGAAAGCACTGTAAGTGATCAGATGATATCACACAAACAGTGAAAGCACTGTAAGTGATCAGATGATATCACACAAACAGTGAAAGCACTGTAAGTGATCAGATGATATCACACAAACAGTGAAAGCAATGTAAGTGATCAGATGATATCACACAAACAGTGAAAGCACTGTAAGTGATCAGATGATATCACACAAACAATGAAAGCACTGTAAGTGATCAGATATCACACAAACAGTGAAAGCACTGTAAGTGATCAGATATCACACAAAAAGTGAAAGCACTGTAAGTGATCAGATATCACACAAACAGTGAAAGCACTGTAAGTGATCAGATGATATCACACAAACAGTGAAAGCACTGTAAGTGATCAGATATCACACAAAAAGTGAAAGCACTGTAAGTGATCAGATATCACACAAACAGTGAAAGCACTGTAAGTGATCAGATGATATCACACAAACAGTGAAAGCACTGTAAGTGATCAGATGATATCACACAAACAGTGAAAGCACTGTAAGTGATCAGATATCACACAAACAATGCACTGTAACTGATCAGATGATATCACACAAACAATGCACTGTAAGTGATCAGATGATATCACACAAACAATGCACTGTAATTGATCAGATGATATCACACAAACAATGCACTGTAAGTGATCAGATATCACACAAACAGTGCAAGCAAACGAAAAGTCAAGAGACTAATTGAGGTTCCCACTAGAACAAAAACAACATCATCGCCACCAGCATTACAACCACCGCTGACCATAATCTACAACAACAACTGCACGTCTGTGTGTCCGGGACCTTGAACCTTTGAGTGGGACTGGATGGTACGGATTTTACATCCTTTTGGAGAAGAAAAAAATAAAATAAAACAATACAAAACAACAACAACAACAATAACAACAACGATTTACTGTCGAGAATTACTGCCGATAAAAAGTAAAAACACCATCCACCAGCAAGAGACATAGATCTATGCTCTCTTGCTAACGCCACTGTGTAACCGCGTTGCTAAGGGGCTCTAGGACGGCTGGGGCTCTAGGGCGGCTGGGGCTCTAGGACGGCTGGGGCTCTAGGACGGCTGGGGCTCTAGGGCGGCTGGGGCTCTAGGACGGCTGGGGCTCTAGGACGGCTGGGGCTCTAGGACGGCTGGGGCTCTAGGACGGCTGGGGCTCTAGGACGGCTGGGACGGCTGGGGCTCTAGGACGGCTGGGGCTCTAGGACGGCTGGGGCTCTAGGACGGCTGGGGCTCTAGGACGGCTGGGACAGCTGGGGCTCTAGGACGGCTGGGACAGCTGGGGCTCTAGGATGGCTGGGACGGCTGGGGCTCTAGGACGGCTGGGGCTCTAGGACGGCTGGGACTCTAGGACGGCTGGGACGGCTGGGGCTCTAGGACGGCTGGGGCTCTAGGACGGCTGGGGCTCTAGGGCGGCTGGGGCTCTAGGACGGCTGGGGCTCTAGGACGGCTGGGACGGCTGGGGCTCTAGGACGGCTGGGACGGCTGGGGCTCTAGGACGGCTGGGGCTCTAGGACGGCTGGGACGGCTGGGGCTCTAGGACGGCTGGGGCTCTAGGACGGCTGGGGCTCTAGGATGGCTGGGACGGCTGGGGCTCTAGGATGGCTGGGACGGCTGGGGCTCTAGGACGGCTGGGACGGCTGGGGCTCTAGGACGGCTGGGACGGCTGGGGCTCTAGGACGGCTGGGACGGCTGGGCTCTAGGACGGCTGGGACGGCTGGGGCTCTAGGACGGCTGGGGCTCTAGGACGGCTGGGGCTCTAGGACGGCTGGGGCTCTAGGACGGCTGGGACGGCTGGGGCTCTGGGACGGCTGGGGCTCTAGGATGGCTGGGGCTCTAGGACGGCTGGGACTCTAGGACGGCTGGGACGGCTGGGGCTCTAGGACGGCTGGGGCTCTAGGACGGCTGGGGCTCTAGGATGGCTGGGACGGCTGGGGCTCTAGGACGGCTGGGACGGCTGGGGCTCTAGGACGGCTGGGACGGCTGGGGCTCTAGGACGGCTGGGGCTCTAGGACGGCTGGGACGGCTGGGGCTCTAGGACGGCTGGGATGGCTGGGGCTCTAGGACGGCTGGGACGGCTGGGACGGCTGGGGCTCTAGGACGGCTGGGACGGCTGGGGCTCTAGGACGGCTGGGACGGCTGGGGCTCTAGGACGGCTGGGACGGCTGGGCTCTAGGACGGCTGGGACAGCTGGGTCTCTAGGATGGCTGGGACGGCTGGGCTCTAGGACGGCTGGGACAGCTGGGGCTCTAGGATGGCTGGGACGGCTGGGGCTCTAGGACGGCTGGGGCTCTAGGACGGCTGGAACGGCTGGGGCTCTAGGACGGCTGGGGCTCTAGAATGGCTGGGGCTCTAGGGCGGCTGGGGCTCTAGGACGGCTGGGGCTCTAGGACGGCTGGGACGGCTGGGGCTCTAGGACGGCTGGGACGGCTGGGGCTCTAGGACGGCTGGGACGGCTGGGGCTCTAGGACGGCTGGGATGGCTGGGGCTCTAGGACGGCTGGGACGGCTGGGGCTCTAGGACGGCTGGGACGGCTGGGGCTCTAGGACGGCTGGGATGGCTGGGGCTCTAGGACGGCTGGGACGGCTGGGATGGCTGGGGCTCTAGGACGGCTGGGACGGCTGGGGCTCTAGGACGGCTGGGACGGCTGGGGCTCTAGGACGGCTGGGACGGCTGGGATGGCTGGGGCTCTAGGACGGCTGGGACGGCTGGGGCTCTAGGACGGCTGGGACGGCTGGGGCTCTAGGACGGCTGGGACGGCTGGGGCTCTAGGACGGCTGGGACGGCTGGGCTCTAGGACGGCTGGGACAGCTGGGGCTCTAGGATGGCTGGGACGGCTGGGGCTCTAGGACGGCTGGGGCTCTAGGACGGCTGGGGCTCTAGGACGGCTGGGACGGCTGGGGCTCTAGGACGGCTGGGGCTCTAGGACGGCTGGGGCTCTAGGACGGCTGGGACGGCTGGGGCTCTAGGACGGCTGGGACGGCTGGGGCTCTAGGACGGCTGGGGCTCTAGGACGGCTGGGGCTCTAGGACGGCTGGGGGGGGGGGGGCTCTAGGACGGCTGGGGCTGTCTGGCGGTGAGTTGACAATGAGAAGAAGTTCAACGTGTAGGGCTGAACGTCTTTTGTTGACCACGAAGGTGATTTCAAAGACGGGGCACCCAAATAGGGTCTGAACAATTTCGAACCCAGGACCTTACGGACGAGAGTTGAACGCTCTGCCACCGAGCCACCGGGCACCCCTGAATTAACAATGAGGATGTCTGCCTCTTGCCGTTCAAAACCAATTGTATCCGTTTTTGTGGCAGTAACGGTGGTCTGGAAGGGGGGGAGGTGTGGGTTGGGGGGGGGGGAGGTGTGGGTTGGGGTGGGGGTGGTGGGGGCGGGGATAGGGGGGATGGGGGTGGGAGGCTGGGTAGTAAGGCGCGAGTTTGACCACTGTAGCAAAGTTGTCGTTGCACACTATAACCGGCCAGACAGTTTTCACGGATCATGGAGAAGTTATTTCAGCTTTCACGTTTGGCGACGATGACGTTTTGAACGGATCGCGAGATGCAAATTGTAACCACGGGCACTAACCTGACTGATTAACCTAAACAGGACAAACATGAGTTACGATTTTAGGACATACCCCCTCCACCTAACCTCAAGAAGGGACGTCACAAGATTTCGGCGCACAAGCTAATAATCCGCGTCCCTGTAGCTGGGCAATTTGTGGCGATCATCTGGCTGTCCATGATTCCGACAATGAAATAAAAACAAAGTCAAGGTCATTTCCGCCTGTTAAATTTGGGGATTCCAGGAAAACATTCAATTTTTACGGTCATTGGAAGATCACGTTTACAAATGACAGGGCGACGTCAGTGATAATCTGTTGAGCTGTAGTAAGCCCTGTGTTGACACTTTCCATACTTGTCTGACCTCTCTCTCTCTCTCTCTCTCTCTCTCTCTCTCTCTCTCTCTCTCTCTCTCTCTCTCTCTCTCTCTCTCTCTCTCTCTCTCTCTCTCTCTCAGTATGTGTTTGTTAACGGAAAACGTTCCGCTGAAGGCATACTAAAGCATGTCGTGCCTCAGGGCTCAATATTAGGGCCCTCTTATTTTCCATTTACATCAATGATATGCCATTGCATCTTTCAGATCTAAACGTACGCTGTAGCCTGTTTGCTGATGATGCTACTCTCGACGTGACGTCAGCGAATATCTCCACAATCAATTCCTCACTTGAACAGGGCCTAACTTATGTTTCAAAATGGTGTCACACTAACTATATGTTACCAAATCCGTCTAAAACAGAATGCATGCTAATAACTACACGACAAAAGCAGCAGCTACATCCACCCCCGCTTAGGCTTTCTCTCAACTCTGAGCCGATTAGACAAGTTAGAGAGCAACGCTTGTTAGGCGTCATTATCGACGACACAACTCACATGGCACGCGCATGTCAGCAGCGTATGTCGAACAGTGTCCAGGAATTTATATCTTCTTTCAAAACTGCGTTATTTTACAGATACACCGACAAGGAAAATATTTTATAACGCACATATTCAATCCCATATAGATTATGCTTCTACAGTTTGGGATAGATGCAGCGATGATCTTATACAACACATCACCAAATCCACCCACCGATTCGGCCACACCCTCGACTGGATCATCACCCGCACCTCCGATCAACTCTTTCTCGACTCTGACACCTCCTCTGTGCTTCCCTCTGACCACCTCGCTATTCTCGTCTCCCTCAACCTACCTCCCCCGAAAAAAACCCAAGCTCCTTGTCTCTCGTCGCAAACTAAAATCTGTCAACCGAGAGAGCTTCTTCGACGAAGCTGTCGACCTTCTCCTGGACCCCGCCTCCTCTCCTGATCTTGCATCTCATTTCGACTCCTCTCTTCGAAAACTTCTAGACACCCATGCACCTGTCACCACCTGCTCCATACCCAACCGACCCCCTGACGACATAGCTGAGGCCAAGCGCGAGCGCCGACAAGCGGAACGCCGCTGGCGCTCATCTGACCTCACCATTCACAGAGAGATCTTCCAAACAACTAGATCCAAAGTCTGCAGAATGATCTCCGACTCCAAACGTAAACACTTCAAAACAAAATCCTGAAATCCACTTCTTCCAAAACCGTCTACGCTAACATGAACACACTCCTAGGCATTTCTAAAGACTCTCCTCTCCCCAACACACACAGCAAAGAAGAACTCCCGTCCGCTTTTTCCACTTATTTTCCCGACAAAATCCAAACTCTGCGCAACACACTCGACACTCTGCCTTCTCCGCCTTGCCCTCCCGACACCCCCTTTTCTGGCACCCCCTCTCGTCCTTCCGGCCCGTCTCTCAGGACGAAGTTCTCAAGGCCATAAAGTCCATGCCTCTCAAAACCTGCGAACTAGACACTCTCCCAATTTCTCTCTACCGGGACGGCCTTCCAAAACTTCTGCCATTCATTACCGACATCATCAACACATCTCTAGAGAACGGCTCCGTCCCTGATATCTTCAAGTCCGCCATCGTCCGTCCTCTCCTCAAAAAAACACAACCTCGACCCAAACGAACTCAAAAACTATCGTACAGTCTCCAATCTCTCTTTCCTGTCCAAATCTTCTTGAGAAGGTTGTTCTCAACCAGCTCAACCTCCACCTCGCCGACAACAACCTCCTCAGTCCCTTCCAGTCTGCCTATCGCAAACATCACAGCACTGAAACAGCCCTTCTACATATCTTAAACGACCTGCTTCTCTCCACCGACTCGGGCAACATCTCCCTTCTTACGCTACTAGACCTCTCTGCCGCCTTCGACACTATAGACCACTCTATCCTCCTCCACCGCCTTCACTACTCCTTTGGCATCACTGACTCTGCTCACTCCTGGTTTCTCTCCTACCTCTCCGACAGACAGCAGTCTGTCACCATCGACATCGTCTCCTCCAACCCAGTCACGCTCTCCTGCGGAGTTCCACAAGGGTCCGTCCTGGGCCCGGTCCTTTTCACACTCTACACCTCTCCCCACGCCGCATCAGTCAGATCAGAAAATACCTCACTACCGAAGCTGCCACCAAACTTGCTGTCTCTCTCATCCTATCTCGCATCGACTACTGCAACTCTCTCCTATCCGGCCTCCCTCACTAAACCACTTTCACTCTCCAGCGCGTCCAGAACAATGCTGCCCGCCTCGTCCTCAGAAAGAAAAAATCCAACCACATCACTCCCCTGCTCAAACTCCTTCACTGGCTTCCCATCCCCCAACGCATCCAATACAAGATTCTGTCTCTCTGCTACAAATCCCTGAACAACTGCGCTCCCGCCTATCTCTCAAACTTCTTCACCCCTACACTCCTCCCCGTTCCCTCCGCTCCGCCTCCGACTCTCTCCGCCTCCACATCCCCCGCACCAAACTCAGCACTTTCGGCCCCCGCTCCTTCTCAGTATGCGGTCCATCCACCTGGAACACTCTCCCACTCTCTCTCCGTCAGAAACACTCTCTCTCCTCCTTCCAGTCCACCCTCAAAACTCACCTCTTTCAACAGTTCTAGCACTATACCACCACACTCCCCACCCTAAGCAGACTGTCGTAATGTATTTTACTATTTGTGGTACATGAGTCGTTGTCTAAAGCGTGCGCATGCGTGCGCGAGTTGTGAGTGCGCGCTTGGAGTTATAATTATTATAAGATAAGCGCATTATAAATACCGTAATTGTTTTTTTCATGCGTAGTCTGTAAAGCGCACTTGAAGCTCCAGTCAGAGCCATGTGAACGTCATCACTCCCTGGACATTGTCTGTAATCCCGTCCAAATGATCGACTTACGTCTGCCGTCTACTCATCCCAAACCATGTCTCGTCCGTTTGACATCCGGCGACAAGCAGGCGTCGGCATAGTTCGCTGTGAAACGTGCACCAGAATATCGCCACGACGAATATATCGCGGAGAGGTCACTTCGGAAGGGGATATCCGAAAAATAAAGGTCCTCGGGCAGACTCAGCCTTAGCTGGTCAGCGCACATCCGCCCGCGGGCCAGCAAAAGCTGACGTCGGTTCGAGAACTGTAAACGTCCTTGCTGAGTCATCACAAACCAAAGTCGGCAGCAAATTACTAACGGGCAGGCAATTGGCGCGGTATGACGTGATAGCTCACAGGTGGCACCATAATTATGTTGAGTGTCACGTTTAATGTGTCACCATATGCTGAGTGTCACGATTAATGTGTCACCATATGCCGAGTGTCACGATTAATGTGTCACCATATGCTGAGTGTCACGATTAATGTGTCACCATATGCTGAGTGTCACGATTAATGTGTCACCATATGCTGAGTGTCACGATTAATGTGTCACCATATGCCGAGTGTCACGATTAATGAAAGAAAAACAGAAGATAGTGGTAGAAAACCCTTTAAAATAGAAACAAATAACGACGTTTCGGATCAAAGATCCTTCCTCAGGTGACATGGAAACAAACGTAGAACAGAAAAGAACACCAGAAAGAAAAGACGTCATCCTGTATAGAGAGAATTTAGAATGACGTAAAAAAAAAAAAAAAAAAAAAAAAAAAAAAAAAAAAACACACACACACACACACATAATGACGCAAATACACATGCACAAAACACGTAGCACAAAACTTACGTCTATATACATACACGTCACTGCATACATTCGCATTCACTCGTGCCTACTGCAGCTCACGCACATGCACACACACACACACACACACACACACACACACACACACACACACACACACACACACACACATACACACACACTCAAAGGTAGCATCCAGTATCAACAGTGAGGTCAAGCCTGGCACCAACTACCCATCAGGCCGAGCATACATCCCTAGGGGCGAATGTTCAAGCCGCGCGGATGGTAAGTGCCAAGCCTGTCCGCGAAAAAGGATTCTGTCATTTTGCGGCGGATGAAGTGGGATGTATTTTGCCAAAGGATGCGTATGCTGAAATGTGTGAGGCTATGAGGCGGTTCGTTGAAATGACGTCCAACCTGGTTGTTGTATCCGAGGCGGATCGAACGAACATGCTCCTCGCAGCGTTCAGGGAGTGTACGGTATGTCTCCCCCACATACAACATCTTTGGGCAGTGAGAACATGAGATGACATAGACAATATCCGATGACTGGCATGTGAATGATCGGTGGACATGAAAAGATGACAGGGGTCCGGTGATGACGGGGGATGTGTTGATGTACGGACATGCTTTGCAGTGTGGTTGCTGACAAGGGTGTGTGCCAGGTGGTAAGGTATTAGATGCGCGAAGTGAACTGTGAACAAGATGATCGCTTAGGTTAGTGTCACGTTTGTAAGCGACCAGCGGAGGCTCAGGAAATATGTCTTTCAATACTGTGTCATTCTGAATGATGTGGAAGTTCCTGAGGAGAATGTTTTTGATGGGGATGTTGTGAGGATGATACGTGATACACAGGACCGGCCGGTCCTCTGCAGCACTGTGAGTTTTCTCCCTCAAAGCTTCACTTCTGCTTGTGGCCTCAGCCTTAGAACGAGCGGTGTTGACGATGTCTTGGGGGTATCCCTGGTGTGAGAAGAAATTAATTAATTGATTAATGTGTCACCATATGCTGAGTGTCACGATTAATGTGTCACCATATGCTGAGTGTCACGATTAATGTGTCACCATATGCTGAGTGTCACGATTAATGTGTCACCATATGCTGAGTGTCACGATTAATTACCACACTGGCTGCCTTCCTCCGCAAATCGAGGGAGGCAACCAGTGTGTGGGTTAATGGCATGTGACTGTCGTGACAGCTTGCCCGCGGGCTAGGACTGAGGCGGGCAGCACGACGAGTGGACAGAACTGCAGTCCGTCAGTTTCAATCCCTGTTCAATGTTATGCTCCGATTGTAATTGGATCGGATTATTTCCTCCTGTGCAAGGTGGCTGATTGCGTTGACAAATTAGAGGGCAAGATAAAAGAACGTGGGCAGGCCGGTTTGTAGGGTCCATGATGGAACTGATGTCACTGTGCATCGCCAGTAACTACGCAGTACAATTAACCCTCTGCGTGTCGGTGGCGGTTTATGTCGCGATGATCCCTCAGTGCATGATGTCAGGGTGTTGTTATTCCTGCAGGATGTCAGGCTGTTGTTATTCCTGTGGGATGTCAGGGTGTTGTTATTTCTGCAGGATGTCAGGCTGTTGTTATTCCTGTAGGATGTCAGGGTGTTGTTATTCCTGCACGATGTCAGGGTGTTGTTATTCCTGCAGGATGTCAGGGTGTTGTTATTTCTGCAGGATGTCAGGCTGTTGTTATTCCTGTAGGATGTCAGGGTGTTGTTATTCCTGCACGATGTCAGGGTGTTGTTATTCCTGCACGATGTCAGGGTGTTGTTATTCCTGTAGGATGTCAGGGTGTTGTTATTCCTGCAGTATGTCAGGGTGTTGTTATTCCTGTAGGATGTCAGGGTGTTGTTATTCCTGTAGGATGTCAGGGTGTTGTTATTCCTGCAGGATGTCAGGGTGTTGTTATTCCTGTAGGAATCATCGCGACAAAACTACCGACACGCACAGAGTTAAAATATCAAGGCCAGACCCCACCCATGCAGATTAGGTTTTTCTAATGGCTCCGACGCCTACATAAAAACTTAGTGGCAAGGTCAGCCACCGCGGACCTTATCCACAGGCACGGGATATTCACCGTGGACTTTATCCACAGGCACGAGATATTCGTTGGGAAACGATCATTGCTATAACACGGGTAGTACTCGTGTTGTAGAGTTGGCCGAATTCGTAATGATCACCCCAGGCATGCGACTTTAACCGTAATCATTCGGAATACACCAGTGTGTGAAATACGTTTGACTAAAATAGTTCAAGGGTAGTGCCAGAATAGCTTGGCGCCTCTAGGCGCCAAGCTATTCTGGCACCACCCTTGAACTAAAGCCATTGGTCTATAGCCTTATCTGTAAGTACTATAATGTAGCTTGCATATGGCAGTGTACACATTTGAATCTTTTAGCCTCAGCATGATATGGGGTTAACAGGCGTTCCTGCAGCCACAGTACAAAGAGTATATGTTTAATCCGTGAGTAGTCGTGATTTTTGAGCCGAGACTTGCTTTTGACACACAAGATCTGGCTCCGAGGCTCTGCCGGGTAGTCAGAACTGTCTGTCACAGGCAAGTCGAGGCTGGTAAATCAGAAATCATCACCACAACTCCTTCGCTCCGATTGATCACTAAATTCGCGACTGAAGCGAGCGCCGCACACTGATCGAAATTCACGCGACGAAAACAGATATAAATGGGACAACAAAAGGAACCCCCCCCCCCCCCCCGCCAACGAAATAAATAAATAAATAAATAAAATAAAAAAAGCAATAATATAAATAATATATATATATATATATATATATATATATATATATATATATATATATATATATATATATATATATATATATATATATATATATATATATATATATATATATATTTATTTATTTATGCCGTATTCTTGCCTACTGTTGGGGCACCACTGATGACTTGGCAACAAACTCCCTCCATTCCTCTCTGTTCTCTGCCATTCTTAGCGTATCGCCCAGCCTTAGTCCTGTCACTCTGAGATATTGTCCTCCCATCTTTTCCTCTGTCTTCCTCTCCTTCGTCCTCCTTGCACAGTGCCTTGCAGGATTGTTTTGGCAAGCCCTGCTGAACGCGTGACATGCTCATACCACTTCGGTTTGCGTGTTTTTCATAATGGCTAATAGGACTCCATAGGGTCCGATGGCTTGCCTGATTCTGTTTCCACTTCCTCGTTCGTGATGTGATCTCTGTATGAAATGCCAAGCAGTCTTCGAAAACATCTCATTCCAGTGGCTTGTATCCTCCTTTCAAGGTCTGCGGTGAGGGTCCATGACTCACAGGCATACAAGAACACTGAGATGACTAAGGAGCGCATAACTCTGATCTTGGAGCAGAGTGTAATATTTCTGTCCTTCCATATGGTCTTCAGTCTTGTCAGTGATGTTGTTGTCTGCGCAATCCTGGACAGTATTTCTGGTTTTGATCCTTCATCTGTCACAATGGCTCCTAAGTATTTGAATTTATTAACTGTTTGTTGTTTTTGGCTTCCAATCATGATGTCAGTGCCAATGCCACTGGTGTTATTTGTCATCGGTTTGGTCTTCTCTGCACTGATTTACATCCCATACGCAATGGCTGTACTGTCCAGCTTTTCCACCAGCTGAGCTAGCTCCTTCTCTGTTCCTACAAGGCCTTCAATGTCGTCCGCAAAGCGCAAGTTCGTGATTGTTCTGCCTCCAATACTGGCAGTTCCTTCATGATATTTCAGAGCGTCTGCCATGATTCTTTTCAGGTAGATTTTGAAAAGAGTAGGTGAGAGCAAGCAGCCTTGTTTGACTCCGACTGTAGTCCTAAACCAGTTTCCTATTTTGCCGTTGAAGCAGACTGCGCTAGTGGCCTTGTTGTAAAGGTTTGCTATGACTTTGATCAGGTTGGCATTGATGTTGTATAGCTTCATGGTGGACCAAAGGGCTGCATGCCACACCCTGTCAAATGCTTTCTTAAAATCCACAAAGACATGATAGAGGTCTTGCTAGTGCTGGAGGTACCTCTCACATAGAACTCTCAGGTTGAAGATCTGCTCAGTTGTGCTGCGCCCTGGACTAAAGCCTACCTGGTCCTCAGCTATGATTTCTCTGCCTGTGGCTTCAGCCTGTTCAGTAGGATCTTTAACACGACTTTGCTTGGGTGGCATATAAGACTGATCGTGCGATAATTATGGCATTTATGTAAGTTGCCTTTTTGGAGAGAGTTATTATAAGTGATTGGGTCCATGGTGTGGGCCAATCACCTGACTGCCAGATCGTATTGCTTATTGTTAGTAAGGTGCTTATCGTGTCTTCTCCCTCTTCTTGGACTAGCTCTGCAGGGATGTTGTCTGCTCCTTCTGCCTTCCCTTTTTTTTCAGCGACTTCACTGCAGCCTGTGCTTCTTCTCGGAGGATGGGATAGTTGCCATTGTTGGTCACGGGTGGGTTGACAAGTATGCCTGGGTCCCCTGTAGCTCGGTGGTTGTACAAATCTGAGCAGTACTCTGTCCATCTCTTCAGTATGTCTTGGTCTTCCGTAAAACAGTTCCCTTCACAATTGAATGATCGAGAAGCGTCCTTGTTTTACACTGGTCAGGTCTTTCACCAGCTGGTATGCTTTTTTGCTATTATTTTTGTTCTGATTTTCTTCTACGTGTTTACACTGATCTTCAATCCACTTATTCTTTGCCTTTTTCATGCTTTTCTTGATATCCTGATTAATTTCCCTGTATTGGGGCGGTCCGCGGCGCAGTGGTTAAGGCGCCTGCCACCAATGCCAAAGGTGCGAGGTTCGAAAACGGGTTCCGGCGTCGGACTTTTCTCCTCTGGTAAGTGTCACCGTTAATTCGGGCGGACCTTCGGTGGTTCTTTCTCCGGGTACTCTGGTTCTTCCCCCCCCCCCCCCACCACCCCCCCACCCCAACACTTTGGTACCGGTTTCAGGCCACTTTACAAATTTCAAATACAAGCGATCAAAAATCTCTGTAACTTCAGTAGCTGAACTGGCTCTTCGTCTGTCTTGTACTGTGCTTGTCTTAAATGGCGTAAATCCGTGTTTGTTACGTGAGTGCGCGTGTTGGGTTTCAGTTCGCGGCGCTTTGAGTCGATTCGTCCAAAAATTGAGAAAAAGCGCCTATATAATAACGGTATTATTATTATTATTATTATTATTATTATTATTATTATTATTATTATTATTATTATTATTATTATTATTGTTTAGCTCCTTCTACCTCTGATTTCTTTTTCTTTAATTCTCGACGCTTGTCACATAGAGCAAAGATGTCAGCTGTAACCCAAGGTCTCTTTGCTTGTCGGTGTTTGCCAAGGATCTCACTGGCTGTTTGGGTTACAGCAGTGTTAAATGTGTCGATCATTGTGTCCACATCCGTGTCTTCTGCACCTAGAAGTAGCAGTGGCGCGAATTTTCCGCCTATCTTTGCCTGGAAGGCTTCCGCTACCTCTAGGTCTTTCAGCTTCTCGAGGTCAAACCTAATTCTGGTGGGACCCTGCTTGTTGACCTTCTTTAGGCGGAGTCGGAAGGTCATCATCACTAAGTCATGGTCGCTTCCAATGTCTGCTCCTGGAAAACTTCTTGTCTTGTCAATGTTCACACTGGTTTGGAAGCGTCTCTTCACCATCATGTAGTCAATTTGGTTATGGTGCTCTCCGTTCGGGCTGTGCCATGTCCACCTTCTGGATGCTTTGTGTGGGCCAAACGTGTTCATCAGCTTTAGATCATTTGAGCTGGCAAATTCCAGGAACCTTAAGCCTCTGTCGTTGGTCTCTGCATTGCAGTAGCGTCCGCATGTGCCTTTCCAGTTCTTAACAGCATCCTCTCCTATTTTGGCATTCCAGTCTCCCTGCACCACAAGAATGTCATTCTCGGGGGTCTGGTCCAAGACTTCTTGCAGTTGGTCTTCTATTTCCTCATCGCCATAGTCTGTTGTTGGGGCGTAAACTTGTACAATGGTGATATTAAGTGGGGTTGCCCTCAAGCGTATGGTGATAAGCCTACTGACGATTAGCCGACAACTCATGACAGTGTTCCCGATGTCTTTGTGGACGAGAAATCTGACACCCTGTTCGTGTTTGTCTTCTCTGCCACTGTAATACAGTTTGTGGTTTTGCTGGGCTGATGTTTCCCCAAGGTTCTTCCATCGTACTTCGCACAGTTCTAGGATGGTCCAGTGGTATCTGTTCATTTCGTGTGTCAGTTCCTCTACCTTTCCAGGCGTTCTTGATGTTCTGACGTTCCAAGTGCCAATGCTGATGTTGTTTCTGGCACGGAGTTTTGATGGTGATGGTGCACCAGTAACACACTTAACACCTTTGCCCTGGCGCAAGACAGAAGGCGCGGTTCTTGTTCCGGGCGACGACCGATCCGGTATGGATTGAGGTAGGGTTGTCATTGCATGTGATGTGTCTTGGGCAAAAGAACCTGGCGGAGCCCATCCCTCTCCTGGCTGTTAAACACAACCGAAACTCCACATAACTTGTGGCTCGCCTTGGTCCTGGACACGTGGCCGATGAGACCCTCATGGGACTCTTTCGCCCTTGGTGGTGACTTCATCAAGTGGAAGTTCATACACCCAATCAGGTACCGTGTCAGCACCCTAGCCTTTAGTTATGCAAAACCTAACTTGCAAGGCAGCAGGGGACTCGTGGAGGGCGGGGTCGTCTATGTCCCGTGCAGATGTGAACATCTGCCCACTGCACAAAAATAAATAAATATATAAATAAATAAATAAATAAATAAATAAATAATAATAAATACTAATAAAAACAAAACACACACAAAAATGTTTTTTCTAATGGCTCCCCCAAAAAAATAAATAAATAAATAAATAAAAATTATAATAATAATAAAAAATAAAAACAAAGTAAACAAATAAAAAAAAATAATAAAATATATAATAATAATAATAAAAACAAAACACGCACCATAAACACCATCCCCCCTCTCCCCCAACAAACAAAAAATAAAAAATAAAAAAAGAAATAATAATAATAATAATAAGATTAAAATAAAGTAAACAAATAAATAAATAAATAATAAATAAATTAAATAAATTAAAAAATTAAAAAAAAGCCAGCATAGGCCAAACAAGAAACATACACCCTGATGAGCCCCGGCAGTCGCACTAACTGACGGCAGTCGCACTAACTCACGGCAGTCGCACTAACTCACGGCAGTCGCACTAACTGACGGCAGTCGCACTAACTGACGGCAGTCGCACTAACTGACGGCAGTCGCACTAACTCACGGCAGTCGCACTAACTCACGGCAGTCGCACTAACTCACGGCAGTCGCACTAACTCACGGCAGTCGCACTAACTCACGACAGTCGCACTAACTCACGGCAGTCGCACTAACTGATGGCAGTCGCACTAACTGACGGCAGTCGCACTAACTCACGGCAGTCGCACTAACTCACGGCAGTCGCACTAACTCACGGCAGTTGCACTAACTGACGGCAGTCGCACTAACTGACGGCAGTCGCACTAACTGACGGCAGTCGCACTAACTCACGGCAGTCGCACTAACTCACGGCAGTCGCACTAACTGACGGCAGTCGCACTAACTCACAGCAGTCGCACTAACTCACGGCAGTCGCACTAACTCACGGCAGTCGCACTAACTCACGGCAGTCGCACTAACTGACGGCAGTCGCACTAACTGACGGCAGTCGCACTAACTCACTGCAGTCGCACTAACTCACGGCAGTCGCACTAACTCACGGCAGTCGCACTAACTCACGGCAGTCGCACTAACTGACAGCAGTCGCACTAACTCACGGCAGTCGCACTAACTGACGGCAGTCGCACTAACTCACGGCAGTCGCACTAACTCACGGCAGTCGCACTAACTCACGGCAGTCGCACTAACTGACGGCAGTCGCACTAACTCACGGCAGTCGCACTAACTGACGGCAGTCGCACTAACTGACGGCAGTCGCACTAACTGACGGCAGTCGCACTAACTCACGGCAGTCGCACTAACTGACGGCAGTCGCACTAACTGACGGCAGTCGCACTAACTGACGGCAGTCGCACTAACTCACGGCAGTCGCACTAACTCACGGCAGTCGCACTAACTCACGGCAGTCGCACTAACTCACGGCAGTCGCACTAACTGATGGCAGTCGCACTAACTCACGGCAGTCGCACTAACTGACGGCAGTCGCACTAACTCACGGCAGTCGCACTAACTGACGGCAGTCGCACTAACTCACGGCAGTCGCACTAACTCACGGCAGTCGCACTAACTGACGGCAGTCGCACTAACTCACGGCAGTCGCACTAACTGACGGCAGTCGCACTAACTCACGGCAGTCGCACTAACTGACGGCAGTCGCACTAACTCACGGCAGTCGCACTAACTGACGGCAGTCGCACTAACTCACGGCAGTCGCACTAACTGACGGCAGTCGCACTAACTCACGGCAGTCGCACTAACTCACGGCAGTCGCACTAACTGACGGCAGTCGCACTAACTGACGGCAGTCGCACTAACTCACGGCAGTCGCACTAACTGACGGCAGTCGCACTAACTCACGGCAGTCGCACTAACTGACGGCAGTCGCACTAACTCACGGCAGTCGCACTAACTGACGGCAGTCGCACTAACTCACTGCAGTCGCACTAACTCACGGCAGTCGCACTAACTCACAGCAGTCGCACTAACTGACGGCAGTCGCACTAACTGACGGCAGTCGCACTAACTGACGGCAGTCGCACTAACTCACGGCAGTCGCACTAACTGACGGCAGTCGCACTAACTGACGGCAGTCGCACTAACTGACGGCAGTCGCACTAACTCACGGCAGTCGCACTAACTGATGGCAGTCGCACTAACTGACGGCAGTCGCACTAACTGACGGCAGTCGCACTAACTGACGGCAGTCGCACTAACTCATGGCAGTCGCACTAACTGACGGCAGTCGCACTAACTCACGGCAGTCGCACTAACTGACGGCAGTCGCACTAACAGACGGCAGTCGCACTAACTCACGGCAGTCGCACTAACTCACGGCAGTCACACTAACTCACAGCAGTCGCACTAACTGACGGCAGTCGCACTAACTCACGGCAGTCGCACTAACTGACGGCAGTCACACTAACTGACGGCAGTCGCACTAACTGACGGCAGTCGCACTAACTGACGGCAGTCGCACTAACTGACAGCAGTCGCACTAACTCACGGCAGTCGCACTAACTCACGGCAGTCGCACTAACTCACGGCAGTCTCACTAACTCACGGCAGTCGCACTAACTCACGGCAGTCGCACTAACTCACGGCAGTCGCACTAACTCACGGCAGTCGCACTAACTCACGGCAGTCGCACTAACTGACGGCAGTCGCACTAACTGACGGCAGTCGCACTAACTCACGGCAGTCGCACTAACTCACGGCAGTCGCACTAACTGACGGCAGTCGCACTAACTCACGGCAGTCGCACTAACTGACGGCAGTCGCACTAACTGACGGCAGTCGCACTAACTGACGGCAGTCGCACTAACTGACGGCAGTCGCACTAACTCACGGCAGTCGCACTAACTCACGGCAGTCGCACTAACTCACGGCAGTCGCACTAACTGACGGCAGTCGCACTAACTCACGGCAGTCGCACTAACTGACGGCAGTCGCACTAACTGACGGCAGTCGCACTAACTGACGGCAGTCGCACTAACTGACGGCAGTCGCACTAACTGACGGCAGTCGCACTAACTGATGGCAGTCGCACTAACTCACGGCAGTCGCACTAACTCACGGCAGTCGCACTACTAACTCACGGCAGTCGCACTAACTCACGGCAGTCGCACTAACTGACGGCAGTCGCACTAACTCACGGCAGTCGCACTAACTCACGGCAGTCGCACTAACTCACGGCAGTCGCACTAACTCACGGCAGTTGCACTAACTCACGGCAGTCGCACTAACTCACGGCAGTCGCACTAACTCACGGCAGTCGCACTAACTCATGGCAGTCGCACTAACTCACGGCAGTCGCACTAACTCACGGCAGTCGCACTAACTGACGGCAGTAACTGACGGCAGTCGCACTAACTGACGGCAGTCGCACTAACTGACGGCAGTCGCACTAACTGACGGCAGTCGCACTAACTCACGGCAGTCGCACTAACTCACGGCAGTCGCACTAACTCACGGCAGTCGCACTAACTCACGGCAGTCGCACTAACTGATGGCAGTCGCACTAACTCACGGCAGTCGCACTAACTCACGGCAGTCGCACTAACTGACGGCAGTCGCACTAACTCACGGCAGTCGCACTAACTCACGGCAGTCGCACTAACTCACGGCAGTCGCACTAACTGACGGCAGTCGCACTAACTGACGGCAGTCGCACTAACTCACGGCAGTCGCACTAACTCACGGCAGTCGCACTAACTCACGGCAGTCGCACTAACTCACGGCAGTCGCACTAACTGACGGCAGTCGCACTAACTGACGGCAGTCGCACTAACTCACGGCAGTCGCACTAACTGACGGCAGTCGCACTAACTCACGGCAGTCGCACTAACTCACGGCAGTCGCACTAACTGACGGCAGTCGCGCTAACTCACGGCAGTCGCACTAACTGACGGCAGTCGCACTAACTCACGGCAGTCGCACTAACTGATGGCAGTCGCACTAACTGACGGCAGTCGCACTAACTGACGGCAGTCGCACTAACTGACGGCAGTCGCACTAACTGACGGCAGTCGCACTAACTCACGGCAGTCGCACTAACTGACGGCAGTCGCACTAACTCACGGCAGTCGCACTAACTGACGGCAGTCGCACTAACTGACGGCAGTCGCACTAACTGACGGCAGTCGCACTAACTGACGGCAGTCGCACTAACTCACGGCAGTCGCACTAACTCACGGCAGTCGCAGTAACTGACGGCAGTCGCACTAACTCACGGCAGTCACACTAACTCACGGCAGTCGCACTAACTTACGGCATTTGCGGGGGCTCATGAGGGTGTATGTCTCTTGCATCTGGGCGTCGTTCGCCTGGCCCCAGCAGTTAAAGGGTTAGAGCCCCGCTGTTCTCATAAGCGCTGAGAGCCTCGTAACAATAATTATTTTGGCAGAGTTGACCATATACGCAGTTTCCGGCCCAGCGCCGAACCAATCGGAAAAGCCAGCACACCCGTGCTGACGCCCCATTTCACCACCAGCTGACCAGGTGAGCGGACCGCTATCACGCGTATTGGCAGTGCAAAATCATCGCGACAAACAGCCGCGCTGCAGACAGCCAAAACGTTAACCACTGCAGATTTCACAACAGGCTGCAGTGCACGTGCCGCAGCCGACCACCAGCACGCGTGCTCAACACAGCAGGTTACGCCCCGGCCCGGGACGGCTGAACGGCTGTGAAGCACCACCTGCACTGACGTCACTGGACACACGCTATGACGTCACACTACCCGCATGTCCCGCTAGGAACGGCCGGAGCGGCACCTGGCAACGGGAGGGGAATATGACCGCCTGCAAGCAGTCAGTACAGAGTGGTAGGGTTCGTGACAATCTACCTCATGCTGTAAGAGCGGTACAGCGTTCCATTTACACGTGACTACGTGACCACACACTTCATAATAATAATAATAATAATAATAATAATAATACCGTTATTATATAGGCGCTTTTTCTCAATTTTTGGGCGAATCGACTCAAAGCGCCGCGAACTGAAACCCAACACGCACACTCACGTAACAGACACGGATTTACACCATTTAAGACAAACACAGTACAAGACAGACGAAGGGCCAGTTCAGCTACAGAAGTTACAGAGATTATTGATCGCTTGTATTTGAAATTTGTAAAGTGGCCTGAAACCGGTACCAAAGTGTGGGGGTGGGGGTGGGGGTGGGGGTGGGGGGTGGGGGGGGGTGGAAGAACCAGAGTACCCGGAGAAAGAACCCCCGACGGTCCGCCCGAATTAACGGTGACACTTGCCAGAGGAGAAAAGTCCGACGCCGGAACCCGTTTTCGAAACGCGCACCTTTGGCAGGCACCTTAACCACTGCGCCACGGACCGCCCCAGTGACGTATTCAGTTAACCCATGTAGCCCCGAGTTCCTAATGGCGCCACAGAAGCTAATCTGGCACTACCCTTTAATTATCATGGCCGGTTCATCTGCCGGTGTAGTGAGTCAGAGCTAAATGAGTTAAATACGAGAGTGGTTGTGAGAGTGAGGGTGAGAATGAGCGTGAGAGTGAGGGTGAGAGTGAGGGTGAGGGTGAGAGTGAGAGTGAGAGTGAGGGTGAAGGTGAGGGTGAGGGTGAGAGTGAGGGTGAGAGTGAGAGTCAGGGTGAGAGTGAGGGTGAGAATGGCGAGGGCGAGAGTGAGAGTGAGAGTGAGAATGAGGGCGAGAGTGAGGATGAGGGGGAGAGTGAGGGTGAGGGTGAGAGTGAGAGTGAGAGTGAGGGTGAGGGTCAGGGTGAGAGTGAGGGTGAGGGTGAGGGTGGTGGTAAGGGTGAGAGTGAGGGTCAAGGTGAGAGTGATGGTGAGAGTGAGGGTGAGGATGAGAGTGAAAGTGAGAGTGAGGGTGAGGGTGAGAGTGAGAGTGAGAGTGAGGGTGAAAGTGAGGGTGAGAGTGAGGGTGAGAGTGAGAGTGAGGGCGAGAGTGAGAGTGAGAATGAGGGCGAGAGTGAGGGTGAGAGTGAGGGCGAGGGCGAGGGCGAGAGTCAGAGTGAGGGTGAGAGAGTGAGGGTGAGGGTGAGAGTGAGAGTGAGGGTGAGGGTGAGGGTGAGAGTGAGAGTGAGGGTGAGAGTGAGGGTGAGAGTGAGGGTGAGGGTGAGGGTAGTGGTGAGGATGAGAGTGAGAGTGAGGGTGAGAGTGAGGGTGAGAGTGAGAGTGAGGGTGAGGGTGAGGGTAGTGGTGAGGATGAAAGTGAGAGTGAGGGTGAGGGTGAGAGTGAGGGGGAGAGTGAGGGTGAGAGTGAGGGTGAGGGTGAGAGTGAGGGTGAGAGTGAGGGTGAGGGTGAGAGTGAGGGTGAGAGTGAGGGTGAGAGTAGGGTGAGGTGAGGGTGAGGGTGAGAGTGAGTGAGGGTGAGGGTGAGGGTTCCGTGAGAGTGAGAGTGAGGGTGAGGGTGGTGGTGAGGATGGAGCGGAGGGAGTGTACTGTATCAAGAAGAGCAGAGGTGAACAGAGAACAGAAAAACTCAGTCCAGGAAACATCGGAGCAACTTTGCTCATTGATCCCTCACTCAGACCCCTCCCCCCCCCCCTCTACTGCACTGCCCCCCCCTCACCCCACCCCCCTAAAAATAAAAAAAAATAAAAATAAATTTAAAAAAAATATATTTGAAAAACATTATATAAATAAATAAATAAAATTTAAAAAATAACAAGCACAAAAAAACAACAACAACACACACATACACACACATACACACACACACATACACACACAACAACAACAAAACAGCAACATAACAACAACAAACAAAACAAATCTCTCCCCCCAAAAAAAAAAAAAAAAAAAAAAAAAAAAAAAAAAAAACCACCAACGACTACAAAACAAAATAAAACATAAACAGTACAAAGATAAAACAGGAACAACACACATTTCATCAGTCATAGTCTGTCGGCCCACATACATTTAGGTCTGTGTCCACCCGGCGGAGACCAAACACAGAAACGTCCGTGTTAGTCCTTTCTTCATATCCCTGGAGTCTCACGCTGAATTCCTTCATCGCCACTGGACCCAGACAAATGAAATCTCTGTAACCTCAGAGCCACCGAACCTCATCCGTCCACGGGTCCAAAGTGAACTCAGCAAGAGGCATAGATCCTGATGAGCCCCCGCCCCTGCGGGGGCTCATGAAGATCTATGCCTCTTGCCTCTTGTTCTAGGCGTTGTGTTTCGGCAGTGACGTCACTGAAATAAATCGAAAATATCCGGAACCAATTCGACCTGACCACCACGAGGCATAAATGCCTATGGTGCCTCCGCAGATGCTAAGGCCGATGTCAATGCACCTCTCTTGCAATTAAAGGGTACTTTAACAAGGTACTGCGAGTCCCACATGATCCCTGATTTTCTTTTGCCTCCGTGAGATGGCCTTAGTCGTCTGCTCGGCGTTAAACCCAAATAACTAACTAACTAACTGATTTCAGTCTTTGCCTTTGGGACAGCGGAGGAGTCTTGACCGACCAAAACTCTCTTCTACCGCTTTCTCCAAACTGTATCGAAAAAGAAAAACTGTTATAAGCATTCATGCCCCCCCCCCCCTCAGTCCCCTCTCTCTACACTGGCTACTTCCATGGATACGCAGGGAGGAAACCAGTGTTAGCCTTCTCGCGCACGATTACCAGTCCTTACAATTAGTACATCATCATCTTTTTATTTACCTCATCAGTTTACTGACGAGCAAACGAAACGCGACATTTGTGCGATCATCGGAAACACTAACGCGTCTCGTCAGTATTGATGAAAGGCGCTTGCTATTCACACGTCAGTGCTGGCTCACATTCGACGCTTGCAATGTATCTCTATGGATCCAGCAGGTCCCGCGGACGATTGAGACGTTTTAGCGTAAGCAGTGACGCAATGTTCTCTCACCATGGTCACGGATCGAACAAAAACGGGTAGTGCACGACTGGTGTGCGCGCCCCCGTAACTGAAGAGACGAAAAACAAAGAGCAAAAAATAAGAAATAAAATTTTAAAAAAAAAACCGCCAGTATTAAACTACACGTGTTGCGGCCAACCTTGGTCCTGTTTGAACTTGGACACGGTGTCAATAATTGCTTAACCCATTCAGCCCTGACGCACTAAAGCAGGAGATGGGTCGACCATGATAATTCAAGGGTAGTGCCAGATTAGCTTGGCGCCTGTCGGCGCCAAGCTAATCTGGCACTACCCTTGAATTATCATGGTCGATCCATCTCCTGCAACTGGTGCATAGTCATTAGATAACACCTCCAAAATTTGGGAAATACGGCCGTCGGGCTGAATGAGTTAAGAAGATGATGTAAGGGCGAGAGTGCATTACTAGAAGAGTAAGCAACTCGCAACGTCGTCTTGCTGCCAGCAGGCGTGGCGTGCTCACAGATCTACAGCTGTATGGGTCGTTTGACATCGGGGCGCACAACGTCTTTCGCAAAATACACGTAGCTCCACAAAGAAGCACGTTTCTATGTCAATCTATCTTACAACCAATAATCATTCAGTGACCGTTGACCGAATACCATTAACTTTCACGAAAATCTGACAATGTGCCAGTTCTGCTGGACAGTCGTAAAATGTCGGGATTTGTTTGTTTGTTTGTTGTTGTTGTTGTTGTTGTATGAAAGGACTGATTTTACATTCCTAAATGTGCCCCAGATATATTAAGCCTAGTATAAGAAAGATCCATTTTCACATGAATTGGCCAAGTTTACCAGCCTGAAACTGAGCAGTTTACATTAAGTCTGCAGGCTTGACCTCGATATCGAAGCCTGCCGGGGCGCTGTTGAGTGTATTAAGAACAGCTCGTTCTCGCCTTTTCACCAAATTGTTACGACTGTACAGCAAAATCGACAAATCACAGGAGTTCAGGAAAATATATTCGGTATTAACTCATTCAGCCCGACGGCCGTATTTCCCAAATTTTGGAGGCGTCATCTAATGACTATGCACCAGTTGCAGGAGATGGATCGACCATGATAATTCAGGGACAGTGCCAGATTAGACAGAACGCAATATGTTGGGAAGGGGCGGGGTATTTTCACATGTTGGGAAGGGACGGGGTATTTTCACATGTTGGGAAGGGACGGGGTATTTTCACATGTTGGGAAGGGATGGGGTATTTTCACATGTTGGGAAGGGACGGGGTATTTTCACATGTTCGGAAGGGACGGGGTATTTTCACATGTTGGGAAGGGACGGGGTATTTTCACATGTTGGGAAGGGACGGGGTATTTTCACATGTTCGGAAGCGACGGGGTATTTTCACATGTTGGGAAGGGACGGGGTATATCATGTTGGGAAGGGATGGGGTATTTTCACATGTTGGGAAGGGAAGGGGTATTTTCACATGTTGGGAAGGGATGGGGTATTTTCACATGTTGGGAAGGGATGGGGTATTTTCACATGTTGGTAAGGGATGGGGTATTTTCACATGTTGGGAAGGGACGGGGTATTTTCACATGTTGGGAAGGGATGGGGGTATTTTCACATGTTGGGAAGGGACGGGGTATTTTCACATGTTGGGAAGGGACGCGGTATTTTCACATGTTGGGAAGGGATGGGGTATTTTCACATGTTGGGAAGGGACGGGGTATTTTCACATGTTGGGAAGGGACGCGGTATTTTCACATGTTGGGAAGGGATGAGATATATCATGTTGGGAAGGGATGGGTATTTTCACATGTTGGGAAGGGATAGGGGTATTTTCACATGTTGGGAAGGGATGGGGTATTTTCACATGTTGGGAAGGGACGGGGTATTTTCACATGTTGGAAAGGGACGCGGTATTTTCACATGTTGGGAAGGGACGGGGTATTGTCACCCATATAACTCCACGGCCGCATTGACACACTAAGTTAGGAGGTGTTATCTTACGACTATTTACCAGCTGCAGGAGATGGATTGATTGTGATAATTAAAGGGTAGTGCCAGGTAAGCTTGGCGCCTTGCAGGAGATAGATTGATCATGATATTTCAAGGGCAGTGCCAGGTGAGCTTGGCGCCTTGCATGCAGGAGATGGATTGATCATGATGATTGAAGGGTAGTGCCAGATGAGCTTGGCGCCTTGCAGGAGATGGATTGATCATGATAATTCCAGGGTAGTGCCAAATGAGCTTGGCGCCTTGCAGGAGATGGATTGATCATGATAATTCAAGGGTAGTGCCAGGTGAGCTTGGCGCCTTGCATGCAGGAGATGGATTGATCATGATGATTGAAGGGTAGTAACCAGATGGGCTTGGTGCCTTGCAGGAGATGGATTGATCATGATAATTCAAGGGTAGTGCTAGATGAGCTTGGCGCCTTGCAGGAGATGGATTGATCATGATAATTCAAGGGTAGTGACAGGTGAGCTTTGCGCATCGCATGAGATGAATTGATCATGATAATTCAAGGGTAGTGCCAGATGAGCATGGCGCCTTCAGCCGCTAAGCTCATCTGGCACTACCCTAAAATTATCATGATCAATCCAAGCTCATCTGGCACTACCCTTAAATTATCATGATCAATCCAAGCTCATCTGGCACTACCCTTAAATTATCATGATCAATTTAAGCTCATCTGGCACTACCCTGGAATTATCATGATCAATCCAAGCTCATCTGGCACTACCCTTAAATTATCATGATCAATCCAAGCTCATCTGGCACTACTCTTAAATTATCATGATCAATCCAAGCTCATCTGGCACTACCCTGGAATTATCATGATCAATCCAGGCTCATCTGGCACTACCCTGGAATTTTCATGATCAATCCAAGCTCATCTGGCACTACCCTGGAATTATCATGATCAATCCATCTCCTGCTGCTTTGGAGCTTAATGGGTAAAGGTTTGTGTACGAATGGGCTCTTTCGCACTCTGCGTGTTGCTTTATAGCACAGTGAGAATAGCGCTGTATAAGAACTATGTATTATGATGATGATGATGATGATGATGATGTTGATGTTAGTTCACGCCTGCTTCAGACGACTGCTGAGATGTTTTTTATTTTTTTATTTTTGTGTTTGTTTGTCAGTTGAAGAACCGTACACGGCTCCTATTTGTCTGTGAACAATGACACTGACTGGCATTAACCTTTTGGGTGTTTGGCTGTAGGAATCGCCTCCACCAAATTCGCTACCGTCACCCAAAGGGTTAACCCACGACTAACTACGCGCGTGAGCGTGTTTCTATCGAGCACGTGAAATGATAGCTTGATGACAATAATTGAAACTCACCATATAAGTTGATGATTCTGTATTCAGGTCATGAAGAGGAGAATGCCCCCCATACAGAAGGAGTAGCACTCATGCTGTCACCAGTGGCACAGAGAGCGCTGATGGGCTGGGAACCTCTTGGGCCAAGAATTATAACAGCAGCCTTTATAACCAAGAAAAAGCTCAAGCTGAACGTCATCCAGTGTTATGCGCCCACCAATGACAGTGACGAGGAAGAGAAACAAGAGTTCTACGACCGACTCCAGAGTGCCGTGGACAAATGTGCGGAGCGAGACATCACCATCGTCATGGGCGATTTTAATGCCAAAATAGGGGAGGACAACACCGGATACGAAGAGGTGATGGGGAGACAGGGACTAGGCTCGGAGATGAGTGAGAACGGGGAGAGGTTTGTAGACTTTTGTGCTCTAAACCGACTTGTCATTGGAGGCAGCATCTTCCCACACAGAAGAATACACAAAGCAACTTGGGTCTCACCTGACCATACAACAGAGAACCAAATAGACCATATCTGCATTAGCAAGAAATTTAGAAGATCCCTTCAAGATGTTCGAGTGAGGAGGGGAGCAGATGTCGCCTCAGACCACCATCTGCTTACCTTAAGAATGAAGCTCAAGCTAAAGAAAAGCCGCACAGAGACAACAAGAAGACAGCGCTATAATGTAGGCCTCCTGAGAGAAACTGGAGTTAGAGAAGAGTTCAAACTGGTGCTGTCCAACCGGTTTCAAGCGCTACAGGAGCTAGTAAATGAAGAGGAGGCGGTCACCACAGAGCAGCAGTGGAAGGCAGTTAGAGAGGCGCTGAACTCAACCTGCAAAGACACTGTAGGGTTCAGGAAACACCAACACAAGGACTGGCTGTCGGCACAGACCTTGAAGAAGATAGAAGCGAGGAAGCAGAAGAAAGCAGCGGTCAACAACAGTCGCACGAGAGCAGCCAAAGTAAGGGCACAGGGGGAATACTCGGAAGCCAACCGCGAGGTGAAGAGGAGTACCAGGGCAGACAAGAGGGCCTACACAGACAGCCTGGCAGCAGAGGCAGAAAAGGCAGCAGGCAGCGGCAACATGAAACAGCTCTACGACATTACCAGAAGATTGTCGGGTAAGTATGGCCATACAGAAAGACCAGTAAAAGACAAAGAAGGCAAGCCTATTGCAGACAGAGCAGACCAACTCGACAGATGGGCCGAGTATTTTGAAGAGTTACTGAACAGACCTAGCCCACCCGACCCCCCCGACATCCAGCCGGCAGAGACCGACCTACCCATCAGCTGTGACAGACCCAGCCGGGAAGAGATCAGAAAAGCAGTGGCATTTTTGAAGAATGGCAAAGCAGCAGGGCCAGATGGCATCCCAGCGGAGTCTCTGAAAGCAGACCTAGAGACAACAGTTGAGATGCTGTACCCACTGTTTGGAAAGATCTGGGAAGAGGAGGTGATGCCAGCTGACTGGAAGGAGGGGTACCTAATCAAGCTTCCCAAGAAAGGCGACCTCAGCAAGTGTTCCAACTACAGAGGAATCACCTTGCTGTCAGTACCAGGAAAGGTCTTCAACAGGATCATCCTAGAGAGAATGAAGAGCTCCGTTGACCCCCAGCTGAGAGACCAGCAAGCAGGATTCAGGAAGAACCGATCATGTACAGACCAGATCGCCACTCTCCGCATCATCGTGGAACAGTCTCTGGAGTGGAGCTCCCCGCTGTACGTCAACTTAGTGGATTATGAGAAAGCATTTGACAGTGTGGACCGAGAGACTCTGTGGAAACTCCTACGACACTACGGTGTACCCACAAAGCTCGTCCGCCTGATCAAGAGCAGCTATGATGGCATGACATGTCGCGTGATCCACGAAGGGCAGTTCACCAGAGAGCTCCAGGTCAGAACTGGTGTCAGGCAGGGGTGTCTGCTGTCTCCGTTCCTCTTCCTACTGGCCATAGACTGGGTCATGAAGATGACCACAGAGCACAGACGAAGTGGAATACAGTGGACACTGTGGACACAGCTTGACGACCTCGATTTTGCAGACGACTTGGCATTACTGTCCCACACTCATCAACAAATGCAGGACAAGACCACGAGGCTTGCTGGCATCTCGTCCCAAGTGGGCCTCACCATTCACAAACAGAAAACAAAGACAATGAGGCTGAACGCAACCAGGGAGGAACCAGTCTTGCTTGCTGGCACCCCGTTGGAGGAGGTGGAGTCCTTCACCTATCTCGGGAGCATCATAGACAAAAAAGGCGGCACTGATGCAGATGTCAGAGCACGAATCGGTAAAGCCAGAGCAGCCTTTCTCCAGTTGAAAAAAGTGTGGAGTTCCAGAGAGCTGTCACAACACACCAAAGTCCGGATTTTCAACTCCAATGTAAAAGCAGTTCTCCTATATGGAGCAGAGACTTGGAGATCGACAAAAACCACAGTCAACAGAGTACAGACCTTCATGAACAGTTGCCTTAGAAGAATTTTGCAAATCCACTGGCCAGAGAAGATCAGCAACGTCAGACTCTGGGAGAGAACAGAGCAGATAACAGCAGAGAATGAAATTGGGCGAAGAAGATGGGGATGGATCGGTCACAGTCTGAGAAAGCTAGCTTCCAGTATCACTAGGCAGGCATTGTCATGGAACCCCCAGGGAAAGAGGAAAAGAGGTAGGCCGAGAAACTCCTGGTGTCGAGACCTCCAAGCAGACATCAAGAGACTGGGAACCACCTGGAGTAGAATCGAAGGAGAAGCACAGGACAGGAGTCGACGGCCTATACCCGGATAGGGGTGACAGGCGTAAGTAAGTAAAGTAAGTACCATATAAGTTCCTGTAGACGATTTTCACACAAGCATCTTCGATCTATGTGGACCACTGTGAGAAATTATACTTCTTGCATCTATATTGATTTGCTGCGCATTTATAGCAGGTCCTCATAGCGAGGAAGCTTGCAGGGTGTCGCTATGACTACCTGTGTACGTTAACCCTACAGGAATCACGGCGACAAAAAGCGCTACCGACTGTGACAATCCGAGGGCTAGAGACATCTTGCAAGTATGGAGTGCTGCCTGGGGGCGACCTGGCTGGTACATTGTCAGTAGTGGTGTTTATTTTCTGGCTATAGCGCCGATATTTAGCTTTCATAACGTTTCTATCGATGCCACATTTTATAAGGACGTTGCTCTTATGCACTGAGCGAATGCACGTACCGCCCATGACGTCACTTTAAAAGTCAAGGCTGGTGCACGTCACAGGGCTCATCATCCTCTCTAAAAAATCAGGCGCGCGCGCGCACACACACACACACACACACACACACACACACACACACACACACACACACACACACACACACACACACACACACACACACACACACACACACACACACACACCAAAGGGAATTAATCAGCGCTGGACAAACAAACAGTTAGATCCCCTGCCCCCGGAAAGAAAGACATGGGTTATATACGAGACCTGATGCATCCTTTTGAGGATGTAGATGATCGTCTTGTTCTATACCTGCGTATTTCTCTGTGGGCTGGTGATTAGGTGCCTGATAGGCGGGGGCAGGGGATCTAACTGTTTGTCCAGCGCTGAGTGATTCCCTTTGGTTTGTGTACAATTCTGCCAGCGCTAGCCTCACATATCTGGTTTGTGAGTAGGCTGTCCATTCTGAGATATTGTCCTCCCATCTTTTTCTCTGTCTTCCTCTCCTTTGTCCTCCTTGCACAGTGCCTTGCAGGCTTGTTTTGGCAAGCCCTGCTGAACGCGTGACATGCCCATACCACTTCAGTTTGCGTTTTTTCACAATGGCTAATAGGTCTTCATAGGGCCCGATGGCTTGCCTGATTCTGCTTCCCATTTCTTCGTTCGTTATGTGATATCTGTACGAAATGCCAAGCAGCCTTCGAAAACATCTCATTTCAGCGGCTTGCATCCTCCTTGCGAGGTCTGCTGTGAGGGTTCATGATTCACAGCCATATATGAATCAATGAATGATTCAATGAAAATCAATGAATCTTTATTTTACAACGGTAAAGATATTAACAATGCCAGAGGCAATGCCATTTTTCAAATCTGCCATTGCTACATCTACAAATACAACAATTACATTACATAAATACATGTATAGGACCAACGCCTACGGGCGTGTTGGGGGGAGGGGGAACAATGGTAAGGAAGAAACAAGAAAAAAAGAAGAAAAAAAGAAGGAAAGAAAAAAAAATGCAACAACACAGAAGCACTATACATACACGGCAGTAGAATGGGTACATTACTAACAATAATATCTACGTATAGAAAGCAAAGCTTGCAGATAGTTATGGCTGCGAAGATAAATGCTTAAAACGACTTTTCTTGAAACATGATACCGTTGGATGGAAAGGAATTCCACAAAGTCGCCCCCGAGAATGCTAGACTGGTCTTAAATAAGTCTATTCTGGTTTTGGGTACTACATACAGGCTTTTTGTAACGCCATAGCGGGACTGTGACCGGAGCTGGGTTAGATATTCCGGAGTGTTGTCATTCCGAATCTTGAAAAGGAGAACACCTTTGTTGAATGCAAACTGATTCTTGAGAGAAAGAAGTCTCGCTTTGTGAATCTTATCATCCGTTGTCAAAGTAGGATCAGGTAAAATTAATTTCGCCGCTCGTCTGTGTAAGTTCAGTCTTTTTAAATGTACATCTCTGCAGCCATCCCACACCGTCGAAGCATAATTAATGTGGGACTGAATATGTGCATAATTAAATATTTTTCTGGTTTCAAAGTCAGTGAAGTGCTTCAGTTTGGACAGCATGAAAAGGTTTCTTGAAACAGTTTTGCACACTTTATGTGTGTGTGCCTGCTATTTGAGCTGATCATCTACGATAATTCCAAGGAGGCGGTGTTCAGACACTTGCTCAATAGAATTGCCTTCGAAGGACAAATCAAGTGAAAGGGGGCTTAGTTGATGTTTTTGGCGTGTCGCAATTACCATTGACTTAGTTTTTGCTGGATGGATACTCATTGAGTTACGTTCACACCAGGCGGACACCTCATCAAGGCTCTGTTGTAGGTTTTCTGCAACCACATTAAGGTTTTTATTTGCCGTGTGGATTGACGTATCGTCAGCAAACAAGTCACATTCGACAGATTCGGACGTTGGGTGAAGAGGCAGATCGTTGATGTATGAACAAAATAGAAGAGGCCCTAAAACTGACCCTTGAGGTACTCCGAACTTAACCTCCTTCACTTCATAGTGTGATCCATCCACTAAAACCTTTTGCTTTCTTCCCTTTAGATACGAACTAAAGAAGGAAACTGCTGAGACGTTGTTTTAAATAATGACCAAATTTGCTTATCAGAGTGTCGTGGTTAACCAGGTCAAACGCCTTCTTAAAGTCAAGGTAAATAACACCCGTCAGTTGCGAATTGTTTACGTTAGATAACCACTTATCTGCAAGTCTGCTTAGCGCTGTATGACAGGAATACTTCGGACGAAACCCAGTCTTCTGCCCATGACCAGCTTCGTCTCCGCCACGGCCCAGGCATGCTATTTCCACCTCCGTCGCATCAGTCAGATCAGAAAATACCTCACCACCGAAGCTGCCACCAAACTTGCTGTCTCTCTCATCTTATCTCGCATCGACTACTGCAACTCTCTCCTTTCCGGCCTCCCTCACTCCACCACTTTCACTCTCCAACGCGTCCAGAACAACGCTGCCCGCCTCGTCCTCAGAAAGAAAAAATCCGACCACATCACTCCCCTGCTCAAACTCCTTCACTGGCTCCCCATCCCCCAACGCATCCAATACAAAATTCTGTCTCTCTGCTACAAATCCCTGAACAACTGCGCTCCTGCCTATCTCTCCAACTTACTTCACCCCTACACACCTTCCCGCTCCCTCCGCTCTGCCTCCGACCCTCTCCGCCTCCACATCCCTCGCACCAAACTCAACACTTTCGGCCCCCGCTCCTTCTCCGTCTACGGTCCATCCACCTGGAACACTCTCCCACTCTCTCTCCGTCAGAAACACTCTCTCCCCTCCTTCCAGTCCGCCCTCAAAACTCACCTCTTTCAATTTAGCACTATACCACCACACTCCCCATCCCAAGCTGACCGTCGTAATGTATTTCACTATTTGTGGTACGTGAGCCATTGTCTAAAGCGTGCGCATGCGTGCGCGAGTTGTGAGTGCGCGCTTAGAGTTATAATTATTATAAGATAAGCTCATTATAAATACCGTAATTATTATTATTATTATTATTATTATTATTATTATTATTATTATTATTATTATTATTATTATTATTATTATTATTATTATTATTATTATTACTGGTAGGGATGAAGCAAAGTATTATTTGTCTCTAAATACTGAGATAAGTGTTTGTGTACATGTCGCTCCAGAGGTTTGCTTAACACGGACAGTAACGAAATCGGTCTATAATTATTCAGATTTCCCCTGTCCTTGGATTTCGGTAGTGGAATTACTTTTGCAAGTTTAAAGCTGTGTAGGAAATACACACTGATGGAGACATAGGTTTTAAATGTATGTCAACGATTCAACAATGTAAGGTAGAGATAGTTTCAGAACTTTAGGATGTATGTCATCAGGGCCTGATGACTTCTTGTTCGCAAGACTACTTATGAATTTACCTACTTCATGTATTGCAATCGATGGAATGCTAAAAGGAGTCACAGTTTTCTGATTGCAGTAGTTAATTAAAATATCGAAACACTTATCATTGACACTTTCTTGTGTTGAGAAAACTTCAGCAACAGATAGGAAGTGATTATTAAACATGTTAGCGGATAGATCAATAGGGATTACTGTGGATGCACTAGAGCCTCGGGTAAGGGAATTCAGGACGTGCCAAATAGCTGACGCGTCTTTGTTGTTCTTAATAGTATTTCTCACAAAGGCTTTTCTCGCTTCGCGTAACATATACTTGACGCGATTACGCTGCTTTTTAAACTCGTCAAACTTCTTTTCTCTCCTGAGGGTGTTCCTAAGCTCCATGGCCTGCATCAGTTCTTTTGTAATCCATGGGGGTAGTACCGCGCTTTTGACACGCCTCTCCCTGAGGGGTGCGTGTTTGTTAAGTACCCCAAGGAAAATGTTGTACCATGCAGATAGAGCAACCTCTGGGTCGTTGGACTCGGTTACTGAGTCAAAGCACGCATTACTAGATCATGTAAAAATGCGTTTTGGTTAAAATGTTTAAAAGAGCGATATGTTACGGTGATGACCTTTCTTTTTAGTCTTTGGAATTTGCGCAGCCCAGTTACACACTACAGGGAAATGATCGCTAATGCTCAAGTCGGGAACAGAAACGTCAGTCACAGATTTAGGGTTATTGGTATAAATATGGTCTATGAGAGTGGACGATGCAGCAGTAATCCTAGTGGGTGACTGCACCAGCTGCACCAGCCCAAATAAGGAAGATGTTGTTTCCCATGCGGTGTGGGGTTTCAGTAAATTGATATTGAAATCACCCATTAGAATGATGTCGGTGTTTACTTTATAGACTTTATCTAAGTTACAGGTGAAATCGTCGTACCAACTAAAGTCAGCTGCCGGGTTACGGTACAAGAAGCCTACGTATGATGGAGCCAAAAAAGGACGCTTTACTTCAATCCACACGCACTCAACATCTGCGGCTTCTAGATCTTGCCGTCTACGGATTAAGTGTTGAATAGAGTGGTGGATGTAGACGGCAATGCCTGTTTGGCTTGGGGAGAAAGGATCTCTTCTAATTACAGAAATGTTAGGGATACTAATGGCTTCATCACTGATGTTCGAGCTCAAGCGTGTCTCAGTGACGCCAAACAAGTGAAACGGTGACGGTGTCGGATTGTTAAGAAAACAAGCTAAGTCAGGTATCTTATTGTAAAAATGAAACACGTTAAGATGATCTACACGTAAGGTACATTCCTTTATGCTCGCTTTCGCCATTGAGGCTAGCACAGGCATAAAATACTATAACACACCCAAAAAATGTAAACTGTTTCACAACACAAAAAACTCACACATACACTAAAACAACAATCATACACACAATGCAAACCGGAAAGGTAAAGGTGAACCGTCAAACAGAATTACACAAAATAATTTGATAAACTGACAGTGCAAGAAACAAATTAAAACAATAGCGCGTTTTCACTGCAAACTAGAAAATGTCCAGTTTGCACTGATAATGTCAAGCAACGAGACTGAACAGTCAATACCACAGAGCCAGCGGAAAAGACTATTTTCCACTCGCCCAGCGGTTTGAGTGCAGAGGTTTTAAGTGACCTCTGATTTTTATATAGATGTGGCACAGCGCACAAACTAAGTAACGCGTTGCGCTTTTCAACAATTAAGTCACAATCACGTTAGTCCACAAGCTGTAAGTCGTGTGGCTTTATCATATGGATAGTGCAGTGTTGTTGCCTTGTACACCTAAACCTGTAGACAATGTCACTAGCAACACAGCCTGCAACGGTCACCACTGGCCAACAGTCTAATCTTGTCAAGAGACACGCCCGTGCACACACACTAACGACAGAAAAAGGCAAAATGAAATGTTCCGAAAGGAAAAGTCTGATGATAGTCACAAACTATAATCAAGTGTCGAGTGGTAATCTGAGATAAAGGCACCGTTCAAACTTCCATATGTTACGCGGTTAACGTCTCTTCGTGTGCACACAACTAACATTACATAATTATCAGATAGTCATAAGCAACGCGCATGCGCGCCGCGTATGAGTAACCAATAATTAATATTTCGGATTTTATCAAGACAAATGAGGGGTATAGATATTGGATCATTACCAGATAGTCACGTGTTATATAAGAACACTGAGATGACTAAGGAGCGCAGCAGTCTGATCTTGGAGCAGAGCATGATGTTTCTGTCCTTCCATATGGTCTTCAGTCTTGTCAGTGCTGTTGTTGTCTGCGCAATCCTGGACAGTATTTCTAGTTTTGATCCCTCGTCTGTCACAATGGCTCCGAAGTATTTGAATTTCTTAACTGTTTCCAGTTTTTGGCCTCCAACCATGATTTTAGTGACAATGCGTTATTGGTCATCAGTTTGGTCTTCTCTGCGCTGATGTCCATCCAAAACGCAATGGTTGTACTGTCCAGATTTACCACCAGCTGAGCCAGCTCCTCCTCTGTTCCTGCAAGGCCATCAATGTAGTCCGCGAAGCGCAAGTTCTTGATTGTTCTGCCTCCAATACTGACAGTTCCTTCATGATCTTTCAGAGCGTCCGTCATGATTCTTTTCAGGAAGATGTTGAAAAAAGTAGGTGAGAGCAAGCAGCCTTGTCTGACTCCGACTGTTGTCCTAAACCAATTTCCTATTTTGCCGTTGAAGCAGACTGCGCTAGTGGCCTTGTTGTAAAGGTTTTCTATTACTTTAATCAGGTTGGCATTGATGTTGTACAGCTTTATGGTGGACCAAAGGGCTGCATGCCACACCCTGTCAAACGCCTTCTTAAAATCCACAAAGACATAATGTCTTGCTGGTGCTGGAGGTACCTCTCACATATAACTCTCAGGTTGAAGATCTGCTCAGTTGTGCTGCGCCCTGGTCTGAAGCCTGCCTGTTCCTCAGCTATGATTTCCTCTGCCTGTGGCTTCAGCCTGTTTAGTAGGATCTTTAACATGACTTTGCTTGGGTGGCATATAAGACTGATCGTGCGATAATTCTGTCGTTGTTGTAAGTTGCCTTTTTTTCGGGAGAGTTATTATAAGTGATTGGGTCCATGGTGTGGGCCATTCCCGTGACTGCTAGATCTTATTGCAGATAGTTAGTAAGGCGCTTATCATGTCTTCTCCCCCTTCTTGGACTAGTTCTGCAGGTATGTTGTCTGCTCCTGCTGCCTTCCCTTTTTTCAGCTACTTCACGGCAACCTCTACTTCTTCTCGGAGGATGGGATAGTTGTCACTGTTGGTCACTGGTTGGGTGACAAGTATGCCTGGGTTCTCTGTAGCTTGGTGATTGTTGTACAAATCTTGCACTGTTAGACCTCTCTGCTGTCTTTGATACGATTGACCATGACATTTTGCTACAACGTCTCTATTCTGTGTATGGCATCCATGAAACTGCTTTGTCGCGGTTTAGATCATATCTGACAGACAAAACTCAATGCATAGTTGTTAATGATAAGCTATCCAGCCCATCCACCGTATTCCGCTTTGGCGTCCCACAAGGTTCAGTTCTTGGACCCATCCTCTTTACCCTGTATGTCCAGCCACTGGTCAGTGTCTTTAACCGTTTCTCTATATCACATCATGCATTTGCAGATGATACTCAAACTCCATGTCTCATGTTCACGTGATCAGATTATGGACACAATCGAGAGCCTCCAGGAGTGTGTCTCGGAGACTAAGATGTTGATGATTTCAAACAAATTACAGTTGAATGACGGAAAAACTGAGGCCATGATCATTGCTTCCCCAGTCATTACAAATCTGTGGTGCCACTGTCCCCTTCTCCCCTCATGTAAAAATTCTGGGTGTCACACTTGATAGTAGCCTGTCCATGCGCCTTCATGTGAACAACGTTTGCACCCCATCTATCTGCTCTTCACTGGTTACCTGTAACAGCTAGGATTAAGTATAAAATTTCATGCATGACTCACAGTTGTATTACCTGTTCCTGCCCACACTACCTTGCCTCTCTTCTCCAGCTGTATACGCCCTCAGGACAGAATTTGCGCTCTGCTGCCGACTCTCGAGTTTTACAAATCCCTCTTGTCAAAACAAAGTCGTTCGGTGAGAGGTCATTCAGGTACCAGAACCCAGTTGTTTGGAATGACCTCCCACGTGAACTGAGATACGTGGATTCGAGAGAGGCATTCAAGCGAGCCCTAAAGAACCATCTTTTTTTCTGTCTTCTACGAATGACTTTGTCACAGACCTGTCATGTTAAAGTCATCTCTATCTCTATTAGAAGTAGTGTGTGTGTGTGTGTGTGTGTGTGTGTGTGTGTGTGTGTGTGTGTGTGTGTGTGTGTGTGTGTGTGTGTGTGCGTGCGTGCGTGCGTGCGTGCGTGCGCGCGCGCGCGCGCGTGCGTGAGTACGAGTATGAGTCCATAAGCGTAGTACTTTTGAATGGTGACGTTATAACTTGTTTGTAGAATGCGTTGTATTTTGTTTTAGTACTTTTTGTAAATTGCGTTTATGTAATTAGTTATTGTTGTACAATTAGTTTTTGTTAAGCGCCTAGAGCTCTAATCTGAGGTTAGGCGCTATACAAATACTCATTATTATTATTATTGAATCTGAGCATTAGCCTGTCCATCTCACAGAATGTCTTGGTCTTCTTCCGTAAGACAGTTCCCTTCGCTATCTTGAATGATAGAGGAGCGTCCTAGTATACTGGTCAGGTCTTTCACCAGCTGGTATGCTTTTTTGCTATTATTTTTGTTCAGATTTTCTTCTACGTGTTTACACTGATCTTTAATCCACCTCTCCTTTGCCTTTTTCATGCTTTTCTTAATATCCTGGTTAATTTCCCTGTATTGTTTTGCTCCTTCTACCTCTGACTTTTTTTCTTTAATTCTCGACGCTTGTCACACAGATCAAGGATGCTGTAACCCAAGGTTTCTTTGCTTGTCAGTCGGCGTTTGCCAAGGATCCCACTGGCTGTTTGGGTTACATCAGTGTTAAATGTGTTGATCTGTGTGTCCACGTCCGTGTCTTCTGCACCTAGAAGTAACAGTGGTGCGAATTTTCCTCCTATCTTTGCCTGGAAGGCTTCCGCTACCTCTGGGTCTTTTAGCTTCTCGAGGTCAAACTTGATTCTGATGGGACCCTGCTTGTTGACTTTCTTCAGGCGGAGTCGGAAGGTCATCATTACTAAGTATTGGTAGCTTCCAATGTCTGCTCCTGGAAAACTTCTTGTCTTGGCAATGTTCACACTGGTTTGGAAGCGTTTCTTTACCATGATGTAGTCAATTTGGTTATGGTGCTCTCCATTCGGGCTGTGCCATGTCCACCTTCTGGATGCTTTGTGTGGGCCAGACGTGTTCATCAGCTTCAGATCATTTGCGCTGGAAAATTCCAGGAGCCTTAGGCCTCTGTCGTTGGTCTCTGCATTGCAGTAGCGTCCGCATGTGCCTTTCCATTTCCTAGCAGCATCTCCTCTTTTGGCATTCCAGTCTCCCTGCACCACAAGAATGTCTTTCTTGGGGGTCTGGTCCATGACTTCTTGCAGTTGGTCATAGAAGTCTTCTATTTTCTCATCATCATAGTTTGTTGTTTGAGTGTAAACTTGTACAATGGTGATATTAAATAGGGTTGCCCTCAGCGCATGGTGATAAGCCTGCTGGAGACTGGCCTACAACTTATGACAGTGTTCAAGATGTCTTTGTGGACAAGAAATCCGACACCCTGTTCGTCAGTGTTTGTCATCTCTGCCACAGGAGTACAGTTTTTGGTTTTCCTGGGTTGATGTTTCCGCAAGGTTCTTCCATCGTATTTCGCACAGTCCTAGGATGGTCCAATGATATCTGTTAATTTCGTGTGTCAGTTCCTCTACCTTTCCAGGCATTCTTGATGTTCTGACGTTCCAAGTACCAATGCTGATGTTGTTTCTGGCATGGAGTTTTGATGGTGCACTAGTAACACACTTAAC